>CM045766.1:42794902-43487204 GCA_025200525.1 Camellia lanceoleosa | reverse complement strand
CATGCCTTCGTAAATTATTTCTTATGGTTTTTTTCTTTTTTTGGGGAAGGATTTTGAACATAGTTTAGTATGTTGGTTTTAATATGATTCATGCAAATCTAAAGTTGATTGTCATGCTATAATTAGTTGAAGAATGAGAGCAATAGTAAAATGGGTTGTGTGGATCAAGTTGAAAAATAAAACTTTAGATCAAAAATCTTTTAGTCATTATTAATTATTTTTTAATTCTTCTTTGATCATCAATTTCAACCGGTAAAACCATACAAAATAGGCCCATAGAATTGCTTCCAAAAGAAAGGTATATTTTTTAATTTTTTTCTTTTTGATCATCAATTTCAACCTATAAAAACTACAACAAAATAGGCCCACGTAGAATTACCTAAAAAGAAAAAGACATTACAAAACAAGAGAAGACTAGAATGAGATTAATGGAAAAAATCAAGTCAACCATAACTAATAACTTAAAAATAAAAGGGTCGTTATATTATGTACAAATGTGTGATGTGTAAAACCAACTTCTTCTCCTCAGATTTCTCATTACTTTTTCTCCTGCAAAGAAGAAACAACCCATCATACAAACCCCCACCACCACCAACACCTTTTTACTTTTCCCTTGTTTCTCTTAATCTCGTTAAATTCTCCCCTTAACATTAATTCTGAAATGGTGAGATGGAGGGCCTCTACATTCCCCATCTAATAATGTAAATCTACCCGATTCAAATCCAACCAAACCCTCATCAATACCTCAAGCTATAATCACCAAACACCTCCTAACAAATTTTTCTTGATATGTACACAATTACCAAACTCCAAAGCAAAGTGTAGACATTCCTCATTTTTTTGACTGCCCTGAAGACTTGGGCACCACTACATTGCTTATTTGATGGTGCAAGTAGTGCAAAGGTGGCAAAGGTTCGGACGCTGCCGGGCAAAGAGGACCTTCAAATCCCAATCAACTCTTACACCCCATTTTTTGACCACAAAGCCTTTTGACCAAAAAAGATTTTAGATCTTAAAACCTCCTTTTAAAACATTTTTGAAAAAGAGTTCCTTGCTACTGTTTCAAGGTTTGGGCATTTCATTAAATGTTGTAAGCTTTTCATTAAATGTTGTGCTTCATTTTAAATTTAAGAATCTCCTCAAGCCTAGTCTGATAGGGGAGAGGCGTAGGTCGCTGAAGTTAGGCATCAATCCTGGGCTTGGACCGAAACTGAGCAGCCTTTACTAAAAAAGGAGGGATATCTCTTAGAAGCACAACTTGGAATTTTGATGGAGGTAACCACCATTGGAAAGAAGACTTAAAGGCTACAAATCTTAGTCACAGCAAGAATGTGACCTCGAAAAGGAGTCTAGATGAAGTTGGTTTATGCCTATTTGGAAGTTAAAGGCTTTAATCCACTTTTTGGCCGCCGGTTCTAGGGAGGAAGTTATCACACAATGGAGGGAAGGCCTTAGGTTCGGCCAGAAGTGATCCTAGTCGGCCACTATTACAGTAGCCTGGTCAGCCACAAATGCCTGTGAAGCTCAAAATTTGCAAATAGAGCCCTCCAAATTGGCCCCTACACTTGTGCCACTGCCTCTAAACTGATATTTTCAATTCGAGGCTTGTATATTGCTGGCGTATATGGAGGCCATATCTCATAGATTGAAAGGTTAGAAAGTTTGGGAGCCTTCAAATCTCCTCTCTCTACAATCCTCTCTCTCTAGATTTCTCTCTCCTAAAGCTTTTGTGCTCTCTAACCTTATGCATACATCAAACTTTAGCCTATACATCCTTGACCAAAGTGGTTCATCCTGGGCTAAGGTTTCTAAAGCTCTCTTTGCAATTTCATTTGAGCTTTCTTTTAAAATGGTGGTTTAAGCTCAGATTTGTTCCTCATTGTGTGCTTTTGCTCAAAGGTACAAAGCTCACCCCTTTTAAGCTTATTTTTGCACACTTGTTTTACCACATTTGCAAACTATTTTTGGCCTGGTTTTCAACTACAAAAACCTCTATTTTTCAGTCCCAAAAATGGTGGTTTGAGTCTTTGTGAGTTAAGGGGGTTGTCCCCTTGGCTCCTTCTTGGCTTGTAGTTTTTGTGCCATCTTTCATCACCTTCAAACCTTAAACTCTTTTGTCCTTGTAACCACTGAAACTCAAAGATTTTTTTTCATGACAAAAACCATGTTTTGAGATCCAAAATAGGGAGGGGTTGGCCTCCCTCGTCAGGTCATGTTTGCATGAGTAGACAGCCTAACATGTGAGCATGTTTTTCACCATTTTATGACTTGATCTCAGCAAGTATTGTTTTTCCTACTTTTTTTACCTTCTTTTAGCTCTTATTTTGAGCTGATTTGGCCACTTGAGGCTTGCTTTGTATGCTTGTAGTGCAATGGTGCTTAAGTAGTCTAGTTTGTGCTATGTGTTAGCCTCTCATTCTAGCTCTTTTTAGCCTCACTTCTTACATGTTTCTGTCAAGACTCATTTTAAATTGTTTAAGACTATTTTAAAGTGTTTGTCCCTTGTGAGCCTTGTTTTGTATAGCTATAGTGCAAATGCCTTCACTAGCTTAGTGATTTAAGGCCTCTAACATGCTTTGCTTGAGATGGTTGCATGTTGTAGCATCATTTAACATGTGATTTCAAAGTGCATATATCTCTGTCCTAATTTCACTTATCTCACTCTTCATTGCTTTTGAGAGTTCTGCTTTTGAGCCTGTTTGTGAGCCAACATGTGAGTATGTTTTTCTTGCCTTCTATGCTACTATTTCAAATAGTTTTAGCCACTATTTTGGCATATTTAAGCTCTATCCAAAGCTAGTTTGGTCATTTAAGCTTGATATTGCATACGCCTAGTGTAGTGCTCTTCACTAGTTTCAATGCTTTTGGCCCTTAACATGTTGTGTATATGTTGATTGCATGATTTAGTGTCTTCAAAGATGCCATTTCAAAGACTATAAGTCCCGCACCTCCCTCATTTCTTTCATTTTTTTTTTTCTATTTGCTTTTAGGGTTGTTAACCTATGATTGTGTTTAAGCTTGAGCTAGAGCTTGTGCTCAATGGCTTTAACTCTCTCTTGAGGGTTCCTTCTAGCCAAAGGCATGATCTCTCTCATGTCTTAAATCATCCTTTGGTTGGCCTCTCTCTCATTAGAGGACAATCACCTTGGACAAATTGACTAGAGAATGGCTTGGTAATGCTAAAATGTGTAAACAAAATGAATCAAGTAAAACATTACCAAGATAAGCATGTGATGTTTGTATTTCACGTGTTCAATCGACGTTATATCGAACACAAGGTAGATTGGTCCATTTCATACTCAAAGTGATGAAATGAGTCAATCTCTTGTCTCCATCACCCTTGATCATGCATGATAGGGTGGTGGTCCTTCGAGTCCCATTTGTGCATTCATCGACTTTGTAAAAGCTTGACTTTTTGACCATCATGCATTGAAAATGCTTGGTTGATGGCTTGAGAGCCAAGAATTACACTCCTTCGAGCTTGAGAAATGATAAAGAGTGTAATAGTACACATATTGTGTGAGAATACACTACTTTGCCTTTTGTTTGTTCTAAAGAAAAGAGAGAATTTGTGGAAAGGTGGCCGCATCAACCACTGGGCAGGCTTCAGTACCACAAACAATGGTCGACCGGCTAGTGGTAGTGGCCGACAGCCACCTATGGTAGCTGACCGGCCACTGCTCAAAGGTTATCCAATGTGTTCATATGTTGGAGCAGAGGCAACTGAAGTTTGTACAAAGGTTCAGAGGTCGCAAGGTGCAAATAGAGGCAACCAATGGCAAGGCGATGGATTGTCAAGAAGAAGCCAACCGAAAGACAGTATATCTCCTCGCTCATGAGGCCACTTTATCGCTTTTATTAGCTAGTTGTAAATCGACATTACATGTGTTGTAATTAATTAGCTTAACTGCTTTTGCAAAGCTTAGCATAACTAGTTATTCAATTGTTGTAATAATTAGCTAGAATAGTTAATTAGTTGTTTTGTAATACTTAGCTTAGCTTAGATTAGCTTAACTTATTTATTCGGACCTCCTTCGTGAGGGCACAATGTTGTAATAAGTGTGCAAGGTGTGCATGTCTTCCAACCCCATGTCTTTCTCCTTTTATTTATCCGCTGATGGTTAGATTAGGTCACGCCATTAGCATACCTTATGCTTGCATGTTTGCATCATTCATTTGTCTTGTATGCACCGAGCTCAAGATCATTCAAACCGACGATGTCAATACTTCTTGAATACGTATCAAATTGTCGATTCATATGCCATCTTAGATAGTCGAGCTCTATTAATTGCATTATTGCATGTGTTGCATTAGGGCATCTCGCATAGTTAGGATCATGCATATTTCTAACTAGCTTTTGTTTTGGCTTGGAGTACACTATAAGTTTTACGCTTTAGCATACTTGCATGAGTGTGAGTGTATCCATGATAGCATGCTTGCCATGAGGCTATTTGCTTAATTGCTAAACTGCCTGAATGCCCTCGTGGATGAAGGCTTTGTTGCTTGAATTGGAACAATTCATCAAATGTGAGCTTTAAGCTTCCACTTTGCAGTGGCAAAAAATCATGTTTTAAGCTCACTTAGGGTGGCAAATCCACGCTTAGCCCACTTGAGGATGGCACTTTCAAACCATTTTCGAAACAAACAAGAGTTAATTTGTTCCAAGTCTTGCGACTTAGTCTATACTTGTATGCGTGCGCATCACATAGTAAGGGTAGATTAGTAACCGGAGTAAGAACACATGTGTTTATAAAAACAACATATCATGTTTAGTAGAGGCCGATCTTTGATCTATGAAATAGATGCTCATTTCAGACCTTCCCTCTCGCACCCAAGTTCTCGAGCCGAGGCAACTTTGGTGATGACGACACGTGGCCTTTTGGCACGAGTCGTGGTTTCCTAAATTTTTCAAAATAAAATATTTGGGTGGCGACAGAATCCGCAAAGCAAACCAGCTTTTGGTATTATTTGATTCTAAAATCAATTTTCCAAAAATGATTTGCTCTGATTGACTCTTTGTTATTTTATCGGCCTACATTGCACTTTGTGAGATTAGATTCTCAACGCGACAGAGTCCTAATCAGAGGACCAATTCGCGATTCTCCGAGAGGGGCGCGCGAAGAGAGCCGGGAGTCTACAGCTTTAGCAACTCCCATGGGATTTAAAGAACTTGACTAACTCATGATATGCTGCTTTATTTACACTTATGTGTTTCTTTGCATTGCATTTACATTGTGCACCTAAGTCACAATGTTTGCCATCTAGATCATCGCCAGCATCAGCTTGATCCTTATTTCCCTTCTCAGAGAGCGTAGAGGTATATTAGGTGGTCTTGCCGAGGCACCCTTTTGACCAATCGACCTAGTTGCATATTGAAGCCTTAAAGACTGCTCCAAACCAGGACAGATGCTTACCTAAATGCAGATTGTATGAAATCGCATGTTTATGTAGTGAACCCCTAGCTCGACGGTAAACTAGGACAGATAACCCTACCCCATCATAAGGGTGTTTTGGCTCTTTAATCGTATGTGCACAATGAGAACCCAGACAGAATGTGCATATCAGTTGTGAGTTTTATCTCATTGTTAGGGCGTAATTCAAGAAAGAATACGCCTATTCAAGATTGCTTCATATCTGTTTAGTGAAACCAAGCCGAGATGCTATCTGCTTTCTTTTGGAAGGTAGTCTTGGAACCATAGCTTCGTAAGGTCTGATATCCCCGTGATACATCGATTTGTGTTGATAGACTTTGTCGCCTGAGATTTAGTTCAGAGAGAGCCAGTGTTTCCTTCGCTGGGCCAAGGTAAAGAAAGGCTACCAGGCTCATCGATTCAACCGATCCGACAAATACCAATATATCACCTTTGTTCAAACTCAGATCGTGATAGCACAAAGTCTAGAAGAAGTTGGCCATGATAGCTGCATTAAACTAGGGAATCGCCATACGTGATGAGACCAATATCAAATGCAACGCCCACTGGGCACCTACCACACATCCAAATTTCTGACCCCAAATGCCAAACTTTGACCCACTTCCACCAGTTGAAGATTTGCAAGGTCCGGATCCTCGAGAAAGGTTGACTCAAGTGTTTTTAGACCCCTGTGAGCCCTAATAAGAGGCTTTATCCCTTGGTACTAATGATCTCGAACCTAATTCGTGAAAATTGCAAACCATGAGAAGAAATTCAAAAAGGCATAGGGCCTTAAATCCATTCCTATTATTGAGGATGGATACATCGAGGCTACCGCATTTCGACTACCGCATTGCATTCAAATGCCACATATTGACCGCTTCAACGAAGTCCGAGATCCTATGATACATATCCAATTTTTCTTGGACGCCCCGAAAGCAATGGGTCTGGACTAAGCCGAGAAACTCTTCAGATAGAAGAACCCTGCTTGCATAGCAACCATCGGCATGCAGTTGGAGGATACAAGAAGCAAAATCGAAGAGTTGGCTGAGGCATTTGTCGATCAGTATTCTTACAATACCCAACTTGAAATAACCACCCAAGACCTTGAAGTAACCCACCAGAATCCTACAGAGTCTTTTGTGGCATTTGTTATAAGGTGGAGAGCAAAGGCAACATAGATGACAAATCGCCCTTCTGAGAGGGATCAAATGCAGATAGTGGTGCAAAACCTTGAGCATGATATGTTGCAAAAGTTGATAGTTGCTCCACTATTCACTTTCAAAAGTTTGCATGAATTGGGGGTTCAGATCGAGAATGCATTCAACAGAGGGATTATTCCCAGAACAAGTGAACCAACAAGGAGGGTGATTTCCGGGAGTACCCGTGCTGGCAGTAGCACTATTCCCAAGCCCATCGAATCAATACACGCATTACCAACCCTTTTGCCAATGCCAAACCTAATAAACAATTTAGCTCAAATTTCAAGCCCGAGCTCAAGGCGTAACTTTTACCCCTCTATAAGCTCAACTAACGACTAAAAGTCTTGATGGAAAGAGGGTATCTCAAGCCCTTGATCCTCAACCTCTACCCGACCCACTCCTTGCTAGACATAACCCCGCCTAAATACTATGTGTATCATCGCACATGTCATGGCACCGATCGTTATCGTTTTTGCCATGAGGTCCGTAATCTCATCGACAACCGCATTTATAGCTCCACCTCAAGACCCCAATGACCAAGTACCTCATCCGCACCTCAATCTAATCTATATACCGCCATCCACCTACAACCCCAAGCAGTATACATCACTCTACCATCTACCCAAGCCTAAGGTGTTCATTCCAAATTACAGACTTGTGTATGATGGATGCATCTCAATCCCAATCATCTCAAACACATGAACCCATTACTTTTGAGCTAATGAAAATGATTGAAGATCTTCAGAGAACTGTGGCAGATCTGGCATTTGGGATATTGCCGTCATCGACCACATCACATGCTATAAATTTCACGCCAAAAGGCTCCCTAATCTTAGGACGAGCTACATTTGAAGAAGGCCAATCCCTTGGCAAAGTGGAGGCAAATGGCAAGAACAAGGTTGGGGCAGGTATTGGTCCTATGAACACCTTCAGTGGGCTGTTGAGGTTTTGAAAGCCGAAGGACTAAACAAACAGCAAGTGCTTGCAATTGTCACAAAAACTGTGGATGGCACTTTTGCCGTGATGAGGGCATTTCAATCAAGGGCAAGCCGAAAAAGAGATGTCGCACTTAAACACCCTTTCACCTCCAATCCTACACTCGAAGAGATCAAGAAACCAATAACACCACGACCCTTTCACGGTACATCCAACACAACCTCACAAACCTCAAAGTACCAACCCCAAGGCCTCGAAAGGCTTCACCTCATGAGTATGACTTTGTCCAAAGCTCTCAAAATCCTCATTAGACAAGGCCATCTCAAACCCCTTGAGCCTCTACCTCAATCCCTTCCAAATAGGCATGATGCTACCAAGCACTGCCTTCCATCAACAAACCGCCATGACACTAACATTTGTTTTCGCCTTCGCCACGAAATACAAGATCTGATTGACAATGAGGTCATCGCACCGGCTCGCAAAGTCTATCTCCAAGATTGGATCGCTGAACTCGGGATAATGTGATCATTTGATCGAGGATGAACCACCGCCGAGGGCACCTATTTTACTCCAAATATGGGGATGGCACGACTGCTTTGAGCAATTTGCTAATGCTATTTATTATACTTTCGACTTGGGTATTGAGTCATTTTTTGTACCGAAAGTTAGTTGAGTCTATCGTATTATATCAAGTCTGCCTTGTTGTGTTAGAGGTTGGTGATTTCTGTGTATGTTAACGCTGGCATTACTTTCTTGTTTTGTGTTTGTCTTTACACTTTTTCTTTTGCGCCTATTTCGCCATGAAACCAGCTTAAAGAATTTGAATGAAACGACAGTGCTTTTCACCTACTTTTATGTGCCTTGAAATCATTGCATTGACCTAAGTTTTTCAAAACTTTTCTAACATTGTGATGAAAACAAAGAGGGAGGAATTCCTTTGGATTTGCAAAAATTTGATCAACTGAGAGAAAGAGAGGCAGGCTAAGCCCTTAATGAATGAGATCATGCTTGTTAATGTGAGTACTGAGAGGGATCCTAGCTTGATCCAGATTGGTTCTACATTGTTCGCCATGAGCGATTAGTCGCTTAAAAGATTTCAAAATGTTTTGTGTGGTCCTGCGAAGACATGCATGGAATTGATCTTGAGATTATGCAGCATAGGATCACTTTCAGCCTCAAGAATTGACCCCTTTTGCTTTCAAATCATGAACTTTGATTTAGAATGTTTAAATGATCAACCAAAATGTAAGGCTTGTATGGCCAGATCGGAAGCAGCCCTCAAACTAGGGGCAAGAAAGTCAGATCAAGAAGTTTAGATGTCGTCAAAGGATGTTGCAAAGCTACATCAGAAGTAGCCCTTGAACCAGGGACACAAAATGTCAGATGTGCTCAAAGATTCAAAAGATGGGTCATTCCGCGAACCAATGAAGACTGGTAAGAAACCAAATTCCAGTAGCTGAAAGAAGAAAATTTATTGTTGAAGGATAATTGAGTTCCTATCCGCAACACTAGGGGCAAATTCAGACCCGATTGGATGGGCTTATACATAATCAGCAAACAGTAGCCATTCTCCTGGATTCAGATGGCTTAGAGATCCTATGGTCAACCAACATGAACAGTTAAACTTTTATCCTTGAAGGCTAGTCATTAAAACCCTAAGGGCTACCTGTAGAAGTTAGAGCAGAGAAAAAAAAAGAAAAGGAAAAAATGATGAAGAAAGAAAAATGATAAAAGAAAAGAAAAGAAGAACAAAAGAAAAGAAAAAAGAAGAACAAAGAAAAATGAAAAGAAAAATAGCTCGCAAGGTTAAAAACCTGGAAGGGCGGCTTTGGCAAAAGTTAGAGCGTAAAAAGAGAGTGTTAACACCTGAGTGAACCTCAACCTGAAACTACGGCAGGCCTGATTCTCATGTTTGGAATATGTAGGCAACTTCATCCAAGTCCGCCCTAATCCATTTTCAAATTCTCCTTGGCTCATCCATGTTGGTTGGTTTATCCTTGTTCAACTCAGCTATCCTATCCATGTACAAATTGGCTTAGCTTCATTCAAAATTAGATTGTCCTATTCCGTTAGAAAGATTCAGCTGCAAGACAATTCATGTTTAGATCTGAGGTTGTGCATCTCAAGAGTAAATTATATGTTGGCCGAGCAGTGGCCATGTGCAAAAATAGTTTTTCAGAATTTTTAATGAGGTTGACTAATTTTCCCGAAAATTATTCCATTTTTTTTCAAACCTAGACCATTTCTTGGACCCAAAAAAGGAAAATTTTCAGTGCTCATATCCTGACTGGCATGATTTCAAATCAAAAAATTGAACAAGTATGCTAATCTAACTCTCATGTTGGTCAAAATTGTTTTAGTAGAAAGCCAAAACAAAAAATTGTCAAAATGATGAACTAGGGGCACAGTTGAGTCGAGTTTTCTGTCTTTTCCCCATTGTCAACATACTTGTCGAAAAAGGGCACAATACTCGCCAGAAAGGGCACTATATTCGCCAAAAAGGACACAACTGAAGCTAACAGCAAAGGGTTGAAAGATCTTACATCCTCCAAGCAGCGAGGTATCAAGCTAAGTGCAAAGCACGAACTAGAAACAGAGCTGGATATTCAGTTCCCTCATCTGGGACGATTACACCCAAATTGGCATCCGATCTTAATGGGACGAGAAAATGCAATGTTTCGCATCAATCAATTGTATGCTTGGTCAGGGACATGTCAGAACTCACCTCACCAAGCTAAGCCAAGGACATCGCTAACCAATGTTAGTTGCAGATTCTGTCACAAGATCCGTCGTGACCGCAACCCTCTCAGGAGAAGTTCACGAAGTTGTGAGCGAAAGAATGAGAATCTAGTAGAATACTAGGGGCACGAGCCCACAACTTCTTGTTTATCAGGGATAAAAAAAAAATAAGAGAGAGTAAAGAATAGAGAGATGTGCATTGAGAGGAAAAGGTGAGAAAAGAGCTTTTTCGTAAAACTAGAGATTGAGTGCCGAGTAATGTGAGAATCACAAATAAGAAATGGTGGGAAATAATACGGAGAAACAAGCTACTCGTGAACCGAGAAGTCTCGCCATTAGAACACATTCGAGTGTTATATTTGTTGTTTTTGTTTGTCTCGATTCTTGTTTTGAGTTGTTTCGAGTGTCAATAGATGTGTTGAGGTTGTTTTACCTTCGTTTTCTCTTTATTGCATCATTTTGACTGTGGTTAGTCATAGGCTCAATACCTGGTTAAGAACTCATTCTCAATTTCAATTTCAAAAAATAAATCGTTTTGTGCTCAGAGTGCTGTGCCGTTCTTCACATATATGCAAAATAGGATTTCTTTCTTTCATAAATTGTAGGGTTCAACCCAGGTCATTGTGAGGACAATAAAACCAGGACCTATCTGAAGCTATATGGGTTCCAGACTGCAAAGCAATAGAAAAGAGGAAAATCGGAGCATCTGAGTTTGTTTCAACTTTAAAAAGTTCCGAGATTGCATTCTGGATGTACCTGCTCAGGTCTTGTCAATGCTCCGAAGTATGAGTGTACCTCAACCTCAAGCTCAAGCCCGCCTGCCGGAATGGCGAGCGTAAGTGTTCTCTTGAAGTACCGCTCCTTGCTAGAGTATCTTGGTCAGGTTTGCAATGAGTTCGTAGGAGATCAACTGAAATGGTGGAAACTAGAGTTCGAATGGCGATGCCTAGAACGCAAAGATTCGGAATTTCCAAGACTAAAGTCTAGTTTAAATACCCAAGGGTGTATCCCCGGCTTGAAATCTATACGGAAGCCCCATAGGTTGAGGTAGCAGGTATGCACCTCAATTCTGGATACTGAACCAACCTAGTCTATCACCCTGTTGGAGAATAAGGAAAGTTGTGAACATGGCCAGGAAGAAAAGTAGTACCTGTGATTTGGAAGTGTAACCAAAAAGCAGAAGATCCCCAGCAGCATAAGGCATGATATTGGATGTGCGGTTCATTGAAAGCTGGTGCAACTAAACGATATTGTATGTGTAGTTCATTCCACGGAATTCCAAGTAAGATTATTCATATCCTTTCAACTTCTTCGTTGGTTAGAAACATTCAGGTACGCCCGGTGTTAACACCAACTCCTTTGTTGGTTAGAAACATTCGGGTACGCCCGGTGTTTACACCGACACCTCGTTGGTTAGAAACATTCTGGTATGCCCGATGTTTACACCGACATCTCGTTGGTTAGAAACATTCAATACACCCGGTTTACACCGACGCCTCGCTTGTTAGAAACATTCGCATGCCCGGTGTTTACACCAACTTCTCCTTTGTTGGTTAGAAACATTCGGGTACGCCCGGTAGTTACAACAACACCTAGGTGCTTAGATACATTCAGGTATACCCGGTGTTTACACTGACACCTCGTAGGTTAGAAACATTTGGGTACAATCTTGTTTACATCGACTCTCTTTTGTTGGTTAGAAACATTCTGCACACCCAAAGGTTTACACCGATACCTCGCTGGTTAGAAACATTTGGGCACGCCTGTTTACATCGATACCTTTTGGTTAGAAACATTTGGGTACACCGGTGTTTATACCGACACCTCGCTGGTTAGAAACATTCGCACGCTGGCGCTTATCGACACCTCGTTGGTTAGAAACATTCGGGTACGCCCGGTGTTTACACCGACTCCTCCTCTTTGGTTAGAAACATTCGGGTACCCCCGGTGTTTATACCGACACCTCGTTGGTTAGAAATATTTGGGTACGCCCGGTGTTTACACTGACACCTCGTTGGTTAGAAACATTCGGGTACGCCCGGTATTTACACCAACTCCTCCTAATCGGTTAGAAACATTCGGGTACGCCTGGAGTTTACACCGACACCTCGTTGGTTAGAAACATTTGGGTACACCCAGTGTTTACACCGACTCCTCCTCGTTGGTTAGAAACATTCGGATATGCCTGGTGTTTACACCGACTCCTCCTCGTTGGTTAGAAACATTCGGGTACGCCCCGTGTTTACACCGACACCTCATTGGTTAGAAACATTCGGGTATGCCCGGTGTTTACACCGACTCCTCCTCGTTGGTTAGAAACATTCAGGTACACCCACTGTTTACACCGACACCCCGTTGGTTAGAAACATTTGGGTACGCCCGGTGTTTACACCGACGTGCTTTTGGTTAGAAGCGTTTGGGATGTGTGTCCGACACTTATACCTCCTCGTTGGTTTGAAACATTCGGGTATACCCGATGTTTACACTGACGTCCTTTTGGTTAGAAGCGTTTGGGATGTGTGTCCAACGGTTATACCTTCTCGTTGGTTAGAAACATTCGGGTACGCCCGATGTTTACACCAACACCCATCCGGTTAGAAGCATTTGGGACTTGTGTCCGACGCTTATACTGCCCTTTTGGTTAGAAGCATTTGGGTCGTGTGCTCGATGTTTATACCACCCCTCCGGTTAGAAGCGTTTGGGGACGCTGCGGTCCGACGCTTATACCACCTTGTTGGTTAGAAACACTTGGGACGATGCCCGATGTTTATATCACCCCTGCTAGAAACGCTTGGACAAGCAGTTCGACGCTTATACCTCCCTTCTGGTTAGAAGCGTTTGGAACGTGTTTTGATGCTTATACCACTCTATTTTGGTTAGAAACATTGGAACGTGCTCTGATGTTTATCCCATCTCCCGGTGTTTCCACCGCTCTCCTTTTCCCTCTCATGCGCGACATGTTAGGACGCTTTGATTAAATGCATCTGGACGGATTCCAATGTTTATACCACCCTTTGTTTTGGTTGCATAATAGTTGGATGTATTTCACTTGTTATCATTACTTCTTTCCTTGCGTGTGCCACGCGTTGGGATCTTGTTCACCGCCTCTGCAATCTTACGGTTGTTGTGTTGTTCTTTACCTTTTCTACGTGAGGCGCAGTTAAGATTGTATAGTTTTCTTATATTCTTTCTGCATGAAATGTGGTTTGGTTTGTCTTTACTTGCTTATGTACGAGTTTGCTGTAGCATTTCTTTGCATAACATTTGCATTTAGATGTTTCATTATAGCCCGCATTGCATGATCATAAGTTATGTTATATCGTATCACTTGCATCTTGCCCCGTAACTACGCCGGTTTGATTCCTTGCAAAGGGATACGAGGGCTACCAAGGCTCAAGCGCCTCAGGTATTTTGTTTGTTTGTTTGTCCAAGTCTTCACTTTGTCAAAAATGGGTTGTTTCTAGGCTTTGACATTCACTCACGCTATTTCATGACTCTAAGCTCTGTCAAAGAGGGGCAACTGTGGACACCTCATTTTTTATCACCCATAAGACTTGGGCGCCACTAATTGCTTACTTGATGGTGCAAGTTGTGCAGTGCAAAGGTTTGATTTTTTCGGCAAGAAGAGCTTAAAATCCCAACCTTACACCCCATTTTTGGACCAAAGCCTTTTGACCAAAAAGATTTTAGATCTTAAAACCATCTCTTTCAAAACATTTTTGAAAAATAGTTCCTACGATGTTCTGAGGCTCATGTTTCGTTAAATGTTGCACTTTTCGATAAACTGAGCAAGGACAAAGTAGAAATGAATGAAAGAGAGGTGAACTCTTCAAAAAATCTTCCAAAAACATCTTGTTTAGAGGTTTGGAGTTGAAGAAACTTGGAGGAGAGGGAAGAAACCCAATTGAGGGAGAAAATAGGCATGAACCGTAGCGAGAGAGAGTTAGGCAGCCTTCGCTAAATCGGCCCTATCCATTACTTGGATTTCAGCTATAAGGCCACCACCTTTGGAAAGTGGACTTCTAGGGCTTCATTTTACATTCAAGAATCTCCTCAAGCTGAGTCTGGATGGGGGAGATATGGCTGGTTAAAGTTAGGCATCAATCCGGTTGGACGGAAATTGAGCAGTCTTCACTAAAAGAGGGATATCTCTTAGAACACTTGAAATTTTGATGTGAGGTTGCCACCATTGGAAAGAATACTTTCGAGGATACAATTTAGGCTCAAGAATGACCTGAAAAGGAGTCCAGTGAAGAAGTTATGTCTATTTGAAGTCGAGGCCAGAACTAGTTTTTGCTATTGGCCTCTAGGGGAGTGTGCCGGCCACAACTGGAGGGTGCCCACCATAGGTCGGCCAGAAGTGATCCTAGTCGGCCACCATTAGTAGCTGGCCATCCACAAAAGTGGCCGGTCGGCCACAAATGCCCAGAAAGCTCAAAATTTGCAGATATTTCTCCTCCAGCTGTCCTACACTGTGCCAACTGTCTCTAAATCAGATATTTTCGACCTGAGGCTTGTATATTGCTATATATGGAGGCCATATCTCATAGATTGAAAGGTTAGCAAGTTTGGCAGCCTCTCTCTCTAAAATCTCTCTCTCTCACAATCCTCTCTCTAGATTTCTCTCTCTAAAGCTTTTGTGTTTAGAAGCTTGCATACATCAAACTTTAGCCTATACATCCTTGACCAAAGTGGTTCATCCTTGGGCTAAGGTTGCTTGAAGATCTATTGGAGCCTCATGTGAGCTCTAAAATGGTGGTTTACGCCACTTTGTGCCTATTGTGTGCTTTTGCTTCAAAGGTATAAAGCTCACCCATTTTAAGCTTATTTTTGCACACTTGTTTTGCCATATTTGCAAACTACTTTTTGGCCTGGTTTTCAACTACAAAACCTCTATTTTTTAGTCTTAAAATGGTGGTTTGAGCCTTTGTGAGTTAGGGGGTTGTCCCCCCCTCCCCCTTTGGCTCTTTGGCTTGTGAAGCTTTTTGTGCCATCTTTCATCATCTTTCAAACCAAATCTTTTGTCCTTTTAACCACTGAAACTCAGAGATTTTTCAGTGACAAAAACCATGTTTTGAGGTCCAAAATAGGAGGGGTTGGCCACCCCTCCTTGGGTCTTGTTTGCATGAGAAGACAACCTAACATGTGAGCATGTTGTTCTACCATTTTGTGACTTGATCTCAAAGATGTTTTTGGTACTTTTTTACCCGCTTTTAGCCTGTTTTGAGCTGATTTGACTCATTCAGGCTTGCTTTGTATGCTTGTAGTGCAATGGTGCTTCAATAGTCTAGTTTGTGCTATGTGTTAGCCTCTCATTCTAGCTCTTTTTATCCTACTTCATGTATGCTTTAGGACTCCTTTTAAACTATTTTAGGATTTTTTTGAAGCGCTTGTCCCTTCAGAGCCTTTGTTTTGTATAGCTATAGTGCAAATGCCTTCACTAGCTTAGTGATTTAAGGCCTCTAACATGCTTTTGCTTGAGATGGTTGCATGTTGTAGAATCATTTTACATGTGATTTCAGTGCATATATCTCGGTCATACTCTCACTTATCTCACTCTTTCATTGCTTTTGAGAGTTGTGCTTTGAGCCTTGTTTGTGAGCCAACATGTGAGTTTGTTTTTCTTGCCTTCTATGCTACCATTTTCAGCATCTTTTAGCCATTATTTTGGCATGTTTAAGCTCTGTCCAGAGCTGGTTTGGTCATTTAAGTTTGATATTGCATGCCTCTAGTGTAGTGCTCTTCACTAGTTTCAATGCTTTTGGCCCTTAACATGTTGTGTATATGTTGATTGCATGATTTAGTGTCTTGAGCATGCCATTTCAGCACTATCAGTCTGCAACCTCCCTCATTTCTTCATTTTTTTTTCTATTTGTTTTGAGGGTTGGTTAACTTTATGATTGTGTTTAAGCTTGAGATAGTAGAGCTTGTGCTCAATGGCTTTAACTCTCTTTTGAGGGTCCCTCCTAGCCAAAGGCATGATCTCTCTCATGTCTTAAATCATCCTTTGGTTGGCCTCTCTCATTAGAGGACAATCACCTTGGACAAATTGACTAGAGAATGGCTTGGTAATGCTAAAATGTGTAAACAAAATGAATCAAGTAAAACATGACTAAGATAAGCATGTTGTGTTTGCATTGCATGTGTTCAATCTGACGTTATGTTGAACACAAGGTAGATTCGTCCATTTCATACTCAAAGTGATGAAATGAGTTAATCTCCTTTGTCTCCATCACCCTTGATCATGCATGATAGGGTGGTGGTCCTTCGAGTCTTATTTGTGCATTCATTGACTTTATACAAGCTTGACTCTTTGGCCATCATGCATTGAAAATGCTTGGTTGATGGCTTGAGAGCCAAGAATTACACTCTTTCGAGCTTTATAAATGATAAAGAGTAATAGTACACATATTGTGTCGAATACACTACTTTGTCTCTGCTTGCTCAAGGCAACAAAAGGGAGAATTTAGGAAAGAGTGGCCGATCGGCCACTGCAAGGGCCGATGTACCACAAACAATGGTTGATCAAGGGTGGTTGTAGCCGATGTACCACCTATAGTAGCGCATCGCCACCGCTCAAAGGTTGTCCAATATGTTCATGTGTTGGAGTAGAGGCAACTGAAGTTTGTACAGGTTCGAGATCGCAAGTGCAAATAGGCAACCGATGGCAAGGCGATGGAATTTCGTGAAGAAGCCAACCGAGTATGCATATCTCTCTCACCATGAGGCCACTTTATCGCTTTTATTAGCTAGTTGTAGCCGACATTACATGTGTTGTAATTAATTAGCTTAATATGTTTTGTAAAGCTTAGTATAGCTAGTTATTCAATTGTTGTAATAATTAGCTAGAATAGTTAATTAGGCCTCGCATAGAAATCCTCATTTTTAGTCAAAAGCCAAAAGTTACAAAATTAGCCAAAAACCCAATAACCCATACCAAAAAGTCAAAGATTCTCTTTTCTCTCTACTTTTTGCACATCTTTTCGTAAAAAGCCAAAAAGTCATCCCAAACATACTAGTTTTTTTTAGTTCATATTTTAGCCAAATAGCCAAAAAGTTACTAAATTAGCATGTTCCCAAATGAGGTCTTAGTTGTTTTGTAATAATTAGCTTAGCTTAGATTAGCTTAGCTTATTTATTCGACCTCCTTCGTGAGAGCACAATGTTGTAATAAGTGTGCGACGTGTGTGCATGTCTTCCAACCCCACGCCTTTCTCCCTTTTATTTATCCGCTGATGATTAGATTAGACACGCTTTTGATTAGCATACTTTATGCTTGCATGTTTACATCATTCATTTTCTTGCATGCACCGAGCTCGGCGATCATTCAAACCGCATCGTATTTCAATACTTCTTTGAATACATGTATCAAATTATCACATTCATATGCCATCTTAGATAGCCGAGCCTATTAATTGCATTATTGCATGTGTTGTATTAGGCATCTCATAGTTAAGATCATGCATATTTTTAACTAGCTTTTGTTTTCACTTGGAGTGTCAGAAGTTTTACACTTTAGCATACTTGCATGAGTGTGAGTGTTGCCATGAGGCAATTTGCTTATTTGCTAAACCGCATGAATGCCTGTGGATGAAGGTTTTGTTGCTTGAATTGGAACAATTCAACAAATTTGAGTTTTAAGCCCACTTTGCGATGGCAAAATCATGTTTTAAGCCCACTTGAGGGTGGCACTTTCAAACCATTTTTGAAAACAAACATGAGTTGATTTGTTCCAAATCTTGTGACTTAGTCTACACGCAGTATATACGTGCGCATCACATAGTAAGGTTAGATTAATAATCGGAATAAGAACACATGTGTTTATAAAAACAACATATCATGTTTAATAAAAGCCAATTTTTGATCGGACGAGCGAGGATGCTCATTTCAGGACCTTCCCCTCTCGTATCCAAGTTCCCGAGCCGAGGCAACTTTGGTAATGACAGACATGTGGCCTTTGGTGATGTCAGGGTTCCCTATATTTTTCAGAAATAAAATATTTGGGTGGTAACTTTGTAATCTGGCAAAGCAGTCCAGTTTTGGCATTATTTGATTCTAAAATTAATTTTCCAAAATAATTTGCCGAATTGGACTCTTTGATGTTTTATCAGTCTCACATTGCACTTTGTGAGATTAGATTCAGAACCGTGATAGGAGTCCGAATCAGAGACCAATTCGCAGCCTCCGAGAGGGGGGCGCACGAAGAAAGTCGAGTCTACACAAAGTATATGCCACAAGGGTGGAAACATATCCCCCCAAACAAATTGTTGCCTATGAGAAGGTATCTAGTGTTACGGAAATATCACGAACCCACATGATATTCTTTCAAGAATATGATTTAATCAATCCCAAATTGTATAGATTCCTTCTCATGGACCAGCCAAACAAAGACATGTTTTTGTAACTATGTAAGAAGTGAAAACCAACATGAATCATCATATACCACGAACAAAATCAGTGTGTTAACATATGTCACCAATTATCAGCATACAAGGGAAGAAAAATTTACATATATATATCAGTGTGTGTGTGTGTGTGTGTATGAGAGAGAAAGAGAGAGAGAGAGAGAGCATACTGATTGAGCTCGTGCAAGAGAGAGAGATCGTAATACGCCGCCAAGACCACCGCTTAGCCGCTGCCGCCGAGAGAGAGAGATCGTCTGTGAACACTTCGCCGTCAGCTGCGGATCGCTTGGTGAACTCAAACATCACTAGCCGCCGACGCTGCCGCTTGTCGAAGAGAGAGAGAGAGAGAGAGAGAGAGAGAGAGAGATCATCGCCGCTTAGAACTCGAACTCACACCGTGATTGTGATACACTAACTCGATTTAGGATTTTGGGGATTTTGGGATTTTGGGGGTTTTAAGGAGAAAGGTGTTAGGATTTTGGAGATTTTGATCGAGCCATTTCGTAAAGAGGGAGATGAAAATTTCAAGATTATTTATGCACGGATAGAAAAAATCGTCACAAATGATCAAATTTATTTATTAAAACGACGCCGTTTTAATAAGGGTTTTTTTTTTTTTGCGACAGAGAATTCCCGTCACAAATGTCCACTATTTGTGACGGTAAATTTCACCCGTCTCAAAAAAAATATTTTTGCGTTGGTACACAGTGCGTCGCGAATACTTCCGTATTTAAGAGACTTTTTGTCGTGTGCTTATTAGCGACGGGGAAACTACCGTCGCAGAAAGCATTTATTTGAGACGGCTTCATATGCACTTTTCTTGTAGTGATCCTTTAAAATCTTCTTCACTACAAAAAAAAAAAACTATTTTTTTACGGTATCATATTAATGGCATAAAATAAGTAAAAATTGTATTTTTTTACTTTTACGATTTCTTTTTTTTTTTTTCCTCCTTGTGTCATAAATAATATACAAATGGCTTATGCATTTCATATGTCGTTAAATGTAATATTGGTAACTTTTTTACAACTTACTTTTTTTGCCATAAATAATAACACTTTCTTTGACATGGGCGGTCATATTGTCACACGTCAAATTTACACGGTAAATATGCGCAATATTTCACTTTAGACGACAAGCAATTGTTACCGTGAAATATTTGACCGGAAATACGAAAAGTGCCAAAATAAAAAAATTAGCACCAAAAATTTTTAAAAAAAAACTTTCAAACAAACACCAAACACGTAATGCTTGTTTGGTAATCATTTTGATTTCAGTTTTTAGTTTATATTAATAAAAATTTTAAAAATTATTATAAAAACTTATTTGATAAATTTTTAAGTTTATAAAGGGTTGTCTCAATTTATAAATTTAAGAAAAAAACGTAAATTCAAAAATTGAGTTTACGTTGGTTTTTAAACAAAAATTTGACTAGCAAATTTTTTTTCCATTATTTTTTTTTCAAATATTTTTTTTAATTAAATTTTTTTTCAATTTGTTTTTTCAAATAATTTTTTTTTCAAATATTTTTTTTCCAATTAATTTTTTTTTCAATTAATTTTTTGTTAATTAAATTTTTTTCAATTATAATGTGTATGATCCCATTGTCATAAATAATAAAAAAATAAATATAAATATTTTAGACCTAAACAAACATATTTTTAGTTTATGTTTTTAAAAATTTTCAAACATTCAAATCATCAATCCTAATATCTTATTAAACTCTTTCCTAGATGTCACATCTATTCTTCTCTCATTCTATCTTTCTATTTTTTACCTCTTTTTTAATATATTTTATTTCGCTTTTTAATTACTTAGGGTATGGATATATATAATATCATATGGATATGATTTTTTCAATAAAAGATGAGTTTGACTCTAATTTAAATTCCTTCATCAAATTTATATCTTACTCAAAGATATTTCAAAAAAAATAATAATAATTAAATTATAAATTTCAAAACCTCACTTCCATGACAATATGAAATTGGGCAAAAATGTAGTGATCTCTTAAAAAAACTCTAAATTCTCAATCCTAACATCTTATTAAACTCTTTCCTACGTGGCACATCTATTATTCTTTCATTCTATTTTCCTATTTTTTTTCTCTTTTTTAATATATTTTATTTCACTTTTTAATTACTTAGGGTATGGATGTATATAATATCATATGGATATGATTTTTTCAAAATATTTATAGATAAAAGATGAGTTTAACTCTAATTCAAATTCCTTCATCAAATTTATATCCTACTCAAAGATATTTAAAAAAAAAACCCTTACTTCCATGACAATATGAAATTGGGCAAAATATTGGAGAGCTTTTGTGATGCAATTTGAGTTCACCCATTTTTTAAGAAAAATTGTACAAATCAAGAAGAGTATTTGGAACACATTCACGAGTTTGGAAGAAATTTTAATTCAATCTCATTTATTTTTTATTATATTTTGTTCTTCAATTATATTAATTTATGTGTTCAATTTTGTTGTAATTTATAAGGAGGACGCTCAATTTAAATTCAGACGTAAATAAACTTAATTATGTAGTAGCTCTAAAATATTTTTGCTTATATTTTTATTTTTTTATTTGAGATCTTCATGAATTTAAATTTGTTTCTTTGCATATATGCAGTGAGTAGGATTAAGTTTTTAAATGATAAGTTTCTCTTTTGCAATAAAAAGTTATCTACAAAAAGGAATATTTGAAACGCAAGATTAGATTTCAAAATCCTTAATGAATATACAAATAAATTGCTTTGTTTTCAACTATATTCTTTATATATATATATATATATAACAATTCAATTGTAGAAAAGGTCATTTGGATCCATTCGAAGAGCAAAAATTCAATATACATGTTTTTTACTTAATTAGTATTTTATTAGTTAATTTCAATTACATTATTGAATGTCATGTAATTTTTAATAGATTGGATTCAATATGTGAATACTTCAATAAAAGTTTCGTTAATTTCTTATAAAAAAAATTATTATTCAACTATGTTTGTGCTGAAATTATAAACACATTACATATTAATGATCAAAATTTTAAAATTTAATTTGAATAAATATGTTTTATATATTTAGACAAAAATCATAGGTAAGAATTTTTTTTTCTATGATTGTTGAATTTTATATTCACGTGTCACTGCCATAGAAATATTCATGTCATGCGCGCTCCATGGTTAAGACTTTATACGAAAGTTGTTGAAATATATAGGTTAGAGACACAAAACAAATTTTAAAAAATAAAAAGTGATCCTTGAATTTTGTTTGTAATTAAATAGCTTTAGAATCAATAAACTATTAAAAATAGAGTTAAAATTTGTATAATAAGATAACATACTTTTAGGTTGGCACCGCGAAGAAAGCACAATCATATGCATGCACTTTACCCAAGATTGGTAAGAAGCCAATCAAGATCAGCCAAAATCCAAAACAGAACACCAATGCACCAAATCAAAAACAATTGACATACTTCTACTCCAGCTCCAAACCATAGAGCTTCTAAGCCAATCAACTTTAAAAAAATTTATTTTTTAACTACACAAAATTTAAATTTTAAAAAATAAAAAATCAACTTCTTTTTTCAAAATTCTAAGCCAATCAACTTCTAAGCACATAAATTTTTATTAAAAAATTATAGATGGCATTTAACTCTTATATAATTTTTAACTTACTATGGCTCTATTTTTGAGTTCTTTTTTTTACAAATTTTAAAAATTTATAGGGTAGCATTTTGCTCTTATCTAATTTTTAAACTACTATTATCTCCTGTTCTTCTATATTAGACTTTTTTTTTATCAAGTTTATCTTATCTTATTTTTGAATTTTTAAATTTCAACTTTGATTTTTTTTTTTCAATCTTCATTTGATATTTATTAAATTTCTCTCTACCTCATTTTTTTGGGATTAATCTAAATTTCTCTTTCTATATTCTTATAATTTATCTTCACATTTACACTTTATTTTTATTTTTATTTTTTTTAATCTTTACCGTATATGTACAGGATCTACTCTTACTCTTAATTTTCAATTAAGTTTATTCTTTTTCTAGGATCTATCTGATTTTCACTTTCTACATTCTTATAGTTTATCTTCAAATTCAAACTTAATTTATTTTTATTTTCATCATATATTTATAGAATTTCACTCTGACCGTCCTTTTTCAGTTGAGATCAATCAAAACTATTTTTTAAGTACCTATCTAAATTAATATCATAGAATTTTATTATTAATTTTTAACATATTTAGCATTGTTTACCACATTTTGTTATTTGCCCGTGCATAGCACGGGTTACCACTAGTTACACATACACTATTGTCATCACCAACCATCCTCCCAACTCCCTGCACTCTCTACATCTCATCCAAGTACTCTCTCTCTCTCTCTCTCTCGTTACATACATATGTGTATGTTTGTGTTTTGATAATAATGAGGGATATTATTGTTTTGGGGGTTTTGAAGGCAAGTGGTGTGGTTGAGCGATGTGAACATTGCCGAGGTAATGCGTTGATTTCTTTGTCTCTATCACGCTGTGTCCACTCATCTAGAGGCTTATCTCTCTTTGTACACAGTGACGAACTAGGAGAAGACCTGTGAGGCCATGACCCCTTGTTTCGTGAATATTATTGTTTGCTATAAAACTTTATATATATATATATATATGTGATTTTATATATAAAATGGCCCCTCAAAGATAAAAAAAATATATATATGTTATTCTTCTTCCATCTTGAATTCTCTTTTTACATTAAAACAAAACTTATTCATCCTATTATAAATTACTTTTATGGTATTTAAATTTTTTTTATGTAATCTATATACATATATGTGTGCTTTGTGTATATGGTGAAAAAGTTATTTTTCTTTTGGCCCCTCCAAGAATGAAATCCTAGTTCCGGCCCCTCGCTTGTACATACACTTAAGTAAATTCAATTTCTCATGCATTCTACTCTATTTGGTCTCTAGTGTTTATCAATTGGTGTTTTAGGTTTTGGGTTTTGGGTACTTTCATCCACTGCCTTAATAACAATCGATTATCATAATGAGTGTCATTAATTAGAATAATTTTGGGATATGATTAGATTTATAAGTATATTTGTTTGAAATGTTTGAAAATTTATATATTTGTTTAGTGAAACGAAAATTTTTGATTTGGGGATTAATTGCTTAGGTTTTTCTCATCCAGTTGTTTATTCTTGGTTATGATAAGCCAGATATTCTATAGGCTGCAAAGAAGAGAATTAGTAGTATAAGAACATACTCCTGAGATGTACCATACTAATTCCATTAGTCAGCTAGATAAGTGGTTAGGTTCTTAGTATATGGTTAGTGAGGCTTGTTATACAACAAATATATATATATATATATATATCAGTTGTTGTGTAAATGATATTCATTGAAGAAGAACATACTCTCAGGTTCATCATGCTATCATAGTGATATTAAGCACTATGAAGCAATCTGTCATGGTCTACTCAATAATGAAGTCATCATCAACACCTTCAATTCCAGCAAACTTGAGCATGTTGATCTCGACCGATTCATTTGTTACACCAAACTTGACTGCATAAATTTCATAACTGAAGAATCAACTATAGAACATTCTTTATGGTACTGATCTATTGAAACTTCTTGATGGATCATATCCATGTCCTAGCCCTATGATACGAAATTCAGCAAGTGTTCAAGTTCCAAATCCAGATTCAATCCTTTGGAGGACAATCGATGCTCATCTTCTAAGCTACCTTACAGCTACTCTGTCTCCTTCAATCTTTACTTCAATTCTTCATCTCAAAATGAGTTCGGAGGTTTGGTCTTCATTGATAAGTATTTTCCATTGCTATCCAAGTCTCATATCCATCACTTGAAGAACAAACCGAAGTTCTATTTCAATGAAATCAATCTATGGAGTCTTCTATCACCAAAGCAAGGATTTGGTTGATCAATTACGATAGCATCATCGACAATCAATGATGAAATTCTTGTGCTCCTTATCTTGAATGGTCTTCTTGCCGAGTATGAAGTTCTCAAGATCGCTATTAGGGCTCGATCCGAGTCCATTTCTGTAAGATCTTTCTTTTTATTATATTTAGAAGTGATTCATGTTGAAAGCAAGCTTCAACAATCATAATTAACAGTTGCCTATGCTACTATGAAGGATTCATCTTCATCATCTTCAAAAGGCTTCTGTCATGACCCAAACCTACCCCTAAAAGTTTGGCCATGACCGGCTTGTACTGAGGCCTCAAAAGAAAAAGTTTTCAAAATAAACGCTAATCCATAACGGGGCCTAAAGCGGAAGTAAATAAATAGCAAAATGTCTATTGAGCAGTGCTTATATGCTAGGATCATTAAACATTGTAACATCAAGACGACATCCAAGATTTACATATACATGTGTAGACATCCCATTTTTTACCGCCTAGGACTTGGGCGCCACGATGGTGTACTTGGTGGTGAAAGTTGTGCAAAGGTAAAGGTTCGATTTCTTCAAGAGAAGAGTCAAATCCTAACCTCCATACCCTTTTGGACCAAAAACAATCTTGATCAAAAGATTTTAGACCTTAAAACACTCTCTTTCAAAATAATTTTTGAAAAAAGTTCCTACGATGTTCCAACGCCACATTTTGTTAAATGTTGTGCTTTTCAAACCGAGCAAGGACAAAGTGGAAATGAATGAAAGAGAGATGAAATCTTTGAAAAATCTTTCAAAGAACCTTGTTTAGGGTTTGGAGTTAAGGAAAATTGGAGAAGAGGGAAGAAACCCAGTTGGGGAAAGAGTTGGGTATGAACCGTTAAGAGAGAGAGCTGGGTAGCCCTCGTAAATTAGACCTATCCTTTTGTATACTTGGATTTAAGCTATGAGGCCACCACCATTGGAAATAATACTTCTGAGGCTTCATTTTTCACTCAAGAATCTCCTAAAGCCGAGTCCGGATGGGGAAGATATGATTGGTTGAAGTTGGGCATCATTCTGGTTGGACTGAAACTGAGCAGCCTTCACTAAAAGAGGGATATCTCTTAGCAGACATGGAATTTTGATGTGAAGCTTCCATAATCGGAAACAAGACTTCCGGGGCTACAATTTAGGCTCAAGAATGACCTGAAAAGGAGTCCAGATGAAGGAGTTAGGCTTGCTTCAAGGCAAGGACCAAGGCTGATTTTTTCTATCGGTCTCTATGGAAGTGCATCAGCCACAATTGAGCTCATCGCCATAGGTCGGCCAGTGAACCTTATCGGCCACAAATGGTAGCCGATCGACACCAAAGATGGCCGGTCGGCCAAAAGTGTCCAAAACTCATATTGTTTTGCAGATATTTCTCCTTCAGCTGTTTCCAACTTGCTCCAGCTGTCCCAAATCAGATATTTTGGGCCTTGAGCTCATTTTTGCTATATATGAGAGCCTTATATCTCATTTTCAAAGGGTTAGAACTTCTTGAACAAGTTTGAGAGCTTCTCTCACTAAACTCCCTCTCTCTCTACAATGTTCAGAGCTTAATCTCTGCCTCTCTCTCTAAAGCCTCTCTCTCTTACCCTTTTGTGCATAGAAGTAGAGAAATACAACTAGTTTGCCTAGGCATCCTTCATCAAAGTTGCATATCTATGGGCTGAGGTCCCTTGGAACTGATTTTTGGGCTGTTGGAGGGTCATTTGAGCCAAGAAAGAGGCCATTTTGCTGCTGTGCTTTGAGGGTAAGCATTTCTTTTCAAGCTTGTTTTGCACACTTGCTTCACCATCCTTTTTCCATTGTTTTGGATTTTTTAGGTGGTGTTGAACTACAAAACCTCTATTTTTCCTTTATTTTTCAGTCCTAAAAGTATTGGTTTAGGCCTTGTTTGGCTAGGGGGTGTTTCCTCCCTTTTGCTCCTTGGCTTGTAAGGCCTTTTGAGCTATCTTTCAAGCTTTTCAAACAATTTCTTTTTGGCCTTAAAACCACTGAATTCCAGAGAAATTTTAGTGGTAGAAAACTTGTTTTGAGGCTCAAAATAGGAGGGGGGTTTCCCCTCTCCTCTTCTCTTGTTGGCTTGTGTTGATGGCCAACCAAACGAGCATGCATTTCTATCTTCTTGAGGCTTTGTTTGAGATCATTTTTGTGACTTTCTAGACCTGCCATAACTCTATTTTTGGCTGTCTTGGTCACCCCTTGCATGCTTCTTGTACTTGTAGTATAGTCCTACTTATAGCTTTGCAACAGAGCATGTCTTTCTAGCATGTTTTGGCTCTATCTTAGCATGTTTAGGGCCTTATTCTAACATGGTATAACTCTGTTTTGGGTTGGTTTGATTTGGTGTTTATCAATCTCACATTGCACTTTGTGAGATTAGATTCAAAACCATGACAGGAGTTCGAACTGTAAGACCAATTCGAGCTCTCCGAAAGGAGGCACAAAGAAAGTCGAGTCTACAGTAGATATCGGCTCTCCATCAATGTCTAACCTTCTCGCACCACCTATGCAATTGGCCTTAAACCAGCGGACTTTGTTCCCATAACCAAAGTAATTCTAGCATATGATAATACGAGCAGAAAGGTTATAGGCACGATGCAAGTCAGAGTCCAGGTGGGCCCAGCTGAGCAGGAGGTCGAATTCCTTGTTTTGGATGTGCTAGCTACCTTCAATATGTTGTTACGGAGGCCCTGGTTGCATCATGTAAAGGTCGCTCTCCACTCTCCATCAAACGCTGAAGTACCCTCATGGAGGAGGAATGGCAATTGTTTTAAGAAGTCATCTATCCATCTCGCCACCGTGAGGTAACTACACTAGTACTAGAGATCAACCATGGCAAGGAAGATGTATTACTCAGATTCACTCTAGCCAAGCTCAAGTAGTGCACTATTTTGGCCGCAGATGAAAGCATGTATGTCAAAGACCCGCCTATCTATTTCATGGATAAACTGCAAAGATGTTCCGTGAATGGGACTCGGAGAAGTGGCCAAAAGGTGTTGTCAGACTAACAGATGTGCCGTACAACCCACATGCCTTGGACTGGGCTATGTGTCCACCAAAGAGGATTGGATTAGGAAGGGAGAAGAGATGAAAGCCAGAGCCAAGGCTAAGCAAGCCAGGAAGCACTATGAGCTTATTGACAGGCCAATCTGAGGGACACTGAATGGCCGCTTTGTTTGGGAGGGAGAAGATTTCCCTTTCTACAACTTTCCTGAGCCTTGGGTAATTTCCACGAAGCAACGTATCCCCAGGTTCGAGATCTTTTTTGACCTGCAGCTGCAGAACAGTGATGATAAGGAAAAGGCTGAACCAAGCATCAAAGCTAAACAGAGCATAGAAATTGACTCAGATAGCAGTGAACTTAAAGTAGGGATAGCACTGCCTTGTCTCCTGACAAATCCTGTGGTCGACCTAGAGAACTTGGGAGAGAACCTTACCATCTCCATGATCGGGGAAGAACCAAGAGTGAACCCAATCAAGGCATTTTGATGGAACAGAGGCACCATCTCCAATCTGAAAACCAAAAAAAGTCTATCTACCCAGTTCTGAATTGGGTGTAGAGCTAAAATCTGATTCCAGTGAGTTGTGGGGTCGAGATCAAATTCAAGTTCTTCTGAGACTGAGTCTGATATTTCTAGAGTGGTAACCCGGACACCAAAGTCTTGTCTAGGTCTTCATTCAAATTTTTCTTTTGAGTCTCAGAATCAAGATCTAGACTTTTGAATGAAAACTCTACAAATTCTGGTACTTTCTATGCCGTTGGTTTATTGTATTAATCAAGATTTTAGAATTTTAATGAAAACGGGGAAGAAATCCCCTAGCTTTGAAAAACTTGATTAATCGAAGGAGGAGAGGTTTGCTAAACCCTATGCTGATGAAATCATTGCCATTAATGTGGGTACTGAGAAGGATCCGCACGTGGTCTCGAGATTGCACAACATCAGATCCCTCTTGACCCCGAGGTCCAGCCTGTTAAGCAGAAGCTCTATAGAATCTGTCCGAATTAGGCAATGAAAATCAAGGAAGTGGTCACCAAGAAGATCGAGGCAGGTTTCTTGTTAGTAGCTGAGTATCCAACTTGGTTGGCCAACATCGTCCTGGTGCCAAAAAAGGATGGTAGAATCCGGGTGTGTGTGGACTTCCAGGACTTGAACAGAGCCAATCCAAAGGATGACTTTTCTCTGGGAAGAGATGAAAAATAATTAAAATGATAGAGATGCGCATTGAGAGAAGAGTAAAGAAAGGGCTTTTAGAGAAAAATAGAGCATGAGTGCTGAGTGATGTGAGAAACACATATAAGAAAGGGTAAGAAATAATACTTGAAGAAGTAGTGGACTCCCCATAAACCTAGTGGTCTCTCGCCGATGAAAAGCATCTAAGCCCATCAAGGTCTCGGCCAAGGCCAAACCAATGCAACTTTTACCTTCTTTCAAGCGTTGCCACTTTGATCAACCATATGTCAAGTTCTCGCTAAAACTAGAGGCGAGAAGGAAATGCACAAGCATACATAAACAGAGGGCATGTTGTCAAAACCTTGCTAGAGGAGGTCGCCCTATCACCGATGTCGAAAATCGATGAATCAAGCTAGGTATGTCTAGCTCTCCGTCATAGGCCAAAGATCGAAGCCAGGCAAAGTGAGCCCACACATTCGTTCCAATGCTTGGGCATGGCCAGAACAAGGCTAAGGCATGATTTCCTCATCATGCCAAGTTTCCATCAATGCTTGAAATTCTTCAAGAGTTTGGCACATTTCTTGTGTTCCAAAGTGAAATACGTACGTAA
The DNA here is from genome assembly GCA_025200525.1 of Camellia lanceoleosa. Classification (NCBI taxonomy): domain Eukaryota; kingdom Viridiplantae; phylum Streptophyta; class Magnoliopsida; order Ericales; family Theaceae; genus Camellia; species Camellia lanceoleosa. The sequence continues at coordinate 43,457,779 of CM045766.1, read as the reverse complement.
TCGGGTCCCAGCATCGGGTCGCAACTAAAAGCAAAGTGGAGTATGGCTCTACGAAAAAAGTGCATTTATGTTGAAACCCTGAACATTTACCTTTTTCGTGCCGTCTAAAGTGGCTATCCAATCCGTGAGCTTCTCGGCAAGGAATATCTTCATTTGTGGAAGAAACAGCAGCTAAAATGAGGTTCTGGAGAAAAAATCACGAAGGAGGACCTTTTGTAGAAGATAAGGCTTTGAATGGAGGCCAGCTGTCAGCAATCTAGTGATCCTCACACTTGTAGCCGGTAGGCCACTAATTGTGGCCAGCAACCCCTCTTTTGTGGCTAGCAACCCCCCTTTTTGGCTTGCCATCCACTTGTGTGCTGGGCAATGTTGGCAGCTTGGTTTTTTGTCTTGATCTTTGTGTTTTGAAGTCTTGTTTTGAGTCTTTTGGTTTTTAGCAAGTGTGCATATTTGTGTTTGAGTTGTTTTTGCTTTGCTTATTGAGTTGTATTTTGTATTTGGTCATTAGTTGTCTCATTACCCAATTAAGAACATCGTGTCAATGCAAGTTTTCATTTTCAAATTCAATTCCATGTCCATTTCATGCAAATATGGTGCTTATAATGCAAAAAATGATAACACTTTTCATAAAAAATGTGAGGTTTTATTCCGATCATGGTTTTTACAAGAGTACAAGTCAAAAGGAAAACCTATCTGAAGCTATACATGTACTAATGCTACCAAACAAAAAGAAACTACGCAAAAAATACAAAAAATTGGCACTAGTCATCTCAAGCTCGAGAGGCCTTATTCGTCTTCTTCCTCATAGGGGACTCGAGGGGCAATGTCTCTATCAGCACCACTATCAGAATTAGAGTTTGAACCGGCCAGATCCTCTCTCGCTTCCCTTCCTTAGAGCTCGCCTCATTATCTCTCGCTCCTAGACCCCGAGCTAGCATTATCTTCTCCGCCTAGATGACTCTGTAATGTCGAATTGTCGCCTCCTCCAAGTTGCTAGTGTCAATATCATCATCGTCAAAATGGGTTCTAAGGATCGCTTCAACCTCAGGTACCCTTATCCTTACCTCGACCACAATGCATATCTCGGCCACGAGCTGGGGCCTGCCTTTCTCTCCTCCTTACTACTGGAGGAGGTGCTATTGGTGCTGGTGCTATTATTGCCACTGGTCCCCTCAAGATCTAGAAAAATAGTTGTCAACATATCAGCTATAGTGTGTGTATCAGATACAAGCATAGCATGCAAAATGAGCGTCATACACAAACCAGATACAGTATGAGTACAGTGTGCCAATGTAGTGTGTTAGTGCAGTTTGGGGAAGACTACAGTTGAGGTGCCAATGTATCAATAGAAATATGATAGTGCACTGCACAACAGAGTTAGTAATGAAATGCATGCTGAAATAGAAGAAATTACCTAAATATTGTGGAGACCAAGCAACGTCTCTCTCCTTTCGTCACGCCCCAAAATTTGGACAATTATATATTAAATTAGGACTAAACCCCAATTAATATTCCATCATCTAAATCCTAGGGGTGAAAGAAAAAAAAATTAAACGCCAACCAAACCATCCACCATAATTTCATAACTAACCAATACCTCCAACATTAAAGTAACAATACATAGTCAAAATAACTTAATAATGTACGATTACAAACCATGCCACATTATCCCAATACTAAAGTCCTAAAAAAAATTAAAAAAATACATAAACTAATATCAACCCTAAGCTCAAGAAAACAAAAGAAATCCAAGAGACATGTCCAACAACTATAGTTATTCCACGTCACCACCGTAGCCCCAACTAATCCAACAAAGGAAGTTCGACTGCGCTCAAATAGAATGCACCCGAGTTGCCAAGAGACAAAACGAGTTAGTATACAGGTATACTGGTATGAGTATAAGATTTAACACCCACGTGTCTACCAGACACAAAAAAAAATACATTTAATTCTTGTTACAGGACAAGACAAGTAGTTTCATCCGCACCGAGACAAATGGGTAGTTTCTCGAGATACGGTGGCATTTAGTTTCTTACCCATACACAATGAAATATAAATTGAGTATGGAATAAACAAAATAGAAATAAAAATATGGTGGGCCAGCCCTGTATAAAAAGTTAGTAAGACCCGCTATCCTGCAAAAAAATAAAGTTAGTATAATTTAATCATAAGTAACTTGCTAAAGAAGTACAAAAATGCACCGATTCATACTTAAATAATTCGAATTGTCCAAAACTCAAAGAACAAAAGTTGTACAGAATCAAATTTCCTAAAAGGTAACATAGGAAAATTTAGTAGAAACTGAACAGGTTGAGAGAAAAACTTAATAGAAAATCCTAACCGAAATTCAATCGAAAACTGAACTAAAAACGAAAACAAACTGCTGTAAGAAGAATTTTTTCGAAAAAGTTCAAAACATGAAAAGTGTTTAAAATAATATTTTACTTTAGTTTTTTCAAACCAATAAAAATGAGCTCATTTCATGGGTTAAAACAATTTCTAAAATCAGATTGCTAAAATGAATTAAAACTACAATAACCAAGATCATCCGATTATAAGTTTTAATCGATCTTTTAATAAAAAGTTAAAACACAAAAGTTGTCTAGAATCGTATACATGCCTCGCTCAAATTTCATAATTTATCGAGATCGCTTACTATTTTTAAGATGTACAAATTAATACAATTCACACTATAACAATAAACTCATAATTAAATTCTTTGTACCTTAACTCCACTGCTTTCAATTTCTTCACTTCCGCCTACACATATATCCCATGTGCCTTCCAGATACCTAACACCGCCCGGTTAACCTTGCACAGAAATATCGTCCCGAGTTTAACCCACACTCCCCAGATGGTTAGCATATATGTACGCGCGTAAATCAAAGCACTTGTCTACTCATAAGAACGAGGCAACAATAGACATATACAAAAACATCTCACTCATGAGAACAAACATAACAATGCAAAGCCTAAGGCATTCAAATAAATATCATAATCCTTACTCTTTTTTTTTTATACACTCTTTCTCACCAACACTCAAATAAAACAACAATTCGTGGAGTCATGATGGGGTGTAAGGAATTTATCTATGGATTTCTAATTTATTTTAATTTCATATAACCATGAGTGCGACACAACCATAAGATAAATCAATATAAAAACCCTACACCTTGCATACACAATCAATCAAAATAATTAAAATCAATTAAGCATTTTAAAAGCCTAAACCTTACATATACAACTAATCAAAATAATTAAAATCAATCAATCATCTAAAAACCCTAAACCTTACATACACAACTAAACAAAATAATTAAAATCAATCAATCATCTAAAAACCCTAAACATTACATACACAACTAATCAAAATAATTAAAATCGATCAACCATTTACATGCAAATATGAAATCAATTCAACATCAAATAAATAAAAATAAATATATAAAAACAATGAATTAAATATAAATTAAGGGAAGTGGGTTTTGTACTCACAATAATTTTTTTAAAGATCAAAGAAATATTTGTAAGATTAATGAAATCACCAAAACAAAACCCTAATCTTTTTTTATTTTTTTGTCCTTTCCTCTTCTTCCCGTCTCTTTCTCACTTGCCATACTTTTTCTGCTTTCTTTTCTTTTCTCTTTGTTGATTATTACCTAATCACTATTGTAACCTAATTGACTATTATATAATATTATATAAATACACATAATTATAACATATATAAATATAAATATAAGATCAATATATATAACACCTTTTATGTATGTAAAAAAAATATATCAATATATATATAAATATTCAAATTAATTATATGTAACTAAATAGCACATTAAATTAATTAAATACCACATTAAATTCTCGTGTAACGACACAATTAATAAAGCCAAAAATAAAATAAAGTAATAATAATCATAATAATAATAAATAATGACTTACAAAAAATTAAGGTCGCTACACCTCTACACCATATCGATCAAAGAGGCAACTAGCTCGAGGAGGCTTTCTATATACTCTGTAGGTGCCTGCAAGTGCATTTGACTGATTAATAGCTGGAAGAAACATATCTGAAATGGAACTGGGTGGGGCAAATTGTAAAGTGTGGTCCGTACTTGAGGCGCGCTTGAGCTCTAACATACTATGCCCTACCTCCGCCAAATGATCGAATCTAGTAGGCACCCAATGCCGCCAACATGTAAGGGCAGTGGGAATCTTCGACCAACTGGTCAACTACCCAACAGGAAGGGCCCCTCTAGTATGGGCCCTATTCGCTCGCTTCACCCCACCCACCACAAGAGCTCCTACTCCCTCGCCTACGTGAACACCTATTAAAGGGGGCATAAGATGAGTTTGGATGAATGTCACATAGTCACCCTCTATTCTAAAGAAGTCAACGTCTAGGCCCACCATGAACTGGATCATCGCATCAACCGGTAGGCTATCCACTGTTCTTATAGACGATGGGGGTGGCATTGGAACAATGGATCGAGCGAACCTACTATCTGGCGTACAAACCACTTTCTCAGAAACTAGGCTCTACCGATCGACCCTCTAGCAAAATCCGAAGTGAGATGTGCCCTGTGCCCCAAAGATATCGTCCTTCACACCAGCCGGCATCGTCGCCTAGAGCTACTATGTGATCTGCAAACAGGGAATGTACAGATTGTTAGTTGCCGTCAATTGCCAAAGTATGAATCAGAGCAGCAGTAAAGCAAAAATGACTGTGAGTTTCAGGTTACCTCATCAGCGGCCACTGTATCGATGTAGCAGTAGAAGAAGGCAAAGGTCGTGTCATCGCAGCTCCGACGCCAACACTGGCCATCATACCGTCGTGAATACGGTACTATAGGAGGAATCTCCTCCATAGGCTCTAGAGCTATGGCTGGGAAGTAGGCATAAACCCACAACTGCAAGGAGAGGGCAGTGGTGTTAATTCATGAACAGATATGAAATATAAAGTGCAAAGCAGAAAGCACAATGCATGAACAAATTTGAAACAAAAAGTGCAAAGCAGAAGGCACAATGTATAAATAGACACGGAAAGTGCAAAGCAGAAAGCACAAGTTTTGAATAGATATTGAACAGAAAATATAAAATCAGAAAGGTGTAGTGCATACCTCCCAGACTCTCTAATAGCCTCCAACTCGCTCTCCTCTTATCTCGAAGTGGAGCTTATGTAGTCAGAGAGGGTGGCGAGGCCAGCTCCGCCCTAATCATAAAATCGCACCCGGGGTAGTGTCACCAGGGCGCTCAGCAGATATAAACCTACGGTGTTCCACCTGTTCGAAAACAAGGTGGTACCAAGGAGAAACATCAAGAAGCCCCGAGCGTACTGCTCCACATCCTCTGGTGTCTCGGGCTCGCTCACTCGAAACTACTTGGCAAACCAACTATACCTCACCATCACCGATCTATATAGAGGTGAGCGTACTCCCAACAGATGGATCTAAGCAGCCTTCCACGCATCCATATCTGTGTCGAAAGGGATCGGATCACCCCCTACTCGTAAGTTTGTGAGCATGGCAAAGTTATAAGGAGTCATCGTCATCTCCCTGATGGAAGAGAGGTGGAAAAAGTTGGTGGTGTCCCACTATCTCTCCACTAATGTCTCGAGAAGAGTCCGGCTCGCTATATGCCGTGAAAGCCCGGAGCAGAATAGACCGAAGCCAGCCTTGTTAATGATGTCGTGGACTCTAGCGGGGAGCTCATCATACGCTTCTCCCGTTGTCGCTCCATATCTCCTGTAAGCGTAGGAGTCCCCCTATGGCAGAGAAAAGGTGAATCAGATGAAGGACAACAATAAAAAAGCATTCAGATGAAAGGCAGTGCAAGAAATGTAGTTAAAGGAAAAGAAAGAATGCATGAAGATAGAGTTCATACCTCGGTGGCGCTGGAAGAAAGGTGGGAGTCCGGCTCCCTCAGTAGGTCCTTTGGCACACCACAAACAAAGTCACTTAAACGCCTAATGCTTCCACGCGGTAGTATATGTGTGCGAGCATGATACGTCATCGGATCAAAGGGCCGCACCCTTAGTGGTAATGGCTCTGGCTTAAGCTCCGGAGTGAACTCTGCCTCATGAGCAGCGGCAATGTCCTCTGCCGCCTCACCGGCCCCGGCAACCACTAGCTCCTCAACCTCGGCATGGGGTGATAATGGACGTGGAACCTTAGGAGGAGCCCCGTCATGAGGGATCTCATCCACCATCTAAAAAGTGGGTGAAAATGGATGAAAAGTGAAGAAAAATGGAAAAAAAAGAGGGTAAACTTGGAAAAAGTCAACCATAAGAGAGAGAGAAAATGGAAGAAAAAGTCAAAACCCGGGAAAGTTCACGAAACCCGAGAGAAACCGAGGAGAACAAGTCTAAAGTGGTGAAAATCCAAAAAAAAAATGACAAAATCAAAATCTGATCGGTTCAAAATGTAGAGAATCAAGAGGGTGTTACAAAAAAAAGTTTGCGTGGGGCGTTGGAAAACGCGTATAAATCATAAATCTAGAGAGAGAAAGCACCTAGAGAGAGAGAGGGTGTTTTCGGATATGTAGAAGTGAGGAAATGAAGTATGGAGTTGGATATTTAAAGACCTGAGGCTGAAGAGATTTTTCTGTCCCGATTTGTACACGAGTGGTCAGTAAGCCCAACTGGTGGCCGGCAAGTGGCCGGCGGCCTTTCTTTGTGGCCGTCAGGTGGCCAGTGGTCCTCACTTGTGTCCTAATACTGTTTTGTGCCTTTGTTTCACGAGAAGTGTATGAGAGGTTCACTGTTAGATCCAGATTGATTCTAAGGGATCTCAAAACTATGTTTCGGCACGCAAACGTTCTCCACTTGCCAATATAAGTGAGGTGTATCCTTTTTAAGCATGTTGCAAAGTCTTCGAGTGGTAAATCAGAGGTTATCACCGAATGTCGTTTTTGCTTATTCTGTCAAAATCGCATAGTAGTTCTCTTCTATTACATAGAATGTGCATTTTCACATATACTTACGATGCAAGCGTGTCCTGTATCATTCATGATTCATGCATAGAACATGCTTTCAATTTTGCATAGAATATGCTTTTGTTTCTTGCATAGAACATGCTGTCAATTAACATCATACGTAGGTTGTCTATCTTGCATGGAATATGCATTGTCACTGTATTGATTTGTAATCTTGTTCACTTTGTGCATCTATCACACTTGTTCACTTTGTGCATCTATCGCACTTGTTCAATTTATGATCTATTGCAATTTGCTTTTTGTGTATCTATCGCACACGCTCATTCCTCTTTGCATCTTTCTGTTGTATGTGAAGCGCAACCCTCGGCATGTTTTTATGTCGGGACGTGTGAAACGCGTGCCCCATCAGATTTTGTTGTATCTCAGGATGCGAGACGTGTGGCCTGGGTGTGTCTTATCTCGGGACATGTGAAACGTCTGCCCGAGCAATTTTACTTGTTGCGCAGGATGCGTGAAGCGCAACCCTGCGCATGTTTTATCTCGGAATGCGTGAAACGCATGCCCGAGCAGTTTTTGTTGTATCACAGGATGCTTGAAGTGTGGCCTGGCGTAGCTTTATCTCGTGACACGGAAACGGCGTTCGAGCAATTTTTCTTGTTTCTCAAGGCGCGTGAAGCGCGGCCCTGGGCGTGTTTTATATCAGGATGCATGAAATGTGAGCGCGAGCGATTTTTCTTCTATCTTGGAATGCATAAAACACGAGCCCAAGTGGTTTTCCTTCTATTTAAGGACGCGTGAAGCGCGGTCCTAGGCAAATTTTATCTCAAGACGCGTGAAACACGACCCTAGGCGGGTTTTATCTTAAGACGTATGAAGCGCAACCCTGCACAGGTTTTTATCTCAGGACACATGAAGCGTGGCCCCGAGCAGTTTTTCTTTTCTTCTCAGGGTTTCAACATGATTAGAGTATCTTAGGACGCGTGAACCACAACCTTGAGCGGTTTTGTCTCTATCTCAGACGCATGAAATTCGACTCTGAGCGGTTTTCATCTCAGGATACGTGAAATGCGACCCTGAGCGGTCTTCGTTTCAGTTTCTTAGGACAAGTGAAACGCAACCCTGAGCGATGTTTTCTTTCCTCGTCCCATGTTTTGGTGGGGTTAGAGTGTGTTTTAGATCTTTTTTTGCATGGAACCTATGTTGGTTTTAGGCTTGAAGCTGCTCATTCATATGTTGTTATGTTATATTGCTCATTGCGTCTGTTATTGCTTATTGCATCATCTTGCATGATCATGAGTTTTCAAAATAGTTGGCTTCACGAAGCATATGAGTCCAGCTTTCAAAGTTTTTTTCATGCATATCATTTGCATCTTGCCCAGAACTACGCTTGTTTGATTTCTTGCAAAGGGGATACGTAGGTAGCCTTGGAGCATAACCATTTAATTTATGTCTTGATTGGTTGTCAAAGTCTTGTGGCCTTGTCAAAATGGGTCGTCTTCGGGCTTTTGATATTTACTCACGCTATTTCATGACTTTGAGTTCTCACAAGAGAGGCAATCAGAGACATCCCATTTTTGATCACCCTTATGACTTGGATGCCACCACTTGCACACCCAATGATGAATGTGTGTATGCTTGTCAAGTGCTCGGAGTTCTCAGCAGAATGCCACAGCTTTGAGCCTTCAAACCTTGTATATTTCCTGCCTTGTTTTGGACCAAAACCCTAGTCTTTCAAGCTTGAAAAACCTTGGGACCTGCCGGCCACTGCTATTGGTTGCCGGCCATTGATTTTGGCTACCAGCCAGAATTAGTAGCCTGCCGACCACAAGTGTGTTTTGCAGATATTTTCTGCCAGCTGTGCTAGTTGTTGTCACTGATGCATGCACTTCCCTACACGTGTATGTATTGATATTTCTGAAGGGGTTTGATGTTTGTCTATATATAGGAGACCTCCTCTCTTGCTTTCAATGTTAGAAAATTTTGGAGCAAATTATTTTCTCTGTCTTGCTAGTTATTGAACCTTTCCCAATACACTCTAAACCAAACCTTGCCATCTTTGAGCTGAGGTACTTTTGAGCCTACTTTGAGCTCTTGAGGGTGTGTATGTGTTGAATTGTTGCTCAGAAGTGTTCTCCTCTTCAAGAGGTATAAAGCTTGATTTGTTTCCTTGCTTTGTTTGCTATTTTTCCTACTATTTTTCTACATTTCTTTGGGCAGATAAACTCTGTAATTTTGAGCTGAAACTTGTGGTTTAAGGCCTTAAAGGGTAGAGAGGTGGTTCACCTTTCTTTCCACCGTGTTTCTCTAGCCTTTATCCTTGTGTTTCCAACCTTTACACTGTGTTTTTTTTAGCTTTTAAACATTGACTTTTAGAGCTTTTTCAGTGGCTAAAAATATGTTTTGAAGTCCAAAAATAGAGGGGGTAGCCTCCCCTCCTTATGCTTTGTTTACTAGCTTACATAGCTCCATATTTTAGCTTATTGTTCTAGCTATTTTTGTCTTAATTCCAGCATATTTTAGGATTGATTTAGCACTGTTTTAGGACTTTTTGGTTGTTCATTACATTTGAGCCTTGTATTATATACTTATAGTGTAATTGTTCTCATAGATTTGGTGGTTTAGGCCTTAGCCGCCAATCTATTTGAGTTGATAGCATTTTTTTATGGCTTTCCATACTTGTTTTCATCCCTAATCGCTTCTACAACCTCCCTCCTTTATTAGCTTTTGCTTTGCTTTGAAAGTTGGTTCAAACTTGTTTCTTGTTTGAAGCTTGAGATTGAGGTCTTATGCTTAATGGTTTAATCCCTTTGGGGGTTCATTACCAACAGCATGACACTTCTATCATGCCTAAAACAAACACTTGGTTTGATGCTTCTTTCCATTAGATGACTTAAAGCTCACCTTTGGACTTAATTTGCTAAGGAATGGTTGGTAATTAAAATGGGGTAATAAAATGAGGACTAAAAACGATGCAAGATAATAACTTCATTTGGGTTCAATAAGATGTTAATTGAACCCTTGAGTCTTGAATCGTTTCATACTTGTTAGTGATGTAAACGGTTCAAGAGTCAATGGCAACCACTTTCCTTGATCAATCCATGATAGGGAAGAAGTTTTAGAGTCTTTATTTGTTGCATTTATTGAACTTGTACACTTTTGTTCATAGTCCATCATGCAATGAAATTGCATCGATTAGTGGCTTATGTATCAAATTTACCACTCCTTTGAGCTGATTGATGATAAGGAGGGGTAAGTTGTACAGACAACCCTTGAGAATACCCTGTTCTTGCTCTGTATGCTTTCTGTTGCAATAAGAGGAGCCAAACTTTTGTGGCCAGCAGGACACTAATTATGGCCAACAGGCCACAAGTTTTGGACGGAGGATACAAGTAGTGGCCAGCAGGCTACCAATTCTGGTTGCTGGCCACTTTTGTCAAATTGAGCAATGACTTTGTGAAATAGAATAGAGCAGTGTCTAAGGTGAAAAGATGTTCTACTGTGCAACAGAAACATTTTGACAACAAAATAGTGGCTTTTTCGGGTGGAAATCAGTGCATGCATAAGCATTTCGCTTACTTATCGATGCTCGTTCGCTTATGGACTTGTAATAGGTAGCTGACTAGTTAATTTGTGTTGTAATTAATTAGTTAGAAGTTGTTAGTTATTTTGTGTTGTGATTGTTAATTAGCCAGAATAATTAATTAATTTATTGTTGTAATAATTAGTTAAGTAGCTTAGCTAATTTATTCATTTGGGTTCGTAATAGTTAGTTAATTAGCTTTAATTAGCTTAGCTAGTTAGTTTATTCGAACCCTCCTGCGTGAGAGTGCAAACCTGTAATAATGTGTATGTTTTCCAACCCCACGTCTTTCTCCCTTTTATTTACTAGCTTATGTTGGTTAGTTTAGGGCATCATGTTTTGTTTAGCATCTCTCATGCCTTGCATCCACTTGTCTTGCATGCATCAAGGCTCGGTTCATCACGGTAACATGTATTGTTAGTTTAATGTTTCTTTGAATACGTGCTTAGACTGCATGCTATCAAATTGTTTCACATGTTATGTTAAGTAGCCGAGCCTATTTAGATTACATATCTCATGCGTTGCATTAGTCACATTGCATAGTTAGGATCATGCATTATTCTAACTCGCTATCTTTTTGGCGTAGTCATGTCGCATCGCTGTAGCGCATAATGTTTACGGGTCATGTCGATCGCTGTTGCGCATAATGTTGTGACAATTTACGGGGTCATGCCGGACCGATGTAGAAGCTAACCGGAATCAATGTCGGGACAGTTTACGGGGTTATGTCGGACTGATGTAGCGGCTAACCGGAATCAATGTCGGGACAGTTTACGGGGTCATGCCAGACCGATGTAGAAGCTAACCGAAATCAATGTCGGGACAGTTTATGGGGTCATGCCGGACCGATGTAGTAGACACTGTGTGGTCGTGTCAGACCGTTGGTGAAGACAAAAGATATATATATATCGTACCCTCAAAAGTCGTGCTCAATCTATCAAAAGGTGTTCCATCAAAAGGCGTGCCCGACAGAAATCTTCGAGCGGCAAGCCATCAAAAGGCGCGCTGGACATGCGGCGATGCACATGACCGCCTTGGCTTACGCACCCATTTTGTCGTCTGGCGCCGAGTGGCGCGCGATGCGCGTGTCTGCCTTGGCTATTTAAACCAAGGCTGAGGCTGTGCAAAACAAATTAGTTGAAACCTCTTCGTTCACAAACACTCTACAACCAACCCTGCTTCTGCAGCCGACCCTTTCTGACATTACCAGTCTGAAATCTCTGATTCTTTGAAACACTATGCAACCTCGCCAGGCCGATATCGATATGGCCTCTTCTTTCGTTGTCCGCTTCACTCTCTTCCGCACCTCAATGAGTCCACAAGAGAGATAACCGGTGCGTTGCCCTTGAACCTCAACCAAGCGCCTGGTTTTGCTCGCTGAACTTTTCCTATGTCAGTTTATGGAGCAAATAATGGCAAAGACAATCGATATTGAGGCCAATCATTATACATTGAAGTCATGTGTTGAGACCATGATCATGTCACAAACTTGTCGCACCGGCCAGAGTAGGACAAATGAGGTGCAGCAGCTTAAACGCTAACCGCTCGCTTCCAAAGGTATGTATAATGATGCGCAAGCAGAGATATGTGTGCTGAAGGCGGAAAACAAGGAGCTGAAGCGGAAGGCTACCGTTATGTTCCGATTCGGAGGTTCACCATATGTTGCGGTGGAGGAGCAGGGGGGAGTGAACGTGCTCGGTGGACTAGAAAGCACTGAGACCGGGCTGGCACGGGACACCAAAGATAAAAGTAAGAAGAAGAGAACAGCGGAAGAGGCGAAAAAGTAAGGCCGGTTTTGTGGGGGTGGTTGGAGATTGTTTTGGTTTGTGTATTTTTTTATTTGTTTTTTTTTTGGTGTAAAATGGTGATCGGGTTTGATCCCCGGCATGAAGTTTGTAGAATGTTTTTGGCGTGGTTTTGTGTTGTTGTGCAAATCTGTATTTTTTTTTTTTTTTGGTGGAATAAAAAAAATAATAAGATAATGGAAAAATGGATGATGCTCACCAACGGAGTTGTATAAAAATGAAATATTGATGGAAAAAGAAAGATAGAAAAAATAAAAGAAAAGAAAATGAAGGTAGTGGGAACAGGAATATAGAAAGGCTTACCAACTGAGTGTGAAAATAATGATATCACGAGAGAGAACAGGGATGATGGGTTCTGAGTTTTTTTTTTTAATGGAAAAAAGAAGATAAAATAAAATAAATAAAGTTGGGGTAGTGGATCGATCACCGGTTCCCGGTCGTGGATTGAAAATAATAATGATGTGGTGGTGAAAAAGGAAATAATGTGGGAAACATGTGATGGGAGGTTATGGGATAAAGAGAATAAAAAATTAAGTAGATCCATTTGCCTCCATTTTCACCATCTCTGTAGAAGAGTCAACCATGGCTGCTCATAGAGAAGAGCGTGAGATGCAAAAGAGCTACTGGATCGAGCACTCTGCCGACCTCACCGTGGAGGCTTATGAAGCTTGACTCCAAAGCTGCTGATCTCGACAAAGAAGAGAGACCTGAGGTACTTGCTCTGCTTCCACCATATGAAGGAAGGCGGGGGTGGCAAAGATGTTGGAGATGAATGTGCGGAAGGTGGGGGTGGCGATGGGTGTCTGTGCGACGGTGGTGGTAGTCGGAGGATAGAGGGAAGGAGTAGGGGTGTGTCGGAGGCGAGGCGGAGGACGCCAAGTCAGCTTACATTGATCTAGACCGAGTCAAGGCGGCGAGTGGATCGAGGCGAGTGGACCGAGTTGCAAGGCGTGTCGGGAACGAGTTGCTTCGGTGGGTGTATTGCTGTGTCGGCACCTTTGTTTGTGTAGAGAATGTGGTGCCATGGCTCAAGCTTGTCCTGTCTGTCTCTCTTTCAGCGAGTATGTTGCCACCGTTGATGGCGAAGAACTCGAAGCTATGTTTAGAAAATTCCAACGGGCAGCGAAGACAAAGTTGCCGGCCAGCTGCCCGCCGGTGAGAAAGAAATACAGACCTAAATCTTATAGCTCTGATACCATGTAAATTTCAATGTATAGAGAAAGAGAGAGAATCAATTATGTATGTATTGATGTATTGAATGGTATATTTACATCTGTGTTGCGAGCTCATTTATAGATGAGTTACAAGCCAAAACGCTAATTATTAAAGCATTACTAACATATATATTTAAATCTATCTAACAACCGAAAGCACAGACAGCATACACTAACGTGAGTGGAGTGTACATTAACACATAATGAGATAGAATGTCATTAATTAAAGTCATTTTGGGATATGATTAAATTTTCAAGTATATTTGTTTGAAATGTCTGAAAATTTATATATTTGTTTAGTTAAACGAAAATTTTGGATTTGGGGATTAATTAAACGAGATTTTTCTCATGCAGTCATTTATTCTTGGTTGTGATAAGGAAGATATTCTATAGGCTGCAAAGAAGAGAATTAGTAGTATAACAACATACTCCTGAGATGTACCGTAGTAATTCCCTTATAACAAGATTCTATTAGTTAGTTAGATAAGTGGTTAGGTTCTTAGTATATGGTTAGTGAGGCTTGTAATACAACTTATATATATATATATATCAGTTGTTGTGTGAATGATATTCATTGAATAAAACCATCCTCTCCTTTTCATCATGGTATCAGAGCAATATTAAGCTCTAACAAGCAATCCGTCATGGTCTCCTCAACAATGGAGTCCTCTTCATCACCTTCAATTCCAGCAAACTTGAGCATGTTGATCTTGAATCTGAATTCATTTGTTACACCAAACTTCATCAGACAAATTTCATAATCTGAAGAATGAACTCCAGAACATTCTTCACGGTACTGATCTATTGAAACTTCTTGATGGATCATATCCATGTCCTAGCCCTATGATATGACATTCATCAGGTGTTCAAGTTCCAAATCCAGATTCAATCCTTTGGAGGACAATCGATGCTCATCTTCTGAGCTGCCTTACAGCTACTCTGTCTCCTTCAATCTTTACTTCAATTCTTCATCTCAAAATGAGTTCGGAGGTCTAGTCTTCATTGGATAAGCGTTTTCCATCACTATCCAAGTCTTATATCCATTAGTTGAAGAACAAACTGAGTTCCATTTCAAAGAAATCTGAATCCATGGAGTCTTGTATCAGTTGAAGCAAGGATTTGGTTGATCAATTGCGTATAGCATCATCCACCATCGATGATGAAATTCTTATGCTCATCATCTTGAATGGTCTTCCTGCTGAGTGTGATCAAGGTTTTAAAAAGCGGCCGCAACCGTTACGTAACGCCGTTACGTAACGGTTTTAGCGGTTACCGCCACCCGTTACGGCCGCTTTTGCAGTGTGATTGAGATTCACAGGTGTGTCAGAAGCGGTCAGAACGGTGCCGTGAATAGCAGGACGGCTCATTACGCGTTACGTAACAGTTCTAAACTATTTCTTTAAAAAAAACATGCAAAAAAAAGCTGAAAATGGGGGAAGAGGGAAGATAAAAAGAGAAAATAGAGAAGCAAGAGATAGAGAGAGAGAGAGATAAAGAAGAGGGAAGATGAAGAACATGTTATTAATTTGTTGAAATTATAAGACCTATGCTATTCTATTCAGCTGCTATCACTAAACCATTTTGTTTGTGTGTATCTATTTATATATTGTTTGAAAATAATAATAATAATAAGTGTGGTCATTAGCTATTTGGCTTGGTTAAAATATGTGTATATATATACATTTAGGTTCTTATTTATTCTCTTACTTTTGTCATTATTTATCTTATATATAATAGTTAGTGATTAATTTTTTGTAAAATATAAAGTCATTAATTATTAAAATAAAATGTAAAAAACTCAGTTTATAGTGATTTAAAAATATGAAATGTATTGATCATACTTAAAAATTTACAAAATTGATCAATATTTATTTTTAACCCAAAGAATATGATCATGGAAAAAAAATATGATCGGTAAGTTTTTTCAAATTGTGTGAAAATAAAAAATTCACGGTTATCAAGAACTGCTACACTACGGCCTTTACACCGCAAGAATCAAGAATCAAGATCACCGCCACCGTTACGGCGACCGCAACCGCTTTTTAGAACCTTGAGTGTGATGCTCTCAAGACTGCTATTAGCGCTCGATTTGAGTCCATTTCTTCACTATTATGTTTAGCAGTGATTCATGTTGAAAGCAAGCTTCAACAATCATAATTAACAGTTGCCTATGCTACTATGAAGGATTCATCTTCATCATCTTCAAAAGGCTTCAATGCTTATCAATCTGGTACAGGTTACTCTCACAATGATTCTAGAAGTTCTTATAGAGGAAATCGATCCTCTCGAGGCAGGTCCTCTTCCACTTTTCTTGGCATATCTCAACCTCACAAATCTAATTTTGGCATTATCTGCTACATTTGTGGCAAGCCTAATCACTTTGCATCAGAATGTTGGCACAAATTCGATACAAGTTTTCAACCTGTTCATCAATCCTCTCAACATTCATCTTCTTCTTATGTGCCTTATTCATCTAATGATTATGTTGCCTCCATTCCAGATGCTACCTCCTCTCAGGATTCAATTTCATGGTTCTTGGATTTTGTCAGAATCGATCACATTACACATGATCTCCATCAATTGAACTCTTATCACTCTATATCGGGTAATGATCAGTCACCATTGGTAATGGTTCCTCTCTTCCTATTCGGCATACTGGTAAAGGTATCTTACCCGCACCTCATCATTCGTTTCAATTGTCCAATGTCTTACATGTGCCATCTATCTTTTCTAATCTCATTTATGTTCAAAATTTGGCTAAAGATAATAATTGTTCACACTTTTGATGGTACTCAGACTCCTTCTTTATTAAGGACAATCGCACCAAGGCCATTCTACATATAGGTGTTCATGCTCATGGCCTTTATTAATTTCTCGCATCATCTATCATCCTCTTCACATGCTTGTCATCACTCTACTACTTACGATCTAGTTCACTTTGGCACAAGAGACTTGGCCATCCATCCTCTCATAAATTTTGTGTTCTTAAGAAGAATTTGCCTGCTTCAATAAATAAAGATTTCATTTCTTGTAATGATTGCTCTATTGCAAAATGCCATCGCTTACCATTTAAACTTTTGAATTCTCAGAATGTTCCTTTAGCTTTAATTCACACCGATGTTTGGGGCCCTTTTCCTATTCTAATTCTTCTTACTAGTTTTATGTGTTGTTTGTGGATGATTTTAGTTGTTTTATGGCTTTATCCTATTGCTTATAAAAGTGAAGTTTGTTCTAAGTTTAAGGAATTCAAATGTTTGCGAGAGACAATTTGGTTGTCCTCTCAAAGTTTTAAGATCGATGGTGGTGGTGAATTTGTTAATACTTCCATGCAACATTTTATGCACACTACTTGTATTCATCATCGCTATGCCCCTATACTCCATCTCAAAATGGGTTTGCGTAATGAAAACGCTTGCACATTGTCAAAGTCTTTGGGTGTCTCAGACTCCATCATCCACTTGATTATACTCTTCTCAAAGTCTTTGGGTGTCTTCGCTTCAAGGCGCAAATCTCATGCTCCTCACAAGTTAGCTCCCAAATCCATCTTTTGTATCTTCCTTAGGTATAACTCCTCAGCTAAGGGTTACAGATGTTTGAATCTTTTTACTGGCAAGGTTATTCTTTCGAGACATGTTAAGTTCCATGAAACTGAATTCCTTTTTTCATCTTCTTCTTTGCAGTCGCTACCTGCTTCTCTTTCTCAACTTCAATCTTTCTTTTCTTCTTCTCCTCAGTCTTCTTCATTTGTCTGTACTTCCTCTTCTGCTTCTATTTTGTTCCTTACTCTACCTATCTCTTCCTTGCAGTCTCCTACCATTCAGTTTGGGCCTTTACCACAGTCTAGTCCATTGCCTTCTTAGTCCAGATCACAGTCTATGCTATCTATTTCTACATCATTACAGCATCCATCTACACCACTACAGCCTACCTCTGAGCCACTGCAGCCTATCTGCAACACAAGAGCATATCTCTGAGCCTCTGCATCACACTTCTGCACCAATTCAGTCCCTATCTCCTCATATTCAAACTATGTCTAAGCCAGAGCCAGTCCCTATTAATTCTATCTCAGTTGTGTTGCCTTTGTCTTCTCCAACTACCAACATTCATCCTATGCAAACTAGGTCTAAGTCCAGATCTGTTTGCCTGGCTACTTCCCTTGCTTTGTGGTGATAATTCTGAGCCTCTCTCTCTTATAAATCAGCTTTGCAATCTCCAGGTTGGTTTCAAGCCATGCTTGGTGAATACAATGCTCTTCAACAACAAGGAACTTGGTCCTTAGTCTCTCTTCCTCCATCCAAACAGGCTATATGATGCAAATGGGTTTTCAAACTTAAAAGAGCTTCTGATGGGTCTGTTGCTAGGCATGAGGCCAGGTTAGTTGCCAAAGGCTTTCTTCAATAGCATGGCATTGACTTCCACAAAACTTTTAGTCATGTAGCCAAGCAACCCACTATTCGCATTTTCTTGTGTTTAGCCTTACATCATCATTGGCCCATCAAACATTTTGACATTTCCAATGCCTTCCTTCATGGCAAATTGGAAGAAGAGGTATATATGGAGCAACCACCTGGGTTTATTGATCCTTCTCACCCCTCCCTAGTTTGCAAATTACACAAAGCTCTCTATGGTTTGAAACAAGCTCCAAGAGCTTGGTATTCTACCTTTAGTTCTTTTCTCCTTTCTCAAGGCTTCATCCAAAGTCTTTGTGATTCTTCTCTCTTTGTGCATAAAACCTCTTTCTCATTACTTACTTTCTCATTTATGTTGATGATATTCTCCTCACAGGTTCTGATTCTTGTTATATTCACAAATTTATGTCTCATATCCACCAAGTTTTTTCTATGAAAGAGCTTGGTGACATTTCCTATTTTCTTGGTATCTCAGTCCAATCCACTTCGAATGGTTTCTTTCTTTCTCAGCACAAGTATGCTGCAGATTTGCTTGCCAAATCAGGGATGCTTGATTGTAAACCATGTGCTACCCCAGTGTCTGTTAAGCCTTCCTTGTCTCTTGATGATTCTCTTCTTTGCACTCAACCATTTCTATATAGAAGTATTGTTGGTGCCCTTCAATACCTTACTATCACCAGGCTTGAGCTTTCTTTTGTTGTAAACCAAACATGGAAACATATGCACTCTCCCACTATGGGCCATTTTGCAGCTGTCAAAAGGATCTTGTGCTATGTTAGGGGCACCTTCACCTATGGTCTTCATTACTTCTAGTACATTTCAACTTCGAGCCTACACTGACTCCAACTGGGCTGGGGACTCTACTAATCGAAGATCAACTTCTGGTTATTATGTTTGTTTGGGCTCTAATCTCTTGGTCCTCCAAGAAGCAATCCACTATTAGTTGCTCATCCACAGAGGCTGAATATCGATCCCTCGCTCACCGCAACCGAGGTTATTTGGTTACAAATGTTACTCACGATTTTTCAATTCTCAACCTTCTCGTTATTTGGTGTGACAATCAGTCTGCTCTCTCTCTTTGGTTGCTAATCCCGTCTTTCATAGTCGCTCAAAGCACATTGAGGTGGATTGCCATTTTGTTCGAGAGAAGGTTGCTGCCAATTGAGTTCAACTCAAATACATTCCCACAACTGACCAATTGGCTGATCTGTTCACCAAGCAACTCTTCATTCACAGATTTTCATTTCTTGCTTCCAAACTAATGGTCTATCCTCCACCCCTTAGCTTGAGGGGGGAATGATAAGGAAGATATTTTATAGGCTGTAAGGAACAGAATTAGGCTTGGTTTGGGTAAACCTATATAATCCATCTTTTTATCTTTTTTTCATCACATCACCTCTCTACTTTTCTGCACATCTTTTCGTAAAAAGACAAAAAGTACACTTTTTTAGGACACCCCAAACCAACCCTTAGTAAAGCATAACAACATACTCCTGAGATGTACCATAGTAATTCCCTTGTAACAAGATTCCGTTAGTTGGTTAGATAAGTGGTTAGGTTGTTAGTATATGGTTAGTGAGGCTTGTAATACAATGTGTAAATGATATTCATTGAATAAAATCAATCTCTGCTTTTCATCAAGTCGTGCTTTGGTAAATTGTTAAATATCCTCAACTTTAATTTGGTTGAGCTCTTGAAGGTCGCTGACAGAGCCTTTCCCGCGTAACATAGAATCAATATGCAGGGTTGAACTTTGCAACTGTTATTTTTAATGCTTAATGATGTGTAGATTTGGTTACCATGTGAGCTATATTCGGTAGACTCGTATTCAATTCATATTGAAAAATTTCATAGTTTATGTGTTTCCCCAAATCCCACTATTTTTTTTTTTTTTTTTTTTGACTGGAAAGTGGGTATTTGGCTTCCCTCTATCCAATTGGTTTTGCCTCTTCTTAAGCCTCTGGTCCGCCACTAGTGCACTGCAATCTTCATCACACTGCTTATCGCAGTGCAAAATTTGTCATTGCTATTATCATTGTTCATTTTGTCATTGTTACATTGGGTAATTTTTTTTATTTTATTATTATTATTATTATTTATTTATTTTTATTTTTTTACCCCTTCTGCATATGCTGAATCTAAGATATATCATGACTTATTCACACACATGCAAAAAAAAACAAAAAAAAAAGGAGAAGAAGATTTATCACAATATGAATTATAAGATCAGTTTTTTTTCTTGGAAATAATTGTATTATTTAACCATTGAAATTGCTAAACATATTGCTTATAAAAATTAAAAATAAAAAATACAAAAAAGAAAAAAAAAAGAAAAGAAGGGATATTGCTAGGCATATTATTGTTAATGTACAAGCTATCATGATAGAGTGTGTTTGCCTTTTAAAGTTTGGAATTGGCAGATTCTTATAATTGTTCATTTGATTCTTGTAATATGCCTTTTAAACATATTGTTTTTTTTATCCTTGAGGACTCCTTGCCGTCCTATGTACTTCGTTTTTTTCTTCAATAAAGTTAATTATGTTGCAGATAAAATAAAAAAATAAAAAAATAAATTATGATTGTGTACGAGCATACTTTGAGACTTAGAGCATCTCTATTAGTTTTTAGTTAAAATAGTGAATAAATCATTAAATTTCAACTCCATTAAACTAATTATTAAGTTAGTTATTGTAGTTTTTATGGGTTTGCTCGACAAATGTAGCTAGTGGTTTGGACTAATCAAACATTATAATATGTTACTTTTGATACTTTGAAATTAGTTGTTTAGAGTTTATAAAAAATAATTTTAAATTAAAATTAACAAAAAATAATGTTTAAATAGCATGTCAAAAGAATAGATAGTTTGTTAAATAGTGTATTTGAAACAACCAAAATATAAAAAGTAACTTTTAAACCAAAATATAACAAATTTTAACTAGTTTGATGAGAATGATCTTATTATTCTAATGAACTTTTCCTGCC
The DNA here is from genome assembly GCA_025200525.1 of Camellia lanceoleosa. Classification (NCBI taxonomy): domain Eukaryota; kingdom Viridiplantae; phylum Streptophyta; class Magnoliopsida; order Ericales; family Theaceae; genus Camellia; species Camellia lanceoleosa. The sequence continues at coordinate 43,436,856 of CM045766.1, read as the reverse complement.
TCTGTTTGTAGGCTGTTTCTATTTTGATAGGAGCATTACATTCTATCAAGGATGTTAAGCTTTTGTTTAATAGTAATTTCGTTTGACAAAATTCTTTTTAATTGTAATTTTATTCGATTTTTTATTTGTGAATCTAACCTGAATTGTGACTATGCAGAGGAGTTTGTGATTTTAATCCTTTCATGTTTGCCACTTCACTAAGTACGGGAATTAAACTGAACTTCTGGGAAGAAAGTTTTACCGCTTGAGCAAAGTTATGCTCGAGTTATCACCAGATGTTTTGCATCGCTTTTACTCACACCGCTCGAGCAGTGAAATGTGCGTTTGAGTAGTTTGCGCGATCTTGTTTACTGTAAAGTGTGTTGTTTGCTCATTTTAGGTTGTGTACTGTCCAGATTTTTAGAGAGGAAGAAAATACAAAGTGTTTTATATTGGAGGGTGCTTTATGAGTGTTTTCTTGATGATTTAAGAGTAATCAATGGATCTATGAACTTTATAGAAACATCATCAAGGGTTTGTTTATTTTCTTTTATTCACAAAGGAAAGAGTTGCTCTTCGGTGGATTCTGGAGTGGCTCATTATCGTGGATTCGACATCAGTGTTTGTGAATTTAGTGTTGAATAAGACAATTCTGATGTGAAGACGGTGGTAGATGAGGCACATTGAGGTCAGTTCAATTGGGACGTGGATTCGCTACCATATTTGTGTAATTCTTTTTATTTTCTTAGTGAATTGGTTTGTGGTTTTGGCCCGTAAATTTTTTTATCACAATTGGAGATGTTCCAATTGTGAATTTTTCACGTTAAATTATTGTGTCAATTCATCTTTGATTATTTAATTGAGATTATTATTTACTATTTAAAATTAATATATAATCACAAATTAATGTCTTGGGATTTTTTGTATTTTTCAATTGTTATCAGGGCAAGTCGCTCTATTTTTATTTTTTCAAAACTATTGGAGCAAGATCTTGTTTGATTTGTGATAATGGATTCAATTCGTGAGGGGAATTCTAATGTTCGACAATCCTTACTTAACGAATTTAATTATTCTTTTTGGAAAGCTCAGATGAGAGCGTTTTTAAAATCTATTGATAAAAAAGTTTGGCAATCCGTCATGTGTGGGTGGACCGAACCGGCGATTACCATTGATGGAGTAACTTTCTCCAAACCAATTGATCAGTAGGACATAACTGAATACCAAAATAGTAGCTGGAATAGTAAAATTATCAATTCTCTCTTTTGTGCTGTCACATCAGAAGAGTTTAGTTGTATTTGCAATTGTAAAGTTGCAAAGGAGGCTTGAGATATCTTACAAATTATTCATGAGGGTATTCCTTTAGTTGAACGCTCAAAATTTCAAAGAGTCGCGTCTAATTTCGAAAGCCTTTCAATGAAAAATACTGAAACCTTTGATGCATTTTATGCGAGATTGAGTTACATTAGAAATTTCAACTTCAATTTAGGTGAAAAAAATACCGAAATCCAAGATTTTGAGAAAAATTTTGAGATCCTTGCCCGATCGGTTCCAATCAAAAGTTATGGCTATTGAGGAGGCTCAAGATGTTGACAACCTCAAGTTGAATCATTTGGTTGAAAATCTATAAACTTATGAAGCACATATGAATTTCAAAAATAAACAAAAAAGATGATATTGATTTTAGTAGTGTTCGTAGAGTTGGAAAGGATTTTGATGAGGATAGTGAGATTGATTCTAAAATTATGGATGCTTTTGTAAAACAATTTTAAAAGTCTTTTTGGAAAAAGAAGCCTAATCTTTGGAATCAATTCATAAAAATCCAAAGGCAAAAATAAACTCAAAATTAGTTCTACAACCAAGAAGAAGAAATGAAAGGTACAAGGAAACTTTGAAAGAGTCCAATGCTATGAATGCTAAGGATTTGGCTACTTTTCTCAAAAATGCCCTAGTTGATTGAGGAAGAAGAAAGCTTTTGGTATCACTTGGGATGATGAATCAGAATCTGATAAGGATGAAAGTGACAACGGGACTCATGGTGAAGAGGGGTATGAACAATTTCTTGCTTTCATGGCGGCTTTCAAAACTGAAGGACGAACGGAGTATTCGAAGAGGCCGGTTGAGAATGTCACTGATGATGAATCCTCTGGAAGTACTGATGAAGACCTTTAGCAAGCTTATGAAAAATTGTATAAGGAATCTCTTAACTTATTTAAATTGAATGACAAACTCACTATCAAACTCAAAGCGGTTGAAAGTGAGAATGTCAAACTAAAGGAGGAGATTTTCGAGTCTAGGAATGAAGCCATCTAGATTTTTAGTGATCGACAAGCTCTTTGTGCAAAACTCCTCATTTGTGAGACAGAGAGGAATGAGCTATAGCAAATCTATGCAACATATGAAGAAAAGATTAAAACTCTTGAGATGTCTCAAGTTGCCTTGGAAGAGCTAGTGGTCAAGAAAGAGGAAGAACTCAAATGTGTTATGGCTACCATTGGTGTTTGGAATAAACGATTAAAGACTTTGGACAATATCATTGGGTCTCAACAAATGTGTTATGATAAGAGTGGCATTGGTTTTGATGGTGACAAAGAGCAAAAATGGAGTGCATCTATATCTCATGATACCAGAACTCAAGGAAAGAAAGAGCAAACGATTCAACATGAGGATGAACTTCTCAATCTTCCTAGAGTTGGTAAGGTCGAAGAAAAAATGGTACACCATGTTTTTATTTGTCATCATTGTGGTATGTATGGTCATATTTGGGAGAGTGTCTCATAGAAGTAGAAGAAATTCTAATACCTTTTGAGGTAAGAAACAGTTCATTGTTCATAATGAAGTTAAGGGTCAACTTAAACCTTATTTTGATTTGCTTGAGATTAAACATGAAGCAGGTTTGTATTTGCCTAGACCTTGGAGTAGGATGTTGGAAACCAAGTCGAGATAGGTTCCCATTGAAGGGAAAGAGAGCCACAACATCAAGACATCTACTCAAGAACTGTAATTCCCATAACATTGTTAATACTAAAGCAGTTTAGGTGAGAAAGCTTGATTTGATTTAACATGTTTATTTAGTTATTTAGTTATTTTTATTTTTTATTTCTTTTGTTTTTCTCTCTATTTTTGGCTTTTTGTTTGTTTTTCTTTTTGGGTTGTTTTGTGTGTGATGTTTGTTTTCTGTCTTTCGCTGTTTATAATATATATATATTTAAAAAAATCCAAAAAGATTTTCTTAGTATGCTTTTGCAAGTTTGAAATTTTTGACAAGTTCATCATGCATATTGGAATTGATGAAAATATCTATTACATGTTAATATGTGTGTGCTTTCTATAGTCATTATTCATTTCGGAGTGTGTGTACTTTGATTAGTATGTCTCATTCTGTACACATTCTTAGATTAGCAAGTATCAGAATCTTCTGCGTAAGTGATCAAATTTCTCTATGGACTTCTAGCATTGTGTCTTTTACTTTTCTAGAGGAATTGATCTATACTAGCACATCATGAGTGATGTTAAGTCTCTTAACCACCTTTTTCTTTTTGCATCTCCACGGATTTCCCTCGCCTCTTTGTAGTCAAGGAGGCATGTGAAAAAGGCTACCTCAAAGTCACCAACCAGACTATCTTTATTTTATCCATGCTTCTTTGATTCGGTTTCCATACTCTTGAGCGTGAAAGCCGCCAATGAGTGCGCAAAAGAAAGAAAGAAAATTCAAAAATAAAAAATAAAAATAAAAATTAGATTCATTGATTGAGGAGGGAGCCTCCGCATTTACTCAACAAATGCCCCTTGATTTCTAGTGGTTTGACTTTCTTAAGTTGTGTTTAGATTCTCTTGCCAGAGATCCATCCATCAGATCACTACTAGAAATTGAATCTAGTATTTGTCGATCTCCAAGAGCCCCACACACACCCTTTTATCATGGGATCTATACTTTTCACATGTTTCATCACATTCTTTTATGAGGAATCTTCTAGAGGCTGTGCACATTGTGTTTTCAAGTGATTGTGTTTCTTGCATATTCTTGTGTGTTTTAAGGTATAAATATGATATTCCTTACTTGCTCCACTATATTATTTTTTCCCTTTTCTTCTTGTTCATTATTTTCAGTGCTTGTGGTTGCTTTTAGTGAGGGGGAGTTCGGTTAATCATTGCAAGGTTTTTTAGCATGAACTTATATTGATTAGTTTGGTAAGAGAGATTGGGGTTAGTTGGTTTGCATATTGCTATGCACTGCTTATTTATTGCTTACTTCTCACATGCTATTAATTTTTACATCATCATATCCTTACTTGTGTGGTTTATGCTCTTGTTTTAGTTGATTAAGTTTGCTTTGACAATTCATGACAAAAAATGGCAGAATTTTGTGGGGGATAATTTGAGTTTTTTTTTTTTTTTTTCTTTTCCCAAAATAATAATAATAATAATAATAATAATAATAATAATAATAATAATAATAATAATAAAATATTAAAAAAATTCATCTATTCACGCTACATGTTTTTAGTATTTTTGCGTGTTTCTTAAAATCTCCAATTTTAATCTATTCATATTTCTATCTATTCATGCTTTAAGTTAGCTTGTCATATGTCTGTTGCTTTTATATACTCTTGTGGCACTAATAGCTGTTTTGCAGATCATGACTTTGAGAAAGAAGTTAGTTTTTATTGTCTGTAATGGGTTGGGGTGATAAACATTTTATTTGTTAGGTGTATTTTGTCACGAAATTGCCAAAGAGGGATATTGTTAAGTTTTTGTTATTGATAATCCCGATTGAAAAAATACACCTAACAAATAAAATCCTAATCACCCCAACCCATTATAGCCAACAAAAACTAGCTAAACAATAGACATATGACAAGCTAATTTAAAGCCTGAATAGATGGAAATATGAATAGATGAAATTTGGAGATTTTAAGAAACATGCAAAAAAACAGTAAGAACATGCAGCATGAATTGATGATTTTTTGTTGTTGTTGTTGTTGTTATTGTTAAACATGCAAAAACACTAGATCATGACCTTGAGAAAGAAGTTAGTTTTTGTTGGCTATAATGGCTTGGAGTGATTAGGATTTTATTTGTTAGGTATGTTTTGTCACTGAATTGCCAAAGGGGGAGATCATTGGCAATCCCGTTTGACAAAACTTCTTTCAATTGTAATTTTATTCGATCTTTTATTTCAATGAGGCTATGAGTATTTAGATACGAATTTAACTCGAATTGTGCCTATGTAGAGGAGTTTGTGATCTTAATCATTTCATGTTCGCCACTTCGCTGACTAAGTACGGAGATCAAGTTAAACTTTTGGGAAGAAAGTTTAAGTTGCGCTCGAGCGGTCAACCTGTATGTTTTGCACCACCTTTACTCATACCGCTCGAGTGGTGAAATGTGTTGGAAAATGGCTTTGTAAATATCTTATTTTTTGAGCATAATTAAGGTAGGACCAAAGTATTATTTTTACCGTTTCAAAATAAATTCATGTTTAATGCCGCGTAGTGAATAACATCGTGTATTTGGTTATTCAAAATCATTTTTGGATGAATGAGAATTCAACGCTCATTTTCTGATTCATAGAAATGGCTTTAGGTGGGTTTCCTACACATTTGTGAAATGACTTGTCTCACATTGAAACAAAGAGAGAGCTTATATGAGTATATAAACTCTCACATGGGATGGGGCCCAAAGGGAACCCCAAGTTTTGAAAGGAGATGAATTATGGACAAAATATGCTTTGACCAAAACCACCACACACGTGCGCGCAGCCCGTTGGCGGGCCTGGTTCGGGTTGGGTCATTGCTTAAATTTTTTGGACTAAATTCATTTGAATTTTTGTGTGGGAAACTTTCGAATATTTCAAATTTGAATTTTGCAAATTTTGAATTCCAATCGTCTCCTTTTCGAACCGGTACCATTCCAGTCGCGACTTTCCAGCCATGGCCGAGCAGCCACCAAGGCCTACTCGGATAGTTACACAGTTGGCTATAAATGACTGCCATTTAAGCAATTCGAAGTATCCAATTTTTCCGAGCGTCTCTTCCTTCTTATTTTCATCCTCCTCTACTCATGCATTTGTCCAACATTTAGTGTATAGGAAGAGGAAGAGAGTTACAACATTGTTTGATTGGCCAGACTTGATTTTGTAGTGTTGCAAATCAAGTAGTAGTCATTGCATACAGGGAAGTGGAGGTCATTAAATCTCAAAGCACCAGACCGAGGGCGAAATCTACTTTAAGAAGATTGTGTCCAACACAAGCCTCAACTTAAAGTTTCTGTAAGCGGTTAATTTAGAATTTAATTAATTTAATTATTTTCTAATTTTTTGTTGTTTATTTTATTAATATATTTAAATTACACACACACAACCACTAAGTAATAACAATCTTAAAGTAGAATTCTTTTCTTTTTTTTTTAATTTTTTATTTGTGTGTTATACAGACATATGTTTTGTTTCAGAAAATTAAATAGTAGTCATATACTATTTAATTTCTTAAATAGTAGTAATATACTATTTGATGATTTTTTTTGATAACATAGTAGTAATATACTGTTTATCATTAGAATTTTGTTACAGAATATTTTGCTGTCTGTTTTATTATATTTTGTGATTGTTGCATTATTATTTCGTCAAAAATATGATTACTAAAACAAACAGTACTGAAATTGTTGTTACTCCAAGCCTAACACCCATTATGCTAGTAATAACTCCAGCAGTACTGGTAAATCATGTGGAGAAGCTAGAAAAATTCAATGGAACTGATTTTAAAAGATGGCAACAAAAGATAATGTTTTATCTTACTACATTGAATTTGGCTCACTTCACTCATGAAAAAGCTTTCGCATTGAACGAGGAAGAAACTGACCGGCAAGTGGTTGTCGTAGTCAAAACATGGAAGCATGTTGATTTTCTGTGTCAGAATTATATCCTCAATGGATTGGACAATACACTATATAATGTGTATAGTATCAAAAGCACCGCAAAAGAGCTGTGGGAATCTCTAGATCTGAAATATGAGATAGAGGATGTTGGTACGAAGAAATTCGTTGTTGGCCGTTTTTTGGATTATAAAATGATGGATTCAGCTAGGTTCAAGATCTCCAATTAATTATCCATGACATACATGCGGAAGGGATGATTCTCAGTGAATCTTTCCAAGTAGCAGCGATCATTGAAAAATTACCACCATCCTGAAAAGAACTCAAGAATTATCTGAAGCATAAGCGCAAAGAGATGAAATTGGAGGAACTAATAGTACGACTCAGAATTGAGGAGGACAACTGTGGTACCGACAGGAAGTTACGAAACCATATCATGTAAGCTAAAGCAAATGTTGTGGAATAAGGACAAGGATCAAAATTCAACAATAAGAAGCGGAAGCATGATGGCAATGGTCCCAAACAAGGATCCCCTAATAAGATCAACAATGAGTTCAAAGGCAAGTGTTTTGTGTGCGGCAAAGATGGACATTGTGCTAAGGATTGTCACGTTCGCAAGGACGGAGGGAGTTAAAGCAAAAAGCCAACACAAGCCAACATAGTGGGGTTTTTTTTTTTTTTTTATCTTTCCAATGGATTGATAGACTTCAATCTTATTGCAATAGTCTTTGAGGCTAATTTGGTGGGCAATCCCAAGGAGTGGTGGATGGATATTGGAGCAACCCGCCATATCTATGTAGATAAGAAGATGTTCATAACCTACAAAGTGGTGGAACAACCCGCCATAGCTGTGCATATAAGGAGACGTTCACAACCTACAAAGTGGTGAAAAATAGAGAACAACTTTTTATGGGAACCTTCTCCATGTCAACTGTTGAAGGACAATGAATGATTGTGCTGAAAATGAACTTGGGGAAAGAGCTCATTCTTAACATTTTACTCCATGTGCCGGAGATTCACAAGAATTTGATTTCTAGATCATTGTTGATCAAGAATGGATTTAGATTAGTCTTTGAATCTGACAATGTTGTACTCTCCAAGAGTGAAATGTATGTAGGGCGAGTTTACATGAGTCCTGGACTTTTTAAGCTCAATGTACTAACTGTTGTACCCAATTTGACTATTTATAATACGAATACATCTTCTGTTTATATTGCTGAGTCTTATTTTTTATGGCATGGTAGAGTAAGACATGTAAATTTTAATTCTTTGCATAGACTTGTTTATTTAGAATGTTTACCAAACTTAGAGTTTGATCCTAATCATAAATGTGAGATTTGTGTTGAGACAAAACTCACTAAAGCATCATTTAATAAATTAGAAAGAAGTACTGAATCTCTAAATTTAATTCCCACAGATATCCGTGATTTAAAATTTGTTCAAATTAGCGGAGGTAAAAAGCACTTTATTACTTTTATTGAAGATTGTACTCGATATTGCTATATTTACTTATGGAGAAGTAAAGATGAAGTCTTAGAAACTTTTATGCAATATAAGCTTGAGGTTGAAAATCAACTTCGCAAAACTATTAAGGTACTGAGGAGTGACAGGCGTAGTGAGTATGATACACCATTTAAGAAATTTTGTTCTGAACACGGTGTTATTCACCAAGCCATTGCATCATATTCTCTCCAGTCTAATAGAGTTGCTGAGAGAAAGAATCGAACTCTTAAAGAGATGATGAATGACATGTTGATTAGTTTAGGGTTACCTCAAAACTTATGGGGAGAGGCGATTTTGTCTGCTAACTTTATCCTTAACGGAATACCTCACAAGAAAATCAATTAAACACCTTATGAAGTATGGAAAGGTCAATGACCTACCTACAATTTCCTCAAAGTGTGGGGGTGTTTGGCGAAGGTGACAGTCTTCAGCCTCAATTGACCAAGATAAGACCAAAAACTGTTGATTGTGTGTTCATTGGTTATGCAAATAATAGTGGTGCATACAGATTCGTAGTTCATAGATCTAAAAATCCTGATGTGTATGTAAATACTATTATTGAGTCAAAGCATGCGTCGTTTTTTGAACACATTTTTTCTTGAAAGGAAATTGAAGAGACAAATTCAAATAAAAGAACTTTTGATACTACTAGGGGTAGTAGTGAAGACTAAAATGATAATGAATAAGATGAACTTAGACGCAGCAAGCAGGCTAGGATCTCTAAATCATTTGGTCCATATTTTCTGACATACTTGTTAGAAAATGAGTCTCAAAACTTCAAGGAGCCAATGTCAGGTCCCGAAGCTCCGTTATGGAAAGAGGCTGTAAATAGTGAAATTGAATCTATTTTGCAAAATCATATTTGGGAACTGGTAGATCTTCTACCAGGATGTAAACCTTTTGGATGTAAGTGGATATTCAAGAGAAAAATAAAAGCAAATGGTTCAATAGATAAATACATGGCTAGGCTTGTTGTTAAGGGATACAGGTACAAGGAATGCCTTGATTATTTTGATACATATTCACTAGTGACAAAAATAACATCTATTCACATATTAATAGTGATTGCAGCATTATATGATCTGGAGATACATCAAATGGATATTAAAACAACCTTTTTAAATGGCGAGTTAAACGAGGAAATCTATATGAAACAATCGGAAGTGTTTCAAATTCTCGGTCAAGAGAAAAAGGTTTGTAAACTTGTAAATCCCTTCATGGATTAAAACAAGCTCCAAAACAATGGCATGAAAAGTTTGATCTTTTGGATAATTTTAATATAAATGAATGTGATAAATGCGTCTGTGTTAAAAGTATAGACAAATGCTATGTCATAGTTTGCCTTTATGTAGATGACATGCTCATTATTAGAAGCAATAATAATATGATTAAATCCACAAAGAAATGTTGAACAAAATGTTTGACATGAAAGATCTGGGAGTAGCAGATGTAATTCTAGGAATAAAAATTACTAGACCATCTGAAGGATATGCTTTATATTAGCCTCATTATGTTAAGAAGATTCTGGGAAAATTTGGAAAGCATGACGACCGCCCTACTAAAACTCCTGTTGAAATTAGTTTTCATTTGTCAAAGAATACAGGTGTAGGCATATCACAATTAGAGTACTTTTGAATAATCGGAAGCTTGATGTACTTAATGAATTGCACTAGGCCGGATATGGCCTATGTTGTGAGCAAATTGAGTACGTACACAAGTAATCTAAGGTCAGTTCACTAGAAAGCGATAATTAGGGTACTTAGGTATCTAAGACATATCCAGAATTATGGCTTACATTATACCAAATATCTAGCATTTCTCGAGGGGTACAACGATGCAAATTGAATATCTGATACTAAAAAACTCAAAATCTACTAGTAGATACGTCTTTACCCTGGGAGGTGTTGTAGTCTCTTAGAAATCCTCTAAGCAGACATTCATAATAAGGTCGACAATGAAATATGAGTTTATCGCATTAGATAAAACAGGAGAAGAAGTAGAATGACTTCATAGTTTCTTGGAAGACAAGACATTTTAATGTGGCCTAAACTTGTGCCAGCTATATGCATTCACTGTGATAGTGAAGCAGCAATAAGACGGGCACATAATCATATGTATAACGGTAAGTCTCGACACATTCGTTGAATACATATTACCGTTCAACATTTGCTCTCATATGGAATAATTTCCATAGAATATGTAAAGTCAAGAGAGAATATTGCGGATCCATTGACTAAATGGCTAGTTAGAGACAAGTGTGCCATTTATTGATGAGAATAAGATTAAAGCCTATTATTTAAAAGTCGCCATAATGGCAACCCAACCTAGTTGACTGGAGATCCCAAGATCTAAGTTCAAAGGGACAACCGAATTATGGATGACTTAACGTATCACTACGGAGGTTTACATCTACCCATTTCTATGATAAGAAGAGTGATACCTGTAGCATTGGTAGGATAAGCTTTGCTTTTAATGATTCTTACAGCTTGGATATCCAAGTGGGGTATGATAAGATACTCTTAATAAAAAGTCACATATATTAGTGTGAATTGGGCCGGTTCTGTGAGAATTGAAAAGACTAAATTCTCTAGAGCACTCATGAATTACTAAGTGTTGTTCAGAGCCAAAATGAACACAGCTGTGAGAACTAAACTGTCTGCGGATACACTGTGTAGTCTATTGTCTTATCTTACACAAATACCTGACCAATTCAAGGCATCGTGTCCACTGGTTAGCCAGTAAGTCTAATAGGCTTTCACTAGAGGAGGTTCAAAGATAAAAGCTACATATCTCGATGTAGTGTATTTTCTTAATGTACTATTTCTTTGTTTGCATTTTGTTACATGTCTGTTATCGTGAATTCTATTCATTTGGGGGATTGTTGGAAAATGACTTTGTAAATATCTTATTTTTTGCTAACTTTAAACATTAATTAAGGTAGGACCCAAACGTTATTTTTGACATTTCAAAATGGGTTCATGTTTAATTCTGTGTAGTGAATAACATTGTGTATTTGGTTGCTCAAAGCCATTTCCAGATGAATGAGAATTCAACGCGCATTTTCGGGTTCATAAAAATGGCTTTAGGTGAGTTTCCTATACATTTGTGAAATGGCTTGTCCCACATTGAAACAAAGATAGTTTATATGAGTATGTAAACTCTAGCTTTCCATACTTGGGATGGGCCCCAAGGGGCACTCCAAGTTTTGAAAGGAGGGGAGTTATGGACAAAGTATGCTTTGACCAAAACCACCACACAGGCGCACGTCGCCACTTCTGACGGGTTTGTGTCGTGTCGGGTCGGATCGGGTCATTGCTTAATTTTTTTGGACCAATTTTTTGTGCGGGAAACTTTTGAAATTTTCAAATTTTACGCCAAAATTTCAAATTTGAATTTTGCAAATTTTGAATTCCAGTCTCCTCCTTTCCGAACCAGTACTGTTCTGATCAGGACTTTCCAACCATGGCCGAGCAACCACCAAGGCCTACCCGAACAAGTGCATGGTTGGCTATAAATAGCCTGCAATTCCAGCAATTCAAAGTATCCAATTTTTCCAAGCGTCTGTTCTTTCTTCTTCTTCTTCTTCTTCTTCTTCTTCTTTTCGTCCTCTTGTGCTCCTGCATTTATCCAGCATTTAGTCTATAGGAAGAGAAAGAGAGAGTTACAACATTGTTTGGTTTGCTAGACTTGATTTTGTAGTGCTGCAAATTAAGTAGTAGTTGTTGCATCCTGGGAAGTAGATGCCAATAAATCTCGAAGCACCGGAGCAAGGGTGCAATCTATTTTAAGGGGATTGTATCCAATACAAGCCTCGACTTAAAGTTTCTATAAGCGGTTAATTCAAAATTTAATTTATTTAATTATTTTCTAATTTTTTGTTGTTTATTTTATGTATACATTTAAATTACACACACACACACACAACCACTGGGTAATAACAAAATGTGCGCTTGAGCGGTTTGCACAATCTTGTTTACTATGAAGTGTGTTATTTCCTTGTTTTTAGGTTGTGTGTTGTCCAAATTTTTAGAGAGGAAGAACATACAAATTGTTTCATATTGGAGGATGCTTTATGAGTGTTGTCCTGATGATTTAAGAGTGATTGATGGATCCATGAACTTTATAGAAACATCATAAAGGAGTTTGTTTATTTTCTTTTATTTACAAAAGAGAGAGTTGTTCTTCGGTGGATTCCATAAAACTTAGGCCTAAAGCTTTGGTAGATTCCGGAGTGGCTCATCGTCATGGATTTGACATTAGCGTTGTGGATTCAACGTTGGACAAGATAATTCTGAGGTGAAGACGATGGTGGATGAGGCGCATTGGAGTCGGTTCAATTCGAGTATAGATTCGCTAGGTAATTCAGAGTATACTTGTGTAATTCTTTTGTTTTTTTAGTGAATTGTTTTGCGATTTTGGCCCGAGATTTTTTTATCACAATTGGAGACACTCTAATTGTGGTTTTGCCATGTTAAATCGTTGTGTCAATTTATTTTTGACTGATTGATTGGGATTGTTATTTACTATTTAAAATTAATACATAATCAAATCAATATTTTGGAGTTTTTTCTTTTTCTTTTTATTTTACATATATATATATATATATTTCAAAGGAATTAGATCCAGTTATCTCAAATAGTGGTAGTCCACTATATTTTTCAATAAAAAATATTTTTAGTTATTCACTTGTCCTACTGTATGCATGTTAATTGGATAAAATTCTTGGTTTGCAGGAGATTCACCACTTAATCTGGCAGTCTTTCACTCAGCTGCTGAGATTTTTAGTTGTTTTAACTTTTGTATGATTTTGTACATGTCACGATTCACATTTACCCATTGTGATTGTCATGTAAAAATAACTGGGCTGGTTCTATAAAAAATATATCATACGAAAAACCTCCGTGTTTAAGTGTGCAATGGATGCTTCTTTTGGTGATGCCACTAATGGCTCAACTGGTAATGTTTACCTTTTGTGTTACTTTGTTGATTAACTTTTGATTTTGTTATATTTTCCTTTATATCTTGTAACTTTAGTAAATAGTAGGCAACTTGCGATCAGATTGGACCTAAATTACGATCGGTTTGGTTCTTTTATTTTTAAAATTTTATTTTTCTTTGGGATAACCATATTGACCTCCATGTAGTTTTTAAAATTTTATTGTCCTTACTTAGGCCTCGTTTGGGAACAGACTTTTTTAGTAACTTTTTTATTTTTTGACTAAAATATAATGTAAAAAAATTTGTATGTTTGTGATATTTTTTAATTTTTTACCAAAAGATATGCAAAAAGTAGAGATAATTTTTTTTTTTTGACTTTTTAATATAAGTTGTTGACTTTTTAATTTTTTTAGTGACTTTTTGACTAAAATCACCACTTCCCAAATCTGGCCTAAGAATTTAATTGACAATATATAAAATCTAAGAAATGAGCACAAACACAATTTTCAAAAGTTGACAGAATAATTGGGAGAACACACAATAGTTTTTTATGTTTATCCTATGTTATTTCTATATCAATATTTAATTAATTTTTTTTTTAAAATACAAAATAACGTTAATTCTTAGTTTAAAGGAGGAGGGGGTATTAATATCTATAAATTTACATTTCTTTTTTTTTTTTTTTCCTTTTATCATTGTTCAAACTTATGATGTGTTTTATGTGTTGATGGACGTTTGTATCCCTCAAGTGTTCATAGCATTTCTAGGTATAAAAAAAAACAAAAAAATATGACATCAGTTGGTCAATGAAATCAAGGTTCTAATAGCTGATTGATGTCTGGTTAATTCCAATTTTACTGGGTTTTTCTATTGACAATTTCTTGTTGCATAGGGGCAGAGTTAGGATTTCTTTGGTAGAGGGTCATTTCGATAAAGAGAAGATAAAGGATAAATCTACTGAGCCGTCGATGAATCTGTTGGACTTTTATTTGATTAAATTATTATTAAATATTACTCAATAGAGGTCAATTGGACCAATAAAATCATAAGAGATTAGTCTTAATTAAATATTATTGGTATGAATTTTATGGTCAAGGAGGTCAAAATGTAAGAATTTATAGATAAAGATTAAGGTAATATTTGGTAATAGTTAAAAAAAATATTAATATAATTAATCTATTATACAATATCCTGGGGTACATAAAGTTTTACAAGTGATTTCATTAAATAAATTATAGAAACTCACAAATAAACTATATTGTTTTTAACATGGACCGGATTAAAATTTTTCAATAATGTTATAATTTTTTTTTTTTTGGAACTACAATAATGTTAGAATGATCATCTTTTTTACCACAATTTATTTATTACCTTAACCGTTCATATTTGATACTAATATAGTACTGATACAGAGAATAAACAATACATAATAAGAAAATATGATCACCATAATATTATTGTAAATGTTTTCTTTGAAATGTAACTCTACTATATTAGGATCTTTACAAATTTTTTTTTTTTTTTTTGGGTGTTAGATTGAAATTGAGGGTATTATGTAATATATATATATATATAATAAAAAGAAAACATTGACAAAAACATACATAAAAAATGGAGATTTTGCAGAAGGTTGGAGCGTCAAGACCTCCGGCCCTGCTGTTGCATATAGAGGAAGTTAGGAAGTCCAAAGAAAAGTGCTGGCTGCTGTTTATGTTCTTTGGGGTCTGTTTGTGGGCTGATTTTTAGTATTTGTTTTGTTGATCAGTGTTCTGTTTTGATGTTTCTTGGTTGGCACCTTGCTATCTAAGGGCTGCACATGATTGGATTATCTTCAAGGTGTCAATCTCCTTGGGATGTTCATATTTCTCAATTATGATGCATTTTGTTTTCGTCTCATTGTATATTTTGTTGATATTGTAATCTTTTTGGTTTATCACTAATAAAATTTTTCTTTTTGTTGATATTGTAATCCTTTTGTTTTATCACTAATAAAAATTTTCTTTTCGCTGAGCAAAAACTTGCCTATAAATCAATTGAGGGAAAGTCTTTGAAAAATAATTTTTATGTCAGTTTTGGCTTAAAAACAAGAAAATTATTTATTCTTATATGTTGGCTTTTTGGCTTTTCAAAGGGTAAATTTGTAAATGCGAGCGTGCCAGCAAGGATCAATCAGTCCTTACAGAAATTATAATTGCCAATCAATTATCAGGCGACTATGTTTTAGTTCTTTCAGCCTCAATGAAGAGGACTTTTACTGGTGGCTTGACTTTTAGGAGAAATTAAGAGAAATGACAAGTAATATTAAGAGCAATTGAAGTATTTCATTAACATAAACACTTACAATTGTCCAAACTCAAATTTTGAGGAAGTTTACAAAGAACGGTTTACTTGAATCTACTTGAAAACTACTCCTATGAATTGAAGTACAAAGGTATTTAAAAACAAGTATTTAAAGTACAGAAAGGTAAACGGAAAGGAAAAATACGAAGTAAAACCGGTTTATATGATCCGAGTGGGGTCTTTTTCGAACTTCCGCTATTTATACTTGTTAGGATGACCTTCGAACTACACTTCAACCGTCGACCGCTTCCTCCATGATCACGATCATGTTACCTTAGAAATAGTTCCACTATGCCATCACTTGCGCTTGGACTTCCCTCCTGCTTCAATTTGAATAAAGGTAACCGCTGAAGCCACGTCACCTTGTATCTCATTCCCGATCTAGTGCTACTCGCACCACTTGAGAACCAATACTTATTGCCACGTAATGCATTGAGATTAAAGATTAAAATCATCTTCCAATAATACCCTCATCCTGCCACGTGTCGAATTGTAATTGGCTTTTTACAAAATATGTAGCCAACATTACCCCCCGCACTAATATACCCAATACTTGGAAATATTAGTGAATCAAAAACTTTTCCCTCGCTTTTTTGGAACGCATGTAATCTATGTTCAGAAACACAACCGTCACCTATTTTGGTGATCATTTGCATTAACCATTAACTTTGTTGGCCGTTCCAATTCCTTCCGCATTCGAACGGATCATGACTCAATCACCTTCTCACTCTAACGATCGAGCATACGAAGCGCCATTGTGTACTGCTATTTCCCCCCCACAGAATCTCCACGCATTTATTAGCTACCTTTACCCGCCTTTCTATATCCAGGTCATGGAAGCTTTCGCAGATTATCAACCTTTGGACTACGAACACATTGCCCTCAATCCTTCGGTCTACGAACTTGTCGATACAAGAAGTTCTTCCTCTAAATTCTCCTCACACTTTGAACAAACAACTTTCAAGCCTTTGCTTCAACAAATTGCAAACATGGAATTAGGAAATTCTTCTTCACAACCTTCTGCTTGGGATGAAGCTTCATCTTCTGGGGTGACGAACTGGTCTGCTCCTGAGTCCTGGGACTTGAGGGAACGGATCAATCATCATTTTATCGAGTTTACTGACCCTTTGGATTTTCCTTCCGACGCTCGAAGCTCGGTGGTTTATCCTTACGTGCCCATCGACTTTCGACGCAGTTTAGAAGAGAATTTGCTTGTAGCTTGGTATACATCCTCCATGCCCACAGGAGCAATGCACCGCCGGTGTTTGGAAGAAACACAAGGATATACCCCTTCATTCTTAGCCAAAAAGCACAGATTTGTTCTTCCGACCGCTTAACTATATTAATGCCTTTGTTCCTCCCATTCCTGTGTCATCTCCCCCAATCGAAGCGACCACTTTTTCTTCCCCGTCTTCTGAAATGGAAGCATCCACACCTTCTTCACCCTTCGAAATAGAAGCATCCACACCTTCTCCATCCCCTAGATTAGAGGCATCCACCTCTTCCTTTCCTTTTAAAGCAGAACCATCTACTCCTTCTCCTCCTCCCACTCTTTCTTGGATAGAGAAGTTAAAGCTTGCTCTCCCAATGGACAAAACCTTCCCCCCTTACAAACCTCCATCATCTCCAACTCCATCTGAGCGGAAAGAAGCTCAACTTCTGCTTGCAGCTTTTTCTCACCTACCCTTTAATGTTCTTGAGGATGTCATTCCTCTTAAGAACTTCCAATGGGCCTGTGATATTCTGACCAGGGGCCATATCCTTAATCCTATCGCCCAAGCAGAACTTCACATGTTCTCGATCAACTTCCAAGATTCTCCATTGGCATCGAATTCCAAAATCACCACTCAGTCTTTTGATCAACTTTCATCTCTTCAATTCATGCTCAATACGGCGTAAAACTTCATTGAAGACTTTGAAGACTTCAAGAATAAGGATTCTGCGATTGGGATGATTTAGTTATAGATGAGTTGGAACAAAAATCGATGGAGGAGGCTTTCAAGCAAAGGTCAAGAGTCAGATTATGAAGTGAGAGCACATCAACTCATGCACCAACTTTGGAAGAGATGGAAGACATAATAAAGAAAGAACAAATATTCATTGATCATTGTTGGACGAAATTTCATGATCTTGTAATTTATTCTATTCCTTATTTTTACGAACTTGAATTTGTACCAAAATAAGATTATTTAATGTAATTGTCTTGGCTCTAATGAAAAGCAAAGTCTTCTGTACTTGACATTGTTTAACTCTGTTTCTTCTTACTTTAAAAGCCAACTTACAACCTTAAATTAAATAATCTCATCCTTCGAATTTGGACTTACTTGTCTTTAATGAAACACTAAAAGAAACCAATATGTCTTTTTCCAACTTATGGAGTAAAAATTGACAATTTTGGTCAATATTATCTAAAAATAGTGTTTCGAACTTAACAACTTTACTTTTCAAAGCTACTTATAACCAATGCATGGTCATAGCTGTTATAGTCAATCAATTTTAAATTGACCACTTCTTGTTTTGAAAAGTAGCTTGTGCTGTCCTAATTCAATGGACAATCTTCCCTTGTAAAAACCAATGTTTGGTTTCTAAACTTTACTTTAAAGGTCATGTTCCTCAAACAGGTCTTTAAACCTTTTGAAATACAAGCATCTTAGCTTCTCGAATCATGTAGCATACTTCGAAGCCAGATTCTGTATTTCGAAGCCGTCTTTATTTGATTTTGTAGAGCCAAAATTGGCTTCGAAGCCAAATATCTCTCTTCGAAGCTAACGTTAACATTCAGAATGTGTTCTTCCCTCCAAAACTATCAATATTGGAAGAAACTCCTCATATTCGTACTTTCGTACATAAGGATTCACGCAATATATTTTTCAGACACAAAACCCTTTTAAAACCCCTTTGCTCAGACTAAATCACTTACTCTTTTGAGACACACAAACCCTACCAATCTCGTTAAACCCTCTTCCTTATTACTCGTCATCAATGGATCCTTCCTCACTAAAAGTGCTTTCTGGCGATCGTGTCAGTCCTACCATGGCCTTGAAGCGATGTATTGATGAAGAAATCACCAAACTTTCATCTGGTGAGCCAAGCCACATAGGTGGCCGTCTTTTTCGTACTCGTCATAGCAACAAACAGGAATACGTCCTTGGCCCTATTTTTAGGGAAGCCCCTGCCCAACTTGCGGCCCTATAACCTCGCTTGGAAGACCATTTCCTTCTTTACGAAGAAGGGCTTGATTGGGGCAACTGGAGAGTGAATCGTCCTCACCGCTTTGGCCGACAATAAGGAGCGAATGGGAAGAATGGTATGACAGAGTTGTTCTGCGAGAGAAGATGACCCACAGAACTCAGATTCTCGATGCCCTTCGCTCTTCCAGGTTCATTATTCCTGAAGACCCTTTCTTGATACCTGCCGCCTTATGTTTCTGGAATATGTCTTTTAATTTCTTCCAATTTCGGTGCGGCATGATGGCCCCCACCGTTCTTGATATTTGCCATCTCTTAGGGCTTTCCCCCCATGGTTCTCCATTTACTCCCAACTACCCAGACCTTCCCATTAAGTTTTCTCTTCCTTCTTTAAACTCCTCTTATAGTGACTTTGTAAAGTCTGAGAATAAAAAGGAAGGTCCTGTGAGGGACAGAGAGCTGTTTTCTTTTATTTTGTATTGGTTATGCAAATTCCTCTTTTGCACCTCATCTCAGAGGATTATGCCTGAGTTTGTTCCACTTGCGAAGGCGCTTGTCTTGAAAAAACACATAGCTCTTGCTCCTTATCTTTTAGGTCATGTCTACAGAGTCTGTTCCCAATTTTGTGAGAAACCTCTTGATGCTAACCAAGGAGGTCCCTTCTGGGTGCTTCAACTTTGGCTCGCTTATTTCAATCGACTTACACCCCAAATGTCCTAAATTTCTTGTTCAGATCCTATTACTTATGGGGAAAAGTATGCTAGGATTGCCCTTTACCCGCCTTTGCTTACTATTTTACTTTCTTTTATCAACTCCCCATTTCTCCATCCGCTCTTTCTTCTATCCTTTTGAAGCCAATAAAGGACCAACTTTGGCTGCAAGCTTTCTGGCCGATAAAGAATGCTCCACTTCTCCTCACAAAGACATGTGGGCTTCTATATTACTACCAAGGAATTGTTCATTGGTAGTCTACACCCTCGAGCCTACAAATGCATATCTCAAGTGTAATCGCCCTTCTCAATTTGCTGACAATTTGGACTCACTCAAGGAATACCAGCCTCTTTGCGCCTCTCGAATGTTCATCTTACTGCCAGAGATTTGAGAATATCCAAATCCAGACTAGAGACGGCAATTCTCAAACTACTGAAAGAGTCGAATGAGTTCCAATTTGTCCCCTTTCTTCCATATGGCTCAGTCTTGAAAAGATTCCAGAATCGGTGGACAAATAATATGGAAGTACGCCTATCTGCACATCCCCATGACTTACTGGTAGGATTGGGAGTACCTTCGAAGGCTAAGTCAGCAACATCTAAGGACATTCCCCCTCTTCATGAGACTGCCGCACCTCCATCCCCTCCAACTAGAGTTACTAGAGCTGCTTCGAAGAAGGGTAAATGTTTTTGTACTTCTCCTTTTCCCTTCTTTTGAATTTTTAGTTCCTTCCCTTTACACGTTTGTTCTTCGGTACAGGACCCCCACACGAGGAATCTCCCAAAAGAATTGAAACTTTAGCTGTTCTCAAAAAGAAACAACAACAACAAAAACAAAAAAGGAAACTAATCCTCCCTCCCGAGGAATCTGAATCCTTGAGAGAAGAAGAGGTTGAGCAAGAACCAGAAGTGTCTTTACAGAGAGCAAAGAAACAAAAAGTAATTGCCTCCCTTCCTGATACAATTAAGCATCCTTCTTTCGAGACACCCACTGTAGTAATGGAGAAAACATTTACCTCTGAAAATCCTGAAACCCGAATTGAAGAGGGGGAGATTGAAAAAGAGCCAGTAATACCACTGCCAAGGAGGAAGAGAAAGAAGATGACTGTTTCTGCTGCTGACTTGGTGGAAGATCCGATTCATGAAACCGCTGCCAAGGCAGTAGAACAGAACATTCCAAAGCAATAATCGTTTTGAGAGGGCCGAGAAGAGACGGCAACAACAAATTTTAAGAGAAGAAGTCATTGCCGTTGATGCTTTGCAAAGGAAACAAATGAGAAAGCAACAAAATGCCGCACATTATTCCCTCCGCGCTCTCTTATCGGCAAGCTTCAAACAAGTAATTTCTTTTACACTTCCACTGTTTTTCCTTTTATCAACTTTTAAACTGAATTCTAACCATCTTTTATATTCCTTCCTCTTACAAAGAATCATCGATTCATCTTTCCGGCTAGACCTCCTCTGTCTTCAGTTGAAGTTGACCAGACGCAACGTGGGCAAACCATTCAAACCATGCTCTCACTCTTCAAGCCTATATTTGGCACATTTTCTTTGAGTCCAAACATCCCTGCATCTCTTTTCCTTGGCTTAGAGCCATTTCTTCCTTTTTTGGCCTTCAATCCACCTCAGTCCATTCCTTCTTCGAGCCTTACCCTTCCTTCTTCCAAGGATATTCCAACTGTTACTCCAATCCTAATGGCAATTGATTCTTCCACAGAGGGTGCTGGTAATTCCCCAATTCATGGTCCACTACCTATGCCTATCTCCAGCCCCTCTTCGCTTGATTCATTGGTGGCTAAGACTATAGAAGCTGCCAAAGACGCTCCTTCCTTTTCCCCCATCCCCATGCAGCCCCCTGTGTCTCCCACTCCCATACTTTCTATGCCCTTCATGTCTAGAGATGAAGTAGACATCTTCGAAGGAAGACTGGCTAGTCTTTTTGACATATCTTCTACTTCTCCAACCTTTAGTGTCAAGTTTGAGCCATTAGTCTTGGCCGACTCCTTATTGGAGATTTTTGAGAATTCTTCTTCCAAAGAACCAACCTTCAGGCCTTCAAAAGACATAGACACATGTCTAGAATCGCTAAATTCTTTTCGAGGATTCCTTTGAAGCTCTACAAAGGCCTACTATCGTAAATGGGTTCCTTCTGTTGTAATATTGCCGAGCGCCTAGCTTGAATGTCTCAAGTCATCTATCTCAAGCAGCAGCCCACCATCGATTTTACCTCAACATTTGTCAAGTCGCTAAGGTTATGGATGAGAAACGACTAGGGATCGAGTTTTGTTTCTCAAGTGCATACCAAGGTATCGAACTCAAGGAACAACATTCCTCTCGATTCCAAGTTTCACTCCAACTGTTAGAGAAGAAGGCCCAACCGAGGAGGAATTAGTCGCAATAAACCGAGCCTTGGGTCGAATCGACACCAAATTGCGGATCACTAACCAAGAGTTGGTGATCGTAAAAGGGCATGGGTACAGCTATAGAACTATTCCCATCACTTAGCAATAGGAAATCCGTTGTACAAAAACAATTAAGACATTGTAATGACTTCTGGGCCAATCTATGGCATAATGTATTCAATTCTTTATGAAAGAACAAGTTTTGTCTATCCTTTGAGTAATCTCATGTTTTTTTGTATTCAATGTTTATTCCATTCCTTGTGTTTCCCAAATGGTTGGAAAATAAGGCTTCAAATATCTGCCATTAATCTTTTTGGGATGTACATAACCATTCAAATTTCTTAAATGGTATGCCCCAAAAGGTAAAACTCTATGAACTTGATATGGTCCTTCCCAATTAGGTGACCATTTGCCAAACTTATGGCTTTTAATCCCTATGGGGAGTATTGTTTTCCATACCAAATCACCTTCATCAAAGCCAATATGCTTGACTTTCTTGTTATAATTCTTGGCTGCTTTCTTCTTTTGAAAAAGAATGCTATTTAATGCCAAAATCCTTGCTTCATCTATGTCTTCCAATTCCAGGCACATGCTTTGATGATATTGCTCAGATTCTAATTGATCTTGACATCTTACCCTCAAAGATTTAACATTAATTTCCACAGTAACATCGCATCGTGCCTGTATACTAAGGCATAAGGAGTGACTCGTGCTCGATCTTGGGAAGTTCTGTAGCCCATAAAACATCCAACAATAGGTTATGCCAATCCCTAGGATTATCTTCCACCATCTTTTGTATTCCTTTTTTCAAGGATTTATTAGATGATTCAACTTGACCATTGGCACATGCATAATAGGGAGTGGAATTAATAAGACTAATCCCAAACTCGCCACAAAGGATTTCACCATTTTCCCATCAAACACAGCCCATTATCAACTGTTATGGTTTGTGGAATGCCAAACCTATGGATCAAGTCTTTAATAAACCCAATGACCTCTGTCTGGTCTCTGACCTTATATGGCTTGGCTTCAACCCATTTAGTGAAGTAATCAAGAGCCACTAGAATGAAACAATGATGTTTCAAGAAGGTGGATGAATTTTACCTATCATGTCCATGGCCCATCCTCCTAATGGCCAAGGCTTCACTATCGCATGTAGGTCGCTTATGGGCACATGTCTTATTGTGCCATGTTTTTGGCATGCTCGGCAACCTTGCATATTCTATGCAATCTTTTAGAATAGTTGGCCAATAATAGGAATGCCTTCAAGCAACCATCTCATCTTTACACCAGTCGATGAGCACCACAAATGCCTTCGTGAACCTCACCATAGTCATAATGCTTCTTTGGACCCAAACACTCCAATAATAAGTCATCTCCTCCCTTTTGTATAAAGCATTATCATATACTATATATTGCATAGATCGCAATTTGATTTTCCTCGCCGCTTTTGAAGATGGACTACCAACATCGCATAATTGGATGCCTCCAATCTCGTTCTTGTGAGTCATTATGATTGACTTCCAAGATCACATTCCTTTTATTCAAAGGTTGAATTAGTCTCTGATATGTTGCTTGGCTTATATCCCTTTGGGTACTATCCCTTCTCTTGAAGTTCGAAGCTTTCTGAGCCACATCATTAGCTCTACTGTTCAAGAATCTTGGAACATAAGTTACATTTGCTATTTGAAACTGAGAAAGCAGATGTAATGCAACAACATAATATGGTAGGATGCTTATGCTTTGACACTTGAAAATTCCTTTTACTTGGTTAACAACCAATTGAGAATCTCCAAATATGTCAACTGCATGTACTTGTAACCCAATAAGGATTTCTAGTCCTACTATTAAGGCTTCATATTCAGCCTGATTATTCGAACAGCTAGCTTCATCCACTCTAAAACCATGTGTGGTTTCTACCCCTTGTGGAGACTTAATCACAATACCAATTCCAATTAATCCATTGGCTTTCGATCCATCGAACCACATTTGCCATGGTTCAACACTAGCCATACCAAGCTCCTTTACCTCTTGGTTCTCTGTTTGAGATGGATGATCTGCTAGAAAATTGGCTAATACTTGCCCTTTTACTGCCCTTTGAGGGACATATTCTAAATGAAATTCCGATAAGGCTAATATCCATTTGCCAATTCTTCCCCTCAATATAGGTCTCGATAACATGTACTTAACCAAATCTGTGGTTGCAATTACCAAGACAGTTGTAGGTAAAAGATAATATCTTAATTTCATTGCAAAGAAAATACAAAGCAAGACATTTTTCAACAAATTGAGTATTTACATTCACAAGAATTTAAAACCTACTAAGGTAATAAATTTTGTTCCTTGCCTTCTTCATTGTCTTGAGCCAAGAAAGCTGCCAATGAAACTTCTGCTGCAGCTATGTATAACTTTAGGGGCTTA
This sequence comes from Camellia lanceoleosa, assembly GCA_025200525.1. Taxonomy (NCBI): domain Eukaryota; kingdom Viridiplantae; phylum Streptophyta; class Magnoliopsida; order Ericales; family Theaceae; genus Camellia; species Camellia lanceoleosa. The sequence continues at coordinate 43,412,505 of CM045766.1, read as the reverse complement.
TTTCGTTTGGGTGGCAGCAACACTGGAGGATTGGCCAAGTAGGCTTTGATACCTTCGAAGCGCTTTGATGCTCCATTGTCACACAAATTCCTCTTCATCTTTTAGCCTTAACAAGGAAGAGAATACTTTAGTTTTCCTCAAGTTGTTAGAAATAAACCTTCAAGAAAATTAACCCGCCAAGGAACCTTTGTAATTCTTTCTTACTTGATGGAGGTCTAGCTTCAATAATGGCTTTGGCTTTATTCTCGATCAATCAGATTCCTTTCTTGTGCACCACATAACCCAAGAAATTTCCAGATGACACACCAAAAGCACATTTAAGAGGGTTGAGTTTCAACTTGAACTTCCTCATTCTTTCAAAAGTCGCTTCTAAATGAAGCAAGTGCTTCTCCATGGATCGATTTTACCACGATGTCGCCAATATAACATTCTAGATATCCTCCAATAAGGTCATGAAAGATGGTGTTCATAGCTCTCGATAGGTAGCTCCAAAGATTCTTCGCACTAAATGGCATCTTAACCCATTCAAGGTGCCAATATTCCTGTGGCATCTGAATCTTTGCCTTGTGGATGTCTTCCTCTCGCAATGCATATTTGATTATAACCAGAGTGACCATCCATCATTGACAAAACTTGGTGCCCCGCCGAATCGCCCACCAATAGATCCACTATAGGCATAGGGTATTCATCTTTAGGAGTTGCTAGATTTAAGTTCCTCAAATCGATGCATACCCTCATTTTGCCATTTTTCTTAACTACGGGCACAATATTAGATAGCCATTCAACATATCCGCCGCCCTAATAAAATCTGCCTTGAGTAGTCTAAGAATTTCTTCCTTGACCTTCTCAATTACATCCGACTCATCCTCCTAGGTTTCGCTTGTATGGCTTGAAATTAGGCTTCAAAGGAGCCTATGTTCCACCAATGATCTATCCAATCTCGTAGTTCGTTGTAAGACCACGCAAAGCAATCCTTGTACTTCTTTAAAACAACCAACAACCGGTCTCTGCCCGAGCATTCAAACAGTACTTATGTAAGTGGGTCCGCACGTAACCTTCCCTAAATTCACTTCTTCTAAGGGTCCTCAAGGCCGAGAATTCATTGGAGCTTTCTTTGGTTTCTTCAACCTTCAAACAATCTTTTCACCTTGTTCCGCCTCTAGACTCTCTATTTCGACATCTTTACCTTCTTCCTCATAGACAAAATCATCCATAAGGCGTCTTCTTCTTGTATTTCGGACTCTTGTTTCAATGTCCAATGCACAATATTTCCCAAAGGTCAATCTCCGACTGTTGTTGTTCTTGTTCACGCCCAATTGTCATGGCTTCTCTCTCTTGTTTCGTACCTTCCGACTATTGCTTTTACATCCAATGATGAGAATTTAATCAAAGCCAATGAATTGGCTTCTCGTTCTTCACTTCTTTGCCTATAACCAGCATCGTTGTCATCTTTCACGGCAACTTCTTCATCAAGACTTTCCGAACTAAGTGCTTCAGATGTAACTTCCTCATCACCGCCACTTACCGAGCCATCACTTTTCTCAATATACCGAGTGGAGTTACCCTTCAATATATAGTTTGGCTTCGCAAAATCCGCACAGCTATGAAAGGTTGAGGATCTCATCAATCTCCTCTGTCTCTCCATTACCCGAGCCATCATGATCTTCGATGCAAAGAGGAAGGTACACACTTGTTGGTGTGAATCCAGCCCTTCCAAGTAAGGCATTATACTTAGCATTGCTATCGATCACGAAGAATGTCATACAATCCTCGGTTCCCACACTCAAATTGATAGGCGTAATACCTTGAGCCATCTCGCTTATCTCCAAAGAAAGCCAAAGAATAGTTGTACCGTTGGGATCAACCTTGGATTCTTCTTTCCTAATTTCTTCAAAGAAGATTTCGGCAATAAATTAACCGCCCCATTGTCTACTAGGACTCGGTTTAACTGTATACCATCAAAGAAAGCCTTAATGTACAAAGGCTTGACATGTTGGGTCATGGAATTCGAGGGGTATTTAAAAGGATATGAGAGGTTGATGCTCACCTCCTCCTCACTTTCGCACTCAACTTCCATAGGACTAGCCATTTCAAGCATCTGAACCATGCTCACTTGTGATTCCTCACTAGAAACAGAATTGATCCATGTCTTGGTCCTCCTGATCCCCAGCCTGAAATTCATGAGGTAGTATATGTACCATGTTAACTGATACAGGTGGGAATGAGCCAAACTGAATGGCTGGTTGTACCTTCTTCCCTTCTTGACTACCTTGTTCAGTATCTTCAGCAGCGTCCTCCATGTCAAGATTCTGGTATTTCATTGATGACTGATCCCTTTGAAGGGTCCTTCTCAACTAAGTTTTCAGTCAGAAACGTTTGTTCAGCCATGAAGGCTTCGAACATTTCTTCTTCTGCCATTTCCTTCTTTTTGGCTCATGCCAATCTCTTCTTCTATTTCACTATCACTCTCCATCGAGCCTTCTCCAATCCTCGCCAAATCGACTTTTCCTCGCCTTTAGTTCGTAATGAACTTGAGCCAATTGTTCTCGCTACAAACCACTTTACTTTGCAAGTCGGTTTTGGAACACGGTCCGACTTGCTTTTTCTTCTGTCTTGATATGTGAAGAACTATCTTCACTCTTTTCAGATTTTGTCTTGGGTGTACCAAGGCTGAATTTTCCTCCTTTGTGATCTGGAAATAACCGAACCATACTTGGCTCCTTTGTCTTTGGGTGCTTCAAAGAATACCCAGCTTGTTTGGGGCCACCAAAGGAGGTTTGACCATTCTCGCCTGTGATTCCAACATCTCTCCTGTCAGTAATTCCCTAGGTTTGTTTTGCATTACAAACCAATGGGACTCAGTGCACCCAAGAGCTTCTTGATTCAGACGTTGAATCACCCTTTTTCCACCTTCGGCCGTCTTCAAACCGGTCGTGGAGGTAAGTGCTTGGTTCTCGTCTCATGTTTCGAGCTCGATTCTCGCCTTTGTTTGAGATGGCCATTTTCTATTCTCAGGTGAAGTTGATCCGGGAGGCCAATCTCGCTTTAGTCCCATAACTGAACTCCTCTCTAATCTTCTTTCGTAATGTCTACTCTCCATTTTATAGTAGTTAAGTGGCCTAGACTCATACAAGGGCCCTTTGCCTTTAGCATTCATTCTCGTTAATCGCAGCTCAACCACCATCGTCGTTGCCTATCACTAGCTGCACGGCCTTTTGTTGTAAGCGTTGGTTGTTCTAGGACGCCTCTCAACATCCTTATAGTATTGCTTCCCATCAATTGGAAGCCCTTCAACCATTTGTAGCTTAATCTACACCTTGGACACATCCTTTGTATTACAACCGCTTCCAAGGAATCGTCGTCAATATTTCCTCATCGTAATGTTCCTTCGATGAGAGACTCTGACCAACAACTGGTGAACTCCTGGTCTCTTTCTTGGCAGCTGTCTGGTTGGCAATATGCATTTGCACATTAACCTCTTCCAATTCCTGCAGAGATAGATTCTGAAAATTTGGAACAACCACATTAGCAGCGCTCTCTCCGACTTCTGGAAACGGGTTACTGTCAATTCCCATGGCTTTCTCTGTTTTGTTTGGGAACTTCAGGCTTCCTTTCCGGATTTGCTCTTGGATCCTGTCTCGAAAAACAATGCAGTTTTTAGTTGAGTGAGACCAAGAATTGTGCCATTTACAGTACACTTTTCCTTTAAGTTCATCAAGAGAAGGTAGTTTTACTCCTTTTGGTAACTTAAGGAAATTAGCTGCGAGCAAATGATCGAAAATGTCATCTGCTTTTGTTAAATCGAAAGAATACTTTCTGTGAAAGTCTTTCTTCTTAAATTGTTGGTCGATAGTCGTATCCTTATGAATTAATGCTTCACAGACATGTGTTCTTTGCCCACAATCTCCGCTGCATCAATCTCGTAATTGGGATCTTTATAGTATGTCTTATATGAAGCATTGTTTCGATCTTGTTCTTCCTCTAGTAATGCTTCATATCGTGACACCTTATAGGTTAATTCGACCAAATCCCTAAATTCAGTTGAATCAAACTTCTTCAAGCCCTAACTCTAAACCGCTTTTGAGCCAATCGCAAATTTCGCTCGAAGGATGACTCTACATTTATTTCGAGCCCTTTTAAATCTTGCAATGAATTGAGTAGCCTTTTCTTCGTGCCTTTGACTCAATCTTGCCAAATCGCCATGGATACTTCGCTCGATTGGAAAAATTGGGCATGAAATGCCTCTTCCATCTCACCAAGTTTGAATGGAGCAGTGTAAGGTTGATATACCATACAAACGCTCCCCGCTTAGAGAGTTTGGAAATAATCTTAATTTTATGTAGTCATGATTAGCAAATTCACCACACCGAGCAAATAATCTAGCAATATGCTCTCATGTTGATTGATTTCAGCCCATAGAATAGGGTGAAATCGGTATTCTAAACCCTCTTGGGTATTCATGTATTCTATCAACCCACTCGATATGGTTTTCAGATACAGAGTCTGGACCCCGAGCCATTGGTCCACATAGCTCCCTAACAATATCAACAATTTGGTCCCTAGGGACCATATTTTGGGCTTGCTGAACCACTACTGGAGGAGCAAACACAGGGTTCGGTGGAACTTGTGCCTGTGGTCCTCTTGGTCCATACAATGGTATATTTGGGACTGGTTGTCCCTGTGGTGCAAAGTTGTTGCTGGGGAAATGGATAACCCTTTGAGCCCTGTCCTACTAAAGGACACATGAAAGGTGTTGGAATAGGCATTGTGTCCTTCCATTTGTAGGCAAACCTCCAACCCCGGTATAAATTCAAATAAAGGATTATTATAACCCCGGTGCAGTATAGCTTCAACATGGATTTGCCGCCATTCTTAGGCCAGTTGCTTGTTCTTGGCCAGATCTGCCAACTGGTATGGCTTCACTGTTGAATATTGTGGTATTTTGGCCTACTACAGGCCTCGAAATGGGTTCATCCCAAGACTGAGGTGATGGTCTTTCATAGTTTTGAGTACTAGTCCACCATTAACTCCGTCCATTAACTTGCATAGACTGCTTTTTCTAGCCAATCTTTGTTGATGAACATTTAAGATTTCCTCTGTATGTCTTGTATTTGTTGGTTGGTGGTTGTTCATTCGATCCAAAAGGATGTTGCCCACCTTTCCATTGTGTTCATTAGTCGTTGTCCCATAGCATCTACCAAGCCATCCCATGGATTTGTTGGCTGAGAAGATGGAATGGTGGATGGTCCAATTCCTTGGTTTCATCCAATATTATGAACATTTGGTTCTTGTCCAGAAGTACTGGTCTGTTCGACCAAAGGTTCTGATGACATAGGAGTTTCCACAGAGTGTGTTACCACATTCTCCTCTGGATTAGGTATTTCTACCTCTCCTTCTACGCCTTCTTCTAAGCGCTCATTTTCTCCTTGTCGCCTTCGCTCAGCCATTTTAATTTGTCCCATGGCGTGCAAAAATATATGTTGGCTTTTGGCTTTTCAAAGGGTAAATTTGTAAATGCGAGCGTGCTGAAGGATCAATCACCTTCATGAAATTATAATTGCCAATCAATTATCAGTGACTATGTTTTAGTTCTTTCAAATTTCAATGAAGAGGACTTTACCGGTGGCTTGACTTTTAGGAGAAATTAAGAGAAATGACAAGTAATATTAAGAGCAATTGAAGTATTTCATTAACATAAACACTTACAATTGTCCAAACTCAGCCTTGAGGAAGTTTACAGCAACGGTTTACTTGAATCTACTTGAAAACTACTCCTATGAATTGAAGTACAAGCAATGTATTTAAAGAACAAGTATTTAAAGTACAGGAAAGGTAAAACTGGAAAGGAAAAATACGAAGTAAAACTGGTTTATATGATCTGAGTCTGGGGGTCTTTTCTGGGAACTTCCCTGCTATTTATACTTGTTAGGGATGACCTTCGAACTACACTTCGAACCGTCGAACTGCTCCTCCATGATCGCTGATCATGTTACCTTAGAAATAGTTCCACTATGCCATCACTTGCAGTTGGACTTCCCTCCTGTTTCTGAATTTGAATAAAGGTAACCGTTGAAGCCACGTCACCTTGTATCTCATTCCTGATCTAGTGCTACTCAGACCACTTGAGAACCAATACTTATTGCCACGTGTACGATTGAGATTTAAGATTAAAATCATCTTCCAATAATACCCTCATCCTGCCACGTGTCGAATTGTAATTGGCTTTTTACAAAATATGTAGCCAACAATTCTATTCATAAAAGTTAATTGGTTGTTGATTTATGGTAGGTGAATTTTCCCATAGGGTGGTTGGGGTCTTTTGGACTTGTTTGTTTTGCTTTTGTTTGTTGGATTTGGTGATGCTATGTGTTTTTGTGAGGTGGCTTGGATCCTCTCCAACTCTCCTGATCTAACTCCCCTGTTCCTTTATTATTATTATTATTATTATTATTGTTGTTGTTGTTGTTGTTGTTGTTTTTGTGAGGTGGCTTGTATCCTCTCCAACTCTCCTGATCTAACTCCCCTGTTCCTTGTCTACACTGGAAATTGGAGAACATACTTTGAGTTGATATATAGGTAGTTTTTTAATTTTTTTTTAAAAAAAATTAAGTTTTAAATTTTTTTTTTAAAACTTTTTAAATTTTTTTTTTAAAATATCTTTTTATTTAAAAACTAGCTATATATCAACTCAAAGCATGTTCTCCAATTTTCCAGTGTAGCTAAGGAAGTGCAAGCTTCTTTTTTACTCCTGCAAAATGAGATAATAATAATAATAATAAGAATAAAGGAACAGGGGAGTTAGATCAGGAGAGTTGGAGAGGATCCAAGCCACCTCACAAAAACACATAGAGCATCACCAAATCCAACAAACAAAAGCAAAACAAACAAGTTCAAAAGACCCCAACAACCCTCGGGGAAAATTCACCTACCATAAATCAGCAACCAATTAACTTTTATGAATAGAATAAATAATTTTCTTTTTTAAACAAAACCACATAAAAATTATTTTTCAAAGACTTTCCTCAAATGATGTATGGGGAAATTTTTGCTCAACGAAAAGAAAAATGTTATTAGTGATAAACCAAAAGGATTACAATATCAACAAAAAGAAAAATTTTATTAGTGATAAACCAAAAAGATTACAATATCAACAAAATATACAATGAGACGAAAACAAAATGCATCATAATTGAGAAATATGAACATCCCAAGGAGATTGACACCTTGAAGATAATCCAATCATGTGCAGCCCTTAGATAGCAAGGTGCCAACTAAGAAACATCAAAACAGAACACTGATCAACAAAACAAATACTAAAAATCAGCCCACAAACAGACCCCAAAGAACATTAACAGACTCCCAAAGACTTTTCTTTGGACTTCAAATTCTAACTTCCTATATGCAACAAATAGGCGTGAAACCCTATGGGGGTGTTGTTGTTGTTGGGGGTGGGTGTGTGTGTGGTGTGTCCTGGTTCTGTTTTTTTGGGTACATAATGCCCCCAATTTCAATCTGACACTCAAAAAAAATTGTAAAGATCCTAATATAGTAGAGTTACATTTCAAAGAAAATATTTACAATAATGTTATGATGATCATATTTTCTTATTATGTATTGTTTATTCTCTTATGCATTAGTGCTATATTAGTATCAAATATGAATGGTTAAGGTAATAAATAAATTATGGTAAAAAGGATGACCATTCTAACATTATTGTAGTTCAGAAAAAAAATAAAATAAAATAAAATTATAACATTATTGAAAAATTTTAATCTGGTCCATGTTAAAAACAATATAGTTTATTTGTGAGTTTCTATTACGTATTTAATGAAATCATTTGTAAAACTTTATATATCTAAGAATATTGTAAAATAGATTAATTATATTAAGATTTTTTTTAACTATTACCAAATATTAACTTAATGTTTATCTATAAATTCTTACATTTTGACTTCCTTAACCATAAAATTCATACGAATAATATTTAATTAAGACTAATCTCTTTATAATTTTATTGGTCCAATTGACCTCTATTGAGTAATATTTAATTATGATTTAATCAAATAAAACTCTAACAGATTCATCGGCTGCTTAGTAGAATTATCCTATGCCTTCTCTTTGGCAAAATGGCCCTCCACCGGAGAAATCCTAACTCCACCCTTGGGGAACAGGAAGCGGTCAATAGAAAAACCCAGAAACTGAATTAACCAGACATCAATAAGCTATCAGAACCTTGATTTCATTGACCAACTGATGTCATTTTTTTTTTTATACCTAGAAATGCTATGAACACTTGAGGGATAGAAACGTCCATCAATACATGAAACACATCATAAGTTTGAATAGTGATAAAAGAAAAAAAGAAATGTGAATTTATATATATTAATACCACCTCCTCCTTTAAACTAAGAATTAATGTTATTTTGTATTTTTTTTAAAAAATTAAATTAAATATTCATATATAAATAGCATAGGATTAGGGCTGCAAACGAACCGAGCCGAGCCGAGCCGAACTTTGCTGAGCTCGAGCTCGGCTCGATAAGAAACTAGGCTCGAGCTCGGCTTGGCTCGTTAATTTTAATGAAATTCAAGCTCGGCTTGGCTCGTTAATTTAATGAAATTCGAGCTCGGCTCGGCTTAGCTCGATAATTTTTTTTAATATTATTTATATTATTATTTATATATATATATTTTTAATATATAAATAATGTATTTATATATATTTATATATTATTTAATATATAAATAATATATTTATTATATAATTTAAATAAAGATAAATGAGCCGAGCTTGTGCGAGCTCGAGCTCAGCTCGTTTAGTAAACGAGCCGAGCCGAGCCGAGCCCTTAATGAGCCGAGCCAAGCTTGTTCATGAATAGCTCGGTTCATTTGCAGCCCTACATAGGATGAACATATAAAACTATTTTGTGTGTTCCCCAATTATTCTGTCCTCAATTTTTGAAAATTGGTGTCATATCCGTGTTTGTGCTCATTTCTTAGATTTTATATGTTGTCAATTAAGTTAAGTGAGGGCAATGAAATTTTAAAAACTACATGGAGGTCAATATGATTATTCCAAAGAAAAAGAAAAAGAACTACATGGACAGCTCGTTCATGAACAGCTCGGTTCATTTGCAGCCCTACATAGGATAAACATATAAAACTATTTTGTGTGTTCCCCCAATTATTCTGTCCTCAATTTTTGAAAATTGGTGTCTTATCCGTGTTTGTGCTCATTTCTTAGATTTTATATATTGTCAATTAAATTAAGTGAGGGCAATGAAATTTTAAAAACTACATGGAGGTCAATATGATTATTCCAAAGAAAAAGAAAAAGAAAATTTAAAAAATAAAAGAACCAAACCGATCGTAATTTAGGTCCAATCTGATCGTAAGTTGCCTACTATTTACTGAAGTTACAAGATATAAAGGAAAATATAACAAAATCAAAAGTTAATCAACAAAGTAACACAGAAGGTAAACATTACCAGTTGAGTCATTAGTGGCATGACCAAAAGAAGCATCCATTGCACACTTAAACACGGAGGTTCTTCGTATGCTACATTTTTTCATAGAACCAGCCCAGTTATTTTACATGACAATCACAATGGGTAAATGTGAATCGTGACATGTACAAAATCTTACAAAAGTTAAAATGACTAAAAATCTCAGCAGCTGAGTGAAAGACTGCCCACTACAAGAAATAGGGGGTACGACGACGCTTCTTTTATGGCGTTTAGGAAAACGCCATTATAAGTTAATGATTCACAACGTTTTGAAAACGTTGTCTCTGGATCTCAGTTACACGGCACCGTTTTGGGTCAGTTAGTTCACACCGTTCAAAACTCCGTCCCCTTCAAACCGTCTCGCACTCTCACTCTCACTCTTCCACAGCTCACTCTCTCTCTCCAAAACTCAGAAACCCTCGTTTTGAAGCTCGATTTCAAACAAACTCACTCTCTCGCTCAGAAACCCACTCAATTTGAACCTCAGAAACCCTCACTCTCACTGATTTGAAGCTCTCACTCTCGCTCGATTTCAAACGAACTCAATCGATTTCAAACACTCTTTCTCGCTCGATTCAGAACTTGTTGCAGATTTTGGTCACCAGATTTGCGCTTATCTTCCGATTTTGGTTCTCCTCTCTTTCGATTTTGTGAGTTTCGATCTTGGTCCTTTGGTCAATCCAGATTTTAAAGCTCGTTCCCCCCCTTTTTTGTTTGAAGATCCGTAAGTTTGTTGTCGCTTCTGCTTTTGTTGCAGATCTCGCTCAATCGGCCGCTTCTTTTTGTTGCAAAACTCGATCTGTAAGTTTTATTGTATATGCATTTGTTTTGTACGAACTCAGATATCTGATTTTTCAAATCTATTTGATATGTATATATGTGTGTGTGTGTGTATTTGATATATATAGATATTTGATTTTTCAAATCTATTTGTTTTGTTGCAGATCTTGCTCGTTCCCCCGTAGGCTGCTGTTTTTTTACTTTTTTTTTTTTTGGTTGCTCCCCCTGAAAGTAGCTTGCCATGTTGAACATTATGAATGCTCTCTCTCTCTTCTTTTATTGTAATCTGGCTTGATTTTGGAGAAATATTGTAGAAATCCAGCATTTCATTTGTACTTGAGAGAATATACCATTATCATTCTGACAGCAATATATAATTTGTTTTTTTTTTGCTCAGATCATACTCAATGCTCGTAATCTCTTGGCCAGGAATAAGACTGCACTCTTGGCTGTTCCATGGCTGGTAAAATTCAGAATATATAACGGAATTGAATGAATTTGGGAACCCCTACCCTACCCTAACTAATGATGATGATGATGATGTCTTTGTGCCAAACAAACAATGCAATGCAGGGGATGTTCACTGGATTGTTGGGGAATCTGTCGTTGCTGTCCTACTTTGCCAAGAAGAAGGAGAAAGAGGCGGTGGTGGTGCAGACATTGGGAGTCATATCCATATATGTGGTCATTGCTCAGCTTGCCATGGCTGAAGCTATGCCGCTCCCTCATTTCATCGCCACTTCTATTGCCGTTGCCTCCGGTCTCGCTTTGAACTTCTTGAATTACTTTGATTTGCTCAGTGCTGGAATCTGGCGCTTTTGGGAAGATTTCATTACCGTGGCGGGCCTCTCCGTGCTTCCCCAAGTAACCTTTCCTTATTTATTTCCGTATCTTTAACACAACACCACCTCCAGCCATGAATTCTATTGCTTTTTTAGTATTTATTTATTTATTCATTTACATTTTTTCGTAATGGTACAGGTTATGTGGTCAACATTTGTCCCATATATTCCCAACAAGATTTTTGCGGGGATAACCGCATTTTTCTTAGGCTGTATACTGTTGTCATGGTAAGCTTGAAATTCTCTGGTTTTCTCGCTATCATTGGTGTTAATTTATGCAGCTAGATTGAATCCAGAATAGTATAAGAAAATAATCCAGGCATGGATATGGTGCTTCATGTTTGTATGATGCTTATCTTGACTGAGTTTGTGTTTTATTAAATCAATGTTGTAAGACCACTCAAAGGGAGAGGTAAATAACTGCCATGAGGGGAAGAAGTTGTATTTAAAATTAACAATTACAATAATATCTTTCCGTGAATTGTGAGTGAAGTTCAAGACCATCCATATGCGAATTTTTTATGGACCATGGTCAGAAATTGTATCAAATTTGTTTACTATCTTTCTACAAATTCTCTGATAATGTACCACAAAATCTGTATTGAAGTTTGTGTTATTCTTATGACATCGATTTCGTATGTAATTGCCTGCAGTAAATTAGTCTATATTATATGGCCATTTATGATGCCAAGATGCTTCCAACATTCCTCACATCTAGCCTTTATGTTGTGTGTTAATGTACTTGTTTTTCCACCTAAATATTGCTAGCATCATTATTTTTCGTGTATTGATTGATTTGTTATGTAATTATGTTTAACTTTTTGGTAAGTTTACACTGCGAGGCAACTTCTCACTTAATTACCAACTTTCCTTTTATTTATTTATTTGCCAGTGGATGAGTAAAATGTTTTCGTACATAAATGTATATAAAATCTGAAAAGCATGCAACAGGTACATGAGAATATCCATGTGAATCCTTTCATAATAGAAAAATCAGAAACATTGCTATCCAAATACTAGGTTGGGATTTTATCCACTCTTAATCTTGATGAAATTTTTTACCGAAAAGCATTTACCGTTGATTACCCCTGATAGGTCCTCTGAATATTATCTATATGCTTTTTCTAAATCCAGAAATAATGGATTGGAGCCACAATTTGTCTATAATACTAAACCATAAATATTTTATGGTTTGGGGTAGCAAATTGCAGGTATGATTTCATGGAACCAAATGAATTATGGCTCTGCTTCGTGTAGCTTTCGATTAAGCTGTAATGTATGGTCCATATTGGGGAGAGCCATTGGTTCTCCATAAAGTGAGTGAGCATGAATTACTTGTAATTTGTAACAAAAGTTGTAAAATGTTATATGATTTAATTACATGTTGAAATCATTTTAATTTATCCATTGTAGAAGGCAACTAAATTCACTCCAAGCACACTTAAAAATTTCAAACACAAGCATTATGTTAATAACATGTATATGTGTGTGTATATATATATGCATGTGTATATATAGCTATACATGTATGTATATATCTTGGACTGACCTTTAGGGCTCACTTACTGCTCATTATGGACTGTTACCTCATTGAATTATTTGTTTGTGTCTAACAAGTTCTCATCAATTCTACATGGCTTCTCATTTAATCAATTTTTCTGATTCCCCACATAATATAGTGCCATAATTGGTGGGGAAAATGGGCTAGAAGAGAGGAAAAGAATAATATCTGACCTATGAAGTTTCATTTGAGTTTCAATCATCTCATATTTAGTTTGCATACAGTAAATAATTGATTGTTGAAATGGCCCCCATTTTCATACTCATTACCCCCATACTGCTAGATGTTATTTTTTATCATGAAATTAGGAACATGCCTCTAAAATGTGATATCAAACCTGCCATGAACATGAAATGTATTGTTAACTACAATGACAATAACACAAGGAAATTATGTTTGGTTGTCTTTCATTTTATGTTTTCATTGTTCAGAAAACAGAGGAAACTTATTTGGCGAATTGTTTCCAATAGCTGTCACTTTTTAGGAAACCAAAAAGTAGTTTTCAAAAATTGATAGATGTTTTCAAACTATTCATTCTTTTGTTTTTCAAAACATGAAAAAATAAAATGGAACCAAAAAAGAAATAAACATGGCCCGGTCAGTGTAATGTTCATGTACATAGAGAATAAAAATATATAAAGAATATATTTTTGATGTATCCCAATTCCCCATCGGGCCGTGTCCTGAGCTTTTGGAAATTATTGTGTCCCGTGCCCGTGTTTGTATCCGTATCCCTATTTGTGTTTCTTAGGTGGTATGTAATGTAAACTGGCTCATTTCTCTTGTAATTTCAAATATTACATACACATGGTCTATATAATGAATCTCATTAAAAAAGGTTTTAAGGTGCTCGCTAAGTCCAAGGAGATGTCAATGTCTCTTCCCATTCCTGTCTTGATGCATCTTTTTAGTTGGTTCAACATTTAATTTGTGCATGGCTGTCAATCACATGTTTTTGTGTGGGAATGGAAATAATAACTTTTGGTTGTATTTTTACTACGTAAGGTGCTAAACCTTTGGCATAACCATACGTTTAGATCCCTTTGATATTTTTCTTCAATAATTTTTTGAATTGCACTGTCTTAATGCAACGTATTAGGATTGAAGGGATTAAGAATGACCCATGGTTCTGAAGAATTATGTGGTCATTTAACATGGAGGAGATGAAGACGTGAATTTGGACACTGTACATACAGATTTTGATGACATCGAGGTTGGGCAGTTTTTTTTGGTTGTTATCTTTCAACTATGCATGCTAGAAGTGTCAGAATGCTAGATTTTTCAGGTTTCTTGAGAACAAATACCATGATAAAATATCAACACTTCAATTGAAGGAACTATGTCTTGTTGCACTTTCAACATTTTTCTCTTGCCTATCCATGCCCTTTAATGTATTTAGGGTTAACATTTTGTAGTTTCTGGTATTTACAAGAACAGCATGTAACTGAACAATCTGAAAATAATGACAGTGGGCCTTTCATAATGAATGCATTTGAGATGATTACCCTCTCAAGGGTTGAATCTTTCAAATTTTGTTCGACAAAGGCCAGTACAATTACTTTCAATTTGCTGCCAGAGAAATAGTTAATTGAAGTTTTCCATCCTCCATTTTCTACGTACTGGAATTGACAGCTATGGCTTCTCCTAGTGCAATTAATATTTCTAAGTACCGAGCTTTTTCTACTAGAATGCTAGAGATATTTCATGCAAATAAAACATGTTTGCTCATGTTATATGAAAGACACCCTTCCAGATGTACAGTTAACTCAGATGATATTTGTTCTTTGGTTAAAAAAAAAAAAAAGGAAAAAAAAAATGATGTCTTCTTAGGGACTATTGGCCAAGTGTGTTATAGTAGGTTTCAAGTGCATGTATTTCGTCGCCAGAGCCCCGGATTCTCTAGGGGTACTTCAAAATACAGGGGTGTTACACTGCACAAATGCGGATGATGGGAAGCTCGAATGGGGCAGTTCCTTGGCAAGAAGTGAGACGACATCAATCGATTTTTACATTTTCTAGTCGATGTGACTCAAAATTCGTGTGATCTCCCAAATTCTCAGATCAATTTTATTAACTTATATTATTAATGAACTGTGAAAATGGTCTTCATTGGTTTGTATCCAACACATTGCCTCTGTGTATATCTATCTTGGGTTGTTCGACAGTGAGGTGGAAGCTGCAAGGTCATACTGATTAAAATTTTACTTTTCCTTGCTCTATGTGTTATATTATATTATCTATTCTCCATCCGATCCAATTTAACTTTATGTTAATCAGGGCTTATGACAAGGCTACAATAAAATGCAATGGAAGGGAAGCGGTGACCAACTTTGAGGCAAGCACATATGAAGAGGTGTTAAGCTCTGAGATTGAGAATGGAGGTATCACTTGTTTAATATTTTGTGTTGTTTTATGATTCTTGAAACTTCCCTTCATTTACGGTTGCATATATTTAGCTGTCCTTTATGAATCATGATTTGATGACATCCCTAATCTCTTCTATGCAGGAAGCAGCCATAATCTAGACCTCAACTTGGGTATTTCTACTCCTTATTTTGCTAATGGCCAAATGGGAAGCAATGACTTGAGCAATGGTTTACGTTTGCAGAGTGACTTGAGCAATATGCATGAGAACAAAAGGGTAATTTTAAAAGCCGTATATTAAAATTTTAGTCTGTTCGGTTCTGCTCTATAATTGGATTAGTCAAACCAGTGATCATTCTGTATACATGCTATGTTCGAATTTTGGAAGGTCTTACGTGAGTTTATGTAGCAGATTTATCTTTTCCACTTATAGGCTGAGAACTCCGTTACAATAATGGGAATTCAACCACCTCATGGCCAAATAATGGTTTCTGAGCACCCTCCTCTCTGGAAAGGTGTAAATTCCCATGCCGTTCCTATCTATGAGGTAATTTTACTCTATCCGACTATCCAATTTATTTCTTGCTATTACTACATAAGCAACAACTTTCTCTGCTCTTGCATTTAGAGTTTAGACTAAATGATCATTTGATCACATATTGGAAGTTTTGGTTGGACTATAGAATCATTAGCTGGCTTTTGTTGCTGGGAAAACATTATCGCTTAACACCTCTCTTCTAACTTATTGAAAAAGCTAGATCATTTCGCTACAATCCATCATCTTCCTGTAATGACTACTGATCAACAATCACCAGTTTTGAAGCTGATAGAATAGAAGTTAGGGGTTTTCCCTTTTGTTGTTATGAAACTTTTGGGGCTAGTTTAATGCGACCATGTGTCTATTTTCATCCCATGGAGCTCCATATGATTTATTGGCCATCTTTGTTATTATTTACTATGAATATTGATTTTTCACAAGTTGATTAACAATTCCATTATTTTATTTTATTTTTTGCCGTCAACAGGGAAGAGCAATAGAGAATGGTATGGAATTTGATTCTTCACCGAGCTGGGGATTGCAATTCCAAGGCCCATTTGGTGGTGACGTTCCACTGCCACTCTTCTCTCATGCAAAGATCATCGATTCGCTACTTCAACCATCGCTACTTCATCACCGCGGTTTACCAACCTTGGTTTCCAACTACAACAATCCCCACAACCAAGACTTTCCATCTAATTCGCCTTTTTATTTAGTCTACTAGTCTATTAGGCTCATGGAATTTGTCTCTTGGAATCCAATCCAGAATTTTTATGTATTTATTTATTTTGTTTTATATGATGCATTTGGTTTATAGGTTGTCAATTAGCCTATTAGGCTCTGTTGGCTATGAGATCATGTCATTTCGGTATTTATGCATGCCCTTGAAGCTATGTTTGGATGTAAGGAAAATAATAGAGGGAAAAAAAAAAAAAGAGTTGAAAGAAGTTGAATTCCTGTCTTTTATTTGGTAGAAATAATTTTTGAGAAATGGAAGTTGGAGGTTGTGGCTCAGCATTGAACCTCTAGATTTAACATTCTTGTATCAAGCAAAAATTTTCAACAATTTTCAAAATCTTGGATGATTTGTGTAGATTATTGCCTAATTTCATGTGGTATTTGAAGTATCTAGAGTGTGAATTTGAATTTTGTTTTTTTTTTTATTTCATTATAATGTATTTGGCTTCGTCTAGTGGAAGATTTGTTTTTTCAGATTCATTATAATGCATATTTTCTAAAATGGTATGCTTTGGACATAATAATAATAAATAAATAAATAATTTAAAAAAAAAGAAAAAGAAAAAAAGTGGCGTTTTTGAAAAACGCCACTAAATGACGTCATGCTCACGTCACACGTTAGTCTGTGACGGTAATAGAAGCGGATGTTAACATTTTGTGGCGTTTTAATAAACGCCGTCTAATATTTTTAGCGACGTTTATTAAACGTTGTAAACCTATTGCGGCGGCCGTATCAACGGCGAAAAATTTAAACGTCGCTATAACTTTTTACGGCATTTTTTAGGCTTTTAGCGGCGTTTTTAAAACGCCGCTAAAACTCAAATTTCCTGTAGTGGCCAGATTAAGTGGTGAATATCCTGCAAACCAAGAATTTCATCCAATTAACATGCATACAGTAGGACAAGTGAATAAGTAAAAATATTTTTTACTGAAAAATAAAGTAGTGGACTAACACTATTTGAGATAACTGGATCTAATTCCTTTGAAAAATATTTATAAAAAAAAAAACTCCAAAATATTGATTTATGATTATGTATCAATTTTAAATAGTAAATAACAATCCCAATCAACCAATCAAAAACAAATTAACACAACGATTTAACGTGAAAAAACTACAATTGGAGTGTCTCCAATTATGATAAAAAAAAATATCTCGGGCCAAAACCACAAAACAATTCACTAAGAAGACAAAAAGAATTACACAAGTATACTCTCAATTACATAACGAATCCATACTCGAATTGAACCGACCCCAATATACCTCATCCACCACCGTCTTCATCTCAGAATTGTCTTGTCCAGTGTTGAATCCACAACGCTAACGTCGAATTCACGATGATGAGCCACTTCGGAATCCACCAAAACTTTAGGCCTAAGTTTTCCGGAATCCGTCGAAGAACAACTCTCTCTTTTGTGAATAAAAGAAAATAAACAAACTCCTTTATGATTTTTCTATAAAGTTCATGGACCCATTGATCACTCTTAAATCATCAAGACAACACTCACAAAGCACCCTCCAATATAAAACAATTTATATGTTCTTCCTCTCTTTGAGTCATTTTCTATCGGGCGCCTGGGAGAGGGGGGGGGGGGGGAGGGGAATTACAAAGGAGGAATCAAACTCATTTACAAGCGATAATGAATTCAGAGTCAAAACCGAAATGAACGATAATGACTCAAAATCCAAACTTGATAATGAGCTATAATGACTCTTTTTTTTTTTTTTGTGAATTCCAAGGATCTAACTAGAAAATTAGTCCCTTATAAGTAATGCACCAGCGATAATGGGAAGTGTCAAACATGAGATCTTGCTTAGCATAAGAAAGATATAATGCCCTGGTAATGAACCTCTGAAGAGATTAAACCATTTAGCATGAGGGGCCTCTTTCTTATGCATTGAGCAGCAATCATTTGTTTGATACAACTCTTAATCAAAAGAAACAAAGAAAAGAGAGAGGTTGCAGACTGCTATTGAAAAGGTGGATGATTACAATGGCATGAAACATGTACTGAAAGCTACAAAAATGAAGAAAAATGCCATCAACTCAAACATATTGGAATCTAAAGCCTATACACCAAATCCATGAGGAGTTGCAACAACACAAGTATAATATTAAAAGCATAAATTAAATGAGCACACTAAACAGCCCCTAAACTCCAAAAAAAAAAAAAAAAAAAAAAGTAGCCAAAACCAAAAGAAGCGCAGTAGAAAAAAGTAAAACAACAAGCTATGGAACAAGGCCTAAGGAATGGTGGCTAAAACCTCATCTTTTTGTGACTTTTCAATCACATTTTTAAGTTTAAAATAGCTCTGAGATCAGTATGGAAAGGCAAGAAAAGAGAGAGAAAAGATGATTAAAGAGTTCAAAGATTACCTCTTTAAAGAGAGGATGCTCTTCTTAGTTGACAAACCACAAACTTTACACTCTAGGATTTAAAATTATCTTTAGGAACCTCAGCAAAAACCTCAAGTTTATGCTTAGAAGATGTATGTATGGTGTATGTATATTGCAACAGAAGAGGGAAGTGTGCTGGACAAGTTATGGCTTGTGGAGAATTTTTCTAACCCCAAACCATGAGAGGGGCCTTGTATTTATAGAAAAACAACATTTCACGTCAAAAATATCAAGAAAGAGGCAGTTGGTGCAAGGCATGCACATGGAGACAGTTGGCTGTTACAAAATATTTGATGTTGGGAAACATGGCCGGCCGGCCACCTGAAAATGGCCTGCCGTCCACTTGTTGGCTAGCTCTTCTCTGGGTGGTTAGGCTAGAAAAAAATAAGGTTTTGGTTTGAAGGAGGTAAAAGGTTTAGGTTTTAAAGCTTGAAACCGAAGCATGTTGCTGAAGAAATCGAAAGATTGCACATCGTAAAATTTCATCATCGAGTGTTCAGAGTAAGGTGCCCAAGTCTTAAGGGTGGTAAAAAATGGAGTGTCTACAATTGTCCCTCTTTGACAGAGCTCAAAGTCATGAAATGACGTGAGTAAATGTCAAAGCCTGAAGACGACCCATTTGACAAGGTCGTAAGACTTGTGCAAACAAAAAAAATGTAAATGCAATTGGTTGAACTTGAAAGTTGCCTATCTATCCCTTTGCAAGGAATCAAACCAGCGTAGTTTAAGGGCAAGATGCAAATAACATGCTCAAAATAGATACTTAAAAGTTGGACTCACATGCTTCGTAAAGCTGGTTAATTTTGACAATCCATGATCATGCAAGACAATGCAAGGAGTAATAAAAAAATGACAGCATATGAAACAAACACATGAAACAAGCCTCAAGCTTAATCCAAAATAAATCAGACCGTGCCCCACATGGAAAGGAGTAAGCGAATGACAATTCCAAACATGTTTCATGTGAAAGGAGAAAAGATGATGTAACCAACAGACGTAACTCACCGCATTTCATACGGAGAGAGTGAAGGTTTTAACTAACTTCAAAACAAAATCCTAATGCGTTTCACGTAAAACCAGAGAACAGTAGTACAACCAACAGGCATATCTCACTGTATTTCATATGTAGAGAGGGAAGGTTGTAAGGTAAAATAACATCCTAACACGTTTCACACAAAATGAGGGAAAGGTGGTGTAACCAACAGGCGTATATCATCATATTTCATATGGAGAGAGGGAAGGTTTTAACCAGGTAAAAACAACATCCTAACGCGTTTCATACGAAAGGAGGGAAGGGTGGTGTAACAAATAAGCGTATCTCATCGTATTTCATACGGAGAGAGGGAATATTTTAACCAGGTGAAAACAACATCCTAATGCTTTTCACACAAAAGGAGGGAAGGGTGGTGTAAATAACAGGTGTATCTCACCGTATTTCATACGAAAAGAGTGAAGGTTTTGCCCAAGTGAAAACAACATCCTAACGCGTTTCACGCGAAAAGGGAGAAGGGTGGTCTAACCAACAGAGGGAAGGTTTTAACTAGGTGAAAATAACATCTTAACGCATTTCACGTAAAAAGAGGAAAGGGTGGTGTAACCAACAGGCGTATCTCACCATATTTCATACGAAGAGAGAGAAGGTTTTAACCAAGTGAAAGATGCGAGCCAAACTACATTTCACGTAGAGAGGGTTTGAGAAATGCAAGCTTGACTACGTTTCACATAAAAGGGTAAAAGATGCAAGCCAACTACACTTCGCGCATAATGGTGGAGGGAAACAAGCTAAACCACACTTCGCTCAGAAAGGTTTGAACAAGGATGCAAGTAACAACATGATATAGGCAAGATAAACATGAGTGTGATACAATTGTTGTGATTGATATGAAATGTGATGTGATGCATGCTCCATGCAAATGCAATAGAGAAGATAATGTGATGTGATGCATGTTCCATGCAAATGTAATGTGATGTGATTGATATGAGTGTGATACGATTGCTGTGATTAAACCAATTGGATTTTGATTTGGTCGAGGCTTTTTTTTGCTTTCTCATTGTCTTTGGCTCATTCTCACAGGTTTTTCTTTATTTTCTGTACTCTCTTCCGAGTTTTGACTTTTTTTTCTCTCTTTTTCTCTCTCCTAGGGTTTGGTTTTGGAGCTTTTTTTTTTTTTTTTTTCCAATTTCCCTCATTTTTCTTGCTTTTCTCTCACCACCCACTACACTGTCTATGGTTGACGATGTTCCACATCATGGGGTACCCATTGTTCCACCTACTGCGGATATAGATGACTTGATGGTAGACGAGGCGGATGTCGCGGTAGGAGACATCTTTACTGATATAGCCACGGAGGAGATCTACCCTCCAGAGCTTGAGCCTGAGTTGCCATCGCTGAGGGTGAGACCTATTGACCCAGCCACTTACCACCCACGCATGCATGTGATGGCTTCCAATGGCATGTTGAGGTTCGAGGACTTTGCTCGGGGAGCGCCTGATGACTTTCTGTTGAGGAAGTGTGCATCACATCTCTTCCACAACGCCTCTAAGGTAAGAAACTTTAACCTTCATATATTTTGTTTTATCATCATAATCATGAACTGGTCATGTACTTAATAACTTCTTTTTTTTTTTTCATCACAAGCTGATGCTCTCGCCTAGGGAGGCTATGGGGTAGTGATAGCGAAAGACTGGTAGTAGGAGCTCCCTGCCAGAGTCCAAGAGTTGGTCAAGGAGGCAGGCTTCGGCCTATTTTGCTTGGGGCTCGCACGACTACAGGCTAGTCGATCCTTGTTTAGTGCTTTGGTGGAGAGGTAGTGGGACACCACCAACTCCTTTCACTTCTCCTTCACATGGGAGATGATGATGACCCCATATGATTTCTCCATGCTTACGAGACTGCTAGTAGGGGTGATCCGATCTCCTTCAATCTTAACATGGGCCAGTGGAAGGCCGCGTGGATCTATCTACTTGAAGCACGCCCTCCCTTGGACATGTTGGCTATGGTGAGGTACAGCTGGTTCTATGACTACTTCCATAGGAGTCAACCAGAGACTCAAGAGCAGATCGAGCAATATACCTGAGGCTTCTTGATCTATCTTCTGGGTACCACCTTGTTTACGAACAGGTGGAACACCGTGGGTCTATATCTGCTCAGTGCCTTGGTTGTATTGCCGCGGGGGCGCTTCTACGACTAGGGTGGTGTTAGCCTCGCCACTCTGTATGGCTACATGAGCTCTGGTTCTCGCAAGAAGGGGAACAAGGTCAGAGGCTACTAGAGAGATTGGGAGGTACAGACTACACTTTTTGTTTCAATTTTTTTTATAAACAATGCTTTTTGCTTTGCATTTTTTGTCTTTATTTCTGTTGCTGCCCATTGACTCAGAAACTGATCTTTTCTTGCAGCTCTGGGTATATACCTATTTCCTTATCCTTGCCCTAGTGCTAAAGGACAAGAAAGAGGCAGCGGTGTCTCACTCCAAACGATATGACAACAAATGCTACCCTCGGTGCCGTAGTATCACCACTTTCGCCTACTATCGCTGATTCTTCGACATAGTGACAACACGTGAGGTAATCTGAAACTCATGTCCATTCCATTCCATTGCTACTTCTTTGACCCATTCCATTCTTTGACAACTGACAACAACTAATAACTGTGAATTCTCTATTTGCAGGTTACGTGGCAGCCATGGGCAACCATGCTCGCTGGGACGAGGGACGAGTATGCTAGGTCCTGGAATACCTCCAGGTTGCGGATCTTGCTGGAGGGTCCTTTTTGCCGGACCTGGTACTTGGGGGAGAGGTTCATTCGCTAGATCCTGGGGCTACTGGACCTCGTTGTTCCTGCTCCTCATTCACTATACATGAGGACCGCCGATAGTCTACCAGTAAAGGCTATTGCATAGTTCATGGTGGGACAGGACGTCGATCTCTTCCGTGGGGTCACGGATTATAATGAGTTCATCCAGACCAACCTCACGCGGCCTTTGACTGGAGCCCACGCGGGAGGCACTGCAGATGTTTTTGGTGCCAGAGGTGCTGCTCGTGCAACCGAGGCTCATACGGGAGGGGCTGCCCCTACAGTTCATGTAGCTGGTCTGCCTGAGATTCCGACGACGATCACATATTGGCGGCCGAACAGGACAGCTCACCAGATTCCGGTTGACTACCCAGAGGAGCGCGAGTACGTTAGGGACCCCGATGTGCATCAGGTATGCCTTTTGTCTTGCAGTTTGTGTTTCATCTTTTTTTTTTTTCTATATACTAACGTGCAAATTCACTTGCAGGTGCCGGTGAAGTATGTGGACGGCCTCCTTTAGTTTGTCGACTTCCTGGTCCAGATGGTACTGAAGAGGGAGGCCTTGCTCGCCTACCACGGTCATCAAGTACTTGATATTTCTCATCTGACATGCATTGATTCTCTTCTTGCCATAGTCATATTGATTCTACACTAACCTGTTATGATACTCTGTTTCTTGGTTTCAGCCTCCGTCTGTACCTGCAGCACCGGTGGCACCATCGGCTACAGGGAGGAGATGTAGATAGGCTCTTGTATGCGGAAAGGGTGAGGGTAGAGGTCGGGACAGAGGTAGAGGTGTCCGGTGTTAGAGTGAAAAGTCTTAGGCACAGGAGACTTTCTTATCTTCTGAGCTGACTTTAAGTGGAGATGATGCCGAGACTAGCGGCTCTGAGGGGACGATGAGCGAGCGCTCCGGGTCTGAGAGCAGAGAGCATGATGCTGGCTCTGAGTCACACTACTCTAATGACAGCGGCACTAATGGTGACAGTGATCTTGAGTCCTCTCATCGAAAGAGGACCTCCTAACGCACTTGATGCGGCTAACACTGATTTTTGCACTATTTTTACTCTTTTGTTTTGTTTTGTAGTATAGGACTTTGTATAGCTTCGGATAGGTCTTTACTTTTGCTTTGAAAATTTGTATTTTCTCTTTTGTAAAAACTATGATCAGGGTCAACCCCTGCAGTTTTATAAAATAAGGATTTTTGTTTTGCACAACATCTCGAGAATGGCACAAAACTCACATAAAATTGAAACCGAATTTGAAATTGAGAATGATCACATTCAAATGAGTTCTTAATCGAATTTTTAGCCTACAACCGACCAAAATATAAAATACTACTCAATAAAGGAAAAACAAAGTAAAAACCACCTAAACACAACTATTTATACTTGCTAGAAACAAAAGACTCAAAATAAGACTAAAAAACAAAAAAAGAGGCAAACATAACACTACTATCCAACTGCCTGGCCAGCATTCTTGGTCGGCCGGCCAACAGAATAGATGACCGTTTGGTTGGACGGCCAAGACTTACGGCTGGATAACTGCAACAACTGTCAGCCACTCATACACCCTTATCATCTATGAAGGTCTTCTCTTGCTCCATCTTTGACAGAACATCATATTTTTTGTATTTTTCTCTGAAAATGGAGATTTTTTTTATTGAGAGGCTCAAAGATTGCACAGCCACTTTGGACGGCACGGAAAAAGTGAATTTCACCAGTTTCAACGTAAATGCTCTTTTTTCTTTGAGCCACATGCCGCTTTGTTTTCCATTCCTCCATGATACTGCCTGTTGTTGGGACCCGATTACTCATGTGTTTTGCTTTGGATCACAGGAGATATGTCCCACTCTTGAAGAGTTTCGAGTGTTAATAGAGTCCCGGCGCAACAAAGAAATTATGCCTCAACCACTTTTTGGCCGTGCACAAGCTCTTGGACAGATGTGCGGTCTCTCTTTCAACGAGGCTAAGTCTTTGGCTCATGATGGGGAGTTGAACATTCTTGGCCTGATTCACCATTTTACCGATATTGGAGATAAGCGTGATCTTCTTTAGCGAGGTCATCGCCAACATACTCTCTACATATGTTTGCTCACCCAGTATCTTCTTGGCCCTAGTGGCAGCGGAGTGAGCATCCAACTGATCAAGGTGGCCCAACGCCTCAAGGAGGGCCAAAGCTGTATAGGCTTGGCATTAGCCAAGACCTTGATGGGTTTAGATACTTTCCATAGGCGAGAGATTTCTCGGTTTGCGAGGAGTACGCTACTTCTCTAGGTATTGTTTCCCTCCCATTCTTATTTACGATTCTAACATCACTCGGGCACTCATTCTCTATTTTTCTCTCAAAAAGCCCTTTTCTTACTTTCCCCCCAACTCACATCTCTCTATTCTTTAATCTCTCTTATTTTTATTCCTTTCCAGGTGTGATTGATCGATAAGTCGAAGGTCGTGGACCCTTGCCCAGAATATTCGGGGAGATCCTACTTCTTTTGCCCTCAACTAGTGGACTTTCCTACAGAGGAGTTGTGGTACGACTGGATGTGCAGTAGATCTGCAATTGACATCGCTTGGCATTTCCGGCATTGCCCTTAGCTTAATTTGACCGAGAGGAGCTACAACACGTCTCATCGGGTGGGTATATAGTTGATCGGTCTCACACACTGTGTGTTCTACTTCCTATTTAGGTTCAAACGCTAGTTTAGGCGTGATCAGACCCGTCCAGATGAGGGAATGGAATATCCTACTCCATTTCTAGTTCGTACTTCGCACTTGGCTTTATACCTTGCTGTTTGGAGGATAAGAGAGTTTCTTGCCCTTGCTACTAGCTTCAGTTATGTGGTTAGCTTGGCTTGAGGATGAGACACATGTTAGGCCATCTTTGGCTACAGAAACTTCTAAGAGGGCGAGCAAGAGGCGAAGGACCACTTCCTAACTCATCTGTGCCCCTAGTTTATTGCTTTGACTTTTCTTTTCAAGTTTTTATGATGTAAAAACAACTTTGATACTCGCGGTAACCTCAGCAAGGTTACCTAATCTACCTCTCACACCTAATACCGAAAAGTGAAAGGAGAATCAAATGGTTCTGAGGTAACCCAGATTCAAGGGTTGTATTCCCAATGTGACATTACTTACATCCAATCAGCCTTTTGGCAAGCCTCCGGGAAATTGTTCAGGATATCAGATGGCAAACACGGTGACTTAAGAGTACCATGCAAATGCAATACAAAGAACATTTATATGTTGACAAATTTTCAAATCATGAAATTCAAGTCAAGTTCTCTAATTCCCTAGCAGAGTCGGTAGAAACTGCAGCTTGCTTTTTCGTGCTCCTCGGAGGGGTTTAGTCTCCTTAGATATGATAGCCCTACAGTTCAGACTCCCGTGGTTCTGAATCTGGTTTTACAAGTGCAATGTGGAACAAAAAAACACAAATGAGAGTCTAAATCTGGCAAATCTTAGAAAATCCATTAATCATCAGAGATGCTGAAAATGGACTGCATTGCCATATTTCAGCGTCACCACCTAGATATTTTTAGAAAATTTAGGAAACCTGTGACTCGTGCTAAAGGCCACTTGTCCGTCGTAAGCAACGCATCTTGGCTCGGGAACTTAGTATGAGAGAGGAAGGTCGTGAATTGAGCACCCCTCTCACCCAATCAAAGATCAACCTCTACTAATCATGATGTGAATTTTATGTACATTATATGCTCATGTTCTGATTATTATACTAACTTACTATGTGAGGTACACAAGTATAGACTATTTCGCTTGCTTTGGAAACACTACAACAAAATTGAATTTTTACGGCTTGCAATGCATGCCGTAAAAACTCTTTTACGGCATGCACACAAATGCCATTATATGACATGCCATGGAAAGTCAAATGTCATTTACGACATGCAGGTAAAGTTGTAAAAAGTAATAAATTAAACATTAATGACATACTTTGTATGCCGTAGATAATTTTTTATGCCATTTTTGGTATGCCATAAATCATCATCCTTTCCATGACATAATTTTGCATGCCGTAGAAAGTTATTTTTAATATATTTATGGCATACTATGTATGCCGTATATAATCGTTTACGACATTTTTCTTGCATGTCATAAATTATTACACTTTTTACGACATAATTTTGTATGCCGTAAAAGGTTATTATTAATATATTTCTGTATATAATCTTTTACGGCATTTTCTTACATGTCATAAATTACTACACTTTTCACGACATAATTTTGTATGCCGTGGAAGGTTATTTTTAATATATATATAAAGAGAGAGAGAGAGAGAGAGAGAGAGAGAGAGAGAGAGAGAAGCAAATTCAAAGTTCATTACATGAGTAAACTCAATATATGAACACGTGATATCACTAAAATGCCCACTTTAGTACTTGAAAAGCAAATTACAAGATCAGATAGCAAATTATATGTACAAATGAAAGCAAAAAGATTATACACAACACAAGCCAGTCAAGTCCAATTCATTATTAGGAGTAGTAGAGAGAGCTAAAGAATCAATTAACTTGGCCAATACAAAAAGGCCTTGTCCCAATACCAATTGTAGGGATTCGAAGAGCAAATGTTGCAGCAGCAGCAACAGTTGCAAGCACACATTCTAGAACAATAGAAAAGCATCCAGCTTCCTGCAAAGCCAGGGCAAACTCAACAACCTGCAAAAAAATAAATCCATCTTAAGAGGAAATCTCTTCTTCAAAACTTACAAACTTATGAATTTTTTTGGAAAATATATAATAGTGGTAAGGTCATAACAGTTTTATGCAATCTGCATCACTTAACAAATTCAAAATTGACAAAAGCTACCCAAAATTGGATGGTAACCATTAGAGTATAATCAGCCACAAATGACAACATCCAAATGGTCATTTGGGAAATGAAGAGGTAAAGAAGTAGGCTCTTTGGAGGAGAGCTGCATTGCTTAGGTATCAGCTAACTGATTAGGAAACAACTTACCTTGATCCTCATTTTTTTTATATTATTTTCACAGTAGCTGCTTTATTTTTTTTTTTAAAAGTACCTCTATGAATGAAAAAAAAAATACCTCTATGATTTTTATATTTGAAAAAAAAAATGCTTTTGCATATTATATATATATATATATATAATTTTTGTGCCAAAGTACACACTGATGCTATTATATAATATTAATATGTGAATAGTCATCCCATGTACACTGTAAAAATACTCCTGAAATATAGGAAAACCAAAAGAATTTTGGAAAAATTTAGGGACCATGTCATATACATTATAGAAATACTCCAAAATAGAGGGTTATTGGATGAATTTTGGAGACCTTAGGCCATAAGTATCTTCCTCACTGACTTTGACTGCAACTGTGAAGCATATCACAAGTTTAACACTACCTTATAACAACCTTGCAGTGTATATGTGCAATAATACCTCTGTAACAATTCAAAAAACAAAAAAGGAAAATAACTTAGACTAAATATGTAGGGGGGAAAACACATGTAAATTTGATTTTTTTCTACTACTGCAATGGTTATGGGTCTTCTTGAGTAGTATTGAGGATTAACCTTCCCTATATACTAAACAAAGCCTTCAATATAAACTTAGAGATCACAAGCACACAATAACTCAAGTAAATTCATGAGATATCAATTCTATTTTACCTACACATCTACATGTTTATCTTCATAGCCTTAAAGAAAAATCCATTGTCGCATGACATCACAGAAATTTAGGGCCATCAGCCCTAAGAGAAAGGTAATAAATTAAATTGCTATTTGGAAAAGAAAAGATGGTTATGCTAGTATAGCAAACATTAAAATTTCATAGTTTTCTATCCAATGACATAAAATTTCATCATAAATAGCTAGCATTATCATAGTTTTCAAATGTAGTGATGATTGAATTTGGATACAAATTTCAAAAAATGAAATTTAAAATAGAGGATAAATACAGATGGAGAAATTTATGCTGAAACAAGAACTTCTGATATAACTTCACCTGTGTTCATTCATATGTACACATTCATTTTTTTTATTATGAAAATAAAGTGAGCATAATAAAGCAGATGGATAGAGAATAAGACATTTAATAATGGTTGCATGAGTTACAAAAGCTGTGTACCATAGTAACTCAAAAACTAAAAAATTAGGAAGATGAGATTTATCCTTTGACACTCCACGCCTTCAGGATTTACCTGAAATCAAAATTTATTTCACTTTCAAAATATTTCCTAAAATTGAATAGATGTATATAAAATCAAGTGAAATGTATTAAATTTGGAAGAAAAAAAATGTTGCGCCCTCACCACTAATGTAGTTTTTGGTCGGATTGATAGCCATACCAAACCAATTAGAAGATTCGTTACTGCCAAACCATGTGTCAGTAGATCCGCTCTAGACTGTGAACTGCTCGAGGACAAGGTTTTAGATAATTGTTGTTTTAGATAATTCTGCAGCTAGCAATCAATTAATATCAAGGACCACGGAAGATAAATCAAGGAACCCTAAGACAAAGAAGTGAAAAACTTCATTTCCATAAGCAACATATGACATAAATATAGCTATAGCACAATATAATTAATCATATGACCGAAACAATTAAAGAACTCAACAAGATTCAATGGCACTGAGAAAATGATGGACCAATTACAGTAATTTGCATGGTATTACCATGGACAAACCAAAAGTAGCCAGGGGAGGATTTTGCCTCTCAGATATGATCGTCTGTTAACAAATGACTAGCACACTGTAAATCACATTCCAAGAATGATTAACAGAGAGAGAGTGCTAAGCAATAGAGAATACAAAAAGCCACTTCATAAAGTGCCAATAATAATGTAATACTAAGTTCAAGATCTATCTATCCGATCGAATTATAAAATTAGCAAGATCATCACTTTAAGTAACCTACTTGACAACTTAATACAAGATCGATAAATGAACCTTATTTTCAAACAACCAAAGGGGGTGGCACTTGAAATATTTGCGTAGCAACCTTAAATATGCTTCAAAACCTTGCTACGATGGAATAAGAGCAGCTAACAATATAACAGTAAGGAGAACTCTGATAAATAAATAACTTATGTATATGCTTTGCTAAACATCATATTAAATCAAGGAAGTTTTTTTTTTTTTTTTTTTTTTGATGAATATCTTAGCACTCAACCAAAATCTGCCTAGGCCACTCCCATGTCACCTCATGCATTCATATTTGACACCCAACAGTGTTTCTCACAGATTTTTCGATTTGACTAATCAGCCTGTCCACCATTCCCTATCGAAGAGGGCAGGATTTGTAACAAACAGTGCAGTTCTTATTATAGCACTGATAAGGATGAGTACAAAGTGATGTTAGTGCAATGAGCAAGTAAACTGTGAGAGAGAGAGAGAGAGAGAGAGAGGAAATGCACTCCATTAAAAGACAATGAAACAAAACAGAAAAGAGCAACCACTCTAAAGATGAGAGGGAGAGAGAGAGAGAGAGAGTAAATGCACACCATTAAAAGAAAATGAAACAAAACAAAAAAAAGGGCAACCCATCTAAGCCTAACTAAAGTGCAGGTTTTCTTGGAAATTTATAAGGCTTATAGTAGGCGTTTGGTCTGTGGAGACAGATAGCTTGTAAAGGCCCTAGAGCATGCAAAAATTAATTATCAAAAGGTAAAGACCGGTTAATGATTATCATGCACCAAAAACTTAGTAGATAACATTAAATTGCGCAAAAGTAAAAATTATACTGAACTTCACATTTTCTATATACAACTTGATTACTTAACCATTACAAGATACCTTTCATCATAAGCCCTGATGTTAAACAAATAAAACTAAAATTTCAGCCATTTTATGAGTTCAAGAGAAACCTAACATAATTGCTAAAAAGCTCTAACCCAAGATATTTCCTTATCTACATAGTTTACCTTTATTCCCAATTCAAATTATGGTTTTTACTTCATCAATATGGAAAAACAGAAGTGCATTATACCCTAATTGGAGCAGAGATTTAGAGCAAGTATTGTATATTAGATCCAAATTACCCTCATACCAATTCAAGGGGTTAGAGTAGAAGCCAAACCAATTGAGCACATGAATTAGTATCCTCGATAGAGTGCTAGGCATAAATGGTAAGCACCCCCCACTTTATGTGGATGCCTAAATAATTTAGCTCTTACTTCATTCACTTTTCCCTCCACAAATACAAGATCCAAACATAGCCTAGAGAAAATAAAAATTAGTTTATGTAATAACCCGACCCTCGTACATGTTCTCTATTATATTTTCGAATTCTATTTTGTGATTTTGAATGCTTACTGTGAAATCCTATGAGAAATTAAAAGTTAAGTAAGTAAACTCCACGTTTAAGGCATGTTTAAGAGAGTCTATCTGTTTAACAAGACAAGTATCTGTTATGTGAGAATGTTTAAAGCAGGAATTGGAAGCCTTAGTGGCTTAATTATCTGAAATTGAGTTCATATATGTGATCAGCATAATTTTTAGGTAATATTAAGCGTTTTCGTGAAATTTCAATTTGGGATGCTTAAACGATTGATTTTCATCCTTATTCAAACTTTACATATGTTTATCTCTAAGAGCCTTATTGAACCTTAGACTTAGGAAGTTTCTTATCACATGTTCCCTGGGAGAAGAGAAGAGAGGTTAGAGACAAGGAAGAATTGAGAGAGATTGAAGTTTAAGGTAAGCTTAATTTCCATAGTTCAACCCCCTTCTTTAATTTGAAGTTGAAATGCCTTGATGTTGTATGATCTTGTGTTGTCATGAAGTCTTGTAGTGTAAATGATGAATGATGGATAGGATGGCCTCATCACTCGATTATGTTGTCTAATTTGAGCCATCTAGTAAGAAATATATTTTTGTCTTCTTCATTATCAAGTTTGTAATCATTCTTATGAGCATAACCTTGTGTATCTATGTTATGTGTGCATGTGAAGAAAAGAATCTCAAGAAATGGAATTGTGTTCATGAATTTCAATTCATGAGTAATCAAATTGAGTGGTGTTCATGAGTTAATGCAAGTAGATTGTGTATGTAATACCTTGAATTACATGTTTTTGAACCTTAATTTAGCAATGAAAGAATCCATCTTTGAGCCTTGAAAACATTCCCTAAAAGATGAGTTTTTGTTGCAAATTTCGGACCCAAACTGGACAATCACCGCACGTGCGGGAGTCACTGCCGCACTTGCGGCGAATGCTAAATTTTTTAGGTTTGGTTCTGCTTAAAAGGCACGTCTGAGGACCTCGGGGCCGCATACGTCTTGGCTAGCTCCGCACCGCCGCGTCTGGCTCATCTCTTAACACTGTCTGCTCTGTTTTGCGTGTAGAATCCTCTAAAATTGTCAGAATATGTATTTGATGTTTTTTTTAATATTGATACACGCCTTCGAAGTGAAGTGAAACAGAAAATTCAGTGATGAGAAAACAGTGAACTAAAGTGTGAGTTGTGAATGTGTGCAGGCCACACTCCGGGAGGAACAAGCACGTCATCTCAACGCTGTGAGTAGTAGTATCATTATCCGCTTTACATATGGCTAATAATTCTCATTAGCATTTTGTTTACGCACACACGATATGCAACTATGTTAATGTTAATGTTTCAAGTATGCAATTATGTTAATGTTCCAAGTGAGTACGTCAATGTTTGAAGAATGTTTCAAGTATGTAAAGAAAGAAATGGGAAAGATGAAATACCTTCTTTCTATAAGATTCTGGGCCTATGGCGACTCAAAATAAGTTGTTATGTTATGAAACAAAGTGCTACACAGAACTAAGTGCTATGACGTGAGCCACCTCTAGAATTCGTGTGAGACACCGCTTGAGTTCATACACGTATGTTTCAAGGGCTTCTAGCCATCATGTTTCAAGGGCTTCATGCCATCTGCTTAAGGGCTTTTAGCCAACATGTTTCGAGGGCTTCGTGCCATTATACACAAGCACTTTTAGCCATCATGATTATGTTATAAGATTGGGCCTAAGGCTGTATGTACTTAGCACAGAATCAGACTAACTATATGAATTCTGTACTTTCCCTATGCATGACTCTACAGAGTTTCAAGTTAAGCATCATTTTATATAAGTACTACTATTCACTAAGCTTGGCTTACTCTGTGTTATGTCTGTTTCTGTGGGTAACCTACCAAGCAGTGAACCCTAACCATGATACCCGTCTCTTTTTGTCAACCCTCATATGTGCAGGCACCTCGCAAGGCCATCTATTTTGTGGCGTCTATTAAGTTGACTGGCCTATTTTGATTGCCAATTTAGGGATTAAATGTATATAACTCCAATAGTTTCCTTTTGTTAACGCCCGATGTTAGGGCTGGGACTGTATATGTGTATATGTATGTGTATGTGTATGTCAGCTTTGTATTTTTGGGACTTTATCTATTCTATACGGTGCATATGATGTGTAAGATCCTGGCATATTAGAAGCAGCTCAATGGAGTTTGTTAGGTTCAACTTTCTTTTATAATTCTATGCTTCCGATAAGGCCCCTATATGTTATATTTACAGGGTTATATGTCCTTTTCTGAACGGGTCATGCCCGAACTTCTAGGGGTGATTTTGGGGTCTTGACAAGTGGTATCAGAGCACGAGTTACTATCTCACACACGGATCCATTGATCTTTAGGGTGTCTAGAAAAGCTTTATGCATTTTGCATGACATCCTGAAAGTATATGAAAGATCGATGGCAACGTTAAGTATACTCTGATAAGGCTAACACTTTTGAATATATCTATTGTATATAAATGATTGTTGTGCAGGCTATGGTGAGGACGAGGACAAAAGATACGAAAGATGCTACTTCTGTACGGTTGGATAGGATGGAGAGAATGATTATGGAAATGGCAGAAACCTTATGGCAACAATAGCAACAGCCTCAACAACAACCGCCAGTGCTACCGCCACCAGTACCTCCACCGGTAGCACAAGATTTCCATGCTGAAGATCGGACCATTACTCTTACTAAGGAGTTTAAAAAGATGAAACCGCCATCCTTTAAAGGAGGTATAGAGCCAATGAAAGCAGAGGCATGGGTGTTGGGAATAGAGAAATGATTCGAAGTCTTCCCTTGCACCGAAGCTCAAAAGGTGCAACTGGCTGCCTTTACCCTTGAGGACGAGGCACGGAGATGGTGGATGCTCACGAGAACTATACATCAAGGGTTGACGTGGGATAGGTTCTTGGAATTGTTTTATGATAAATATTTCCCTCAAAGTATGCGAGACAAGAAGGTGATTGAATTTGAAACTCTCAAACAAGGGAATAAGACTGTTGCTTAATATGAAGCTCAATTTGCAGAGCTAGCCCGGTTCGCACCTCACATGGTAGACACGGATTATAAGAAGGCACGAAAATTTGAAGGGAGATTACGGAGTGCTATTCTGGACCAAGTTAATATATTGAAGCTGCCAACCTATGTAGATGTATTGGAAATGGCTGTCATAGCTGAAGGAAATCTTGCTGCTCAAAGTCGAATTTCTGAATAGAAGGGAAAAAGACAAAACAGTCAATGGTCGAAGGGGTTAACTACTCTACCAAATAAGAAGCAAAATTCAGGGACTTCAAATGCTTCTACCCCCAGTCAGGATCTAATTCCTGTATGTGTGGAGTGTGGGAAGAAGCATCGTGGAGTATGCTACCGGAAGTCTGGAGCTTGCTTTCAGTGTGGGAAAACAGGTCATGTGATAAGGGATTGCCTTCAGAGGAAGCAGCAACAAAATGGCAACAAGACCACTACCAGCTCAGTGGGGTCTGCACCAACTGTCAACACCAAGTTAGCTGCTAAACCTACGAACAATAAAGACACAGCGAGACAGGGCAGAATGTTTGCATTGGTTCCGGGAGATGTGCAAAATGCAGCAACAGTGGTATCAGGTATATTTATGGTTCACGGTCATTCTGCTAGTGTATTATTTGATTCTGGCTCTACTCATTCCTTCATGTCAAAATTATTTGCACAAAACTTAGATAAAACTGAAGAAAAACTGTCTTATATGTTATGTGTGTCTACACCTTTGGGAGACTCCATGCTTTGTACTTCTGTTTATCTTGGTTGTGAACTTGAGCTTGGGGATATCTGGGTATACGCTAATCTGTTACCTCTTAACATGACCTATTTCGACATTATTCTGGGAATGGACTGGTTGGGTGAATATGGTGCAACTATAGATTGTCTAACTAAACAAATCAGTTTCTATCCACCGGGACAATTAGAGTCTACCTTACAGGGACATGGCGTAACTTCTCCACCTTATTTGATCTCGGTACGAAGGCTTGTAAATTAATTCAGAAAGGGTGTCAGGGGTATTTATGTAGTATTTTGGAGGGGCAAGTGGTGAAGGACAATATTGATATGATTCCGATTGTTTGTGAATTTCCGGATGTCTTTCCCGAAGAATTACCAGGGTAGTTGATAGACCGTGAGATTGAGTTTACCATTGAAGTAGCACCGGGAACTCAACCCATTTCAAAGACTCCGTATAGAATGTCACCAGTTGAGATGAAGGAATTTAAAATGCAGTTGCAAGATTTATTGGACAAGGGATTCATCCATTCGAGTGTGTCTCCATAGGGTGCACCAGTTCTGTTTGTAAAGAAGAAGGACGGAACACTCCGGCTTTGTATCGATTGCAGGGAACTTAATAAAGTAACAATCAAGAATAACTATCCATTGCCAAGAATTGATGACCTATTTGATCAGCTTCAGGGGGCACAAGTCTTTTCCAAGAATAATCTACGGTCTGGATACCATCAATTAAAGGTCAAGGCTGAGGATGTTGAGAAGACAGCTTTTCGAACCCGGTATGGTCATTATGAATTTTTGGTTATGCCATTTGGAGTCACAAACGCACCGTCAGCTTTTATGGATTTGATGAACCGTGTTTTCAAGCCCTATTTGGATGAATTTGTGGTGGTTTTTATTGACGATATTCTCATCTATTCGAAAAATATAGAAGCTCACGAGAATCATCTCCGCTTGATCCTTCAAACCCTCCGGGAAAAGAACCTGTATGCATAGTTGAAGAAATGTGAATTCTGGCTACTAGAAGTGGCATTTTTGGGACACGTTATTACAAAGGAAGGAGTCTCTGTTGATCCACATAAGATAGAGGCGATTGTGAGTTGGCCAACTCCCACTAATGTGACTGAAGTGCGTAGTTTTATGGGGTTAGCCGGATATTATAGACGGTTCGTTCAAGACTTCTCAAAAATTGCTGTGTCGCTTACACAACTGACTCAAAAGGGAGTTGTATTTGAATGGTCAGAAGAGCGGGAATCTGCTTTCCAAGAATTAAAGACAAGGCTGACTACTGTACCAGTGCTAGCCTTACCATCTGGTACTGAAGGATTTGTAATCTACAGTGATGCTTCACACAAAGGGCTTGGTTGTGTACTTATGCAGAACGTAAGAGTTATTGCCTACGCTTCTCGTCAACTGAAACCCCATGAAAAGAATTATCCCACGCATGATCTTGAGCTCGCAGCGGTAGTTTTTGCGTTAAAGATATGGCGGCACTATTTGTATGGCACTACTTGTGAAATCTACACATACCACAAAAGTCTCAAGTACCTTTTTACCCAGAAGGAATTGAATATGCGACAGCGTCGGTGGTTAGAGTTGATTAAAGACTACGATTTACAGATCCATTATCATCCTGGTAAAGCCAATACGGTTGCAGATGCTCTTAGTCGGAAAAGTATGGGAACTTTGGCAAGTTTGATTATAGGGCAAAAGGAATTAGCACTTGAATTGGATAAGATGGAAGTAGACTTTGTGCTACACGGACAAGGTGCTTTAATGGCAGCAGTAATGGCTCAACCAACCTTACTTGAAGAAATTAAAGTACACCAAATGGAAGATGAAACTCTAAGGAAGATACAAGATGAGCTAGAAACAAGAACAAAAACCGGGATTCGGTGTAGTAGATTCAGTGCTCAAATTTCAAAACCGAGTATGTGTCCCCAATGTGTTGAACCTTAAACAAAAACTGTTGGAAGAAGCACATACCTCAAGGTTTTCAATGCATCCATGAAGTACTAAAATGTACCGAGATCTGACGCAAAATTTTTGGTGGCCAAGTATGAAGAAAGAGATCGCGGAGTTTGTCTCTAAATGTTTGCAGTGCCAGCAAGTAAAAGCGGAACATCAAAGACCTGTCGGTTTGTTACAACCTCTTCCCGTCCCGGAATGGAAATGGGAACATTTGACCATGGATTTTGTTGTGGGGCTACCACGGACTCCTCGGGGTATGAATTCAATATGGGTCGTTGTGGACTGATTAACTAAGTCCGCCCACTTTCTACCAGTGAAGACTCAGTATAATGCAGATAAACTGGCGGTAATTTATGTAAATAAAATTGTGAGGCTTCATGGTGTTCCAGTTTCAATTGTGTCAAATAGGGATCCTAAGTTTGTTTCAGTTACGAGAGTTTACAAGGAGCAATGGGTACAGAGTTAAAATTCAGCACAGCCTTCCACCCTCAGACCGACGGTCAATCTGAGAGGACGATACAGACTCTAGAGGACATGCTCCGAATGTGTGTGCTAGATTTTCAAGAAAGTTGGGAAACCCATCTACCGTTGGTAGAATTTGTGTACAATAATAACTACCATTCGAGTATAAACATGGCACCCTATGAAGCTTTGTATGGGAGACCATGTCGTTCTCCCGTGTGTTGGGCTGAAGTTGGAGATAAATCCTTGATAGGACCTGAAATTGTTCAGTTGACAACTGAAAAAGTTCAAGTAATTCGGGAAAGATTGAAAACTGCTCAAACTAGACAGAAAAGTTATGCGGATAACCGACGGAGAGATTTGGAATTTGCAGTGGACAGTCATGTCTTTGTAAAAGTTACTCCGATGAAAGGACATCCAAGGTTCGGGAAAAGGGGTAAGTTAACACCCCGCTATGTTGGTCCCTTTCAGATTTTGGAAAGGGTGGGTCCAGTAGCTTACTGAGTTGCCCTTCCGCCACATATGAGTCAAGGGCATAATGTGTTTCATGTCTCCATGCTTCGCGGATATCTTCCAGATCCATCACATGTCATTGATCACCACCAAATTGAGCTAGATGATAAGTTAACTTATGAGGAAAGACCAATCCGCATTTTGGATCGGCAAGTGAAACAATTACGAAACCGAGAAATTCCAATGGTAAAAGTGGAATGGAAAGAGCATTACGGAACCGACGCAACTTGGGAAAGAGAGGAGGACATGCAACATCAGTATCCGCATTTGTTTCTGCCCTAAGGTAAAACAAGTTTGAGGGACCAAACTCATTTAAGGGGGGGAGAGTGTAATAACCCGACCCTCGTACATGTTCTCTATTATATTTTCAGATTCTATTTTGTGATTTTGAATGCTTACTGTGAAATCCTATGAGAAATTAAAAGTTAAGTAAGTAAACTCCATGTTTAAGGCATGTTTAAGGGAGTCTATCTGTTTAACAAGACAAGTATCTGTTATGTGAGAATGTTTAAAGCAGGAATTGGAAGCCTAAGTGGCTTAATTATCCGAAATTGAGTTCATATATGTGATCAGCATAATTTTTAGGTAATATTAAGCGTTTTTGTGAAATTTCAATTTGGGATGCTTAAACAATTGATTTTAAATCCTTATTCAAACTTTATATATGTTTATCTATAAGAGCCTTATTGAACCTTAGACTTAGGAAGTTGCACATCACATATTCCCTGGGAGAAGAGAAGAGAGGTTAGAGACAAGGAAGAATTGAGAGAGATTGAAGTTTAAGGTAAGCTTAATTTCCATAGTTCAACCCTCTTCTTTAATTTGAAGTTGAAATGCCTTGATGTTGTATGATCTAGTGTTGTCATGAAGTCTTGTAGTGTAAATGATGAATAATGGATAGGATGGCCTCATCACTCGATTATGTTGTCTAACTTGAGCCATCTAGTAAGAAATATATTTTTGTCTTCTTCATTATCAAGTTTGTAATCATTCTTATGAGCATAACCTTGTGTATCTATGTTATGTGTGCATGTGAAGAAAAGAATCTCAAGAAATGGAATTGTGTTCATGAATTTCAATTCATGAGTAATCAAATTGAGTGGTGTTCATGAGTTAATGCAAGTAGATTGTGTATGTAATACCTTGAATTACATGTTCTTGAACCTTAATTTAGCAATGAAAGAATCCATTCCTGAGCCTTGAAAACATTCCCTAAAAGATGAGTTTTTGTTGCAAATTTCGGACCCAAACTGGACAATCACCGTACGTGCGGGAGTCACTGCCGCACGTGCGGCAAATGCTGAATTTTTGAGGTTTGGTTTTGCTTAAAAGGCACGTGCGGGACCTTAGGGCCGCGTCGCAACCGCACGCGGGGCTCCTGACCACGTCCGGCTCATCTTTGGCTCTTTATGCCTTTCTGTTTTATGTAGAATCCTCTAAAATTGTTGGAATATGTATTTGATGTTTTTTTAATATTGATACACGCCTTCGAAATGAAGTGAAACAGAAAATTCAGTGATGAGAAAACAGTGAACTAAAGTGTGAGTTGTGAATGTGTACAGGCCACACTCCGGGAGGAACAAGCACGTCATCTCAACGCTGTGAGTAGTAGTATCATTATCTGCTTTATATATGGCTAATAATTCTCATTAGCATTTTGTTTATGCACACACGATATGCAACTATGTTAATGTTAATGTTTCAAGTATGCAATTATGTTAATGTTCCAAGTGAGTATGTCAATGTTTGAAGAATGTTTCAAGTATGTAAAGAAAGAAATGGGAAAGACGAAATACCTTCTTTCTATAAGATTCTGGGCCTATGGCCACTCAAAATAAGTTGTTATGTTATGAAACAAAGTGCTACACGGAACTAAGTGCTATGACGTGAGCCACCTCTAGAATTCGTGTGAGACACCGCTTGAGTTCATACACGTATGTTTCAATGGCTTCTAGCCATCATGTTTCAAGGACTTCATGCCATCTGCTTAAGGGCTTTTAGCCAACATGTTTTGAGGGCTTCGTGCCATTATACACAAGGGCTTTTAGCCATCATGATTATGTTATAAGATTGGGCCTAAGGCCGTATGTACTTAGCACAGAATCAGACTAACTATATGAATTCTGTACTTTCCCTATGCATGACTCTACAGACTTTCAAGTTAAGCATCATTTTATTTAAGTACTACTATTCACTAAGCTTGGCTTACTCTGTGTTATGTCTGTTTCTGTAGGTAACCTACCAGGCGGTGAACCCTAACCATGATACCCGTCTTCTTTTGTCAACCCTCATATGTGCAGGCACCTCGCAAGGCCATCTATTTTGTGGCGTCTATTAAGTTGACTGGCCTATTTTGATTGCCAATTTAGGGATTAAATGTATATAACTCCAATAGTTTCCTTTTGTTAACGCTTAGATGTTAGAAATTTGGGGTATATATGTGTATGTGTATGTGTATGTCAGCTTTGTATTTTTGGGACTTTATCTATTCTATACGGTGCATATGATGTGTAAGATCCTGGCATATTAGAAGCAGCTCAATGGAGTTTGTTAGGTTCAACTTTATTTTATAATTCTATGCTTCCGATAAGGCCCCTATATGTTATATTTACAGGGTTATATGTCCTTTTCTGAACGGGTCATGCCCGAACTTCTAGGCGTGAGTTTGGGGTCTTGACAGTTTACATGAAAAATTAACATGGCCAAAGTTGCAAAATGTTCTCAATATCTTCAAACGATCAAAAGTTTTGATCACTTTGTGATCATCCATAGCTCAACAACATCCAAAGCAAGAGACAACAAAAAAGTACATCACATTAAATCATCATAAGAACATTGTCCAACTAAACTAAACTAAAAGGCATAGCAATTAACCAAACAATGCAGAATATATGACATTGGGATTCAAGATGTTCCGTAAAACAGAAAAGCTTCTAGATCAGAGAGAGAATTTACCGCTTGAAATATCAAGGGGCAAACCCTAGAAGGAGAAGAATTGACGGAATGAAAAGCTTGA
This sequence comes from Camellia lanceoleosa, assembly GCA_025200525.1. Taxonomy (NCBI): domain Eukaryota; kingdom Viridiplantae; phylum Streptophyta; class Magnoliopsida; order Ericales; family Theaceae; genus Camellia; species Camellia lanceoleosa. The sequence continues at coordinate 43,371,992 of CM045766.1, read as the reverse complement.
GAGAGAGAGAGAGAGAGAGAGAGAGAGAATACGAAATTGAGATTGAATCGAAATCGATGACGATGGCTCACCTTAGTAGACAATGCAAATGGCGGTGGCGGTGGAGCTTCAAAATCGAGAGAGAGAACTTCGAAATTGAAATCACCGAGCTACGTATTGATTTATGAGCACGGGACACAAGGTATTGATTTATGATAAAGAAGCTGCTCTACGAAATCGAAATCACCGAGTTGAAGTGAAGAGAGTGAGCTAGAGATTTGAGGGAGCCCAGTAGAGATTGTAACACATTTGGAGGCGTTTGTACTAGCTAAACGGTACCGTTTTAATTAATACAAAATGCGACACTCATAAAATGTCGTTAAATGTTATAAAAAGTTTAAAAAAACACTGTTAAAACAAGCATTTCCTGCAGTGATATATAATTTTTTTCAAAATCCCACTGGGTGCAATTATCCCTTAAAAGAAGACACTAAATTATAAAATAATGTATAAATTATTTTTTACATTGTCCTCAATTAGAAAAATTTAAGGTGAGAAGCTTGGTTGGAAATTGTTAGTTTTTTTAAATCATCAAAAAAAAAAAAAAAAAATTAGATTAAAATTTTTTTTAATAAAAGTTTTCACAGCATGCTAATGCATGCCGTGTAGAGTTATAATATTTTTATGACATGAAATGTATGTCGTCTTAAGTATAAATATTTTATGACATATTTTTGTATGCCGTGAAAATATACATTTTTTATGGCATGCTTTTGAATGCCATAAAAAAATTTCGGATTGAATTTTTTTTTTTGCAGAAGTTTTCATGACATGTTAATGCATGCCGTGTAAAGTTATAATATTTTATAACATGAAATGTATGTCGTCTTAAGTGTAAATATTTTATGACAAATTTTTGTAAGTCGTAAAAACATACATTTTTTACAGCATACTTTTACATGCTAAATATATGAATCAACGACTTACATAGTATGTATGCTGTTATTGATAAAACATTTACGGCTTGCAAAAAAAAAAAAAAAAATGCCGTAGAATGTACTAATTACGACATGCATTTAATGCATGTCGTAAACATGATGCCGTGAATAGTTAGTTTTGTTGTAGTGAAATGACTTGATTTTATGTGACTTTTGAAAGAGTTTTGAGCGTACATAACTCAAAAGGGAAGAAATGAGCTCGCCCATATATTTGATCAAAATCATCCCCAAATACGAGTAAAATAATCTTCATCCACAGGCATTCAAGCAGTTTATTTCAAATAAGCACGTAGCCTCATGGTTAGTATGCTTGATATGGCAACATAAACACACATGTAATATGCTAAAGCAAAAATGCTCACCTAGTACTCAACCGAGGCAAGCCAAAGAAATGAATATAGTTAGAAAAATGCATGCTCCTAATATGCAAAATGACTAATGCAACACATACAAAATGCAACTATTAAGTTCAGCTATTTAACATGTCATATGGATCAACTCAAAGCATGCGATCATGCACTTATTCAAGTAGGTATGAAATGACAATGATATTTCAAGAATGATGAACCGAACTCAATGCATGCTAAAATGGATACATCACATGGCAATGATATGAAATAAAATAAAATAAAATAAAGAAAACATGATACTATGTGCAGCCATGGTAAGCAAGGACATACAAATATTACAAGTTTGCCCCCACACGAGAGTCCGAATGAACGTCCTAATTAACTAATTATTACAACACAATTGAATAAATTAATTAATTATTACATGTTTGAATCAAAGCAACTAATTAATTACAAATTATTACAAATATAAATATTAAAGCTACTATAATCTAATGGACTTGAGCGGAGGCGAGGCGCATGAGAATAATCGAGAACATCTTCCGGAAACCTCTATGTTTGCTCCCAGAATCTGCTCTGTTCTACTGTAAAAATACCACTGCCTGTACAAATATTGGTGGTTGGCCGACCTGAGGGAGTGGTCGGCCATACAGAATGATGGTCGGCTAGCCACTATTTCTAGGGAATACCTTGCTGCAACAAAGCTAAAATAGACATAGAATGTTTCTAGGAGATATTTTTCCTCTCTGCCCTTCCCTATCATTAAGATAATCAAGGGAGGAGTAGCTTCGATTCTCAAATCATTAATCATTGAAAATTTGATGATCATAGAAGCGATGGGACAAGAGTTAATAAATGCCACAAAAGACAAACGATACCTCCTCCTTATCATGGAGTTACATCAAGGGGAGGATGAGAGACTTGCTTCATGAATCATCGAACATCACTGAGATAGTATGCGATGATTCAAGATGCAATAGGTTCAATATATTGTTCGACTGAACCTAACCAAATGTTATTATCTTTTTACCTCTTTTTTACTCCAATTTATTAGCCTTTTTTACTTCACCTTTCCATTTTCTTTATATTTTCTTCCTTTTTGTCCAAGGGTGATGATTATGTCCACTAAGTCCAAAGCAAGAAAGATTAACGCGAGAAATGAACTCTTCAAGTCCTTTTCTATGGGGGAAATTACAAAGGAGAAATTAACCTCATTTACAAGCAATAATGGATTTGGAGTCAAACCCGAAATGAGCGATAATAACTCTAAATCCAAACTTGATAATAAGCTATAATGACTCTTTCCTTTGTGATTTCCAAGGGTCTAACTAGAAAATTAGTCCCTTAGAAGTAATCCACAGACGATAAAGGGAAGTGTCAAACAAGAGATCTTGCTTAGCATAAGAGAGATGTAATGCCCTGTTAATGAACCTTCAAAGAGTTTAAACCATTTAGCACGAGAGGTCTCTTTCTTATGCCTTGACTGACAATCTTTTGTTTGATACAACTCTTAATCAAAAGAAACAAAGAAAGGAGGGAGGTCATGAGTGCTAATGAAAAGGTGGATGATTACAATGGCATGAAACATGTACATGAAGGCTACAAAAATGAAGAAAAAAGCCATCAACTCAAACGGATTGGAATCTAAAGCCTATACACCAAATCCATGAGCACTTACAACAACACAAGTATAATATTCAAAGCATAAAATAAATGAACACAATAAACATCCCCTAAGCTCCAAAAAAACAGTGACCAAAACCAAAAGAAACAAAGTAGAAAAAAGGCAAAGCAACAAGCTATGGAACAAGGCTCAAGGAAGGGTGGCTAACCCCTCCTATTTTTGTGACTTTTCATTCACATTTTTAAGTTTAAAATAGCTCCTAAATCAGTATGAAAAGGCAAAGAAAAGAGAGATAAACGATGGTTAAAGAGTTCGAATATTACCCCTTTAAAGAGAGGATGTTCTTCTTAGTTAACAAACCACAAGCTTAACACTCTCTAAGATCTGAATTATATTCAAGAATCTAAGCAAAAGCCTCAAGTGTAAGCATAGAAGATGTATGTATAATGTACGTATATTGCAAGAGAAGAGGGATGTGTGTTGGACAAGTTATGACTCTTGGAGAATTTTTCTAACCCTAAACCATGAAGGGGGGCCTTGTATTTATAGAAAAATGACATCTCAGATCGAAAACATCAAGAAAGAGATAACTGGTGCAACACATGCACATAGGGACTGCTGGCTGTAAAAAGATATCTGCTGTTAGGAAACATGGCCGGCCGGCCATTAAGAAGCACGACTGGCCACTTGAAAATGGCTTGCTGGCCACTTGTTAGCCAGTTCTTCTCTGAGTGGTTAGGTTAGAAAAAATAAGGTTTTAGTTTAAAGGGGGTACAAGGTTTAGGTTTTAAAGCTTGAAACCGTAGCCTATCACTGAAGAAGTCGAACGATTGCACAGCGTAACATTTCATCATCGAGTGTTAAGAATGAGGCGCCTAAATCTTAAGGACAGTAAAAAATGGGGTGTCTATACCCATTTGAACCCTTCGGTGTGATTGCCTCGATGACATCTATACCCTAGACTGAGAAAGGCCAAGGCAAAATCATGTTATAGAGTTTTGATGGCATGATATCCTTCGATTGGCGTGGATTTGACATTTGTGGCATCACCTAACAAAATCGATACAATCACTCTCCATGGTTAACCAGTAATATCCCTATCTAAGGATCTTTCTGGCCAACATGATACCGTTTATATGGGCTCCACACTCTCATCCATAGATGGCTTCCATGATACACTTTACCTCTTCTTCCTCTACACACAGCTTGTGTATTCCCAGATACCCTCTTTTGTAAAGCTTATCTCTGTAGATGATGAATTGAGCAGCCAGATGCCATATCCCCCTTTTGTCCTTGGCATTTTCCCTTTTGCAGGTATATACTGCTTTCCAAAAAGTTCGAAATATCAAAGCACCAGGGGTTCTTATCTTAAACCTTTTCGATTGCAGCTACCATTTCATATGTGGGTGTATATCTTTGTTCTATCAGGACTAGGCGCATCTTAACCCTAATTGGTATATCTATCATGGAGCCAAGGTTGCTAACGTATCAGCAAATTAGTTGTTCTCTCTCATTAGGTACATAAATGTTAGTCTTTTGAACCTCAGGATCAACATGTCCAAGGTTTGATGATAGACTTTCATTTTCTCCTCTCTAACCTTCCAGTCTCCATTGGCTTGAGAGACAACCAAGTTCGAATCCCCAATCACATCCAACCTTATTGCCCTTAGTTCTAAAGTTGTTTCCAGTTCTGCAATGCATGCCTCATACTTTGCTTGGTTGTTGGATACTCTCAATCGGAGTTTGAAAGCTAAAGGGATATGGGAATCATCTAGCACTATGAGAAACACACATATCCCATAGCCAAATTGATTGGACGCTCCATTAAAGTACAACTTCCAAGTGTCTTCTTCCATCTATATGACCCCCTCATCTGGAAATGAATAATCCATATCTTATTCTCCTTCAATTGGGTGATCAGCCAAAAATTTTGCCATGGCCCTTCTTTTAATAGATTTGCGAGTGACATACTTAAGGTCGAATTCAGAAAGCAAAAGAAACCAACGAGTTAGCCTACCGATAAACGTTGGTTTTTCAAAGAGATATTTGATGGTGTCTAATCTTGAAACCAGAATTTCAGAGTGAGCTAACAAGTAGTGTCTTAACTTCCTGATGGCCCAAACCAAAGTCAAGCAAGCTTTTTCCAAGGGAGTGCAGCAGGTCTCGTATTCAAGCATTTTCTTGCTCAAGTAGTAGATGGTTTTCTCCACTTTATCGCCTGACTCTTACACAAGTATGCATCCCATGGTTGATTCAATCACTGATAAATACAAAATCAGCGGTTTTCCTGGCTCGGGTGGTGATAACACAGGCAAATTTTGCAAATACTGGTTAACTTACTCAAAGGCAAATTGACACTGATCATCTCATTGGAACTTCTTTCCTTTCTTTAGCAGACCAAAAAGTGGTTCACAGGTCAATGTTAATTTAGAAATAAACCTCCTTATGAATTGCACTTTGCCCAGAAAGCCCCACATCTCCTTTTTTAATCATTGGTAGTGACATTTCTAAGATGACCTTAATTTTGGATAGATCAACTTCAATTCCCCTCTGTGGATTCAGCCTCAGCCTGTATTCCCTGATTCTCTCAAAGAATTTCTTTAATGTGGTATAATGGCCTTCTTGATCTTTGGACTTGACAATTGTGTCATCTACATACACCTCAACTTCCTTGTGGATCATATCGTGCAACAGTGTGGTGGTGGCTCGCTGATAAGTGGCCCCGGCATTTTTCAAACCGAATGGCGTGACCTTGTAACAATATGTCCTCCTTGGTATAGTAAATGTGGTTCTTTCTTTGTCCTCTAGAGCCATAAAGATCTAGTTATACCCTGAAAAACCATCCATGAATGACAGCATGCCATGCCTTGTAGTGAAGTCTACCAATTCATCAATATGTGGTAATGGAAAGTCAACTTTTGGAATAGCTTCGTTCAAATCTCTAAAGTCAACACAAACCCTGATTCTGCGATCTTTCTTTGGGACTGGCACAATGTTGGCTAACCAAGGCGGATATTCTGATACAAGCAAGAACCCATCATTGATTCACTTAGTCACTTCTTCTTTGATTTTCAATGTCCAATCCGAACGAATTCTACGAAGCTTCTGTTTGATAGGTCGGGCATCATGATTAAGGGGGATCCTATGTTGCACAATCTCAGGATTAATTCCAGGCATATCTTCGCAGGACCATGCAAAAAATCTTCGAATTCATTTAATAAAGAAACTAATTGCTCACATTCCTCCGAAGATAAAGTGGAACCAATCTGGACTATGTGAGGATCTTTCTCACTACCCACATTTACTGAAACAATTTCATCGACCAACGACTTAGCATGGCTTTCTTCTTCCTAGTTGATTAAATTTTTCAAAGCTCGAGGAATTTCTTCCTCTTTGTTTTCATCAAAATTCTAAAAATTTTGTTCAATGCTATGAACTATAGACACAGAACTAAGCAGAAATCATATCTTCATTCAGACTCAAAAGAAAAAGAAAAAGCAAAAGAAGACTCCGACATCTCAGACGAACTCGAATTTGACTCCAAACCAATAAGGTGATCTAGTCTCATGCCTAGGGGGTACTCGTGCACATTAAACAATTCAAACTCTTGACTTCTTTGATCTAGTCTCACGAGTGCAATGTGAAACATAAATGAGAGTCCAGATTTGGAAACTTTTATGGAAAATCCGAGTAAATACAAAATCTTTGCCAAAAATAGACTACATTACCAGATCTTAGAGTCGCCACCTAATATTTTTGAAAAAATTGGGAAACATGTGACTCGTACCGAGGCCACTGTTCGTTGTAACCAAAGATGCTTTGCTCGAAACCTTAGGTGTGAGAGAGAAATGTCTTTAATTAAGCACCCTCGCTCACCCGATCAAAGATCGGCCTCTACTAAGCCATGATATGAGTTTTATTAACTTTATATGTTCATGTTCCGGTTATTAAATAAACTTTAAAATTTACTATGTGAAGCATACAAGTATAGACTATGTCATTCATTTTAAAAGCGTTTTGAAGATGTATATTCCAAAGAAATTGAGTTTACAATCATCAAAAATCGACATCATTCCAAATTAAGTAACACAGCCTTCATCCACTGGCATTCATACAGTTATATCAAGCAAGCACATAGCCTCATGGTAGAAAACTAAACATAGTAAGAAAAAACAAACACAAGCGAGATGCTAAAGCATAAAAACTTACATATTTACCAACGTCCCACAAACAACTACAAGACAAAGTTAGAAAAATATGCATGATCGTATATACAAAATCTTAATACAATTCACTCATGAGATGCAACTAAAGATTTGGCTTCTAAGATATGACATGTGAATCATCTCAAGAACATGAGGTAGCGCACATAATCACATAGGAATTAATTAAATCCACAAATGCCAATTTAGCCGAATCAAGATGCATGAAACATAGATGCAAAGCATGGATTTGATGGAAAAACAAATTATGATGCTTATGCACAAATAAGCAAAACAAGTAAAAGAATGGGGTAGAAAGAAACGGGGTGGGAAATTATTACAACACTTGAAAAAATAATTACCAACCAAATGAGAGAGGGAGGAGGAAAATATTACAACATAAAAAAAAACCCTCACAAAACACTCAAATAAAAAAATAAAAAATAAAAATAGTAACCAAACAAAACAAAAGCTTCACGTGTCTTGAGGATTGTTGGAAACTGGGATGTTCAAAGCCGGAAGACTAATTTGTTTCGTCCAAAAAAAGCTATATGGTCGGTCGGCCAACTAGGCCAAGCAAAACCTGTTTGGTTGCTACACTGAAAAAAGGAACAAACAAGGTGGCTCAACTAACCACTTTTGGTTAGATTACAACAAAACTAGTATGAAACTAAAAGCAAGAAAATGACTATCAGATTGAAAGTGCAAGAAAATAAAGGAATTGAAACCTAATCACTTTATAACAAAACAATATGAAACAAAAGTAACAAAACAAAGATGAGATAGAAATGGAAGAATTGAAAATTCACCTTCCAAAAAAATAGTGAACTTCTTGATTTCCAAACTTCCTCTTGATCACCCTCAAGTTTGTGAATTATATTCTTAATCCTCAATTCAAGAGCTTGGAATTTGAGCTAGAACAATGGTTTTGAGCAAGTGTATAATCACTCTTTAATCTTCTTTAACTTAGCAAGACTACTCTCTTTTTGATCAAGGCTTTAGGACTTGGTTCTTGAGTGGTGTTTGTAAGGGAAGATGAGATGTATAGAGGCTTGGTATCTTCACTAATTTGGCAAGACAACTCTCTTGTTTTCAAGGCTTTCTTTTCTCTCAAATTCTAACTCAAATTTAGCATTCTCTCTACACTTCTCTTATAATTCATCTCTCTCAACTCATGGCTAGAGCTCTCATTATATATGGAATGTAAGTGGGCAATGGTGGAAGTCAAAGTGGAAGGCATGAATGGAGCACCAATGGAGCTAGTGGGAGACAAAAATGGAGCATTATCCCAATGGCTAAAGCACTAGTCAATTGAGGATAAGTAGGCATGCATGTGGTGCAAAAATAGGTAAGAAATAGCATCACGAAGTGCCCCACACATTAAAGAAACTTGCCCACTGTGAACAGGTCACGGCTGCAGAACACACAGTCGCATCCGCGGTCATAAGGGTCGCGCTCATGATGGTGTTAACTGATTGACCAGCCAGGCCAGGGTTTGCTAGTTTTCACATCGGTTTGGTTCAGTTTTGCTTCGGTTTGGTCCAACTTCACTCCTGGTGTCCAATAGGGTTCAAATAGTTGACCAAAATAGGCTAAGGATTGGGAATAAAGCTCAAATTCCATCTCTTTCTTACTGAGGATTTTGTAAGAAACACATTCTGATTGTCATCATCGGGTAATCAAGAGAAAGCACCAAAGTCTTAGGGCCGGTCAAAATGGGGTGTTACCAGGTAGAAGCACTTAAAAGAGAACTGCGAATGGCCCAAAGAGGTCAATAAGATTAGAACAGGAAACTTGATCCCATGAAGGCTAGAGTGGTCGGGGGACGGAGCATCCGAATGAAGAATTAAGTTTCTTAGGAAGAAGTAAGCCAGACCGCTAGTAACAATATGACGAGCCCAACATACGTATTATTTTTATATATTGTTTTAGTCAGCATAATTGCACGAATATATGTTTAATTTGTACTTATTTGTTTGCTTGTGAAATATCTATTAGAATACTAGCTTAGAATTCGAAATTTATAGCCCAAAATGATTCAAAAACCAAAATTGACTAGTTCAATAGGCTAATTGGAATATTTAGAATCATATGGTAAGTTTCATTAAATTTTGATTCGGATCAAAATAATTTGAATAAATTGATTAGATTTGGTTAGAGTTAAGCAATTGATTAGCCTTAATCAACAATTTACCAAACTTAATCCAACTACATGTATATACATAAGTAATATAAGCTTAATTATTTCATTTTGATCATTCTTTTGAGCTGAAAATTTAAAGAGAGGAAGTGAAATGATTATAGAGAATTGAAATGGATTTGAAGAGATTAAACTAGCAACTTTCAAAATTCAAGCTCTGGGTATGGAATTCACCCATAATTCTTGTTGATAATTCATGTAGAAATTGAATTCACTAAGTTTGTAGGACCATTTTGAGCTTGAATTCTAGTTTTCTTGTTAAATTCAGAGTTGAATTTTGCATGCATCAAAGAATTTCAAGTTTTCAAGAGTTTAAATTCATATTTGAAGGTTTTGAATAGTGTTTGGAAACAATTTCATACATGCATAAAGAATTTGGTTTCAAACTTGGCAATTCATGGTCTTTTTAAGCTCAAGGTTTCAAATTAAGTATATATGTATGTTTTTCTATGAGTTTTCATCAGTTTGGTACAACCATGCTAGTTTTGAATTTAGATATCATTGTTTTGAACTTGAATTCTGTTTTGGAAATTCCAGAATTCATCCACTTTGCTCCAAGCACACTTTGCATGCTCCCAGTAGTTTTGTAGACTTTTGCAGTTGGCTCGAGTGAACTCGACTTTGCATTGCACTTGGCTCGAGCGAACATCGAACCTACTTTGACACCATCCAATACTTTTACAGTCAAGCCACACCACTCGAGCAACCAAAGGTGCACTTGAGCGAAGATCTTTATTTTGACAAATTTCGATAAACATTCACATGTGCATATTTGCATCCTTATGCCCTTTTAGGCATTCTTAAGCATCATTTAGACATACTTAGCTATGGAATAAGCTAGAAACACATGTAAGAGAATCAAATTAAGATATGCTATTTGTTATGAACAAATGCTTCAATGTATATTGTTGTTATGTGTTTTGAGTAGGTGGTTAACCGAGGTCCAACACCTATACCAGCTCACTATAAGCAGTATTTTTGTAAAGATATGTTAGAATGTATTTTTTTTTATTACTACAAGAATGTTATTTTGAAATGCTATTTTGATAAGAAAGAATGATTGTCTCTTTTGAAAAGTAATTGTGGCATCTTTTAGTGAAGCCCTCGCCTGGGGGTAACAATAGTATGGCCCTTTACTAATAAGGCCCTCACCCGGGGGAATCAATACCGTGGCCCTTTGTTATGGGTGCATAGAGATCTCTGATGTTGAGCCAAGTGGTCCCTTTGCTTGACCTATATGGTTCCTTTGTTAAACCCATCTGGTCCCTTTGATATGCCTTTGGGCCCTTTACTTTCTGGTATTGGATGTACCACATATGAGATATGATTTATGGACTTTGATATGTCAAGTACTTATTTATGATTTGTTTCGAAACTCATGAGATATATTTTGAATTATGGAAGACATCATTCATTTAACGTCTTTATACTGATATTACTCACTGGGCTTTAGCTCACGCCCTTCCCCTATTTATATGTAGGTGAGCAGATGGAGCTTCAAGTTTAGAGCAACCTCAGTTGTCCACCCTTCTATAAAGTTGCTTTAGACTGCCTCCGTGATGGGGCGATCTTGGACTCAAGTGGAGCCAAGCTGTGTCAATCCCGTTGTTCTAAGCTATTTTGTTTTTGTTTTTTGGGGTTTTGTTTTGAATGATTATTATGTATAAGATTTAACAGGATGTGTTGTACCTATGTATATAAGAATGGATATATGAGGTTTAAGTTTTAAATGCTTGTGAAATTTACATGTATGCACCGCTCGGTGGATATAGTTATGTTTTAATGTTGCTTCCGCAGTGCCCCGTTTAGTATTATTAATTATTTTTTTCATCTTCCAGGCTAGGTAATCTAGGATTACTAGCTAATCACAGCCTAAACCTCTAGGGATGGGTTGATTAAGTGACAAATTGTCTCGCCGCCAAACCAGAAAAAAAGTGAAAAGTAGCTAAATGAAACAACTCCCTAGATCCCCTGAAGAGTGACCTGCAATACATTATTACACACAAGCCATGACCTTGTGGAGTAACAATGGCCCGATCATGTGCTAGATGTTCTCCTCAAGCCGGGGTGAAATGGTCCTTAGATGGTACTACAAATTGGAGACTAGATCCATTAGTGATTGGAAACGGCTATAGCATGCATTCATCTCATGCTTTATTACTAACAACCGACCACCCAAGGAAGTGGACATGCTCCTCGCAATGAAGAAGGAAGAAACGAAGAGCTTGAGAGATTATGCCAGTAGATACTGGATTGTCTATAAGGAGATCAACAACTACAATAACCAATTAGTCGTTGCATCTTTTAAGCAACCTTGACCAACCACTAAGTTTAAGCGGTCCTTGACTAAAGAATCATGTATCAACGTAGGGAATCTAATAAGGTGCATGGGGCAGCATTGTATGATTAAAGATGATCTGAGAAGGGCTGCAGAACAACCACTAGTCTAACCTTCACCATCCAACCAAAGGAAGGAGGAGAAAAAGGCCTCAACTCCTAAGCGGAATGAATCAAACGCAATTGCTGAACAACCAAAGCCAAGAAAAGAGGCCTATAGAGTAATTATCACTACATTCACTGAGTTGATATATTGCATTTTGGCAAAGATCTAGAACAAACCTTAGTTTTTATTGCCCACAAAGATGGTCGGCGATCCATCCCTCAGGAATCGAAGGCTGTGATGTTCACATCACAAGGACTTCTGGTACCTCACCGAAAGACTACAAGAACTTGAAGAATTTCCTAGAAGAACTTGTGCAAAGTAGGCCTTTGTGGACATATGTTGATCAATCTCTAGACCGCAAAGGAAAATACAGTGGCAAAGGAGGAAATGCCTAACCATTGGCAATCATCAGCATGATCTATTTGATCTTGTCAAAAAGGCAGATAAACAAAGTTATTGATGAAATGAGAAGGTTGACGCATTTGAATAAGGTAATGGCCCTATCTGAGAGTCACCGAAGGGGAGACGATTACTCGAAATAGAGATTTCATGTGCATGCCTTGTCATGGATCCAACACCCACATAATGATGCCCTAGTGGTGAACTTGAAAATTAGAGAATTCACTGTAAAGAAGATATTGGTAGACCACGTCAGCTCTTCTAAAATCATATACTATGAGCTTTTCAAGAAGTTGTGTTTATTATATGACGACCTCTAAACTGTCGATTCAACTCTGTTCGGCTTCAACTTTAGTTTGTATACCCCTTGGGCAAAGTCTTTTTGTAGTGAAAGTAGGAACAGTAACACAACAAGTGAAATTCCAGGTGGTGAATGTGCCTTCCCCCTATAATGCAATAATGGGAAGATCATGGCTGCACCAAATGAAGGCGGTCCCATCCACTATTCACCAAGTCATTCGGTTCATAGTTGAAAATGGCATCGGCAAAGTTAGAGGGGACCAGACATCCTGCAAATAATGTATGACGGTGTCTCCGACCGAAAAGAGAATCTAGGAAGTCTGTACCAAAGAACAACATGAGGACAGTCGCAAATTAACCTGAGGAGAATTTGAGAAATTTCCAATTGATTGAGATAAGAGAAATTCTTCCTTGTAGGAAGAAGCCCTAGCTCGGCAGTAAAAGATGAGCTAATCTCATTTCCACTGAAATACATTGATGTTTTTCCATGGACTCCATACGAAATGGAGGAAATTGATCTAGAAATAGCTTGTCATTGACTAGCGTTGATAAAAGTTCGGATCAATAATCTAGAAAAGTAAGAGGTTAGCACCGCATCGCGTGGAGGGGTCAAAGAGGAAGTGGAGAAGTTGTGAGAAGCGGATGCCATAAGAAGTCGATTACTCGAATGGCTATCTAATACGATCGTGGTAAAGGAGAAGAATGAAAAATGAAGGGTATGTGTGGATTTCATGACCCTAAACAGAGCCTACCTAAAGAATAATTTTCCTTTGTCGAAAATCAACTAGCTTGTGGACGCCACATCAGGATATCAGGGGATGAGTTTCCTAGATGCATATCGAGGATATCACCAGATAGCAATGCCCCTTGATGATCAAGAGAAGACTGCATTCATTACTTTGACAAGGCTATTTTGTTATCAGGTGATGCCCTTCGGATTGAAGAATGCAGGGGCAACTTACTAGTCATTGGTGACAAAGACACTTTAGCATTTGATCTGACAAAACTTAGAAGTATACTTTAATGATATGATGATCAAACCAAAGGAGAATGAAGAGCACGTCGTAGATCTATAGGAAGCATTTGAGATCCTCTAAAAATATAAGATGAACTGAATGCATCAAAATGTGCCTTTAGTGTAGCATATGCCATGTATGAATAAACTAAAAATAAAAGGGGATATCGATAAGTTTATGCCATAATGGCTGCATCTTTCCAAGACATTGCTTGGTTACAACAAGGTGGATCAAGTCCAAAATAATTAAAAAGTCCGAGGTTTGTACAAAAGATAATCACAGTAAAAGGAACAACATTGAGCTTTTAGCTCCAAAATCCTCCCAAGCTAAGTCCTTGGTGGAGGTAAATCATCAGCACCTGAAAGTTGTTTTCCATGTAGGGTGAGCTAAAACTCAATAGAGATACTCAAACACAACATATGAAACTTAACAAAATCATATGGTGAATGCAATGCAATGCCATACCATTTTTCCAAAACATCATGCTTCCTCTTTCAAAACAATGCTATGTCTCAATTATATGTGATTCAATTCAATAAACAATATTTTTCTAGTTAGAAAATAGGGTTGTGGATAGAGAACACTGGGAATCTGTAACACCCTGGGAAAACACCTCCCAAATACTGTTCCCCTATCTCAATCCATATAGATACAAATAGTAGATAAAGAAATAATGATACAATTCCATAACACTTCTTCCCCATTGAACTATTCTCAAGAATTTCAATATAGTCAGTTTACATCCATGGTTAAAATGAAATAGTTCAAAAGTTACGAAGTTATACAAAATAGAGAAATCAAAAAGGGGACAACACTCTATCGAAAGTATCCTTGATTTAAAAATAAAATCCTTTACATTTATACAAAATAACCCCAAGGCTTCAACACAAAACATCAAACAAGTGATCATTCATATTTCGTCCAAATTGCTTTCCACAGTAAATCATTTAGGTAACTCGTCAACTTCATTTCGTGAAAATGATTTAGTTTTACCACCTCAATCAATATCCCAAAAAAACCAAAAAGGCTCCAAGTACAATAATGAGAGTGTCAAGAGCAGTCCCACTAGTCAAAGAAGTACAAAGTGTTACAGAATATCTAGATATGTGTCTATCAGTAGACTATACAAGCACTACCAAAGCTATTTTACCGGTACTAACTAGAAGCATCAGCACCTAACCTTGCGGGTTTCTAGACTTTCACCAAAGACATACAGGCTAGCAATATAAATCACAACCACACCCCCTAACCAGATTCACCAAGGTATACACCCTTTTTTCTCAAAACAATACATTTTCATTGTTTATGTTCGAAACAATGCTCAATGCAAAATGTATAGGTAATTAGTTTCAATTAACCTAATCCTCATGAAATGTCTACAACAATCAAAGCTATCCTCCATTGATATCCCAAAACAAATATCTCTACTCAACAAATAATTTCCACAACAAGTATAATCTCACAATTTTTCAAAATGATAGTGATAAATATATATCCAACTCCACCCTCATTATCAACATATATATTGATTTCATCCTTTAATAAATAAATAAATAAAAAAAAACAGCATTATTCATTTTTCTTTCATAAATCAAACATTTATGATTTTCAAATCACACACCCTTTACTTCCAAAAACACTTTCAAAGAAGGGATTTCCAACATATCAACATATTTCAACAATAAACACACCCCTACAACCTTTCATAGAACCCATTTGAAAACCCCTCTTTTACATTTCAAAATCTAAACCCTAAATCAAAATCTCCATTTCCCAAATCTCAATACTTGACAGGGGACACATAACTAAGTTAAGAATTATACTAGAACATTGAAGAAATCCCTACCTCAAGATTCGAAGAAAAAAAGAGCAAGTGTTGAAGTTTGGGGGAACTGAAAATGAAATCTATTCCGATTAGATTGACCTCCTTGATGAGCTTTATGTTTTACTCCAAAGCACAATGCTGGTGAAATCAAAGGATTAGAGTGTATGGGAGGGTTTTAAGAAAGAACTAGAGAGAGAAAGAGACGAAATTAGGTTTTGAGAGGTTTTAAAGAGAGAGGGGAAATGAAAAAGTGGCAAAAACTCATTTTTCCTAATGTGGTATATAACAGACTACTCGAGCGACCAAACCACCGCTCGAGCGACCAAAAACACTACTCGAGCGCACAATGACCCCCTCCCAGAAGCTTTGCAAACTGAAGACCGCTTGAGCACAAGAAATACTGCTCGGACAAAGATTACCCTACTCCTAGAAGTTTTGTAGACCTGAAAAAATATTGGGAGTTCTTAAAGACCACTTAAGCGACCGAAACACCGCTAGAGCGAAGAAGAAATGGACTGGACAATAACTTTTTTGAAAAACTAACTCCCAACCTGTTTCAAACACAACCAACAACTTGCGAACGACTAAACTCATCTAATACTAAGGTGAAAGGGTTAAACTACAATTAAAGATATAGGATTCCGGATCTAAGAACATGAAAAGGGTCAAGTCTAAACCGAAACCGTTATAATCTCCTCTCTTAAGAAATTTCATCCCCAAAATTTAAATCAAAATAATTATCACATAGCATCATTTGAATGGCAATCCAATTAGTAACTATGGTAGAAATCATGCTCCTTACCACAGAATATGCAATTTGAGTCTTCAAAATATTTACAATGTTTACATATTACAACATAAATGGAATTTTCAATACAAAGCTCAAATATCAACAAACAGGGATGGATACTTCTCACAGACTTCCGCCTCACGCTCCCAAGTCGCCTCATCAACCCCATGGTGTCACCACAACATCTTAACCAATAGAAGTCTTACCCCTCAAGACTTGATCCCGAGTATCTAATACCTGAACTGGTTTCTCTTCATACGAGGCATCTTCATCTACCTATAACTCGATCCAATTCAACATGTGAAGGATCAGGTTTGTACTTCTAGAGCATACAAATATGAAGCCTGTCATGAACCCTGAAAATTAAGGCGACAAGACCAAACAATAAGCTACCTCCCTAATTCACTCTAGAATCTTAAAAGACCCAATAAATCTAGGAGACAACTTCTCGTTCTTCTTGAATCTCCTCAAACCATCAAACCCCGTCTCGACAATATTTTCAGAAACAAATGATCTCCCACCTCAAAAGATAAAGACCTCCTCCTACGGTTGGCATATCTCTTTTGACGGCTCTGAGGCAAAACCAAACTTTTACAAATAAGTGCAACCTTCTCCGTCATTTCTCAGACTAGTTCAGGACCTAACATAGGTGTGTCACCCACCTTGGCCCAACACACAGGAGGTCTAAACGATCGACTATACAAGGCATGAAAATGCGCCATACAAATATTCACCTGAAAACTATTATTATAAGCAAACTCCACCAAAGGTACATGTCTCTCCTACGACCCCTTGAAACCAAGAACGCAAGCCCAAAGCATGTCCTCTAAAATTTGAATGGTGTGCTCGGACTGCCCGTCAGTCTGAGGATGATAGTTAGTAGTAAATGTCAACCTAGTGTCCAAGGCATTTTGCATGCCACAACCGAGCCATGAAACGTGGATCTCTATTTGAGACGATAGTCATAGGGACCCAATGAAGTCGAACTATGTCCCTAACATATAGGTTGGCAAGATAATCTACCGAGTCACTCGTTCACATAGGTACAACATTTGCTGATTTGGTTAACTGGTTGACTGTTACCCATACGACATCATTACCCCGTTGAGCCATCGTGACGTGCTCCCACTTCCACTCGGCTATATGTAAGGATTGTAACAAACCCGCTAGTCATTGATGCTCGGCTTTTACTTGTTAATAAATAAGGCACCTCGAAACAAACAAGGCTACATCTCTCTTTATCTCCCTCCATCAAAATTGGTGACTATGGTCATGGTACATTTTTGTGCCTCCTAGGTGTACCGCAAGACGTGAATGATGGAACTCTCAGAGTACCTGGGCAACACAAGGACTTTAAGTGCACCAATGAATGCAATGCAATGAACATATAATTGAAAATAAAAGTCATATCATGGAGTTCGAGTCAAAGTTTCATAAGATCCTTAGCGGAGTTGCTAGAAACTATAACATTGTCCATGGGGTACCTCGAGTACGCTAAACAATTCAGACCCTCGATTTCTTTGATCTAGTCTCACGAGTGCAATGTGAAACATAGATGAGAGTCCAAATTTGACAATTTTTATAGAAAATCTATTTTATTGAAAAATCTTTACCAAAAATGGACTACATCATAGCTATGCTAGGAGGCTCAAAGCTTGAAACTAGAATAGGCACTTGCACTGTAGCTATGCAATACATGAACCATATGGCCAAGACAACCCAAAACAGTCCTAGAGCATGTCAAATCAAGGCTAAAACATGCACGGAGTATAGCCAAAACAAGCTAGCATGGTATGCTAAAACATCAAGTAAGCACGGCCAATGAGCATGATTACTCTACACTTACCAAAACCAAGTACGAGATGACTTTACCAACAAAAATCAGAGTTGTATCATGGCAAAATAAGACCAAAAACACTGAAATGGCAGCCCAAAAGCTTAGGCAAGATGGCATGCATATTGGCTCATATTTAAGGCATAAAGCACCAACCCTCCAAAGCATTGAAAGAATGAAAAATGTGAGGGCATGACCACACTACACACACTGAAATCACGTACCAAATGATGCTAACACATGCAAATAGCCCACGCAATGTAGGCTAGTGACTTGGAAAACTCAAAGCTAGTGAGCAAGAATGCACTATGGCTATACAAAGCAAAGCATGCATGACCAAAACAACATAAAACAGAGCTTAAGCATGGAAAAACATGAGTAAGAGCTTGCTGGAGTTGAGCCAAAAACATGCTAGAATGATGGTCCAAAGCATGATGCATGTTACGCTAGTTAGTGAAATTGCACTACAAGTGCAAGAAGCAATCAATCCGACCCAAAAAAGAGCTACAGCATGCTAAAACAACACCAAAAACTTGCTAAGATAGGACCAAAACTTGCTAAAAAGATGAGCTATCAACACAAGCATGTAAGGCTAGTATGCAAAATTTACGCTACAAGTGTAACATGCAAGCAACCAATGATCAATCCAGCCCAAAACAGAGCTATGCCATGCTGAAATAATGCCTAAGACATGCTAAGATGGAGCCAAAACATGCTAGAAACACATGCTCAAACGTGAGGCCAACAAGGCAAGCAACCAAGACACAAGGAGGGGAGATGACCCCCTCCTATTTGGGACCGCAAAACACACTTTCCACCACTGAAATTCCTTTCAGTTTCAGTGGTGGGAAGTCCAAAAAGAGGTGGTCCCAATGGCTTAAAAGGATAGCTCAAAATAAGGCAAAATGAGGCACAAAAGGGAGTAGAACACCCCCAACGCCAAAGAGGCCTTAAACAACCTTTCTTAATACTTAAAATCAGAACTTTTTGCAGTATAAAGTTAAGCCTAAAACATCATGCAAATAGGGCCAAAGACTTAATCAAAACAAAGCTTTAGAGAGGATAGAGTCTCACCCTTGAAGAAACACAGCAAATCAGCAACTTCTGAGGCAAAACCAAGCCTTTGAGCTTCAAACAAACCTTCAAGAACCTCAGCTCAAGAATGAAGGTGTTTCACTATGTGTTTGTGTGCAAAAGTGTGAAGAAATGGCACTTTTAAGCACAAATATGTAGAGAAAGAATGAAGTATAGAGATAGATGATATGTATAGCCTCAGCCAAATTTTCTGAACCTGAGACAAGAGGGAGGAGGCTCCCTTATATAGAAAAACATGCATTAAGCTTGTTCAACAACTGGAGGCTCCAAGCCATCCCTCTATACACGTGTATGGAGGATGCTTTTTGTGCCTAACAGCTGGCACAACTGGCAAGAAAATATCTGCATAAAAATGCAGAAAAGGTGCCGACCAGTTGAGGTGGTCGGTCGACTAGAAAAAGTGGTCTGTAAGAAGACAGAGTGGTCGGCAAGGGGGAGAGGTGGTCTGCACAAAGAAAGGAGGGTGGTGGCATGGCTGCCGACTACTTTAGGTGGTCCAAAGACCACCAAGACCAACTGGCCGACCAGAAAACGGGCTGGCTGGGAAGAAAAGTGGTCTACAGGGGGAGAAACTGGTCTACACTCCTTGTTCCACCCTCGAAGCAAAGAAAACAAGGTTTGGTTCAAAACCAAACCAAAAAGGAAGCAAGACAAAGGTCTGCGGGACAAGGCACGCAGCCGGAAGCCCCAAAAACTAGTCTAGGGGTACCAAAAATGGTCTACGAGAGGGAAAGGTGGTCTACAACCACAAAAAGTGGTCTAAAGACCTCAGTTTCCTTCGAGACCAAGGCAACAAGGCATGGTCCAAAAACCAAGCCAAGAGGAGAACGTTACGAGGTCCCGAGACAAGGCGCTTGGCCGAAGGCTCCGAAAATCGGAAACTAGCCTACAAGAGGGAAAAGTAGTCTACGACCACAAAAAGTGGTCTACAGACCTCTCTCTCCCTCCAGACAAGGGCAACAAGGCATGGTCTACCAACCAAGCCAAAACACAAAGAGTTCAGAGGCCCGGAGGCAAGGCACTCAGCCGAAAACTCCAGAAACTCGAAACGAGCACAAACATGCGCGATCATCGAGCGCTCAATCGATGACGTCTAAGTCTTAAGGTCGGTCAAAAATGGGGTGTCTCTGATTTGCCCTCTTTGAGAACTTCGGAAGTCAAGTGGCGGAGTGAATGTCAAAGCCTAGAGATGACCCATTTTTGACAAGGCCGAAGACTTAGACAAACAGGCAAGATAACAAAGAGATGCGCCCGCAGGCAAGGGCAAAATGCAAATGACATGCACAATGCAGAACATAACCTATGATTATGCAAAGAAAGCTGTGTTAAAGCAATTATGCAAAATAAATGCAACTGTTTAAGCAAGCGAATAAGAAACAACAGTTATACAATCTTAACTACGGCTCACGCAAGAAGGACTAAAAGCGACTATCGGGAACACCCAAAGTCTCAAACAAAACACCTTCTAGCGTATCAAACGTAAAAGGAGAAAGGCATCCAAACATGTGTCAAATGCGAAAGAAGAAAGGTACGTCCAAACGCGAGAGGAGAAGGGTAACCAAGAGAGTTCGAGGGAACAAGAATGATCTCACCTGGAGTTCCTCTGACTGAAACACCTACAACATCGTCTGGTTGTGCCAGCTTCAAATGAACCGTACATACAATATCGTGGCTGCACAAAAAGAAACTTTGACAGGTACAATATAGTAGGAACACATGATCAACGCTATATCAAGATGCAATTTCAATACCAGATAAACGCGTGCACATATAATGCCAATGGAAAAGTACATAACAATGCATGGGAGATATGCACAGCAATGCAAGTGGAAAGTGCATAACAATGCAACTAGAACGTACGTGACAACGCAAGTGAAGAGGTGCAAAACAATGCAACTGAAACGTGTATGACAATGCAACTGAAGTGGTGCATAACAATGCAAGGGAAGTGTGCATAACAATGTGATTGAAATGTGCATAACAATGTAACTGAAGTGGTGCATAACAATGCAACTAGAATCGTGTATAACAATGCAACTGAAGTGTGTGTGACAACGCAAGTAAAGTGCATAACAATGCGAGAGAACATGCGTGACAATGCAAGTAAAGTGCATAACAATGCCAGTGAACGTGCACGACAACGCAAGTAAAGTGCATAACAATGTGGGTGAACGTGCACGACAACGCAAGTAAAGTGCATAACAATGTGGGGGAATGTGCGTGACAACGCAAGTAAAGTGTGCATAACAATGCAAGGGAACGTGCGTGACAACGCAAGTAAAGTGTGCATAATAATGCATTTTCAGTGCAACATCAACAACATGTTTGAAGTAAAATGCCGAATAAGGCAATACACGTCTTAACGAGACCAATTCAAACACAACCTTTGATTTACCTCTTGGAGGGGTTACAACGTACTTAAAAAGGATACACCTTGCTCTTGACGAGTGACGATGAGTCGAAGTTCCCGCGGGGACATTTTGAGCCGAAAATAGTGAACTTTTCTTGCACTTTCTCGAGAGTCAAGGACTCCAATCAGCATAAAAACACACAGGGAGGACAATGGGACCCTAAAGACCACCCAGGAGGGCTGCTGACCACCAAGGCCAGCTGCAGACCACTTGTAGACCACCTAAGTCGTCGGTCGGCTAGAAAAACAGGTCGGCCGGCCAGTTTACACAACTTTAGGGCAATCTGGTCTTTTCGCCTCGGTTCTATAAGTGTACAACTCTAAATCACTTTCGGTCACACACCCATTGCCGAAAAACACTTCTCTTTGCTCCTAGGCACTTTTCTCTCTCAGACCCACACTTTATATGCGTATTCCAATGCCCCTGCGAAGTTGATTCGCGAAAAACTTTCCATTCTCTTCATTTTGAGCCGATCAGAATTTGTTTTCGGAGCTTCTTTCTCCATTTTCACCATTTGAGGTATGTTTCTCTCAAAGTTTAGCACCTTTTCTCGGGCTTTGACTTTCTTTGACTTTTTTCTCTTCAGAGAGTTGACTTTTGTTGACTTTTGCAAATTTGGCTCATTTCGATCATTTTCGCCCATTTTGCTCCTTTTTTAGGATGGTGACCACATACCACATGATGGGGTTCTCCACGAGTGAGCAGCAGGCGACATCATGCCATTGCATGAGGATTTGGCCTTCGACCTAGAGATACCACCCTCGAGCGCGTACTACCACCAGAGCACTTTCCATCATTTCACAGATTTCACGCAACGAGCACTCGCAGACTTGCTACTACGGAAGCCGGAGTCCCACATGTCTTACCACACGTGCGAGGTGCGTACTTTACTTTTACATTTTCTGCGTTGTATTTTGCATTTCTTGCACACTTCATGCTTTCGCTATGTATTTTATCTGCTCGCTTTGAACACATTTACATACACAACACTTCTGCTCATTCTGAACACAACTCACACATTGCATTTTGTTCGTTCTGCAACTGAATACATCTGTTCATTCTGTACACAGCTCACACTGTATTTCTATTCATTCTGAAACTAAATACATCTGTTCATTCTGCACACAGCTCACATTGTATTTTTGTTCATTCTGAAACTGAATACATCTGCTCATTCTGCACACAAGTCACACATAGTATTCTGTTCATTCTGAACAAAACTCCCACCGTATTCCTGCTCATTCTGAACACAGGTGGCTTCCCGTTTCACCTGGGGATATGGGTCGATCATCGCAAGGAAGTGGTATATGGAGCTCCCAGATGGTGTTCAACATATCGTTGATGAGGCAGGGTTTGGCCCATTTTGCATGGGGTTGTCGTGTTTTCAGGCGAGTAGGACCCTCCTAGGCGCATTAGTAGAGAGATGGTGGGACACCACCAACTCCTTTCATTTCTCAGCCACCGGGGACATAATGATGACCCCGTACGACTTTTCTATGCTAACGAGTCTCGACATGGGAGGTCGGCCGATCCCATATGACTTTGATATGGGCGAGTGGGAGGTAGCTTGGACTTATCTTCTCGGAGCCCATCCGCCGATCTACCAATCATCATGCATGGTCAGATACACCGGGTTCACCAAGCAGTACAAATGGATTGTGCCCGAGACTGTGGAGGCCACAGAGCAGTATGCCCGGGAATTTCTGATGTTCCTTCTCGGGACCACACTGTTCTCCGACAGGGGGAACACGATCGGGCTATATCTCTTGAGCGTCCTAGTAGACCTATCACAGGTCCGGCACTTTGATTGGGATGGCGCTGGCCTCGCTACCCTTTATTGCTACATGAGCGCGACCTCCCGTGGACGAGGGAACATAATAGGCTGACTCTTGGAGAGCACGAGGTACATTTCGCCCTCTTGATTTACATTTCTGTATTTCATTATTTGTACAATGCACACTTCACCCATTTCACACATTACATTCTGTACTCCGCATTCTGCACTCAGCATTCTGCATTTTCTATACATTCTATATTCTCATTCTGTACTCAGCATTCTGCATTTTCTATACATTCTGTATTCTGATTGCCACTGTCATGTCTTTCATAGCTGTGGATATGCGCCTACTTCCCGACGCTCGCCCCTGATCTAGAGGTTGAGGCACCACTCGAGGTGCCATACTCGCGTAGATTCGAGGATCAATGCTGACCCAGACCCCAGGAGACATTGCCATATCTGAGGCATTACTTTGACCTGATGCAGACAGCGGGTAATCCAGAACTCTCAGTTCTTCATGCTTTCAGCTTTGATTCATCTTGCATATTTATGACATCTAATCATTTTATGCACTCGCTATCCGCAGGCCACCTGGCAGCCTTGGGTAGCCATGCCAGGGTATTCTTGGTTCCAATTCGTTGGGGCATGGGGTGCCTCTCGATACCGGATTTTGTTTGAAGGACCAGTCAGCAGAGCCTAGTTTCTCGGGGAGCGCTTCATGCGCCAGATGATGGGCAATCCCGCTCAAGAGATCTTTTCACTGCCTCCCTTAGACATGCAGTCCACAGAGAGTCTCACTGTAGACACCCCATTTTTGACCATCCTCAAGACTTGGACGTCACCGCTCGAACACTCGGTGATTATCCATGTTCGTGTTCATTTGGAGTTCCCGGAGTCCTCGGCTACGCGCCTTGCCTCAGGACCTCCGAACTTGGCCGTTTTGTGTTTGGTTTCACATCAAACACTTGTGCTTTGCCTTAGAGGGGTAGGGAATGCCTTCTGAGGCATCCCCACACACCATCGGCAGTGGCTAGAGGCCACCGGCTGGTGATTGTTGCCATCGACACTATATTGTGCCGGTCGGCACTCTTTTTGGCAAAATGACCATTTTGCCCTGCCGACCACTTTACAGCTGTGTTTGGAGATATTTTCAGACAGCTTTCTTGCATTTGTTTCCCCTCCATACACGTGTATGGAGGGATGCCCTCCTTGTAAGCTTGTTTGACAAGCTTTACAAGATGGTTGCCTATAAGAGAAGGCCTTCTCTCTTGGCATTAGGGTTAGAAAAAGTTTTGGTTAGAAAGGTGAGAAGAAGCTCTGGTTTTAGGTTAGAAATCCTATATCTATTTTATCTCTCTTTTTCCATCTTGTTTGTGTGACTAGGTGTTTGTGTCTTACTATTGCACATCAACACCTAGTGTTTCACCTTGGTTTCTGAGGGTCCAGAGGCTTGTTCTTGAAGTTTTTGACTGGTTTGGAGCTCAAGGAACCAACAACTTCAACCTTTGTGAAGGTGGTCTTCAAGGGTAACAAAACTTCCCCTTTTTACCCCATTTTTGCACTCTATTTTTGCCTAGTTTAAAACAGTTTTTGTGTTTAGTCTATAACACATAAAAGTTCTATTTTTTAAGCCTCTTTATTGTTTATTAAGAGTGCTTGGTGGTTTGGGTAGGTTTGACCACCCTTAGGCCTTGAAAGGCCTCATTTTTGTGCTATTTTGTTGAGATCCGAGACTTTGGTACTTGGGCCTCTTCACCACTGAAATCTTGAGGGATTTCAGTGGTGAAGATAATGCTGAAGTCCCAAGAAGGAGAGGGCCACCCCCTCTCCTTGATGTCCTTGAAAAGGGCAAGATTTGGCCTCTTAAGGGAGCATAGTTTTGATTGTTTGTTGAGCATGTCTCGGCTGCATTTTATGTTTATTATGCCCTAATATGACATTTCTAAGTGTTGGTTTTAGTACTCCTTGCATGTTTTGCATGGTTGCTTTGTAATGCCTCTTTGGTCCCTTAACATGCCTAGGTTGTTAGCCCTAGTTTGAGCATGCTTTTGGCTTAGACTTATGAATGTTTTATGCTTATTTTGACGTGTTTTAGCTCTGTCCATAGTCATTTGGGTTGATCTTGGCATGCATCATATAGCCCCTTTGCATTTTAGGCTTGCTAGCCTTTGAGTATGCATGTGTAGCATGTGTTGCTTACCTTGTTTTGATGGTTTGGAACCATCCAGCATGTCATTTCAGTCCCTTTGGTGTGCTTGTATGCTTGTTTTAGTTGCCTCTTTAATCCTTTGAAAGTATGTGTTGCATGCTCCATGTTTTGGCCTTAACGCATGCCTTTGATTCCAAGCCTCTTAGATGCCATCTAAGTAGCCATTTGGCTTTGTTTTAACATGCTAAAAACCTATTTTTAGTTGCTTAATGCATGCCATATTTGTTTTGTATAATTATAGTTCAATGCCCCATTGACTTGCTTTGAATGTTGGACCTATGTGTGCATGCTTTGTGTACTTTGTTGCTTGGTTTGGCACCATGTTTAGCATGATTTTCAGAGCTTTATGTGCATGCTAGTAGTCCATTGTTGTACCCCTTTAAGTGTGCTTAAGGGTTGTTTGTTATGCTTAAGTGTTGGTGCCTTAACTTGCGCATGTGTGCATGTGTGTTTAGCCCTCATGATTTAACATTTTGACCCTTGTTTTGAGCCTTTTTAGAGTTGCCCAATTCATGTCTAAGTCCATCCTCCATTTGATTTGCATGCTTGCCTTGTATGCTTACTTGCATGTTTGCATTGTATTGCCATATTGCATACTAGTTGACATGCTTAGGGCTTCATTGCATTGACATGCATGCTAAGCCTCTTGAAGTGAGTGTGATGGAGGTTTAGCACCCTTGTTTCTTTGTTTGCATTACATGCACTTGAAATCAAAATTGCACTCTTGGTTCTTTGGGCCATCATGCATGGAAATGCGTGCTTGATGGTCCGAGAACCGAGGCACATCTTCCTTTGAGTCATCAACATGATAAGGAGTGTGTTTGGTGCATACATGCTTTGAATTACATTGCCATGCAAGTTGTGTCCTCTGCTGCTGTGAGTTGCAGGTTTTCCAGGCATTTTGTGCCAACCGGCACTGTTTAGTGCCGACCGGCAGTCAATTGGCAGCCGACAAATGAATTCAGTGCCGGTGGCCACATCCTTCAGTCGGTGGTATTCTACCCCAGCCGGTGATGATCTCCAGTACCCAAGGAAGTATCCCTGAGACTTTGGCAGTCTTCAGAGGAGGATAGCAGGGAAAACAGAGGCAAATCATGCATGGCGGTCGCGATTAGAGCTAGTCCGAACGCGATGCATCGACCCTCTTCGAGGCATTCTTGCTTTAATTAACTTAGTTAATTTGTTAATTAATTTAGTTAATTTGTAATATTTAATTAGCTTGCATAGTTAATTAATTTGTATATTTGTTCGGTCCCTCCGAGCGAGGGCATAATTGTAATAAGTGTGGGTGAGTGGGTGTATGTCTCCCAACCCCCATTTCTTTCTCCCTTTTATTTACCTGCTTATGATGGTAGATTAGGGCACGTTTATTTTAGCATACCTTATGCTATGCATGCGTGCATTCATGCATTTGTTTACATGCATCGGGCTCGGTACATCATGCTAACTGCATCGCTATTTCAAATCTAACTTGAATACGTGCATCGAATAAAGTGCATTTCACATGCCATCTTTACGGTTAGCCGAGCCTACTCTAAATTGCATCCTCGCCTGTGTTGCATTAGCCACTTAACATGACCTAGGGACATGCATGTCTACTAACTAGTTCCTTGTTTTTGGCACGGAGTACTATGTAAGTGTTTTATGCTTTAGCACCTCGCATGCGTGTGAATGCTAACATGATAGTAGGCTTACCATGCGGCTAGTTGCTTATATGAGATAAACTGTTTGAATGCCTGTGGGTGGAGGTTGGGTTGCTTGAGTTGGAAAACTCATTGAAATCCGTGTTTTAGCCTACTTGCGAGTAGCAAATTCCGAAGCATTTTCAAAACGAACGAATATGCAATGTTTATTCCCAAATTAGGCAATCTAGTCTATACTTGTTTGCTGCGCGCATAACATAGTAATTCTAGGCTAATAATTGGAATAAGAGCATGTAATGTTTTCAAAAACGGATATCACGGTTAGTAGAGGCGGTCTTGGATAGGCGAAAGGTGCTCATAGTGACCTTCCTCGATCGTACCCAAGCTCGAGCCAAGACCACTTTGGTGATAGCGGACATGTGGCCTTGACCTTAGAGTTAGGGTTTCCTAAATTTCCCATTTTAAAATATTTAGGTGGCGACTCATGTCTGGCAAAGCAGTCCATGTTTGGCACTACTTTTCAAAAAATCTGTTTTCTCAAACGATTTGCCAGAGTTGGACTCTTTGGTTCAGATTTCTAACCGCAACAAACAAAAAGGGAGTCCGAACTGTAGCGAGGCCCCCCGCGGGCATGTTACACTCACTCCCCACGAGATTAGCGACCTTTTCTTTGAGTCTTGGCGTTGTCCTTTTCCTGGAGGAGGGGGAGTACGCGACATACCTTCACACATACCTGATGCCTCCACTGACAGGTGTCCGTATCCCTATGAGGAGAGCTACTGACATGCCTTCCTTGAGCCGCGCTCGAGCTGCAGACATCCCTTCAACTAGCAGGGCTAGCACATCGAGAGGTAGGACTAGGTGGATCTCCCCTACTAAGCAGTGTGCTGGATGGCTAGATCCTCTGATAGAGCTAACATGTTGGCAGTATGGGACACCATATCAGATTTCGCTGGAGGATCCATTGCTAGATCATCGTTACGTTAGTGCCCTTGACTTAGCATCAGTGTGCTCCACAACTTTCATCTATCATTCAGCTATTTAGACATTTATTCATTCACTGATGACTTGAACTTGCATCTGCAGCCTTCCAGAGGATAAATTTAAGGGTTGCTCGAGGCAATGGCCTCGCTCGAGTTTATGGTTTTGAAGAGGGAGACGATGCTGCACACCTACGGCATCCCGATACTTTTCAATTTCCCTGTATTTATCATACTTCTGATGATATATCGAAACTGAACATTTCACTGCATTGATTCACTATCTGTATAGAGCACACCCGACACATCACATTCACATACTACATCTGCATGCACTCACTCTATGCACCATACTTACATCTGCATCTGATATATATACCCTGGCTGATGTATTCAAACTGCCTTTTTTAGGTCGCACCTCTATAGCCCAGGCCACCCGGGCCTTCTCGAGTAGCAGGGAGAGGGATCGACCTGTGACGAGGCGTCGGCGCTTGCGGACATGATGATGGCGAGTCCGGCGAAGAGGAGAGTCGGACACCCTCGATCGAGAGACATCCGCGCGAGGAGATGACAGGTTCGAGTTCTACGGCGAGTCGGCGCCGAGGAGGATTCGAGGATGGCAACTCTGTTCGACGGAGGTGCCGGCAGCGGTGGTTCGAGATGCTCAGCGAAAAGGATGAAGAGCCTCTCGATCTTGAGCCATATGGCCTTGTATGAGATGTTTTTGCTTTGTTTTTCTTTTTACTAGTAGTTGTAGCACATTGTATAGCGTTAGGCAGTTTTATTTTCTTAAAGCTTGTACCCTATTGTAAAAAGAAAAAATGACGGAATGAAAACAACTTTTTGTTCAAAAAGTGTTGTATTTTGTATTCTAGGCATCACATCGCATCATTTAGCACAAAAATGAGATTGATGGAAATTGAACATCCCTGCATTCACCAAGTCAGTTAGTGAACCAATGTAACAAAACAACTTAACAAAAACAAATTCAATAAACGAATTATAACAACTCAATAAGCCACGAGCAACAACTCGATAAACAAATTGCAACAACTCGATAATCAAAGACTAACAACTCAATAAGCAAATGAGCAACAACTCGATAAGCAAATGCATCTTGGATAAACAAAGCGACTGGACGCATCCGAAGCAGAAATAAACTCAGACCTTCAGCATTCTCAATACATAGAAAGGCTAGGGACCCTCTGCTGGAGACAAGAAGTGGTTGTAGACCACTTTTTGCTCATGGCCGACCACCAAAAGAGCTTGCCGACCAGTTTTTGTGGTCTGCGGACGAAAAATGTAGTCGACCCGAAAAGCGGTAGCCAACCCGGTTAGCACAGGAGACCTCCAGTTTTAGCCACATCCTCTAAGCGATGCCTTATCCTCCATAAAGGTTCCAGCTTCGTGGTTCCCTCATTCTAACTCTGTTTTGCACCAAATAGAGGCATTTCTTGTCCAAAATCTTAAAAATTGGATTACTAACTTGGATGGCTCGGAAAAGCTGAATTTTCGGGGCTTCGGAATAAATGCACTATTCACGCTGAGCCGCACCCCGCTGCGTTTTCCGTTCCTCCAGGCCGCGGCAAGCTGTTGGAATCCAATAACTCATGTTTTTAGCTTTGGCGGACAAGAGATGTCTCCCACTTTCGAAGACTTCCAAGCTTTGATGGAATCTCAGCGCGATGAAGAGATCTTGTCTCAATTAAACGCTTGACGCATCAAGCCTTAGGACGGATGTGCGGGATCATTTTGCATGACACTCGATCCTTGATCTGTGATGGAGAACTGGACATCCCGAGCTTGATTCGTCGGTTTTCTGATGATGCCGGTGACTGCGACGATCATCACTGGCATGGTTTTCGGCGACATGCCCTTTGCTTGTGCATGTTATCCCATTACTTGCTTGCCCCAGGCTCTGGAGGGTCCAGCGTCCATTTGATTGAGGTCGACCAAGGGTTAAAAGAGGGCAAGAGCTGCATCGCCATGACGCTGGCCGAGACATTGATGGATTTGGATGCTTTCCATCGCCGAGAGACGACTAGATTTGCGGGGAGTCCACTACTACTATAGGTAATGTTTCCCACCCTATCTCACATATATTTCTCACATCACTCGGCCCTCGGGCTTGGTTTTTCTCTCAAAACCCTTTTCTCACTTTTCTGTTCACGTACACCTCTCTATTCTTTAATCTCTCATTTTTCATCCCTCCCCAGATATGGTTGATGGATAAGTTGAAGGTTGTGGACTCATGCCCAGCATATTCAGCTCGCGGCTATTTCTTCCGACGACATCTAGTCGATGCCCCTGATGAGGGATGGTGGTGCGAATGGATGTGCAGTCTGTCCGCTGTCAACATTGCTTGGTGCTGCCCCTTGCTCAATCTGTAGGCAATGAGTTACAACATGTCTCGCCAGCCGGGCATTCAGCTGATTGGCTTGACACACCGCGTCTTTTACTTCCCGTTCCGATGTCGGCGCCAATTTGGGCATGATCAGACTTGCCCGGAAGAAGGGATAGAGTACTTTGCCGTATTTCCAGTCCGAGGCGCATAGCTAGCTCGATATGCCACATCATAGAGGACGAGAGAGCTTCTGGCCCCCGTTCCCACTTTCAATTGCACCCTCTCTGATGAGTGCATAGCTTGGGTTGATGAAGAGGTGCAGGTTGGGCCTACTTTGGCATCAGAGGCTTCCATAAGCTTTGGGAGGGGGCGCAGGAACACCTGACTTGACTATGCCCCGAATTTATTGCTTTAATCAGTACTTTCAAGTTTTCTTTATGAATGTAATAAAAAGCAACTTCAATTTGTATTCAAGAGTAGGAGAACTCTGTATTGAAATCAATGTAATTGAAGGTTGTGGGTACTGAAAATTTTCCATTTGGTCCAAAATGGTCTTAGTTGTAAAAAGATTAATTTGAGCAAAATAAACTTTTATTAAAACTTTTCAAAACCATTTTCGATATGGATCACAACTGGACACGCCCGAGATCTATCACTAAGATGTACAACCCCGGATCCCAGCAACTGGAAAGTTGCCCTTAGTCTGACTAGCACTGCACTAAAGATCACAACCGAGCTCTTGAATGCAGAATGGACAAAGATGACCGACATGATCACATGGACAAAGTTGATCGGGAAAGTGTTCATGGCTGGACTTCGGAATGAAGTTGCCTACATATCCCAAAGATGGAAATCAAGCCTTACATAGTTCGGTTCCGGTTCACTTGTGTATTAACCCTCTCCTTTTATGCTCTAACTTTTGCCAAGGCCACCCTTTTCGGGTTTTCAACTTTGCGAGCTCAACTTTTATTATTTCAAATTTTTCATACTCTAACTTTTGCCTAGGTCGCCCTTTCGGGTTTTTGGCCTAACGAGCCACTCAGGGATAGTATTTCTTCAACTTATCCATGTTGATTGGCTGGGAAAACTCTAGGCCATCTAGGTCCATCAAAACGACAGCTCCACCCAACCAGATAGACTTGATGATGTAAGGGCCAGTCCAATTGGGTTTGAACTTGCCCCTAGGGTCGTGAATGGGAGCTCGGTTGTCTTTGAGCACTAGATCCCTTTCTTTCAAATTCCTGGACTTAACCTTTTTGTTAAAAGCCCTGGCAATTCTTCGTTGATAACCACGGACATGATCTGATGCTTTCAGCCTTCTTTCATCAAAGAGCATGAGTTCTTCGAATTTGTTTTGCTGCCAATCTGCCTCAGCTATCTGACACTCAGCCAATACCCGTAATGACGAAACCTCAACGTCGATAGGCAGAACAGCCTCCATCCTATAAACTAAGGAATACAGAGTTGCCTCAGTAGAAGTTCGAATTGAAGTCCGGTAGCTCCAAAGAGCAAATGGCAGCTTATCTGGCCAGTCCCTGTAGGTTTCCACCATCTTCTGTAGAATGTGCTTGATGTTCTTGTTGGCGGCCTCAATTGCTCCGTTGGTTTGTGGCCGATATGTAGATGACTTATGAAAAGCCACGTTGTATTTCTCTAACAAGTCGATCACCTCCTTCTTGAAGCGGGAACCATTATCCGAAATAATCTCATTCGGGACCCCATAGCAACAGATGATGTTGTTCCTGATGAACTTAGCGACATGTGATGCCTTCAACACCGCGTAAGATTGGGCCTCAACCCACTTTGTGAAGTAGTCTATCGCTACCAGAATGTACTCATGCCCGTTGGACCCCTTCGAAGTGATAGCCCCAATTACATCAATTCCCCAGACTGAAAACAGCCACGGTGCAGTCATGTTGTACAGCTTCGATGGTGGAATGTTCATGCGGTTTGCGTGGATTTGACATTTGTGGCATTGCCAAACAAAGCCAATACAATCCTCCTCCATGGTTGACCAGTAATAACCTTGTCTAAGGATCTTAGAGCTAGCATCACCCCGCTCATGTCGCACGCACTCTCCTCCATGGATGGCATGCATCGGTGTTTGGATTCTTGACATCAACGATAGCTTATGCATCCGAGATGACCCCTCTTGTCTGATTTACCCATGACGATGGCGGCGGCCATTCTTCGAATTGCCCTCTTATCTTTGGCATTTGCCCCTGGTGGATAAGCTTAATTTTCCAAGAAGTTCTAGATGTCGTAATACCAGGGATTCTCATCTTCTACCTCATCTATGGCAGCAATCAACTCGTGAGCGGCCGCAATTTCTGTTCGATGATGATCAGACACATCTGGACTCCAAAAGGGATGTCTATCATAGAAGATAGAGTTGCTAATGAATCAGAGAACCAGTTGTTCTCTCTTAACAGATAAGCGAAGTTTAGTTTCTCAAACCGAGGAATCAGAGCGTCCAAGGTCTGGTGATAGATTCTCATCTTTTCTTCTTTAACTTTCCAATCTCCTTTAGCTTGAGATACAACAAGGTTCAAGCCCCTGATGACATCCAACCGTTTTGCCCCTAGTTCTAGGGCGGCTTCCAATCCAGCAATACATGCGTCATACTCTGCCTCATTGTTTGATACTTTGAACCGGAGTTTGAATGCTAGAGGTATACGGGAATTGTCAAGTGCTATCAGCAACACCCCTATCCCATACCCGTATTGGTTTGACGTTCCGTTAAAGTACATCGTCCAAGTCTCTTCGTCGATATGCAGAATGGCCTCGTCTGGGAATAGATACTCAACTGCTTCATCCCCTTCAACTAGGTGGTCAGCTAGGAACTCCGCTACCGCTCTCCCTTTCACTGACTTGCGCGTCATGTACTTCAAATCAAATTCGGAAAACAGAAGCAACCAACGGGCTAGCCTACCCGTAAGTGCTAGTTTCTCAAAGAGATATTTGATGGGATCTAATCTCGAAACCAGTATTATAGAGTGAGCTAACACGTAGTGCCTCAACTTCCTGGTAGCCATACCAAGGCCAAACAAGCCTTCTCCAGCAGAGTGTAGCAGGTCTCATAATCTAGCATTTTCTTGCTCAAATAGTAGATAGCCTTCTCCACTTTGTCCTCAGACTCCTGTGCAAGCATGTAGGCCATTGTCGTTTCAGTCACTGATAGGTACAGAATCAACGGTTTCCCCGGCTTAGGTGGTGACAACATAGGTGGGTTATGTAAATATTGCCTGATCTGCTCGAAAGCAACTTGGCATCGGTCATCCCATTGGAAATTTTTTCCTTTCTTCAGGAGACCAAACAGTGGTTCACAAGTGAAGGTTAATTTTGCAATAAACCGTCTTATGAATTGCACTTTACCCAGAAAGCCTCGCACCTCTTTTTCAGTCCTCGATGGTGGCATTTCTAAGATGGCCTTGATTTTGGAAGGATCGACCTTGATACCTCTTTGTGTGATAAGGAACCCCAGCATTTTCCCTGTTGTAACACCGAAAGTACATTTATGAGGATTCAGCAGCAACCGATACTCTCTGATCAGTTAGAAGAATTTCTGCAAGGCAGTGTAGTGGCCCTCTCTTTCCTTGGACTTGACAATTATGTTGTCCACATACACCTCAACCTCTTTATGGATCATATCGTGCAAAACTATCGTTGCAACCCGTTGATACGTAGCCCCAGTATTCTTCAGCCCAAACGACATCACCCTATAATAATAGGTTCCCTACGGGGTGGTGAAAGCAGTCTTCTTCCTATCGTCGGGTGCCATCAAAATCTAATTGTAGCCTGAAAACCCATCCATGAACGAGAGCAGCGCATGCCCAGCAGTGAAGTCTACTAATTCGTCGATATGCGGCAGAGGAAAGTCATCCTTCGGACTGGCTTTATTCAAATCCCTGAAGTCCACACATACCCGAATTCTGTCATCCTTCTTTGGCACTGGAACTATATTGGCCAAACAAGTTGGGTATTCAGATACCAACAGGAACCCTACTGTAACATGCCCGGGGGGTACCCCCGCGAGTTAAACAGTTCAGACTCCCGAGATCTCTTTGATCTAGTCTCACGAGTGCAATGTGAAATGTAGATAAGAGTCCAGCTTTGGCAACTTTTAGTGAAAATCCATTTTATTGTAATTTTGTCAAAAATGGACTGCCTCATCAGATCTCAGAGTCACCACCTAATATTTATTTTGGGAAAATTAGGAAACCCATGACTCGTGCCAAGGCCACTGCTTGTCGTAACCAAGGATGCTTGGTCCGGAACC
Organism: Camellia lanceoleosa; assembly: GCA_025200525.1. Lineage (NCBI taxonomy): Eukaryota > Viridiplantae > Streptophyta > Magnoliopsida > Ericales > Theaceae > Camellia > Camellia lanceoleosa. The sequence continues at coordinate 43,337,294 of CM045766.1, read as the reverse complement.
TTAGGTATAAAGGGGGAAGGTCATTAATTGAGCACCCCCGCTCACCCGATCAGAAGATCGGCCTTTACTAAACCATGATATGAATTTTATCTTCTTTGTATGTTCATGTTCTGATTATTTAATAAATCCTAAAATTTACTATGTGAAACATATAAGTATAGACTATGTCACCCATTTTGGACCAACTTGATTTCATGCAGTTTTGAAAATGTATAACCCAAATAAATTGAGTTTACAATCATGAAAATCAACATCATTCCAAATTAAGCGACACAACCTCCATCCTGGCATTCATATAGTTATATCACATAAGAAAATAGCCACATGGTAGGATGCTTAAACATAGTAAGAAAAACACACACAAGCGGGATACTAAAACATAAAACTTACATGTTTGATGACCCATGAACAAGCTACAAAACAAAGTTAGTAAAACATGCATGATCTTATATACAAAATCCTAATGCAATTCACTCATGAGATGCAACTAAAGATTGACTTCTAAGATCGACATGTGAATCATCTCAAGAACATGAGGTAGCACATAATCACATAGGAATTGATTAAATCCACAAATGCAAACTTCGCCAAATCAAGATGCATGAAACATGGATACAAAGCATGAATATGGTGAAAAATAAATATGATGTTTATGTACAAATAAGGAAAGCAAGTAAAAGAATGGGATAGAAAGAAGTGGGGCGGAGAATTATTACAATGCTTTGAATAAATTATTACAAACCAGATAAGAGATAGAGAAGGGAATATTACAACAAAATAAAAACCTCACAAACTCTCAAAATAAAAATAAAATAAAATAAAATAAAGAAACTTCATGTGTGCCGGAAAATATTTTGCTTGACATAGGAAGACTGCTCTGTTCTGTCCGGAGAAACTTATTTTGCGGGAGCACTATTCATCCCGAGATACTATTCACTACCGGAAGTTACTATTCATCATGACAATTACTATTCACCTTTCTTGATCGTTATTCATCTTACCGGACATTTTTCATCATGATTACTATTCATTGCCGGAGGTACTATTCATCGACGGGGTATTATTCATCATCGGGGTTACTATTCACCGCCGGAAGTTACTATTTACCGCCGGAGGTTACTATTCACCACCGATCACTATTCATTTGGCGAGGTCACATCTTTTAACAAATTAGGTGGTTCGACCAACCATTTAAAGTGGTAAAATTACAACAATTTAGAAATAGTAAACTACAACATTTTATGTAAATTACAACAATTTATATACAACAGTAAATTACAGCAGATAAAGTGGTAAAATTAGATGGTTTGACCGACCATTTAAAGTGGTAAAATTACAACAATTCATAAATAGTAAACTACAACATTGTATGTAAATTATAACAGTTTATATACAACAATAAATTACAGCAGATAAAGTAGTAAAAGTAGGCAGTTCAACCGACCATTTAAAGCGATAAAAAAAAAAGTTATGAAAAACAATAAATGAAGTGCTTAAACAAATTATATCACATTTTGAAATTAAATGAAAGTTCGCGAAAACTCACCTTTCGGGGAAATGATGAATTCTTTTGATTCACAAACTTTCTTTTGATTAACCTCAAGTCTGTGGAAGGTGTTCTCAATTCTCAGTCCAAAATTTGGAATTACAACTTTAGTGGTTCCTTCTTTCTGCTTCTTTTTCTCTCAAAATTCTCTCACACCACTTATTTATTTATTTATTCTCTCTCCCAATTTTCTCAGAGTTTTCTGATCTCTCTCCCTCTGAAAAAACCTCTCTATCCTTCTCTGATCCTCCCTCTTTTATAGAAAATAATTGTAAGAAAAAGACAAAAGAAGAAACGGTGGAAGGAGTTGATTTCAAAAGATGCACAGTGATTTTACTGTGCATTGCACAGTAAAATTACTATGCACTTTACAATATAATAATATATAAAAGGAATTATTAGCATAAATATATGTACAAATACCCAAAAATATATATAAAAACACACAAATATGTAAAATTAAAATACATGGACTAATATTTTAGTAGGCCAAATATGCAACATAACTTGACCAAAGCGGGTCTAAAGGCACAGAAAACAAAAAGACACACAATGGGAGTGTAATGAATTTTTTTCTTTTAAAGGAGGAATAGTACCCATATATAATATAATATTATTATATATACAAAAGTTTGGTGCGTGGGTGAAACCATGGTACCGAATAAATTTAATAAAATATTATATAATAATATAACATAATATATATATATATAATACATAATAAAGGGAAAGAAAATGGAGAAGGAGTCTAACATAATTTGGCAAAAACAGGTGTAAGCCTGGGATTAAAGTTTACATTCCATCTTTTCACTAAGAATTTTGTGAGATAGCATATTCTTATTTTCATCATCGAGTAATAAAAAGAAAGCGCCCAAGTCTTAGGGCCGGTCAAAATGGGGTGTCTACACTTGCGTCAATCTGTTTGGTGACCTATTCTTTGATCTTTAGAGCCCAGTCTGGGTGGAGCCTTCGGAGCTTCTTCTTAACAGGTCGGGGCTCTGGGCAAGAGGGATCCGGTGCTGTACAATCTCAGGATTGATTCCAAGCATGTCTTCATAGGATCACGCGAAAACATCTTTGAAATCTTTTAATAAAGTGACTAAGAGCTCACGCTCCTCCGAAGACAATGTGGACCCGATCTGGACCAGCTGCGGGTCCTTCTCAGTACCAACATTAATTGTGGTGATTTCATCAACCAACGGTTTTACAAACCTCTCCTGCTCTTGATCAATCAAACGTTGTAAAATTGGAGGCATTTCTTCCTCATCGTTTTCATAAAAATTTTTAAAGTCTTGATTAATGCAATAAATTAAAGGTACAAAAAAGTACTCGGAAGCCATAGCCGTACCATTCTCATTAATAACATCCAGTCTACCTGATTCCTCTGTTACAACAGACTCAAAGGAAAAAGAAAAAGACGACCTGGACAGGACAGTGGCATCCGGGTTATCATTCCCAAGAATACCGGACTCAGACTTAGACGAGCTGGAACCTGATTCTGACTCTACAAACTCAGTAGAATCAGATTCCGGCTCACTACCTGACCCGATGCTGCTCGATAAAAAGCCCTCCTCGTATTGCCAAATGAGGGAGGGTGCGATGGATGCATCCAGAATGTTTGAAGATGGGCCCACAGCCGCTTCATTCCCAATCAGAGAAACTGAGAAGTTATCCCCCAAGCACTCCGATATGATCTGAGGATTTGATAGTAGACAAGCTAGTGCTACCCCCATCTCAATTTCTATGCTCTCGGAATCCTCCTCCTTGCAGTGCTTAGCCTCAGCTGGTGGGTCTGCCTGCTCTTCGGCAACTTCATCCCCAGATAATTGCAAGTCAAAGAAAATCTTGAATCTCGGCAGGCACCGCCTCTCTACATTTAGCCATGGCTCCGGGAAGCCGCAAAGTGGGAAGTCTTCCCCCTCCCGGACAAAGCGTCCGTTCAGGGTCCCCTAGATGGGTCTGTGCATCAACTCATATTGCTTCCCGGCTTGCTTGGCTCTGGCTCTTCCAGCCATCTCTTTTCCTTTCCTCACCCAATCCTCTTTGGTAGGCAGATAACTTAAGCAAAAGGTATATGGGTTGTGCGGCGCTTCGGCCGATACTGCAACGCCCTTCCAACCACTTCGCCCTAATCCCATCCCGGGCATGTGCTGAAGCTTGTTCATAAGGTAGACAGATTGTGTGCTGACGTATAGCCCCTCATCAACAACTAGAATATTCTGTATAACCCGGTCCTCAGCTAGAGTGAATCTTGACAAAAATGCATCATCTGCGCCATGCTCAATCTCCAGAACTGGTGTAGAAACTTCTGGCAGCAGATGTATTGAGGAATTCCCAAAAACGATTTCCACACCCCTTCCCGTGGGGGTACTTCAGCATTTGGTGCAGGGTGGAAAGGACAGCCTTCACCTAGTGCAGCTACGGCCGCCCCAGGAGTAGATTGAAGGTGACCGAGACATCCAAGACATGAAAATCAATATCCTGTTGCCCTGGACCAACCTGAGTCTGAATCTGTACAGTACCCATTACCTCTCGGCTGGTATTATCGTAGGCCTGTATCACCTGGGTAGTAGGCACAAAATTCGCGGGCTTCAACCCGATAGCATATGCCGTTCTCGACGGACACACATTGATAGCAGACCCTATGTCAACAAGGACCACCGGTATCCATTTCTCTCTACACTCGATAGAGACATAGAGCGGTTTGTTATGATCTGAGCCCTCAGGCGGCAGTTCCTTGTCAGTGAAGGTCAAGGTCGGGGAAGCGCCTCTCGGGAAAACCAACCCTACCAACTGCTCCGATGTCGTATCAATTGAAATCTTGGCCTGGTCCATGGCTGTAAGGATGGCCTGTCTGTGAACCCTTGAGGCCATTAGCAGTCCCCAGATGGAGATGTATACTTGAATTTTCTTAAACTGTTTCAGTACAGCCTCCTCTTCTAGCAGTTTTTCTTTCTGCCTCTCTGCTTCTTTGTCCTTCCCGGAGGCCTCCGACTGGTCTAAGTGTGGGGGCTTGAAATACCGCCCGCTCCTGGTCATATGGTCCACCTCCTCAACATACCAGGTGTCATCTGGTTGGTTCTGCCTCCAATCTTCGTCGGTGTGGGCAAGACATAAGTCGTCGTCTTCCCACCACATACCATCGGCAACCGACAGACAGCTGTCCAGTTCCGTTGTAACTATTTTGGTGCTCATAGCACGTTCTATCCCCGCAGGGGCCTTGACCTTGGTGCTCACAGCATGTTTCGTCCCCGCAGGGGCTTTGGCCTTTCTACCCCTCTCAATATCCTCGATATTTTCTTGCTCAAGGCGCTTTGATGCAGCCTCCTATGCAATGCCTACCGTACTCAAACTGCCCAGATCCTGAGCAAAATTCTTAACACCGGTGCTCTCTAGCGATTTCTCCCTATCCTCGGCCATTCTGGCCACTACTGATGTCCCCGTTTTTGACGGCCCCTGTACTGGCTGAGGTTCCTCAACAACATCTAGTTGGTCACTGAGCCACCCCGTATTCTCTGCTGATCCATCCAAATCAAACCAATTGATGCTCGCATCTCCCGGGTCCTGTTCATCAAAGAATTGAAGGTTGCCGATACCTCCCTCCACCTCTGCTAGGTCATCTAACCCCTGACTTGGTCCATCTCCCCGAACCACACTGATCTCTGCCCCAACTGGCAATTCTACCCTTGGCTTGGCCTGGCCTGTTGATACGATATAACCACTCAGGTTGTACACAAAGCTCGCAGACCCGTCAGGCTCTGAATCATCATTATTCTATGCCCCCAAAGTCATCCCAGTTTTGTGTTCGATAGTCACCACCACTAGTTCAGGTTGGGTTAAGGAGGTACTCATCATGCACAAATCCGTGCTATCCGGGATGAACACCTTAGGCTTGGGTAAGTGGGAGGGTGTGATATATACGCTTGGGTCATATGGAATGGCCGCGGTTTGGATTGGGTTGATGTGTTTGGATGGTAGAGCTTGGTTATGTGGTGGGAGTAGGTTGGTGGTGACATTCGGCTTTTCCGGTGGCGCGATCACCTTGTTGTCAATGAGATCCTGAATCTCATGATGCAATCTGAAGCACTGGCCAGTGTTGTGACCATGTTGTTGGTGAAAGGCACAGTATTTGGCTGGGTTATGGGAAGCAAGAAGTTTGTCTAGCAATGGCCGCGGCTCTAGGGGCTTCAAATGCCCTTTCTTGATTAGAACCCCTAGAGCTTTGGACAGGGGCATGTACAGTGAAGTAAAGGTCCTTTGGCCTCAGGGTGGATATCTGGTTGTTTGTGAGTTGGTACCGAACGTACCGGTAAATGGGGTGGCTGTTTTTGGTGTGGTGGTGGTGACCATGCCCACATCGAAAGTTTTGGCAGCTGCAGCGCTACTCGTGCCTGCATTCAAACTATGGGTAAATGCCCTCTTGGGTTGCTCCCTCTCATGGTCAATCAGACCCTATTTCATGGCGTCTTCAATCTATATCCCAATCTCGTGTAAATCAGCAAAGGTGGGAAGGGGTAAGACGACCATCTTTTGCATCAATTTGGGTTGGGGATTGCGCACAATCATCTGTATATGATCCTTGTCGACCGGCCTGGTGGTCATCATAGAAGCTTTGGCCCTCCAACGGGTTACAAAGTCGGAGAAGCCCTCTTTTGGCTCTTGCCTCGTTGTCTCGAGATCACGAGTTGTGATCTCGATTTGTGTGTTGTAGGAGTATTGAGCTACAAAGGCCTCAGCCATCTCGTCCCAGCTTCTCTTGACAGAGTCCTCTAGCTTTGTGTACCAAATAGCCGCAACACCCGATAGGGTCCGGCCGAAGAGGGAAAGCTTTTGCAATCTGGAGAAGCCCACTGGCCTTAAGATATCCGAGAACAATGACAGATGTACCATGGGGTCCCCAGAACCGTCAAAACGGTCTATATGTGGCATCTTAAACCGGTCCGGCAAAGTCACTGCCAAATCAGTGTATCCATCCTCTATGTCCAGAATGGAATTCACACCTTAAGCCCTCTCGAATAGCTTTTCAAGCTTACTAACCTTCAGAGCGCTCGGGTCCATCTCAGATTCAAATGGTGTATCTATTGAGAAGGCCAGTGTCTTTGAAATCTGCGGTAGAACTGGTGGTGGGACTGGCCCTGTTGGAGCGTCTGTATCTTCCTGGACGTTTGCATTATCCCCGAGTGTTGGAACTCTAGGTGGGGGTGGAGGTGGATGCGAAGCCGATGCTCCGGCTTGTTGCGGTTGATTCTTTGTTGTTCTTTGAAGTCCGCAATCAACTCGCTCGTTGAGCCACAACCTCGCCTAACGTCAAGAACTGGCAAGAACTGCTGGCGGGCAAAGCATGGCTTGCATAGTCTCTTGGAGTTGACGCATCATGTCCTCCATACTTGCCATATGGTGTTGATCTAACTGAGCAACAGTTGTGTCTCTCTTTGTGGTGGAAACAGGAATCTAATCCCTACTGTGCACGTGGAGTAGACAAAGATCTCTGAATTGGTAACTGTTGTACTGGTGATCTATGCCTGGATGACCTCCGTCTTGTAACCGGGGGTAGTGACATAAACACTAGTTGTCTGTCAACTAGATCCTCAGATCGGGAAAGCCTTCGACCTCTGGTCCAGAGTGCTTGGGGAATATCTGCTGTTCGAAAGCAATGATGCTAAACTACCTTGCAAAAAGATAAATAAAGCATAATAAGGAAACAATAAGCATAAAAACAGACAGCATTTCGGCTTAAAATAAAGACAACACACAGTTGGCATTTGTAAGCTGAACACACTGTTCTCGATACTGATCACTGCTCTCAAATCACTGCCCCAAATCTGATATCCTTAGGTAAAACTGATTCCCCAAATACTGATGCCCACAGGCATGATACCCAGACTTACAAACGGATACATGCATTCCTGTAGAGACACACTTTAAAAGCACATAGCAAGCAACTGAGAGCTAAAACACCCCTATGAAGTGGTAGAGTTTCCCTGTCCTATCTCGTTAGGAGCTAGGGTTTCACTACGCACACAGCGGTTTTAAACAACCTACAACCGGGTAAGCAACCTGTCCTAGTTTGGAATGGTCACTATGGATTCTGATATGCACTAGGTCGAATGGTCAAAAAGGGTGTCTCGGTAAAAACCGAGGTTTGTGTTCCCATCGTGGCAGAGCCCATAACCGGTCAGCCTTATGGCACGTAGCCTCCGGCAAACTGTTCAGGAATAGCAGACGGCAAACATGGTGTCCTAGGCGCACAAATGCAAATGTAATGCAAAGAGACACATAAGTGTAGTCAAAACTACATATCATGAGTTCGAGTCAAATTCTCTAAATCCCCAGCAGAGTCGCCAAAAACTGTTGACTGCCCGAACTCCGCTTCGCGCGCGAGGGTGCGAATTGTGGTTCTAGCTACTACAGTTCGAACTCCTGTCACGGTTCTGAATCTAATCTCACAAAGTGCAATGTAAGACTGATAAATCACCAAAGAGTCCAAATCTGGCAAATTGTTTTAGAAAACTGATTTTAATCAAGAAGTGCCAAACATGGACTGCTTTGCCAGATTTCAGAGTCGCCACCTAAATATTTTGTTTTGGGAAATTTAGGAAACGTTGACTCGTGCCTAAGGCCACATGTCCATCATCACCAAAGTTGCCTCAGCTCGGGAACTTGGGTACGAGAAGGGAAGGTCTTGAAATGAGCACCCCCGCTCACACGATCAAAGGATCGGCCTCTACTAACATAATATGTTGTTTTTGAAAACACATGTGTTCTTGTTTGATTATTAGCTAACTTACTATGTGATGAACACAACATACAAGTATAGACTAAATCACTTGATTTGGAACAAAACATCTCATGTTTGTTTTTCAAAAATGGTTTGAAGTTGCTACTCGCGAGTAAGCTAAGGTGTAGATTTGCCACCCTCAAGTAGGCTTAGAAAACATGGTGATTTGCCACTTCAAGTGGGCTTAAAACGCACATTTTGATGAATTGTTCCAGTTCAAGCAATGAAGCCTTCATCCACAGGCATTCATGCAGTTTAAACACTTAAGCAGTTAGCCTTATGGCAAGCATGCTATCATGGCAGTCACTTACACACATGCAAGGATGCTAAAGCGTAAACACTCACAGTGTACTCCGAGTCAAAACAGAAGCTAGTTAGTAATCAAGGCATGATCCTAGCTATGTTAAGAATGCCTAATGCAACACATGCAAAAATGCAACTAAAATAGGCTCGGCTATCTAGAATGGCATATGAATGCAACTTGATAACATGTATTCAAATTAGTATTGAAATACAATGCAGTTTGTATGATGCGCCGAGCCCGGTGCATGCAAGACAGATGAATGATGCACACATGCGAAGCATAAGGTATGCTAATTGAAACATATGCCTAAAACTAACCATCGAAAGCTGATAAGTAAAATGGAGAAAGACATGGGGTTGGAAGACATTCACACACATGCGCACGCTTATTACAACAGTTGTGCCCTCTCGAAGGAGGGTCCGAATAATATGCTAACTCGCTAATCTAAGCTAAATAAACTAATTATTACAAAACGAAACTAATTAACTAATCCTAGTTAACTAATTAGTTATTACAACGCAAATGAATAGCTAAGTGCGTTAACTACTTAAGTACAAAACCAAATAGCTAACTAGCTAAGCTAAACAGTTAACAGGAGCCTGCATGCATGCTCAATCGCCTCACTCGGAAATCCATCGCTATGCGCCAACTTGCCTCTGTTTGCATTTGATTTCAGAACACTGCACAAACTTCCAGCTAGCTTCTACTCCATCATGGAGACCTCCAGGAAGGCTGCCAACTACTTAATGGTGGTGTAGACCACCTGTAGGCCACCTAAACATGCTGCAGACCAGAAAAAGTGGTCGGCTAGCCACTTTTGTTGGTCTGCCGACCAGAAAATCTTGCCAAGCTCCAATTTGCTGCAATAGAGAACAAAAAGGGGCACAACAATTTATTTTGCAAGGTATGTGTGCACAACCACCCTCCCTATCATTTCTTAAGCTCAATGGAGTGTGGTTCTCAACTCTCGGGCCACCAACCGAGCATCGCAATGCACGATGGTCGAGAAGTCAAGTTTGCACAATTCAATGTCAATGAATGCACAAATAACACATAAGGGCCTTAACCTCTATCATGCTCGATCAAGAGGGTCGGCGACCGAGAAATAAGGCACGTTTCATCACTTCAACTATGAAACGTCCCTCGTTTCTTGTGTTTGGATTAACACTCTATCCAAACACAATGCAATGCAACATGATCAACCTATCAATGCTAATGGCATGCAAACACAATGCAATGCAACATGATGCAAACAACATGCATTGCAACAAAAGGCAAACACAATGCAATGTGACAACATGCAAACAACATGCTCTTCTATGAATGCTAGAATGGAATGCACGAGTTTCCAACATATGAACAATGAATGCATGGCAAGTTTAGAAGCCTAAGGCATCAAAGCTAGGAAAGAACATCTCACAAGAGGCATGCAATACAATGCGCAATGGACTTAAACCGAATATGGATAGACCTAAATCATGCCAAAATAGTGGCCATAATGTGCTGAAATGCTACTATTTAAAGCAAGAAAATGCATGCTCATGCATTGGGCCATCAATTAGGCATAAGAGCACAACTCTCAAACATGATGAAGAGGTGATAAACATGGAAGTGTGACAACACTGTATGCTCTGAAATCAAGTATTAAATGATGCCAAATCATCCAAACAACATAAGCATAGCATGTTAGAAGGCCTAAGACAGAAGGCTATCAAAAGGGACTACACAAGAGGCATGCAATACATGGCACAAATGATAGAACCAGCCATAGACAGAGCTCAATTAGGCCAAAACAAAGACCAAAGCATGCTGGGACGGGAGCTCAAAAGCCTAGGCATGCATGCATACAAGTTAGGCCATAAGTGAGGCACAAAGGCATAACCCTTAAAATCACTCAAAGAGTGAAAGAAGTGAGAACATGGCAATGCTATATGCTTTGAAATATCATGTTAAATGATGCCAAATCGTGCACATGTCACAAATGAAGCATGCTAGGAGGCTCAAAGCTTGAAACTAGCATAGGCACTTGCACTATAGCTATGCAATACATGAACCATATGGCCAAGACAACCCAAAACAGTCCTAGAGCATGTCAAATCAAGGCTAAAACATGCACGGAGTATAGCCAAAACAAGCTAGCATGGTAAGCTAAAACATCAAGTAAGCAAGGCCAATGAGCATGATTACTCTACACCTACCAAAACCAAGCATGAGTTGATTTTACCAACAAAAATTAGAGTTGTAGTATGGCAAAATAAGACCAAAAACACACTGAAATGGCAGCCCAAAAGCTTAGGCAAGATGGCATGCATATTGGCTCATATTTAAGGCATAAAGCACCAACCCTCCAAAGCATTGAAAGAATGAAAAATGTGAGGGCATGACCACACTACACACACTAAAATTACATACCAAATGATGCTAACACATGCAAATAGCCCAAGCAATGCATGCTAGTGACTTGGAAAACTCAAAGCTAGTGAGCAAGAATGCACTATGGCTATACAAAGCAAGGCATGCATGACCAAAACAACATAAAACAGAGCTTAAGCATGGCAAAACATGAGTAAGCGCTTGCTATAGTTGAGCAAAAAACATGCTAGAATGATGGTCCAAAGCATGATGCATGTTAGGCTAGTTAGTGGAATTGCACTACAAGTGCAAGAAGCATGCAAGAAGCAATCAATCTGACCCAAAATAGAGCTACAGCATGCTAAAACAACACCAAAAACTTGCTGAGATAGGACAAGAAAGATGAGCTATAAACACAAGCATGTAAGGCTAGTATGCAAAATTTACGCTACAAGTGTAACATGCAAGCAACCAATGATCAATCCAGCCCAAAATAGAGCTATGCCATGCTGAAATAATGCCTAATACATGCTAAGATGGAGCCAAAACATGCTAGAAAGACATGCTCAAACGTGAGGCCAACAAGGCAAGCAACCAGGACACAAGGAGAGGGGATGACCCCTACCTATTTGGGACCTCAAAACACACTTTCCACCACTGAAATTCCTCTGAGTTTTAGTGGTGGGAAGTCCAAAAAGAGGTGGTCCCAATAACTTAAAAGGATAGCTCAAAATAAGGCAAAATGAGGCACAAAAGGGGGTCGAACACCCCCAACGCCAAAGAGGCCTTAAACAACCTTTCTTAACACTTAAAATGAGAAATTTTTGCAGTAAAAAGTTAAGCCTAAAACATCATACAAATAGGGCCAAAGACTTAAGCAAAACAAAGCTTTAGAGAGGATAGAGTCTCACCCTTGAAGAAACACAACAAATGAGCAACTTCTGAGGAAAAACCAAGTCTTTGAGCTTCAAAAAACCTTCAAGAACCTCAACTCAAGAATGAAGGTGTTTCACCATGTGTTTGTGTTCAAAAGTGTGAAGAAATGGCACTTTTAAGCACAAATATGTAGTGAAAGGATGAAGTATAGAGATAGATGATATGTATAGCCTCAGCCAAATTTTCTTAATCTGAGACAAGAGGGAGGAGGCTCCCTTATATAGAAAAAAATGCATCAAGCTTGTTCAACAAGCTAGAGGCTCCAAGCCATCCCTCCATACACGTGTATGGAGGATGCTTTCTGTGCCTAACAGCTGGCAAGAAAATATCTGCAGAAAAATACAGAAAAGGTGTCGACCAGTTGAGGTGGTTGGCCAACAACTCCCACTAGTCGGCCGACTAGAAAAAGTGGTCTACAAGGGGAAGAGGTGGTCTGCACAAAGAAATGAGAGTGGTGGCATGGCTGCCGACCACTTTAGGTGGTCCAAAGACCACCAAGACCAGCTGGCCGACCAGAAAACTGGCTGGCAGGGAAGAAAAGTGGTCTACAGGGGGAGAAACTGGTCTACACCCCTTGTTCCACCCTCCAGGAAAAGAAAACAAGGTTTGGTTCAAAACCAAACCATAAAGGAAGCAAGATAAAGGTCTGCAAGACAAGGTACGTAGCCGGAAGCCCCAAAAACTAGTCTACCGGTACCAAAAGTGGTCTACGAGAGGGAAAGGTGGTCTACAACCATAAAAAGTGGTCTACAGACCTCTGTTTCCTTCTAGACCAAGGCAACAAGGCATGGTGCAAAAACCAAGCCAAGAGGAGAACGTTAAGAGGTCCCGAGACAAGGCGCTCGGCCGAAGGCTCCGAAAATCGAAAACTAGCCTACAAGAGTGAAAAGTAGTCTACGACCACAAAAAGTGGTCTACAGACCTCTCTCTCCCTCCAGGCAAGGGAAACAAGGCATGGTCTACAAACCAAGCCAAAACACAAAGAGTTCAGAGGCCCGGAGACAAGGCACTCAGCTGAAAACTCCGGAAACTCGAAAAGAGCATAAACATGCGCGATCATCGAGCGCTCAATCGATGACGTTTGAGTCTTAAGATCGGTCAAAAATGGGGTGTCTACAACCATCGGCCACTATTCATCTAGCGAGGTCACATTTTTAACAAAATAGGTGGTTTTGATTGACCAATTTAAAGCAGTAAATTACAATAGTTTATGTAGGCGGTGTGGTACTGACCATTCAAAACAGTAAATTACAACTATTTGTATAAAGCAATAAATTACAATAGTTTATGTGCAATAGTAAATATCACATATTTAAAACAATAAAGAAAATACAAGAAAATAAATGAGAAGATTGCAAAAATTCACCTTGGAAGAAAATGGTGGATTTTCTTATTTATTAAACTTTCTTCTTTACACCCTCACAGTTATAGAGTATGCTTTAGAATCTAAGCAAGAAGTTTTGAGTTTAGCTTTAGTAGAATTTGGGGTGGTGTATATTAGTGGAATATCAGTGAAAGGTAAGAGATTTAAATCTCACTTTGTATTTTCTCTCAATTTTGACGAAATAAACTTTCTTTTGATCAAACTAAGACCTCCTCCTCATAACTCTAATAGTCTTCTATATATAGGCCAAGAGCTAAGACCCCTTCATTTTTGGAAGAGTCAATTTTGGAAAGCCAAATCCTTTTTATCTTTTGAAGAGCTAATTTTGAAAAGCCAACACCTCTTTTTTTTTTGAAAAGCCAATTTTGAAGAGCCAAAACCCATTCATTTTTTGAAGAGCCAAAACCCATTTCTTTTTTGAAGAACCAATTTTGAAGAGCCAAGACCCATTTCTTTTTTGATGAGCCAATTTTCCCAAAATTGCTAAACTTTTCAGACAAGAAAAATGCATAAAAAGATTTTTGAATAGGCCTAAAATAATTTGGCCAAAATGGGTGTAAGGATAGAATTAAAACTTAAATCTGAATTTTCTGCTAAGAAATTCATAAAATAGCATATTCCATTTTTCATCATTGGGTGATCAAAAGAAAGCGCCCAAGTGTTATGGCCAGTCAAAATGCGGTGTCTACAGTTGCCTCTCTTTGACAGAGCTCGAAGTCATTTCATGACGTGAGTGAATGTCAAAGCTCAAAGACGACCCTTTTGACAAGGCCGTAAGACTTGGGCAAACAAACAAGAAGCAAATGCAGTATGTTAAACCTGAGGGTTGCCTATGTATCCCTTTGTAAGGAATCAAACCAGCGTAGTTCAGGGGTAAGAAGCAAATGATATGCCAATGCAATTGAAAGTGGGACTTACACGCGTCACATAGCCTTTGTTTTTCTTTTTGAAAATTCATAATTATGCAATGCGATGCAACAGGTAATATGCAAGGCAAGCCTTGTACAAATGATATGAAGCATACTATGGGATGCAATGCAAATAGACATGTTTCACACAAGTGAAAGAAACCAATAAGAAAGCCCAATCATGTCTCACATAGAAGGAGAGAAGGGATAACCAAGTAAACTCAAGATTGTTCCCCGTGAAAGAAGAAAAAAATGAATCGAGATCCAAAGAAGAAAAAAATGAATCGAGATCCAAACGCGTCTTATGCGAGAGGAGGAAATGTGAAATCAAGATCTACACGCGTCTCAAGCGAGAGGAGGAATTGTGAACTTGAGATCCAAACGTGTCTTACGCGAGATGAGGAATTGTGAACTTGAGATCCAAACGTGTCTTACGCGAGATGAGGAATTGTGAACTTGAGATCCAAACGTCTCTTACATGAGAGGAGGAAATGTGAACTTGAGATCCAAATGCATCTTACGCTAGAGGAGAACAAATGGTGCAACCAACAAGTGTACCTAACCGTATTTCCTACAGAAAGGGGAAAGGTTTTAATTGATTAATCTTTAAATCTTAACACGTTTCACATGAAAGGAGAAAAGGTTGTGTAACCAACGTAATCGTATCTCATACAGAGAGGAGAAAGGTTTTAACCGGGTAAACTTGAAATCCTAACGTATCTCACACAAAAAGAGGAAAGGTGGTGTAACCAACAGGCATACCTAACCATATTTTACGGAGAGGGTGGGAGGTTTTAACCGAGTAAACCTAAAATCATAATACGTTTCACACGAAAGGAGAAAAAGTGGTGTAACCAACAAGCGTACCTAACTCTATCCCATACGAAAAAGAGGAAGGTTTTAATCGAGTAAACTTCGAATCCTAACACGTGTCATGTGAAAGGAGAAAAGGTGATGTAACCAATAGGCGTACCTAACCGTATCTCATACGAAAAGGGGGAAGGTATTAACCAAGTAAACTTCAAATCATAACACGTTTCATGTGAAAAGAGAAAAGGTAGTGTATCCAATAGGAGAGGCATATATTGTATTTCAGACGGAGAGGGGAAAGGTTTTAACTGGGTAAAAGAGAAATGGGTCTTAACTAATAAGCAAGACCTAGACCGTTCCTCAATACGAAATAGGGGGATGGTTTCAACCGGGTAAAGGAGAAAAGTTGTAACCAAAATGTTTGTAAAAAATTCTAGTGATGTGAATGGATTATAACCAAGAGATGCAACAGTGATCACTGTAACAATGCATAATAGATGTAATAGATAGTGCAAGTGTGCTGGTGAATGCAAAAACATGAAGGGGCAATGTGAGACAAACAATATGCAATGATGAATGCACAACAATAATATGGGGCATGCAAAAATAACATGATGGATGCACAACGGATGAATACACAAAATGATATTTTTTTTTCCCTTTTTCCAAAATTTTCTTTTTTGTTCTTTTTTTTTTAATTTTTTGAAAATTTCTTCTTTTTTGATTTTCGTTTGTTTTTTGAATTTTTTTTTGATTTTTTTCCTGTGAAAATTTATATACATACCATATATACATATATATACAAATGATATATAAAATACGTATCATATACATATACATATAGACACAAACAAGCTATATACATATACGGATACATACATATACATATATATACAGACACATATGGACATACAGATACATATACTCTATGTACATATTCATACATATTATATAGATATCTCTCCTTTATTTTTCTCTCTCTTTCTCTGTGTGTGTTTGTGCATCTTTCGTCTTCATCAAGTGGCGTGTCTAGCGCGCGATTTCAACAATCACAGCACTCTTAACCGGCAGCTATTGGACTGACCTCGATTGTCAAAGATTGCCTCAAAAATCCTTCTTTCTAGGCTTCTTCTTCTCTTCTATCTTCTTCTTAAACCAAGGCATGCGAGAAAGACAGAGCATAAAGCTACAAACACCTCTTGCCACTACTCTGCAAATTTTCTCTTTAGCATTATACTCCTCCTGACATGGCCTCTTCTCATCGTCCCCTCACTCACTTCCTTGACCTTAACGATTCCCCGATCAAGATTAGTAGCTCCTCTAAGCCTTGACAAAGTGCCCCTACCCCTATTTCTAGCTTTCCTGCACTGTCAGTCAAGCAACTGATGGCAGCGCAGTCTAATATCGATGTCAACCGCTACACATTGAAGTTCTGTACGGAGAACGTGACCATGGTCTCCAATTTGTCCCACCAAATGTAGGTTAGGACAAGTGAAGTACATCGATTAAACGCCCAACTCTCCATGCTCCAGCATATGTACAAGGATGCTCGAGGAGAGATTAGCAATTTGAAGAAGCAAAATAAGGAGTTGAAATGACAGGCGACCTCTGCAATCCGATTCGGAGCTCCTTGGTGCTTTGCATTTGACGACCGACATTGAGTAATCTCTTTCAGAAGCTTTGCCAATGCTAAGGAAGAGTCTTCAAGGGCTTTCCAGATGTAAAGATACGGTGAGGAAATTGACGGTAGAGTCGAGCGATGAAGTTGTTTGCTAATGAAGTCGGTTTGTAATCTTCGCCGCCGGGCTACTATCAGAATCCGAGAAAAAGTCCCTCTCTCTATTTTTTGTATTTTTCAATTTTTTCTTTTCTTTTTATTTTTTATTTTTTTATTTTTCCTAAGAAGGAGCACCAGTGCTTCAGATGATTTTCCTTTTTTTTTTTTCCCCTGAAATTTGCTTCTCTTTTTTGTTTTGTAATGCTGATTTCACCCTGAAGTTTAATAAAATGAGTTATGTTTGTTTGCACATCATGGTGTGAATGACACAGTACTTGAGCATGAAAACATTGTCTTTAAACTTGAATCTAAGAATGATTTAAATGAGTTCTGAATTGGACATTGAGCCCCCAACTGACTAGAAATAAAAAAAAAAAAAAAAAAAAAACAACTCAAGGAAAGAAAAACCAAGCAAAAAAACCATGACACTTGCCTAAATATTGAACACCGTGGGCGCGACACTCATGGGCTCGGTTCAGACTATCGCGGGCATGGTACCATAAAACAATATTCAAAATAAAAACCACCATTGGTCAACCACCCAGACAACTGCCCGAACAACCGACTGACTAAAGGGTTTTGTTACATTGTCAGAGACAACGATTACACACTTTTTGGTGAGTGATTGACAATGTAAATGGAGACTTTTGATAATACGGGAGAAAGATAGAAAACCTAACTTGATTGTGCCCATAGTTCATCACTTTGACTATTTTTTTTAGTTTTTTTGTAAAAATGTTTTGATCAACATAAGAGTTAGATTAGTATGCTTGTTCCACTCTCTATTTTGAAATCATGTAAGCCAAGTTGTGAGCACCGAAATTTTTCCCTATTTGGTCCAAAGAATGGTCTGGTTTTGCAAAAATGGAATAATTTTTGAGAAAATTAGTCAACTTCATTAAAAATCATTAAAATTTGTTTTCGCAAATGGCCAGTACCCGACTGATATGGAATCAACCCTTGAGATGTACAACCTCAAAATCAGATAACTCGAGCATGATGTACCACTTGTTCTATCTTGCAACCCAGCCTTCCATGAAGAAGAGATAGGCTAATGGAACTGACTAAAGATAACCCAAAAGAACATGGATAGGATAGCCAAGTCGAATACAGATACACCAATCAAACATGGATGACACAAGCAAGTTAAAAATGGTTGGGACTGAACTTTAAGATAAAGCTGCCTATGTATCCCAAAGATAGGAATCAGGCCTTACATAGTTCCCAAGTAAGGCTCACTCGGGTATTAACACTCTTCTTTTGTGCTCTAACTTTTGCCAAAGTTGCCCTTCCAGGTTTTTGACCTTGCTAGCTTTTCTTCAGTTTTTCATTTTTCATTTTTTCATTCATTTTTTCTTTTTCTATTTTTTCATTTTTTTCATTTTGGTTTTTTTATTTTTTATTTTATTTTATTATTATTATTTTTTTTTTCCATTCACGCTCTAACTTTTGCCTAAGTCGTCCTTCCGGGTTTGCAGACAAGCAAGCCTCTCAAGGGTAGTACTTTTGTAGCTTGTCCATGTTGATTAGTTGTGAGATCTCTAAGCCATCTCAGCAAGCCTCTCAAGGGTAGTACTTTTGTAGCTTGTCCATGTTGATTAGTTATGAGATCTCTAAGCCATCTAAATCCATGAGAATGACTACTCCTTCTAACTAGATAGACATGATGATGTAGGAACCCGTCTAATTGGGTGTGAATTTCCCTCTAGGGTCATAGATAGGAACTTGATTGTCCTTCAGTATTAAATCTTCTTCTCTCGAATTCTGGAATTTGACTTTATTTTCGGTCTCCATTGGGTTGAGAAACAATCCAATTTGAATATCTGAATCACATCCAACGTTATTGCCCCTAGTTCTAAGGTTGTTTCCAATTCGGCTATGCAAGCCTTATACTCTGGTTAATTATTAGACACTCAGAAACAAAGTTTGAAAGCTAAGGGGGTCGGGACTCAGGTCAAGAGGGATTCTATATTGTACAATCTCAAGATCAATTCTAGGCATGGCTTTGTAGGACAATGCAAAAATATTTTTTGAAATCTTTTCAATAAAGCGGCTAATCGCTCGCACTCTTCTGAAAACAATGTAGAACCAAGCTAGACCAATCGGGGATCCATTTCAGTACCCACATTTAACTAAAACAATCTCATCTATCAAGGACTTAGCACACCTCTCTTCCTTGCAGTCGATCAAATTTTACAAAGCCCGAGGAATTTCTTTTCTCTTCATTTTTATCAAAGTTTTAGAAAAAGTTTTAAAAATTTTGGTCAATGCAATGAACTAAAGGCACAATGAAGTAGGCAGAATCTACGACACTTTTATTCAAAAGAAACTCCGACTCAGTGATGACAACAGATTCAAAAGAAAACGACAACGAAGACCTAGACAGGACAGAGATGTCTAGGTTAGCACTATCGAAATCAACAAATTCTAACTGACCAGACTAACTCGAGTCAGACTCCGACTCTACAAACTCAATGGAATCAGACTCGGACTCAACATCCTACTCAGAACTCAAAATGAAATCATTCTCAAATTGCTAGTTTAAGTGCGGGCCACCTATCGCATTCAAAATAAAGCTCGTGCAGTCAAAAAGTGGTCTTTCCCCACTCATAGAAATGGTTTGATATCTCACAAATTCTATAGATTCATGCTAGTAGACTTTGTGGGATATTAGATTTTTTTTGAAGCTATGGTGCTACAACGACTTAACAAAAAGAAAACCACAAACAAAACCCCGAATCAGAATTCTGGTAGTACTTCGGCTCAATTCACACAGCTGATCATTGTTTGCCCCACTGAAAAACGAAACTCAACCTCACAAACTGATACACCTAAACCATTGATCTAGAACAGACACCCCTATGGGGGGTAGGGTTACCCTATCCTAACTTGAAATGATCTAGGGCTTCACTATTCAAACAAGCAGTATCATACATCCTAAAAATGAGAGAGCATCCTATCCTAATTTTGGAAGGTACTATAACTCACTATATGTACAAGGTTGGCTCTACTCTAGGGGTTGAAGTCAAGGTGACGTTACAAAAGAGTCATTTCGGTAATAATTAATAAAGATCCCAGGACATCAGAAGAGTAAATATAACATCTCTTTGAAGTCTATGAACCTTAGAACTACCAACAAATAACTACCTTTTTGACAGATCTCAAAAGGTTATAATACAATGCCTCAAAAGTAACGTGAAGATAGGTATAGTGTCACAAAAAGCTTGACATGTCTTCCACCAGTATCTGGGCAACATAGGGACTTTGAGTACACCAATGCCTGAAATGCAATGAACATGTAATTGAAAATAAAAGTCATATCATGGAGTTCGAATCAAGGTTTCATAAAATCCCTAGTAGAGTCGCTAGAAACTATAACATCGCCGGCGGGGTACCAGAGCGCACTAAATAGTTCAGACCCTCGATTTCTTTGATTTAGTCTCACGAGAGCAATATGAAACATAGATAAGAGTCCAAATAAGACAATGGTTATAGAAAAATCATTTTATTGCAAAATCTTTGCCAGAAATAGACTACATCATCATATCTCAGAGTCACCGCCTAATATTTTGGAAAAATTAGGAATTTCGTGACTCATGCCAAGGCCACTGTTCATTGTAACCAAGGATGCTTGGCTTGAAACCTTAGGTATGAAAGGGAAAGGTCATTAATTGAGGATCCCCACTCACCTGATCAAAAAATCGGTCTCTACTAAACCATGATATGAGTTTTATTAACATTATATGTTTATATCTCGATTTATTTAATAATCCTAAAATTTACTATATGAAAACAAACAAGTATATACTATGTCATTTATTTTGAAACAACTTGATTTCATGTATTTTTAAAGAATTTGAATAATGTTCAACTCAATAGAAATTGAGTTGACAAACAAAAAAATCGATATTATTGCAAATTGAACAACACAACCTCCATCCACTGGCATTCATAGAGATATATCAAATAAGCAAATAGCCACATGATAGGATGCTTAACATATTAAGAAAAACACACAAGTGTGGGATGCTAAAGCCTAACAACTTACATATTTTTCGATGTCCCGCAAACAGCTACAAAACAAAGTTAGTGAAATATGCATGATGTTATATACAAAATCCTAAAGCAATTCATTCATGAAATGCAACTAAAGATTCAACTTCTAATATATGACATGTAAATCATCTCAAGACATAAGGTAACGCACAAAATCACATCGGAATTGAGTAAAGCCACAGATGCAAATGAGACGAATCTAGATGCATGAAATATGGATGCAGAACATGGATATGATGAAAAGAAAAATATGATGCTATGTATAGATATGGGAAGCGAGTAAATAAAAGAGATAGAAAGAAATGGGGCTGGAAGACATATATAGAAAGGGGTAGAAAGAAGCGAAGGTTGGAATTATTACAACACTAAATAATTACAAAACCAAATAAAAAGACATGGGATTGGGATTATTACAACACAAACCAAAACTAACAAATCATATGGATAAGATACAAAAGTAAAAATAAAAATAAAAATAAAAAAGGTACTATTCATTCACCGGTTACTATTCATCTGCCGAAGCACTATTCATCTACCAGAAATTATTCTATCCGTTGTTGACTACTCTGTTTCTCCTATGAAAACTTATTTTGCATGAGAACTATTCATCACCAGCAGTACTATTCACCCTCTTCGGTCATTACTCATCTTATCAGACATTTTTTGATCCGCGGGCACTTTTTGTCGCTAGAGGTACTATTCATCGCTGGAGGATACTATCACCACCAGAGATTACTATTTACCACCGGCCACTATTCATCCGCTCGGGGTCACATTTTTAACAAATTAGGTGGTTTTGACTAACCATTTAAAGCAGTACATTACAATAGTTTATTTAGGCGGTGTGGTACCGACCATTCAAAACGATAAATTACAACAATTTATTTAAAACAAAAAATTACAATAGTTTATATACAACAATAAATATCACATATTTTAAACAATAAAGAAAATACATTAAAATAAGTGGGAAGATTGCAAAAATTCACCTTTGGAGGAAATGATGGATTTTCTAATTTATCAAACTTTCTTGTTTACACCCTCATGGTTATGGAGAATACTTTAGAATCTCGGCAAGAAGTTTTGAGTTTTAGCTTTAGTAGAATTTTGGGTGTTGTATATCAGTGGAATATCAGCGAAAGGTAAGAGGTTTACATCTCACTTTGTATTTTCTCTCAATTTTGAAAAATAAACTTTCTTTTGATCAAAACTAAGACCTTCTCCTCATAGCTCTAATAGTCTTCTATATATAGGCCAAGAGCTAAGACCCCTTCATTTCTTGAAGAGTCAATTTTGAATAGCCAGAACCTTTTTTATCTTTTGAAGAGCCAATTTTGAAAAACCAACACCCCTTCCTTTTTTTTTGAAAAACCAATTTTGAAGAGCCAAAAACCATTCATTTTTTGAAGGGCCAATTTTGAAGAGCCAAGACCTTTTTTTTTTTTTTTTTTGAAGAGCTAATTTTCCCAAAACTGCTAAATTTTTCGGACAGGAAAAATGTAGAAAAAGACTTTTGAATATGTTTAAAATAATTAGTCCAAAATGGTCTAATGTTGCAATTAAAGCTTAAATTTGGCTTTTTTGCTAAGAAATTCATAAAATAGTATATTCCAATTTTCATCATCGGGTGAGCAAAAGAAAGCGCCCAAGTCTTAGGGCCAGTCAAAATGGGGTGTCTACAGACAGACTCGCCAAGATGTAGGTCAAACTTGCCCACTACGCCCAACATGTGACATTTTGCTTCAAGTGACCACTCGTGCGGCGGAAATACCTTTCAAGCGAAAATTTGGTGCTCCCAATAGTTTGTTTTTCAGACTTGGGGACCACTCGAGCGAACAAGCTGTCGCTCGAGCAAAGATGCGGACTCTAGTATCTTGATATGTAAACAGAGATACTAAGAGGTATCGCTCACTGCTCGAGCGATGAAAAGACCGCTCGAGCTGTCTGCGTGATTTCGGCATCTTAAAAAATACTTTCTAGATCATTCTTTCACTTTTCTTTTCTTTTTATCTTCCTTTCTCTCTCTCTAAGTTCGAAAACCCTAAATTTTTCCCTCAACATACCTCTCATTTTATTAAGTTCTAAGCCAAAATCACTTGCAAGAAGTGGAGTTTACGTAAGGATCTTGCTTTCTACTGATTGGATTTTGGTTCTATGAAGAATCCTTCTAAATAGCCTAGTTTCTTGCTCTTCCTTGAGACAGGGTTACTTTTAGCTTAGTATCTCTTTATTTTGAGGATGATTATGTGCTATTGTAGTGACTGTAATACTTTATTTTGATGATTGTGCAAAAGTTAAGTTTTATGTTTGACCCAAAGGGGACTTTAACCAACATTTATCAAAAATTTGAAATAAATTCTTACGGATTATACGTATTGGTGTTGGAAATTATCACATATATATAGAGGGGGTAAAAGCCTCAATTTGATAAAACACTAGTTTTGATTTAGGGAAAATATGATGCTTAGATGGAATTGAATTTCAAAGTGTGAATGGTGTGGATACTTAGAAATCCGAATATATTGTTAATGTGTTTTGAGTAGAGATTTTGGAGTTGGAACAATTATGACCCGTGTATTCTATTTTCACAACACTTCTCATGTTTTATTAAATATTTGATTACTTGGAATGTGGTAAAAATGGGAGAAAAATACAATGTGAGTTTGAGTAGAGAGTCAGTTTTGAGAAAAAGGTGTTGTGTTGGTACCCACAGAGGAGAATTAAGGTGCCCAATTACCCTGTCTTGAGAATTTATGTGGGAAAAATGTTTTTGGGTGTCCACTGGCCCTGCCGTATAGTAGTCATCAAAAGTGGAAAAACATATAGTTTTGGGTGCCCGCCACCTACCATATTAATAGTCGGCAAATGTGGGGAATAGTTTTGGTTATAAACCTGTATATATGTGTAGTACGGGGCTCCTACGAGGGACTCATGTCATATTTACCTCCTCTGTTGAGAAATATTTTCTTTTCCATGGAACAAAAAGGTAATTGTTTTCTTATCCGTTTTATCTATGAATATAAACTCTAAGTTATGTTTGAGTCATGATGATGCTACTTGGATGTTCAAGTAAGTAGATACTCTATTAAATGTACCTCTACTGGGCATATTGTTCATCCCTATCTAACATTTCCAGGAATTGGTGATGTGCCACCACCACAATGAGATGAAGGATACCCTTTTGTTTTGATTAGAGCACCTAGGCTCGCGGATGTTTAAATATGGAAGCTCCGAGCTTATTTGCTTAGGACCTTGAGTCCATTTTTGTTTGTAACAAGGCAATTTCTTGGATTGTTGTAAGCCATTATAGCAATTTACTATCTCCTCCAATTTACTATGTCCTCTAGCTTATTGAACTCTATTATAATTGCAAGTGTAATTTATATTTTGATCGTGAAAACCTTAGTTCAATGAGAAAGAGGATCTTTGGGTGTTAACCATGTTTTGGATTGATGTATTTATATTATGTACTATGGGGCGTTACAAATTGGTATCAAAGTTAACCAGGTTTGAATACCTTAAGCTTGTGGGACGTAGCTTTGCAACAATGGGTTTATTATGGTAAGAAAGGGCGTTAGGTTATCTTGTGTGTTATATGTGTTTACATGACTATGTGGCCATGGGATCAAGCTTCTAGGATACAACTTAGATCCACAACACACATTGAAGTCATTTTGGAAAAGCACCTAATCAATGTTTTTTCCACTTGGAATTCCTTGAGCACCATGGGACATATTGATATCTTAGGAGGGTGGTTCGTATGTGCTCTATGTGACTATGTGCTTAAATGGTTTGCCTTCTGTGGAAATAGATACATGTATAAGTGTAAGAATAAGTATAAGTATAAGTATAAACTGTGTATGGCGTATGAGATTTCGAGGGGAGTACCTAAGTGTGGAGGGTCGGTTATGAATTTAACTTTAACCTTTACTTCTTATATGATGTTTAGACACATTGGAGACCATGGCAGAGCCCGCTGGGAAGGTCGGAATATTCAAACCTAACCAAAGATCCCTATACAAGAAGAATGAGTGGGTCAGAACAACGTAGCCTCCCCACCAGCCCAAGAAGCAATGGGGGCTTTGGCCCGAAAGATGGCAGGGGCTCTTAGGAAGCCTATAGATATACTGAGAGTTGAACAAGCAACTAGGACTGTCGAAGGGTAGACAAGAACTTCTTTTTCGAAAAAGGAATTCTTCGTTCAAATCCCATTGAGTTTAATGACAGGTCTGACCTGAAGAAAGCAGATGAGTGGTTAGAGCAAATCGCCAAATCTTTTGAGATTCGTGAGGATAAGTTGTGGGTGGCATTAGCGACATACCAACTAAAAAGAGAGGCTGGACAATGGTGGAAAAAGGCCGAGAACTGTGTTGAACACACTTAGGAGGCATTTACGTACGCCTTTCAAGCAAAGTTTCTCCCTCCCACTGCTAGGGAACAATTAAAGAGGTAGTTTGAAGAGCTATTGCAGCTTGACACCACTGTGGCTAAATTTGAAGCCACATTTACTAGTCTTTCTTGCTTTGCACCTAAACTTGTAATGATGGAAGAGCGTAGTAGAATTTGAGAAGTGATTGAGACAAAAAATCTTGATGAAGGTGGTGGGTAATATGATTCATGATTATGATCGTTTAGTGGAGGTCGCTGCACATGTAGAAATTATAGTGGAGGCAGAGGAGGCAAGACAGAAGTTAAAGAGGATAGGATACTCAGAATCCCAAGGCGATTCGAGATGCTCTAAGAAATCTAATGGTTCATCGTCATCATTTCAGTCACCACCACAACAGACCAAGTATTCTAGTTTTGTGATGAGCGGAAGTTCAAGAAACACGGGTCAAATCCATGATGCATATTACCGATGTGGCCAATTGAGTGACAAAGCTTCAGAGCATGGACAAAAGAGTGGGCCACAGTCTCAGTCTGCTCATTCTTGGGGCCAGTCTCATAATAGAGGTCAAGCTCCATCGTGTTATCAGTGTGGTTATCCAGGGCATTTCAAAAAGTTTTGTCCACAGAGACCATGGTTAGCTAGTGTGTCAGGATCTTGTCAGCCAAGAGGTTTTCAGATGAATCAGGGGTAGAGACAATCTCACCAACTGGTCTAGTCGGGTCAAGCATCTAGGGCAGTACATAGGGCTACATCTTCACAATATGTATAACAGGCCTATGTTTAAAGAGACTAGGAGAGCAGAGGTTACAGTGAAGGGGTATATGCTGTCACCGCATCAAAGCAGTCTTCAGGACTGACCATTGTAAGAGGTACTCACCTTATTTTTAATACTTGGGCTAGTGTATTGATAGATACTAGAGCATCCCACTCATTCATAGCATTTGTATCCTTGTTGAGGTTAGAAAGTGAGCAACTAGAGTCTCCGCTCGTGGTAGAGTCACCCATTGGGGGTAAGACTATTTTGAATCGGGGATGTCGCGGGTGTGTAATTGAGGTTGCCGGTTGTCGACTTCCATTCAGCTTTGTGTTGTTGGATATGTCCGATTTTGATGTCATTCTCAACACGGATTGGTTGTCCTCCTACTATGCCATCATAGGCTGCTATCGTAGGAGAGTTACTGTGTGTACGTTGGGTTGTGATTACTTCTCTTTTTTCGGGGATAAAACCGATGGATCGTTGCCGCCATTATATGACCCAGGTGGTGGAGGCGAACTTAACTCTCTCTTGACAACCTTCTTAGACTATAGATGTGGTAGGGTTCGAAATATGATTCCTAGGATGGTTTGTGAATATTCAGATGTCTTCTTGAAGATCTCCAAGAATTACCACCTCACCGGGAGGTTGAGTTTTCCATAGACTTAGTGCCGGGTATGACACCTATCTCTATGTCACTGTATTGATTTGCACCAGCCAAGTTGGTTGTCCTAAAGGAACAATTACAAGAGTTGCTAGATAAGGGTTTCATACGCCCTAGTGTTTCACCGTGGGGAGCACCAACCTTGTTTGCCAAAAAGAAAGGTGATTCGTTGAGACTGTGTATCACAAGTTGAATCAAGTTACGGTTAAGAATAAGTATCCCTTGCCTAGAATAGATGACCACTTTGATCAACTCAAGGGCTCGCATTGTTTTTCAAAAATAGATCTGAGGTCGGGTTATCATCAACTACGAGTCAAGGATGAGGATATTTCTAAGATGGACTTTCATACGAGATACGGTCATTATGAGTTCTAGTTATGCCATTTGGTTTGACCAATGCACCTAATATATTTATGGACTTGATGAACCGAATCTTTCAAGAATTTATTGATAAATTTGTAGTTGTCTCTGTAGATGACATTCTCATCTACTTGTCTTCTAAGGATGAGCACAAGGGGCACCTTCGCATTGTCCTATAACTCCTTAGGGAACATCGTTCGTATGCAAAGTTTGAAAAGTGTGAGTTTTGGCTGTCAGAAGTGAAGTTTTTGGGCCATATAGTTTCCAGGGACAAGGTTGCAGTGGAGTCGTACAAAATTGTGATCAACCTAAAAATGCCTTTGAAATCTGTAGTTTTCTGAGTTTAGCTGGTTATTACCGTTGCTTTGTAAGGAATTACTCTTCTATAGCATCACCTTTGACTGGATTAACTCATAAGGGGTGAAATTTGTTTGGAGCGAAGCTTGCGAGAAATCCTTTCAGGAGCTAAAGCTTAGGCAGACTATCGCTCCTATTCTCATTATACCGAAATGTGGCTTAGGGTATACGGTGTATTGCGATGCTTCAAGGGTTAGGGTGCGTGTTGATATAAGAGGCTAGGGTGGTAGCCTACAATTCGCGACAATTAAAAACTCATGAGAGAAATTACCCGACCCATGACCTAGAACTTGCCACTATCATATTTGCCTTGAAATTAAGGAGGCATTATCTATATGGAGAAAAATTTGAAGCATTCTATGATTATAAGAGTCTTAAGTACCTATTTTCTTAGAAAGACCTGAACTTGCGTCAATGGAGATGGATGGAATTTATGGAGGATTATGATTTTGAATGACACTATCATCCCGAAAAGGCCAACATTGTGGTTGATGCATTGAGTAGAAAATACATAAGTACCATAGCTAGTCTAGCAGTGAGGGAATCGAAGATGATGGAGAATACTAGTGAATTTCACTTAACCCTTTACAAGTTCTCTAAGCAGGCTATTGTGTTCACCGCTATCGTACAACCTACCCTGGTTATAGGAATTATGGTGGCACAACAGGGTGGTCCGAAAATGGAAACTATTTGAAGAGAATCTCCAAGAAAAAGGAAGAAAAAGGTTTGAATGTCTATGCCTATGCGAGTGTTCATTATTTTGACCGATTGTTTGTGCTTGAACCTATTAGAGATGAAGTTCTTTGGGAATTCCACCACTCTCGCCTTGTGGTGCATCCGGGAGGCACCAAAATGCACGATGACATTAGCCGTCAATTTGGTGGAGGGGTGTGAAGAAGGATGTAGCATCGTTTGTCTCTAAGTGCCTAACCTGTCAACAAGTCAAGGCCAAACATCAAAGACCCATAGGATTATTATAACCTCTCCCAATTGCCGAGTAGAAGTGGAAATATGTTAACATGGATTTTATTACTGGTCTTCTAGGAACGCAAAAAGGTAATGATGTAATATGGGTAATTGTAGATCAACTTACCAAGTCAGCCCATTTTCTTGCCACGAGTGTGGGGGATTCTATTGAGTTTTTAGCCGAATTTTACATCCATGAAATTATTCGACTCCATGGGGTTCTGGTAAGCATAGTGTCTAATAGAGATTACCGTTTCACTACCAGGTTGTGCCAAGGTCTTCAGAGTGCCTTAGGTACCCAATTAAATTTTAGTACTGCCTACCACCCTCAGACTAATGAATAATCCGAGTGCACTATACAAATTCTAGAAGACATGTTGAGAGCGTGCATGTTAGATTTCAAAGGGTCTTGGGAGAAACACTTGCCATTAGTTGAGTTTGCTTACAATAATAGTTACTAGGCTAGCATTGAAATGGCGCCCTTTGAAGCTCTTTATGGACGTCCCTACAGATCACCTGTTTGTTGGGCTGAAGTAGGGGATTCACCTATGCTTGGGCCCGAGTTGGTTCGTGAAACCACTAAGAAAGTAGTTCTTGCTCGGAAGACATTAGTTACGGCTCAAAGCTATCAGAAAAGCTATGCTGATCAGAGATGAAGGCTGTTGTCCTTTGAAGTAGCGGACCATGTATTTCTAAAAATCTCGTCTGGAAGGGGGTTGATGAGGTTTGGTAGAAGAAAAAAATTATCTCCTCGATTTATTGGCCCTTTTGACATCATGGAGTGGATAGGAGAAGTTGCGTATCGTCTTGCCTTACCACCACACCTCTCAGGAGTGCACAACGTATTTCATGTGTCAATGCTCCATAAATATGAACCCGACCCTTCTCACATTTTAGATTGGACGGATATTGAAGTTAATGAGGATTCATCTTATGAGGAAAAATCGATTCAAGTCCTAGACACCCGAGAGCAAGTGTTGAGGGGTAAGACCATTCCATTAGTCAAAGTGTTGTGGCGCCATCATGGTGTTAAGGATGCAACTTGAGAGCGTCAGGTTGAGGTCCATGAGAAATACCTAGATTTATTCCAAAATATGTAATGTATTCACTCATATTGTTTTTCAATCGATATGTGATAAACCAAGCTTAAAGCATACTTTCTCATGCTTTTTTCTTTCTTTTGTTACTAGGAATTGTTTGTTGTTTATATGGGAATTGTTAAAAACTAGTGACCATTACGTTGTTATTATATTATTGATGTGGTGTTGAGGATTGATATTACTTTGGGGAATTGTTAAAAACTAGTGACATTTTGCTTTAGGTGACTGCTTGAGCGATGCAAATACCGCTCGAGCGAGGATTTAGTGCTCTCAATAGTTTATTTTTCAAGCTTAGGGACCACTCAAGCGAATAAGGGGTTGATTGAGCGAAGATGAGGCACTCCCAATATCTTGATTTGCAAACAGATATACTGAGACATATCGTTCACTGGTCAAGCGATGAAAAGAATGCTCGAGCAGTCTACGCAATTTCAACATTTTAAAAACTACTTTCTAGATCATTCTTTCACTTTTCTATTTCTCTCTTCCTTCCTCTCTCGCTAAGTCTGAAAACCCTACATTTCTCTCTCTACATACCTCTAATTTTAGTAAGTTCTAAGCCAAAATCACTTGGAAGAAATGGAGTTTACGTAAGGATCTTGCTTCCTACCGATTGGATTTTGGTTCTACGAAGAATCCTTCTCAATAGCCTAGTTTCTTGCTCTTCCTTGAGGTAGGATTACTTTCAACTTAGTATCTCTTTATTTTGAGGATGATGATGTGGTATTGTAATGACTATAACACTTTGTTTTGATGATTGTGTAAAAGTTAAGTTTTATGTTTGACCCAAAGGGGACTTTTACCAACATTTATCAAAAATTTCAAATAAATTCTTATGGATTATGTGTATTGGTGTTGGAAATTATCACATATATAGAGGGGGTAAAAGCCCCAAATTCGATAAAACCCTAGTTTGGATTTGGGAAAAATATGATACTTCGATGGAATTGAATTTCAAAACATAAATGGTGTGGATACTTAGAATTTGGAATACATTTTTAATGTGTATTGAGTTGAGATTTGGACTTGGAACATTTATGACCCATGTATTCTATTTTCATAACACTTCTCATGTTTTATTGAATATTTGATTACTTGGAATGTGGTAAAATGGGAGAGGTAAATACAGTGTGAGTCTGGGCAGAGAGTTAGTTTTGAGAAAAAGGTGATGTGTTGGCACCTACGCGGGGGAATTAAGGTGCCCAATTGCCCTGTCTTGAACTTATCGCCGAACGAATGTGGGAAAAATATTTTTTGGTGTCCATTGGTCCTACCGTGTAATAGTTGGCAAAAGTGGAAAAAAATGATGGTTTGGGGTGTCCACTACCTGCCGTAGTAATAGTCAGCAAATGTGGAGAATAGTTTTGGTTATAAACCTTTATGTATCTGTAGTATGGAGCTCCTACGAGGGACACATGGCATATTTACCTCCTATGTTGTGAAATGTTTTCTTTTCCATGGAACAGAAAAGTAATCAATGTATTTCGTTTTAGCTTTCTGAATTCAGTTTTTTGAAAATTGAGTTTTTTGTTTTTTGTGTTTCTTTTTTATTTAGTGAATATTTTTTAAATTTTAAGCATTTTTTTTCCCTTTAGATGCACCTCACTTAGATATATCTAAATAGTAAAATATTTGTTAAAAAATATTTTAAAAAATTAATAAATACATAAAAATACAAAAAAAATGTATTGAATTTTCATATTTTTCGTATTTTTTTGGTATTGAATGTATTTTTTAAAGATTTTTTTTCACAAATATTATATTTTTTAAGTGTATTTATGTTAAGTGTGTCTAAATTTTTTTAAAAAAATGCTTAAAATATTAAAAATATTCATTGAAAACATTAAATACGGAAAATAAAAAAGTAGAATTTTCTAAAAACTGTTTTTTGAAAACAAGAACCAAACAAGCTGATTGTTTTCTTATCCGTTTTATCTATGAATATAAACTCTATGTTATGTTTGAGTCATGATGATGCAACTTGGATGTTCAAATGATTAGATGCTCTGCTAAATGTACCTCTATTAGGCATATTGCTTATCCCTATCTAACATTTTCAAGAATTGGTGACGTGTCACCACTGCAATGAAATGAAGCATACTCTTTTGTTTTGATTGGAGATCATGGATGTTTAAATGTGGAAGCTCCGAGCTTATTTGCTTAGGACCTTGAGTCCATTTTTATTTGTAACAAGGCAATACCTTGGATTGTTGTAAGCCATTATGGCAACTTACTTTGTCCTCTAGCTTATTGAACTCTGTTATAATTGGAAGTGTAATTTATATTTTGAACATGAAAACCATGGTTCAATAAGAAAGTGGATCTTTTGGTGTTAACCTTGTTTTGGATTGATGTATTTATATTTTGTACTTTGGGGGCATTACACAACATCTCTATTCCCGGATGGCAATACTAGCTATACTGCTTCCGAATTTTCTACTTAAAAGCATCTGCCACTACATTAGCCTTCCCCGGATGATATTGCAACTCAAAATCATAATCCTTCATAAACTCCATCCACCTCATCTGTCTCAAATTCAAGTCTTTCTATGAAAACAGATATTTTAAACTCTTGTGATCGGGAAACACTTCAAATCTTTCGCTGTACAGGTAATGCCTCCAGATTTTTAAGGCAAAAATCACTGACGCTAATTATAGGTCATAAGTAGGATAGTTTCTTTCATGTGTTTTAAATTATCGTGAGTCATACACTACCACTTTCCCTTCTTGCATCAATACACAACCCAAGCCCTCCCGAGATGCATCACAATAAACCGAATAACCCTAACCTCTCTCTGCAATAATAAAAACTAGATCGATGGTGAGTCTATCCTTAAACTCCTGAAACGACTTTTGGTAAGCCTCACTCCACATGAATTTAATTCCCTTCCTTGTCAATTTGGTTAATGATGAAGCCAATCTAGAGAAATCTTTCACAAAACGTCGGTAATACCTGGCTAAACCCAAGAAAGTTCAGATCTCAAAGGCATTCTTAGATTGTTCCCAATGTTGCACTGTGTCTATCTTAGATGAATCTACAATCACCCTTCCCTGGATACCATATGGCCTAAGAACTTAATTTCTTGTATCCAAAACTCACACTTCCCAAACTTAGCATATAAACGGTATGCTCTAAGCAACTCAAGTACAACCCGTAAGTGTTCCTCGTGTTCCTTCTCGTGAGGGTGAGTAGACCAAGATGTCGTCAATGAAGACGACTACGAATCGGTCTAAGACCTCATGAAAGATACGATTCATCAAATCCATAAATAAAGTCAGCACATTGGTTATCCCAAAAGGCATTATTAAAAATTCGTAATGACCATACCACGTACGGAATGTTGTTTTCTGAATATCGTCCACGTTCACTCTCAACTGGTGATAACCTGACCTCAAATCGATCTTCAAAAAATAATGCAACTCCTTCAACTGGTCAAATTGATCATCTATTTGTGGCAATGCGTACTTGTTCTTAATAGTTACTCGATTCAACTTCCGGTAATCGATACACAATCGCAATGTGCCATCTTTCTTCTTTGCAAAGAGAGCTGATGCTCCCCGTGGAGAAGTACTAGGATGGATGAAGCCCTTATCTAACAGTTCTTGGAGTTGAATCTTCAACTTGTGCAACTTAGTGGGTGCAAATCTATATGGTACCATGGAGATTAGTGCCATGTCGGGCACTAAGTCAATGGAGAATTCAATCTCCCGGTGGGGTGGTAAACTGGTAAGGTTTCCAAGAAAGACGTCCGAGTATTCATAAACTATCCTTGACAAATCACCTAGAACCACATCACTCTCATTACCCAAGAAGGTTGCAAGGAGGAAATTAAGCTCATCCCGACTACGTGAGTCGTACAGTGTAGAGAAAAATCTATCAGCTCGGTTCCCTAGAAAATAAAAACAATCACCACTCAAGGTGCATACAAAAAAGTAAATTGAATAAAAATTTAAGTTGAATAAAAGTAAAAATGAAGTTGTATAAAATTAACAATGGAAGTTCAGTTAAGAAACCACTATATCATAACGATCTATTTGGAAATTAAATAAAAAAGGAAGTTGAATAGAAAAGGAAATTGAATAAAAATGGAAGTTGAATAAAAATAAAAATGGAAGTTGCATTAAATTAACAACTGAAGTTAATTCAAGAAACTCTCCTACAGTGGCAATCTATGATGGCACAATATAAAGACAACCAATCCATGCCCAAGATGACATCGAAACTCGACATGTCTAACAGAACGAAATCAAAAGGAAGTCGATGACCGGTAATCTCTATCTCACAACGAGACATCCTTGTTCCAAGTCAATCTTACCCCCAACTGGTAACTCTACCCTAAGTGGAGGAGCTAAGCAAACCATTTCTAAACCCAAAACTGATGCGGATGCAGATAAAATAAAGGAATGAGATGAACCAGTATCAATCAACATGTTAGCAATAAAGTTGAACAACAAAAAGTTACCTCTCACAACAGAAAGTGTTAGCAACTGATTCGGCGTGGTAACAAGATACACACACCTTGAAGGCTTCTACTCTACCTATTTACCCCTTGGAGCATAGGTCTGGTACACGGATTGAGCCAAAGACGCTCCTTGATTGGCCCTTGAGACCTATGTTGAATGGGCAGGCTGATAACTCTGTGTCTATCTCGAGCTAGATGCACCAAATATGCCACCTGACTGAGGACAAAACCTCCTCAGGTACCCTGACTGCCCACACCGATAACAGATAGGCGGCTACCCTCTCCTTTTACTCTAGCTTTGAAAATGAGCCGAAAACGGTGCAGACTATTGCCCTCCTCCTCTCTTTGAGCAAACTGAAGATTTGTGCCCCAACTAACCATACTTGAAAGAAGTGAAACCACTCTAGCTACCTCTCCCCGAACCAGAACTCTATACGAGAATGGTGGATCCAAACTACGCTTCCTGGGACTGCTGTGTAGTGGAACCTCTTTGATGTTTGTTGTCCCTAGCATCCCCTTGAACATCTTGTCTCCTTTGTCTGAAGCCCCTCATTCGCTCTTCCTCCACTTGAATCACGATCTCTAAGTGGGCTACCGTCTCCACTAGGCAACCGTAATCCCCAATCATAGACCTGGCCACCATGAAAAGGACCCCAATCCTCAATCTCTTCTCAAACTCAATGTAACAACGTTCTTCCGTCGCCACAAGTTTCAGTGCAAACCTTGACAAATTAATGAAAGCAGCATCAAACTTGCCAACTGGCATGTTCAACTGCTTAAGCTTCAGAAACTACTCTGTAGCTCGTCTTTTTTGCGCCCCCTTTTGGAAGGTTTGAAAGAAAGCCTTACAATTCAGACTCCCGTGGTTCTAAATCTAATCTCACAAATGCAATGTGAAATTGATAAACACCAAAGAGTCCAAATCTAGCAAATCATTTTGGAAAATTGATTTTGAATCAAAAAGTGTCAAAAGTGGACTGCTTTGCCAGATACAGAGTCGCCACCTAAATATTTTATTTTTGGAGAAATTTAGGAAACCCATGACTCGTGCCAAAGGCCACACATCCGTCATCACCAAAGTTGCCTCGACTCGGGAACTTAGGTACGAGAGGGGAAGATCATGAATTGAGCACCTCCGCTCGCCTGATCAAAGATTGGCCTCTACTAATCATGATATGATTTTTTATAAACATTATGTGTTCTTATTCCGGTTATTAAACTAGCTTTACTATGTGATTCACAGAAGCAAGTATAGACTAGTTTGCTCAAGTTGGAACAATTCAACTCATGTTTGTTTGTGACAATGGTTTCAATTTGCCACATCAAGTGGGCTTAAAGTTTGCATATTTGCCGCCAAACATAGTGGGCTTAAAACATGACTTCCCACTCAACAAAGTGGGCTTAAAACTCACATTCATTGAATCGTTCCAATTCAAACAACAAGCCTTCATCCACAGGCATTCAAGCAGTTTAGCATTTAAGCACATAGCCTCATGGCAAGCATGCTAATCATGGCAACATTCACACATATGCAAGTATGCTAAAGCATAAAATCTCACCTAGTACTCCAAGCTAAGAAGCTATGAATTAGAAAAATATGCATGATTCCTAACTATACAAGATGCCTAATGCAACACATGCAATATGCAATTAATAGGCTCGGCTACTAATTTGACAAATGAATCGATTTGATAACATGCGGTTAAACATGTATTCAAAGAAGTATTGAAATTGCAATGCAGTTTGAATGATGCGTTGAGCCTCGGTGCATGCAATACGAATGAATGGATACAAGTATAAGGTATGCTAATTGAAACATGTCCCTAATCTAACCATCAAAAGCAACTAAATAAAAGGGAGAAAGACGTGGGGTTGGAAAACATACACACACGCAAGATAAAGGGCAATGGAGACCTAGGAAAATGGTACATTTCATCACTTTTGAGTATCATATGTTCTATTTTCCTTGTGTTCAAATTAACATCCGATTTGAACATATGCAATGCAACACAAAAAGATGCTTATCTTGCCTCTTTTACTTGCCAATTTTGTTTACACATATTAGTTACCAAACCATTCATTAATCAATTTCTCCACTGGTGAGAAGTCCTCTAAAGGGAAGGAAGTGTCAAACAAAGGGTAGTTTAAGGCATGAGAGAAGCTTCATGCCGTTGGTAATGAACCCTCAAAGAGGATTAAACCATTAAGCATGAGCCTCAATCTCAAGCTTAAACAACCCTAAGGTTGAAACAACCCTCAAAGCAA
Organism: Camellia lanceoleosa; assembly: GCA_025200525.1. NCBI lineage: Eukaryota > Viridiplantae > Streptophyta > Magnoliopsida > Ericales > Theaceae > Camellia > Camellia lanceoleosa. The sequence goes on along the minus strand of CM045766.1, from coordinate 43,301,124 downwards.
ATGAAAAAGTGAAGAAATGAGGGAGATTGCAGAGATTACAAGTGCTAAAATTAGGTGAAAAAAAGCACTAAAACATGTAATCAACTCAAACCAATGGTGGTTAAAGCCTTAAAACACCAAGCTAGTGAAAGGACTTATAGTACAACTATGCAATATAAGACTCAAAAGGTACCAAACAACCAAAATAGTGGCAAAACAGTTCAAAACAGAATTCAAAACATGCTGGAAATGAGCCTCAAAAAGCTAAAACATTAAGCTAATACATGGGGCTAACTAGGCATGCAAACAAGACACAAGGAGGGGAGCTAACCCCTCCAAATTTGGACTTCAAAATGAGTTTTTTTCCATTGAAAAACCTCTGAAATTCAGTGGTTAAAAGGCCCAAAAAAGTTGGTTTGAAAGTGATGAACAAAGGTACAAAAGCTTCACAAACTAAGAAGTAAGAAGGGTGAACCACCCCTTAATTGAAAATGGCCTCAAACCAACACTTTTAGGTCACAAAAACAGAGTTTTCGATAGTTCAAAACCAGCCCCAAAACAGTTGAAAAAGGTGGCAAAACAAGTGTGTAAAACAAGTATAAAAGGAGAGTGATATACCTCTTGAAGGGAAGACACAATTTGGCCAATAATCCAGGCCAAAACCTCCTCCTAGAGCTCAAAACAAGTCCCAAGCTACCTCAGCCCAAAGACTAGCAACTCTTGTTAAGGATTGATAGACAAAAGTGGAGTGTATCTAAGCAACTATGCACAAAATTGCTAGAGAGTGAGAAATGTAAAGAGAGAGAGAGAGAGAGAGAGAGAGAGAGAGAGAGAGAATTTTGTTCCAAAATTGCCAACCCTCCAAAATGGGGGAGGAAACCCCCTATATATAGAAAAACAAGCCTTGAGCTTAGAAACATCCTACCATACACGTGTAGCGAGATGCAGCTCAATGTGCTAACAGCTGGCACAACTATCAACATATATCCGGAAAAAGACACTGGTGGCCGTTGACCACCACTGGTAGCCAACTGGCCACCACTGATGGCTGACTGGCCACACCAATGGCCGACAACCATGAACCATGGCCGACAGCCTATGGTGGTGGCCAACAAGTCACCACATGTTCCAATCTTGGAACAATAGGGTTTTGGTCCAAAACAAAGCACAAAATGGACAAGCTTTAAAGGCCGAAAGATAGGGCGTTCCACCAAGGACTTAGGACACTCAAAGTGAACAAATGCAATTGTAATCATCAAGTGCACAAGCGATGACTTTTAAGTCTTGAGGTTGGTTAAAAATAGGGTGTCTACAGTTGCTCCTCTTTGACAGAACTCGGAAAGTCATGAAATGACAGGAGTGAGTGTCAAAGCCCAGAGACGACCCATTTTTGACAAGGCCGAAGACTCGGACAAACAAAAAAAAGATAGAAAACAAATGGTCGCACCCGCAGGCTGCCTACATATCCCTTTGCAAGGAATCAAACCAGCAGAGTTATGGGGCAAGATGTAAGAGCATAACTTATGATCATGCAATGAGGCTGTAATGAAACATTTAAATGCAAATGCAATGTAATGAAAATTCTATATTCAAACAAACCGAAACACGATACAACATCCCAAACATGAAAAGAAATAAGTAAATGAGCACGCCGCGCTTGAGAATCATGAGCCAAACCACATTTCATACAGAAAGGATGTAAGAAAATTATGCAAGCTTAACTACGCGACGCGCAGGAAAAGCGAAAAGCAACATAACCGTCGAGCTCACCCAAGGTTTCAACCAAGATCCTAATGCGTGGCACGCAAGAACAGAAAGTGGATACGTCCAAATGCGTCTCATGCGAGAGGAGAAAGTGAATAAATCCAAACATGTCTCACACGATAGGATAAAGTGAAAATGTCCAAATGTGTCTCACGGGAGAGGAGAATGTAAATACGTCCAAACACGTCTTACGCGAGAGGAGAAAGTGAATATGTCCAAATGCATCTCACGCGAGAGGAGAAACTGAATACGTCCAAACACATCTCATGCGAGAGGAGAAAGCGAATACGTTCAAACGCATCTCACATGAAAGAAGAAAGTGAATACATCCAAACACGTCTCATGCGAGAGGAGAAAGTGAATACGTCCAAACCCGTCTCTGGCGAGAGGAGAAAGCGAATACGTCCAAACGCGTCTCACGTGAGAGGAGAAAGTGAATACGTCCAAACGCGTATCACGCGAGAGGAGAAAGTGAATACATCCAAATGCGTCTCACGTGAGAGGAGAAAGAATATGTCCAAACACATCTCACGCGAGAGGAGAAAGTGATTAAATGTATTTCGAAGGGCACAAATGCTCTTACTTGGAACTCCCCTGAGTGAACCGTACATACAATATCGTCTCGAATGAACCGTAAATATAATATCGTGCCTGCATAAAACTCAACAAATGTGATACAGTAAGAATGCATGTTCTCTGTAAAGAAAACAATAGAAGCAAAATGCTACATGAAGGCATATTCGACACCAAGTACCAACTGCATGTCCTATGCACAATTGACAACATGTTCTATGCACGATTAACAACATGTTCTATGCTAAACGCATGTTCTATGCATGATTAACATCATGTTCTATGCAAAGTACAAAATGCATGTTCTATGTGCAATTGAAATACGCATTCTATGCAACAGCATATGTGAAATGCACGTTCTACATACGTAATGAAGAGATGCATAGTCTATGCAAGAATGAAAGCGTATTCTAACGAAACAAGTTCAGTAGCAACTTTCCGATTTACCTCTTAGAAAAGTTGCGATATGCAAAAAAATACACCTTATTCAACAAATGATGAACAATAATCACCGAAAACACGGTTTCGAGCTTCGACAGAGAGAATTTGAACTCAACAGTGACCTTTCCTTGCACTTCTTGGGAGACTGGGACAAAAACAGCATCAAGATCCAATGTAGGATCACAGGGCACTGGATGGCCACCAGAGGATGTTGCCTGCCACCTGTCGGCCACCCTTGAAGATTGTCAGCCACCAGTGGCAGATTGAGCCCTTTTTGGTCTTTTCACCATGGATCTTTAAGTAAAGGTTATGGGGCCTCATTTCCATACACCCTTATGTCCGAAATTCCACCCTCTCTCTCTCTCTAGACCTTTCTTCTCTCTAGATCCGTGCTTTCTACACGTTTTCCAAACTCCCATGCGAAGTTGATTCGCTAAATCCTCTTTGTTTCCTTCGTTTTGAACCGATTGAAATTTGATTTTGGTGCTTTTTTCTTCATTTTCACCACTTGAGGCTTGTTCCCCTCGAGCTCGAGTTTCTCTCGAGTTCTGTGCACTTTTCACGGCTTTGACTTTTTTTTCCTATTTGCTCTCTCCTAGGGTTTGACTTTTTCTAAGTTTACCCTATTTTCTCCATTTTCTTTACTTTTCATCGACTCTTCACCCATATTCCAGATGGAAAACGATATACCGCATGATGGAGCTCCTTCAAAGGCAGAGTTTAAGGCGGAGTTCAATTCTGAGGACGAGCCGAAGCCATTACCACTAAGGGTACGACCCTTCGACCTAGCGAGATACCGCCACCAGACACATATCCTGCCAGCCGAAGGTACTAGACGCTTTACTGATTCTGCTTCCAGCGCACAGGAGGATCCTCTATTGAGGGAGCCAGCCGTGCATCTTTCAGCCATTACTATTGAGATATGAGCTCTACCCATCCTTTTTTAAGTTGCATTTCTTGTGTTGTTTTTCATCTGACTATACTTTCATAACTGCTTTATCTGATTCATCTCTACCTAATCTGTTTGCATTTGTTCTTTGCTATAGGGTAAGTCCCGCGCCTTCAGGGGCTACGGTGCTACGACTGCACGGGACTGGTACAACGAGCTCCTCACAGGAGTACGCCACATCATTGACAGGGCTGGCTTTGGCCTTTTCTGCTCTGGCCTAACGAGAGTCATAGCTAGCCGCCCTCTTCTGGGGGCCCTCGTGGAGAGATGGTAGGACACCACTAACTCTCTCCACCTCTCCATGACTGGGGAGATGACGATGACTCCTTACGACTTTGCCATGATCACTGGCTTAGGCGTAGGGGGCGATTCGATCCCTCTTGATCCAAACATGGGCGAGTAGGAGGCATCTTGGATTGAGCTATTGGGGGCACGCCCACTTTTGTACTGGCCAAGCATGGTTAGATACAGTTGGTTCGCGGAGCAATTCCTGGGATCGAGCCAGAGACCGTTGAGGAGACAGAGCAATACGCTCGGGGTTTTCTAATATACCTCCCCGGTACCACCCTGTTTGCAAACAGGGCGAACACCGTAGGATTATACTTGCTGAGCGCATTGGTGACCCTTCCTCGGGTGAGTTCTTATGATTGGGGTGGAGCTGGCCTCGCCACTCTATACGGCTATATGAGCTCGACCTCCCTCCTAAGGGGAAACTTGATCGGAGGCTACTGGTGAGCCTGGGAGGTACACATCTCAGTTCCCTATTTGTACTTTACACTTTCTGTTCAGCATGTCCTGCTTTATATCTGTTCAACACATGTGCTTTCTACTTTGCACTTTCTATATATGTTTATACTGTATGCTTTTTGCTTTGCACTTTTTGCATATCTGCTCTAATTCAATCTTTTTGCTTTGTATTTTCTGTATCTGCTCGATACTATTTAAACATTGTTCATACACTATGCTTTCTGTTTTGCACTTTTTGTCTCTGCTTGATACTATTTATACACTGATCACATACCATTGCATTTTCCCTACAACTATGGGTATACGCATACTTCCCAACTCTTTCCCCAGAGCCTGTAGTAGAGCTTCCATTGACGGTTCCTTATTCACGGAGATATGACGGTCGGCTCCACCATAGGACTTGTGAGCCCTTCTCATTCTTCAGGCACTACTTCGACACGATAGCTGCTCACGAGGTAACCCAAAACACAGTCATTTTGTTTTACAACTGTTCTGATTCACATATTAGCAACTGCCAATGGCCAATAATATGTTCACCTTCTACTTGCACATCACATGGCAGCCATGGGCCACGATGCCGACAAGGATTCAGGGCCAGTATAGGGTGGCCTTGGGCATTTTTCGCTATCGCATTCTACTCGAGGGCTCGATTTGCCAAGCCTGATTCCTGGGCAAACGAGTCGTGCGTCAGACTATCGGCTTGCCTGCTCCGTTCATACCGATGGCACCACCAGAGTCCATGAGGTCAGCAGACAGCCTATCTGCTGAAGAGCTCATTCAGTTCATGGTGGGCTTGGAGACAGACTACTTCCGAGTCGAGGGCAATTATACAGTCTTCATTCACACACACCTTATGCCACCTTTGACCGGTGTTCGTAGGGGTGAGGGAGCTAGAGCTCCTATTGCGAGGGCGGTGCCTATAGCAACTAGGGCGACCAGGGCCCGTGGGAGAGGGGCTTCTCAGGTGAGGCAGATGACTGGTTGGCCAGAGCTTCCCATTACACTTACATGTTGGTGGCATACCGGGGAGGCTTATCAGATCCCTATTGAGCCTGCACCAGTCAGGCACAAGCTTGCCGAGGTTCGAGGCCCAACTCCAGTATGTATCACAATTTACGTTTTGCATACCATATTTCACTTTAGTTATGTTTATAGCGCACTGATCATCTCAACACACTTGTAGGCATCTATAGAGTACACCAGAGACGCTCTCGAGCTGGCAGTTTCCCTGATGGGGATGGTGCAGAGAAGCATGAGCCTGCTCAGTCTCTACGGTATTCAAGTAACTTTCTTCAGTTTATGCTTCATGCTATCAATCTTTCTGCTAATACACTAGCATTTTAACTGTAACTTGTTCCATATTGCAGTGATCTGATACACTGCATCTGATACATTACACTCAAATATTGCATTGATACACTGTACTCGCACATTATATTTGACTTTCGCATACCATGCTTACCTCTGATACATATATTGAAACTGATATATTGATGATTGTCCTTTACAGATCCCAGATATACCAGGTGCACCAACGAGAGCAGCACCAGTACCAACAGTAGGGAGGAAAGGGAGACAGGCTCCAGCACGCAGCCGAGGCAGAGCTAGGGGCACTCGAGCTGAGAGTGGTCCTTCAGAGCCCATTTTGAGCGATGATGATATCGAGACAAGTGGCTCCGAGGAGGCATTTAGTCCACAGTCTGAGTCCTCTAAGAGTGGAGATGATGGCGACTCTAGATCTAAGAGTGGAGGTGTTGCTGAGCCGGGTTCTGAGATAGAGAGCGACGATGATTCCGGTTCCAGTTCGGCATCTAGTTCGAACGATTGGTGCAGATGGAGACAGCTCTAAGTCCCCCCCTAAGAAGATGATGAAAAGGGCCTCTCGAGCCTGAGATGGTTGGAGCTAATTTTTTGTATTTTTGCTTAGTTTCGTTTGTTAGTAGTGTTAGCACATTGTATAGTTTAGACAGGTTTGATTTGCTTTAAAAACTTGTACTACACTATTGTAAAAACAACCATGATCGATATGAAAACCAATTTTCATTTGAAAAAGTGTTGTATTTTGCATTATGAGCACCGCATTGCATGAAAACGAGATTGAATTTGATAATGAAATTTGAACATGGTATTGGCTCAACTTTCTTAATCGGGTAATGAACCAACCAACACTTGAAATTCTATACACAACATACAACTCAATAATCAAAATAGCAACAACTCGATAAACAAAACAAAAGAACTCGATAATCAACAAAACAACTTGATAAACAAAAATAAAACAACTCAAATACAACTTAACAAACTTGCTTGAACTAAAATGACTCAAAACAAGACCTTAAAATGCATAAAGAACAAAACGAAACACATGCTTTCAGCATTCTCAACACACAGGTGGACAACAGGACAAACAAGAAGGCTGTCGGCCACCAGTGGTGGCTGGTTAGCTACCAAGGTGGCCATGGCCGATTGGCAATCAATGTGAGGAACCTCCAACTTGTTGTCACCTGGCTCCCACTCACTGCTTTATCTTCTACAAAAAGTTGAGCTTCGTGATTTCTTCATTTCAGTTGCAAATTTTCCACAAAATGGAGTCATTCTTTGCTGAGAAACTCTCGAATTGGATTGCAACTTTAGATGGCTCGGAAAACCCAAATCTCTGGGGTTTCGGCATAAAATCAATATTCCCGTTACGTCATTCTTCGCTTTATTTTCCATTTCTACATGCCATGGCCAGATGTTGAAACCCGATTACACACGTCTGTAGCTTCGGGGGACAAGAGCTATGTCCGACAATTGAAGAATTTCAAGTGCTAATGGAATTCCGGCGCGATGAGGAAATCTTACCTCAGCCTCGTTTTTGTCACATCCAAGCTTTGGGACGGATGTCCGGGCTTACTCTACACGAGACCTGATCATTGGTTCACAATGGAGAACTAGACATTCCCAGTTTGATCCATCGATTTTCTGACGCCGGGGATCGCGACAACCTTCTTTGGTGGGGTTTTCAACAACATGCCCTTTGTTTGTGCATGCTAACACATTTCCTCCTTGCCCCTAGTTTCGGCGGGTCTAGCATTCAATTAGTTGAAGTAGCCCAAGGTTTGAAAGTGGGCAAGAGTTGCATTGGTATGGTGTTGGCCGAGACTTTGATGGCCTTAGATGCTTTCCATCGGTGAGAGACTACCAAATTCGCAAGGAGTCCACTACTTCTTCAGGTAATGTTTCCTACCCTTTCTAATATGTGTTTCTCACATCTCTCGGCACTCATGCTCTATTTTTCTTTCAAATCCCTTCTCTTACTTTTCTCTCAATATACACCTCTCTATTCTTTAATCTCTCTTTTTTTTCATCCCTCCCTAGGTATGGCTTATGCACAAGCTGAAGGTAGTCGACTCTTGCCCTGTATACTCAGCTCGGGCATACTTTTTCCGCTAATAGCTAGTGGATTTCCCGAATGAAGGATGGTGGTGCCACTGGATGTGCAACAGGTCTGCTGCTGACATTGCTTAGTGTTGCCCCTAGCTTAATCTGACCGAAATGAGCTACAGCATGACCTAACAACCTGGTATTCAGCCGATTGGCCTGACACACTGTGCATTTTACTTTCCGTTCAGGTTCAGATGTTAATTTGGACATGATCAGACTTGCCCAGAGGAAGGGGAAGAATACCCGATTTCATTCCCCGTCCGAGGTTCACATTTGGCTAGGTACCTCACTACTTGGAGGGCGAGAGAGCTTCTGGCTCCTACCCCTAGTTTCAGCTTTGCCCTTTCTAAAGAGTGCCTGACTTGGCTTGAAGATGAGGCGCAATCCAGGTGCACTTTGGCATCAGAGGCTTCCAGAAACACATGCGGGGGACGCAGGAGCATCTGACTCATCTATGCCCCTAGTTTATTCTTTTGATCCTACTTTTCAAGTTTTATGCACGTAATAAAAGTAGCTTTGATTTGTATCGAGAGTTGGAGAACTTTGTATTGAAATCAATGAAATTAAAGGTATGAGCACTAAAAATTTTCCTTTTGGTCCAAAAATGGTCTAAGTTGTAAAAGGTAAAATTTGAGCAAAAATCAACTTTTATCAAAACTTTTCAAAACCATTTTCGATAATGATCACAACTTGACATGCACGGAATCTATTCTCGAGATGTACAACCCTGAATCCAAAGGTGGAAAATTGCCCTTATGCGAATAGCCTTTGCCAAAGACAGTAACCAATTCTCGAGATGATCACAACCGAACTTTTGGCTAAAGATTAGACAAAGATGACCTAATCGAACACATGGACAGGATAGTTGATTTGCAGGTGTTTACGATCGAACTTCAGGATGAAGTTGCCTACGTATCCCAAAGATGGGAATCAGGCCTTACATAGTTCAGTTCGGATTCACTCGTGTATTAACGTTCTCGTTTTGTGCTCTAACTTTTGCCAAGGCTGCCCTTTAGGGTTTTCAACCTTGCGAGCTCACTTTTTCTTTATTTCCAATTTTCAGTGCTCTAACTTTTGCCTAGGTTGCCCTTCTAGGGTTTCGGCCTAGCGAGCCTCTCAGGGATAGCATTTTTTTAACTTGTCTATGTTGATCAATTGGGAAAATTCTACGCCATCCAAGTCCATAAGAATAACAGCTCCACTCGACCAGATAGTTTTGATGATATAAGGACCAGTCCAATTGGGTCTGAACTTGCCCCTAAGGTCATGGATGGGAGCTCGATTGTCTTTCAACACCAAATCCCCTTCCTTGAGATTCCTGGACTTAACCTTCTTACTAAAAGCCCTGGCAATCTTGCGTTGATAACCCTGAATATAGTACAATGCTTTTAGCCTTCTCTCATCGAACAACATCAGTTTTTCAAGCCTGCTCTGTTGCCAGTTTGCCTCTGCTATCTGACATTCAGCCATAACCCGTTGGGACAGAACTTCTATTTCGATTGGTAAAACAGCTTTCATTCCATAAACAAGAGAGTAAGGAGTTGCCCCAGTAGATATCTGAATTGAAGTCCCACATTGACCCCAGTGCAAATGGCAATTTATCTAACCGATCCTATAGGTCTCAACCATTTTACGCAAAATATGCTTGATGTTCTTGTTTGCGGCCTCCATGACTCCGTTGGTTTCTGGCGGTATGTAGAGGACTTATGAAAAGCCACATTGTATTTCTCCAACAAGTCGATCACTTCTTTCTTGAAATGGAAGCCATTACCTAAGATGATCTCGTTTGGGACTCCATAACGACAAATCATCTTTGTTTGGATGAACTTAGCCACATGCGCTTCCTTCAACACTACATAAGACTGAGCTTCCACCCATTTTGTAAAGTAGTCAATTGCCACCAAAATGTATTCATACCCATTTGGCCCTTTTGATGTGACTGTGCCGATGACGTCAATTCCCCAGACTGAGAAAGGCCATGGTGAAGTCATGTTGTACAGCTTCGACGGCGGGATGTTCATGCGATTGGCATGAATTTGGCATTTGTGGCATCGCTGAATAAAACCAATACAATCCTCCTCCATAGTAAACCAATAGTAACCTCACCTGAGAATCTTCCAGACTAACATTATTCCGTTCATGTGCACTCCGCACTCTCCCCCATAGATGACCTCCATTAAGCACTTTGATTCCTCTGCGTCGACACACAACTTGTGTATTCCCAGATGACCCCTCTTGTACAGTTTTCCTCCGCAGATGACAAATTGGACAGCCATCCGCCATATTGCCCTCTTATCTTTGGCATTTGTCCTTGGTGGATAAACCTCCTTTTCCAAGAAGTTCCACATATCATAAAACCAAGGGTTTTGATCTTGCACCTCATCTATTGCGGCGATAGTCTCGTAGACCGGCATATACCTCTGCTCAATGATGATCGGACGCATCCAGACTCCAAATGGGATGTCTATCATGGAAGATAGAGTTGATAAGGCGTCAGCGAACCTATTGTTCTCTCTTAGTAGATACATGAAGGTCAGCTTCTCAAACCTAGGAATCAGAACATCTAGGGTCTGGTGATAGTTCTTCATCTTTTCTTCTTTGACCTTCCAGTCTCCTTTTGCTTGAGACACAACTAGGTTCGATTCCCCAATGGCGTCCAACCTTTTTGCCCCTAGTTCCAGGGCGGCTTCCAAACTAGCAATACACGCCTCATATTCTGCTTCGTTGTTAGATACCTTGAACCGGAGTTTGAAGGCTAAGGGTATATGGGAATTGTTGAGTGCTATCAGTAACACCCCTATCCCATAACCGTATTGGTTAGACGCTCCATCAAAGTACATTGTCCAAGTCTCTTCCTCGACTTGCATAATAGCTTCATCTGGGAACAAGTATTCTACTGCTTCATCCCCTTCCACTGGGCGATCTGCCAGGAACTCAGCTACGACTCTCCTCTTGACAAACTTGTGAGTAATATACTTCATGTCAAATTCGGAAAGAAGGAGAAACCAAAGGGTTAGCCTACCCATAAGTGTTGGTTTCTCAAAGAGATATTTGATGGAATCTAATCTCGAAACCAGAATTACAAAGTGAGCTAACAAGTAGTGCCTCAACTTCCTTGTAACCCATACCAAGGCTAAGCAAGCTTTCTCTAGCGGGGTGTAACGGGTCTCATAATCCAACATTTTCTTGCTCAAATAATAGATGGCTTTCTCCACCCTATCATCAGATTCCTGAGCAAGCATACATCCCATCGTTGTGTCCGTCACTGACAAATACAAAATCAACGGCTTCCTCGGCTCTAGCGGCGACAACACAAGTGGATTCTGAAGGTACTGCTTGATCTCCTTAAAAGCAAATTGACATCGGTCATCCCATTGGAATTTCTTTCCTTTCTTTAGGAGACCAAATAGTGGTTCACAAGTCAAGGTTAATTTTGAAATAAACCGTCATATGAATTGCATTTTACCCAGAAAGGCTCACACCTCTTTTTCAGTCCTTGGTGGTGGCATTTCTAGGATGGCCTTGATTTTAGAAGGATCTACCTTAATGCTTCTCTGCGTGATCAAGAAACCCAACATTTTCCCTGCTATTATGCCAAAAATACATTTCTGTGGATTTAACCTCAACTAGTATTCTCTGATCCGTTGAAAGAATTTCTTCAAGGCGGTGTAGTGGCCCTCTCTTTCCTTGGACTTGACAATCATGTCGTCCATGTACACCTCGACCTCTTTATTAATCATATCATGTAGAATTGTGGTTGCGGCCCGTTGATAGAGCCCCGGCATTCTTTAGCCCAAACGGCATCACCCTGTAGCAGTAGGTTCCCCACGACGTAGTGAAAGCAGTTTTCTCCCTGTCCTCAGGTGCCATTAGAATCTAGTTATGCCCAAAAAATCCATCCATGAAGGAGAGCAATGCATGGCCTGCGGTGAAGTCCACCAATTCATCAATATGTGGTAAGGGAAAGTCGTCCTTTGGACTGGCTCTGTTCAGATCCCTGAAATCCACACACACCCGAATTCTATCGTCTTTCTTTGGCACTGGAACAATGTTGGCCAATCAAGTTGGATACTCAGATATTAGCAAGAACCCTGCGTCTATCAGCTTGGTGACCTCTTCCTTAATCTTCAAAGCCCAATCCGAGCGTATTTTCCACAACTTCTGCTTGATGGGTCGAGCCTCAAGGTCAAGAGGGATCTGACGCTGTACAATCTCAAGATCGATTCCATGCATGTCTTCGTAGGACCACGCAAAAACATCTTTGAAGTCTTTTAATAAAGCGACTAAGCACTCGCGCTCCTCCGAAGACAACGTGGACCCAATATGGACCAAATGTGGATCCTTCTCAGTACCCACATTAACAACAATGATTTCATCAGCGAGGGGTTTTGTAAACCTCTCATCCTCTCGATTAATCAAAACTCTCAAAACCACATTAACAAAAATGATGAGGAAAGAATTCCTCTGGTTTTGAGAGTTTTGATTAATCGAGAGGATGAGAGGTTTACAAAAGGAGAAGGATGAGGATGAGAGGTTTACAAAAGAAGAAGGATGAGGATGAGAGGTTCGTCCCTGATCATGGAAACGGTCAAGTTATCCCCTAAGCTCTTTGAGTTGATCGGAGGATCCAAAAGGAGACATGCCAGTACTGCTCCTACTTTAGTCTCGTTGCCATCAGAATCACTTTCTATGCCCTTTGTAGCCTCGTGTAGACACCCCATTTTTGATCGCCCTTAAGACTTGGGCGTCACTATATGCTTACTTGGTGATAAAAGTTATGCGATTACAAGGTTCGATTTCTTGACAAGAGGAGAGTCAAATCCCAACCTCACCCCCTTTTGGACCAACACTATTTTGAATGGTTTTAGACCTTAAAACCCTCTCTTTCAAAATATTTTTGAAAATAGGTTCCTCGATGTTAAACACTCACATTTTGTTAAATGTTGCGCTTTTCGGTAAACCGAGCATGGACAAAGTGGAAATGAATGAAAGAGAGATAAAATCTTTCAAAAATCTTTCAAAACACCTTGTTTAGAGGCTTGGAGTTGAAGAAAATGAGAGCGGAGAGAAGAAAACTAGTTGAGGAGAAGTTCGGCATAAATCCGGGTAGGATCGAAACTGAGCGGCTTCACCAAAACAGCCATAACTTTTTCAACAGTTGGAATTTTGATGCAACGCTACCACCATTGGAAATCTTACTTCCGGGGCTTCAATTTGGACACAAGAATGACCTAAAAAGGAGTCCAGATGAAGGAGATCTGCCCATTTGAAGTTTGACTTGTAGAGTAGATTTTTGCTGGCCAGCCAGTTGAAGTAGCTGGCCGGCCAGTTAAGTAGCTGGCTCAAATTTTTTGCAGATATTTCTCCTCCAGCTATCTTCCAGGATTGTGCCACCTGTCCTACCTCAGATATTTCAACCAAATGCTCCGTTTTTGCTATATATTGGAGCCATGTCTCATATATTGATGAGTTAGAATTATGGGAGCCTCTCTCTCCAAAAAATCCTCTCTCTAGAAAATTTTCAGAGCAAAATCTCTGCCTCTCTCTATAGAATTCTCTCCCTCTTGCCCTTTTGTGCATAGAAGTAGAGAAATACTTCTAGTTTGCCTAGACATCCTTCATCAAAGTTGTATATCTTTGGGCTGAGGTCCTTTGGAACTTATTTTTGGGCTGTTGGAAGGTCATTTAAGCCAAGAAAGTGGTTGTTTTGCTGTTGTGCTTCAAAGGTAATCACTTATCCCTCTTGGCTTATTTTGCATACTAGCTTTGCCATAGTTTTCAACTACTTTGGGGCTGTTTTTTGGGGTGGTGTTGAACTACAAAAACTTCTATTTTTTAGTCCTAAAATTGGTGGTTTAAGCCTTGTTTGGCTAGTGGGTGGTTCGCCCTCCTTTGCTCTTTGGCTTGCAAAGCCTTTAGAGCCTTCTTTTAAAGGCTTTTGAGTCCATCTCTCTTGGCCTTAAAACCACTAAATTCTAGAGGAATTTTAGTGGTAGAAAGCTTATTTTGAGGTCCCAAATAGGAGGGGGTGGTCCCCTCTCCTCTTGTCTTGTTTGCATGTATTGATGACCCACCAAATGAGCATGTGTTTCTACTTCTTTGTGGCTTTGTTCAAGCATATTTTTGTGACTTTTTAGACCTGCCATAACTATGTTTTTGGTTTGTTTGGCCACGCACCTTATTCACTTCATCCACTGCATCCACTGCATTGTATTTTGTTTTGTTGCATTCAGCATGTAGGATTGTGATCTTTCCTCAGCGGATCATTCCTCACTTATATTATCCCACTCAACTACTTGTATTCTTTCTACGAAACACATAGTTCTGTATGTGCATGCACCTCTCCCACTAAAGAAAATCGTGGTTAGAATGCTCTAGCACCTTTTCTGTGTTAAACGTAGTTTGATTTTGCATCTTCATCTCTTTATGATATTTGTGTGGTTTTTGCACTGCTTGTGGTTTGATTATCTCAATTACATTGCATATCATTTGCATTGTTTCATTACATTATATATCATTTACACTGTTTTGTTATATTATGTATCATTTTGTATTCTGCCCCCTGAACTACGATGGTTTGATTCCTTGCAAAGGGATACGCAGGCAGCCTGGGGGCACAACCATTTGTTTTTACATCTGTATTTTGTTTGTTTCTCCAAGTCTTCGGCCTTGTCAAAAATGGGTCGTCTCTGGGCTTTGACATTCACTCACGTCATTTCATGACTTTGAGCTCTATCAAAGAGGGGCAACTGTAGACATCCCATTTTTGACCGCCCTTAAGACTTGGGCGTCACTAATTGCTTATTTGCTAATGAAAGTTGTGCAGTGCAAAGGTTCGATTTCTTTGGCAAGAGGAGAGTCAAATCCCAACCGCACCCCCATTTTTGGACCAAAACTATTTTGAATGATTTTTAGACCTTAAAACCCTCTCTTTCAAAATAGTTTTGAAAATAGGTTCCTACGACGTTCCGACGCTCGCATTTTGTTAAATGTTGCGCTTTTCGGTAAACCGAGTAAGGACAAAGTGGAAATGAATGAAAGAGAGCTGAAATCTTTGAAAAATCTTTCAAAACACCTTGTTTAGAGGTTTGGAGTTAAAGAAAATGAGAGAGGAGAGAAGAAAACTAGTTGAGGAGAAGTTCGGCATAAATCCGGGTAGGATCGAAACTGAGTGGCTTCACTAAAACAGCCATAACATTTTTGCACAGTTGGAATTTTGATGCAAGGCTACCACCATTGGAAAGCTTACTTCCGAGGCTTCAATGTGGATACAAGAATGACCTGAAAAGGAGTCCAGATGAAGGAGATATGCCCATTTGAAGTTTGACCTACAGGGCATATTTTTGCTATTGGCCAGTTAAGTGGCCGGTTGGCCAGTTAAAGTGGCTGGCCGGCCAGTTAAGTAGCTGGCTCAAATTTTTTTCAGATATTTCTCCTCCAGCTGTCTTCCAGGATTGTGCTACATGTCCTACCTCAGGTATTTCAACCAAATGCTCCATTTTTGCTATATATTGGAGCCACGTCTCATATATTGAGGAGTTAGAATTATGGGTGCCTCTCTCTTTGAAAAATCCTCTCTCTCTAGAGAATTTTCAGAGCAAAATCTCTGCCTCTCTCTATAGAATTCTCTCCCTCTTGCCCTTTTGTGCATAGAAGTAGAGAAATGCTTCTAGCTTGCCTAGACATCCTTCATCAAAGTTGTATATCTTTGGGCTGAGGTCCTTTGGAACTTATTTTTGGGCTGTTGGAAGGTCATTTGAGCCAAGAAAGTGGTTGTTTTGCTGCTGTGCTTCAAAGGTAATCACTTATCCCTCTTAGCTTGTTTTGCACACTAGCTTTACCATAGTTTTCAACTAGTTTAGGGCTATTTTTTGGGGTGGTGTTGAACTACAAAAACCTCTATTTTTCAGTCCTAAAATTGGTGGTTTAAGCCTTGTTTGGCTAGGGGGTGGTTCGCCCTCCTTTGCTCTTTGGCTTGCAAAGCCTTTAGAGCCTTCTTTTAAAGGCTTTTGAATCCATCTCTCTTGGCCTTAAAACCACTAAATTCCAGAGGAATTTTAGTGGTAGAAAGCTTGTTTTGAGGTCCCAAATAGGAGGGGGTATTCCCCTCTCCTCTTGTCTTGTTTGCATGTATTGATGACCCACCAAATGAGCATGTGTTTCTACTTCTTTGTGGCTTTGTTCAAGCATATTTTTGTGACTTTTTAGACCTGCCATAACTATGTTTTTGGTTTATTTGGTCACCTCTTGCATGCTTCTTACACTTGTAGTGTAAACTTGCTCACTAGCCTAGTGTACTTGAGGGTTTAACTTTGTTAATCTAGCATGTGTATGCTCTACTCCAGCATGTTTTTGGCTTTGATTTAGCATGCTTTAGAACTATTTTGGTGAGCTTGGCCTTTTGAGGCTTGCTTTGCATAGCTATAGTGCAAGTGCCTTAACTAGCTTTGTGTTTTGAGTCTTCTAGCATGCTTTGCTTGAAGTGTTTGCATGATTTGGCATCATTTAATATGTGATTTGAGCATATATCACTATCATATTCTCATATGTATCACTCTTTCAATGCTTTTGAGAAGTTAAGCCTCATGTCTTGTTTGTGAGCCAATACATGAGCATATCTTTCTTGCCATCTATCCTACATGTCTAGCATGTTTTTGCTACTATTTTGACGTTCCTTACGTCTGTTTTGCATTGTCAAGGTCATTTGAGCATTGCTTAGTATGGTTTTAGTGTAAATGGCCTTGACTAGCTTTCAGTTTTGAGGTCTTTATCATGTGGTGTATGTGATGTTTGCATGGTATGGCACCATTTGACAAGTAATTTTAGTGCATATAGTGTAGTCACAGTCTCATATACTTCACTTCTTCATAACTTTCGAGGGTTGTGTATTATGCCTTGCTTATAGGCCAACATCGTGCATGTTCTTCTAGCATTTGAGCTCTCATTTGACATGTTTAGACCATTATTTTGGCATGATTGAGCTCTGTCCGGAGTTGCTTTGGTCATTTGTGCTATGTATTGCATGCCTCATGTGTAATGCTCTTCACTAGCTTTAATGCTCTTGGCCCCTTAACATGTCTTGCATGCATTGCTTAGATGATAGAGTCTTGTGCATGCCACTTAGCATTGAAAGATAAGCATATGTGTGTTGCATTGCATTGTCTTTGGATCAAACATCAATCCAAACACAAGAAATATGGCACGTTTCATACTTCAAGTGATGAAGCGTGTCATGTTTATTGATGCCAACACCTTTGACCATGCATGATGGGGTGAAGGCCCTTTGTGTATTGTTTGTGCATTCATCAACATGGTGCAAGCTTGGTCCTCGGCCACCATGCATTGACTTGCTTGGTTGGTGGCTTGAGGCCAGTGCCACTCTCCTTTGAGCTCGAGACATGATAAGGAGTGTGGTAGTACCTACATTGTCTTGCAAATGCATTGTTGTGCCTCTATTATTCTATGTTGTAGCAAAACCGAAGCTTCTGCGAAGCAACTAGCCAACCAGTTTTCTAAGACCGCGATTTAGTGGTGGCGAGCACTTTCTAATGGCGACCCACGAAGATTCCTATTTTGAAGTAAAAGGCACTGGAGGTTGGCACAATTTTGAAGGTCAAGGCAAGGCAATCGATTTACGGCGGGCGCCAACCGAGCATGCATGTCTCCCTTACCCGATCTTTGTCTTTTTTATTATTATTATTGCTTTATTAGTTAGTTGCTTCTAACTATTTCAACGTGTTGTAATTAATTAGCTTAGATAGTTAACTAATTTAATTTCTTTAATTAGCTTAGATTAGGTAGTTATTCAATTTCAATTGTGCTGTAATAATTAATTAGCTATGTTAGTTAATTAGTTGGTTTGTAATAAGTAGCTTAGCTTAGATTAGCTTAGCTTGTTTATTCGGACCCTCCTTCGTGCGGGCGCAATGTTTTGATATTGGTGCATGTGTGTGTGCATGTCTTCCAACCCCACTTCTTTCTCCCTTTTATTTAACTGCTTTCGATGGTTAGATTAGGGCACGTTTTGATTAGCATACATTATGCTTGCATGTTTGCATCCATTCATTAGTCTTGCATGCACCGGGCTCGGCGCTTTATTCAAACTGCATCGTATTTTAATACCTATTTGAATACATGTTTCACAGCATGTTACCAAGTGTTGTATTCATATGCCATTTTAGATAGCCGAGCCTATTTAGCTGCATTTTGCATATGTTGCATTAGGCATCTTGTATAGTTAGGATCATGCATTGTTTTCTCACTAGTTTTCTGTTTTGGTGCCTCGGAGTACACTGTAAGTGTTTACACTTTAGCATCTTGCATGAGTGTGAATGCTACCATATATAGCATGCTTGGCATAAGGCTATTTGCTTAAATGCTAAACTACATGAATGCCTGTGGATGAAGGCTTTATTACTTGAATTGGAACAATTCATCAAGTGTGAGTTTTAAGCCCACTAGAAGTGGCAAATCATCATGTTTTAAGCCCATTTGAGGGTGGCAAATCCATGTTTTAGCCTACTTAAGGGTAGCAATTTCAAACCATTTTCGAAAAACAAACACGAAATGTTTTGTTCCAACTCTTGCGATTGAGTGTATACTTGTATGCTGCACGCATCACATAGTAATGTTAGCTAATAAATAACAAGAACACATGAGGTTTATAGAACAACATATCATGCTTAGTAGAGGCCGATCCTTTGATCGAGGCGGCGAAATGCTCATTTGAGGACCTTCCCTCTCGTATCCAAGTTCGAGCCGAGATAACTTTGGTGATGATGGACACGTGGCCTTTGGCACGAGTCAGGGTTTCCTAAATTTTCCTAAAATAAAATATTTAGGTGGCGACTCTAAAATCTGGCAAAGCAATCCATGTTTGGCGCTTTTGATTCAAAATTGATTTTTCAAAACCAATTGCCGGATTTGGACTCTTTGGTGATTTATCAATCTTACATTGCACTTTGTGAGATTAGATCTGAGCAGTGACAGAGTCAAGCGTAGTAGCTAGAACCCAATTCACACCATCTCTAAAAGGGGGGCGCGCGGAGGAAGTTCGGGCGGTCTACACCTTAGCGATTAGTTCAGTCTGTTTCTCTATGTCACTCTCTTGCAGCTACAAGTCAAAGAAAATCTCAAAGATGGGAACCCGCTGCTTCTCAGAGTTAAACCAGGGTTCAGGGAAACCACAGAATGGGAAGTCTTCTCCCTCCCGAATAAAATAACCATTCAGGGTTCCCTGAATTGGTCGGTGCACAAGCGCGTAGCACTTTTCGGTCTGTTTAGCTCTAGCTCTTCCTGCCATCTTTTTCCCGTTCGTTACCCAGTCCTCTTTGGTGGGCGTATAGCCAAGACCAAAGGCATGCGGGTTATGTGGCACATCGGCCAACGCATTAACGCCGTTCCAGCCACTTCTTCCTAATCCTATTATGGGCATGTGTTGGAGTTTGTTCATGAAGTAGATCAATTGAGCACTAACATATAAACCCTCATTCGACGCCAAAATGGTTTGTACTGCCCGAGCCTTGGCCAAGGTAAATCCAGAAAGGAAAACATCCTCTTCGCTATGCATAATCTCTAGCATAGGTGTAGTGACTTTTGACGGAGGATATATAAATGAATTCCCGAAAATCGTGGCTACCCTTTTCCTATGGGGGTACTTTAGCATTTAGTGGAGGGTGGAAGAGCGACTTTCACTTGAGTGCGGCGAGTCGCCCAAGTAGTAAGTTGAAAGTGGCATAACATCAAGACATAGAACTCAATGTCCTGTTGAGCTGGGCCAACTTGTACTCTAATCTGTACTGTCCCCATCACCTCTCTGCTTGTATTGTCATACGCTTAGATCACCTGGGTTGTGGGCACAAAATTGTTTGGTTTCAGACCAATAGCATAAGCCGTACGACAAGAATGAGACATTAATTCTTGACCGGTGTCGACCAACACCACGGTATCCACTTTTCTCGGCACTCTGGATATATATAGAGGCTTGTTGTGTGCGAGCCTTTTGGCGGTAATTCCTTGCGAAAAGGTCAAAGTTGGCGACACCTCCGGAAGACTAATCCCACGGTTGTTAGGGGTGGTGTCGATGGACAACTTAGCTTTATCCATCGCCATCGATGCGACTGTCGTGCACTTTCATGAAACCATAAGCAAACCCCAAATAGATATGTCATCTTGAATCTTCTTCAAGCTTTGAGCACAACCTCTTTATCTAAGCGATTTTCTTTCTACTTCTCTGCCTCTTTATCGTTCTGGATGCCTCGGATCGATCCGTCTGATGGTTTGAAATACCGACCACTTCTTGTCATATGGTGGACTTCTTCCACATACCAAGTGTTGTCGGGAAGGTCTTTGCCCCAATCCTCGTCGATGGACAAAATGCGATCATCATCTTCCCACCATATACCTCGGCAACCGACAAGCAATTGTCGTTCGGTCTAAGTGTTCTCTCGGTGAAACATTCCCCGTAGGGTGTTGAGCTATTCCAGCTTCCTGTTTGTTTTGATCCCTTTCTTTTTCAAAGCACTTCAATGAAGCCTCTTGCACTGTATTAGCGTTGCTCACGACGCCAAGTTCTTGAGATAAATTCTTGACACTGGTGCTCTCCGACAATTTTCCCTTGTCTTCGACCATTCTAGCCACTACAATGGTTCCTACTTTCAGTTCTTCTAGCTTCAATTCAGTTCCCCCATCTATATCGAGTTCATCACTTAGCTACCCAGAAATGTCTGTCGACCCGTTCAGATCGAACCAATCAATTTGCACGTCCCCTTGATGTTACTCATCAAAGAACTGCAAATTGTCTACGTCTTCCTCTAGGTCGGCTAGATCATCTAATCCCTGACTTGGCCCATCCTCTCGAACTACACCGACCTCCATCCCAGTCGGCAACACCACTTCCTGCTTGACTTGGTCCACTGGGACAATATAACAGCACGGGTTGCACACCTCTTCAGATAAGTCCTCAGAGCCCTCAGGCAACGGACTGATATTCTCCACCAAGGCTGACCTCCCTTTTATCTTCCATTGTCACTACCATTGGTTTGGGTTGGAGTGTAGACATGTTCATCATGCACAAGTCTGTGCTCTTAGGGATGAACAACGTCATCTTAGGTAGGCGGGAAGGGGTGATGTATATACTGGGGTCATAAGGGACGACCAGTGTGTGGGTGTGAATGAGGTTCATATGCTGGGGTAGAGGGACTTGGTTATGTGGTGGGAGAGGATTTGTCGTGACATTTGACTTTTGGGGAGGCACTATCACTTATTGTCAACGAGATCCTGAATCTCGTAACGCAACCTATAGCATTGATCAGTGTTATGATTGTGTTGTTGGTGGCTGATGTTGGCGGAGTTGTGTCTCGGGAGACGATCGGGTAGAGGGCGAGGCTTTAGTGGTTTAAGTGGCCTTTTTTTATTAGGACCCCTAAGGCTTTGGATAAAGACATATAGAGCGGGGTAAAGACCCTTTGAGATTGGGCCTAGCTAGTTGAGGTTTATGGAGTTGTGTTGGAGGTGTTAGCGAACGGGTTAGCAGTTTTGGGTGTTGTGGTGACCATACTCACATCCAAAGGCCGTGCAGAAGTGCTACAGCTCGTGTTTGCACCAGAATTGCATGTAAAGGGCCTCTTGGGCTGTTCCTTCTCTTGGTCTATCAACCCCTGCTTCATTGCATCCTCAATTTGAACCCCTATTTCGTGGAGCTCGGCAAATGTAAACAATGGCAAGACTATCATCTTTGTAATAGTCTCCCTTGCAGGTTATGGACCATCATTCTGATTTGGTCCTTTTAAGATGACCTGATAGTCATTATAGAGGCCTTGGCCCTCCATCGAGTCACAAAGTCCGAGAAGCCCTCCTTCGACTCCTGACGGGTTACTTCATGATCATGAGGTTGTGACCGCGATCTGGGTATTGTAAGAGTACTGCGCAATGAAGGCCTCGGTCATTTCCTCCCAGTTTTGTTTCACGAAGTCTTTCAACTTTGCGTACCAGATGGCCGCTATGCCCGACAAGGTCCGGCCAAAAAGTGACAACTTCTGAAGTCTGGTGAGACCCATTGGTCGTAGGATGTCAGAGAATAACCGTAGATGGACCATATGATCCCCAGAGCCGTCGAACTGGTCTATATGCGGTATCTTAAATCTATTCGACAGAGTTACCGCGGAATTTGTGTATCCATTCTCAATGTCAGGGATTGAATTCACGCCCTGCGCCCATGTGAAGAGCTTTTCCAGCTTGTTGACCTTCAATGCAGTGGGGTCAAACTCGAATTCAAATGGCACCTCCCTTGGGTAAATTGGTGCCTTGGAGGTCTGAGATGGGATCGAATCTGCCGGGATGCCCATATTCTCTTGGACATTGATTGTGACCCCGGGTGCCGGCATACCCACTGGGGGTGCATGGGATGTAGAGGCTACTGCCAGTTATGGTTGCTGTTGCAGAAGCCTATCTATCACTTCTGCTTGGCGGGCTGCGAGCTCAGCTTGGCGGGTAGCATCTAGCTGCATAGTCTCAATAGTCTGCTGGAGTTGACAAAGTATATCTTCCATGCTGACTGAGGGATGTGGAACTATCAGAACTAGTGAATACTCTCTTTCTAGAGTAGGTGTACAAGACTGGGCCTGACAGGGCGCAGGCGAAGTAAAAGGTGACTGCTAAATTGGTGAATTCTGCCTGATCCTCCTCCGTCTAGTAATCGGTGAGAGTGAAACAAACACTGGTTGTCCCCTGACAAGATCCCCGGATCTACAAATCCTTCTCACATAGGTCTAGAGTGCTTGGGGGGTAACAAGATCGTCTAAAGCAATGATGAAAAACTACCTTGCAAATAAAGTAAAAAGACAAACAAAAAAAAACAGAAACCGCACAGCACCTCTACCCAGATTCTAATCAGTACACTGATGTAATCAAAGCTATAGAACCATGCTCAATACTGAATTCTGCCTCCCGAAAACTGATACCTAGATTTGCAACTGACACATACATTCCTATAGAGTTTCACTCTAAAAGCACATAACAGTCAAGTGAGAGCCAAAACACCCCTATGATGGGGTAGGGTTACCCTGTCCTAGTTTCGTCAGGAACTAAGGTTCACTACTCAGGCAAAGTGTTTCACACAATCCTGCATTCGGGTAAGCATCCTGTCCTATTTTGGAACAGTCTCTATGGTTTCCGATATGCAACTAGGTCGATTGGTCAAAAAGGGTACGTCAGCAAGACTATCTAATATACCTCTCACACCTAACACTGAAAAGTGAAAGGAGGATCAAACGATATAGCGGTAGTCTAGATCCAAGGGTTGTGTTTCCATTGTGGCAGAGCCCGCAACCAGTTAACCTTTTGGCAAGCTTTTCCAAGCGAGCCTCCGGCAAACTCAGGAATAGCAGATGGCAAACACTGTGACTTAGGTGCACCAATGCAAATGCAAATGCAAAGAAACACATAAGTGTAAATAAAATGTCATATCATGAGTTCGAGTCAAGTTCTCTAAATCCCCAACGGAGTCGCTAGAAACTGTAGCTCGACTTTTTCGTGCCCCATTTCGGAAGGTTTGAAAGAAAGCCCTACAGTTCGGACTCCCGTGGTTCTAAATCTAATCTCACAAGTGCAATGTAAAACTGATAAACACCAAAGAGTCCAAATCTGGCAAATCGTTTTGAAAAATTGATTTTGAATCAAAAAGTGCCAAAAGTGGACTGCTTTGCCAGATACAAAGTCGCCACCTAAATATTTTATTTTTGGGGAAATTTAGGAAGCCCATGACTCGTGCCAAAGGCCACGCGTCCGTCATCACCAAAGTTACCTCGGCTCGGGAACTTCGGTACGAGAGGGGAAGGTCATGAATTGAGCACCCCCGCTCACCCGATCAAACATTGATCTCTACTAATCATGATATAATTTTTTATAAACATTATGTGCTCTTATTCTGGTTATTGAACTTGCTTTACTATGTGATGCACACAAGCAAGTATAGACTAGTTTGCTCAAGTTGGAACAATTCAATTCATGTTTGTTTGTGAAAATGGTTTCAATTTTTCACCTCAAGTGGGCTTAAAGTTTGTGGATTTGCCACCAAACATAGTGGGCTTAAAACATGATTTCCCACTCAACAAAGTGGGTTTAAAACTCACATTCATTGAATCGTTCCAATTCAAACAACAAGCCTTCATCCACAGGTATTCAAGCAGTTTAGCATTTAAGCACATAGTATCATGGCAAGCATGCTAATCATGGCAACATTCACACTTATGCAAGTATGCTAAAGCACAAAAAATCACCTAGTACTCCAAGCTAAGAAGATATGAATTAGAAAAATATGCATGATTCCTAACTATACAAGATGCCTAATAAAACACATGCGATATGCAATTGATAGGCTCGGCTACTAATATGACATATGAATCGAATTGATAACATGCGGTTAAACACGTATTCAAAGAAGTATTGAAATTGCAATGCAGTTTGAATGATGCACCGAGCCTCGGTGCATGCAATACGAATGAATGGATGCAAGCATAAGGTATGCTAATTGAAATATGTCCCTAATCTAACCATCAAATGCGATTAAATAAAAGGGAGAAAGATGTGGGGTTGGAAAACATACACACGCACACGCACACTTATTACAACATCCTCGCGAAGGAGGATCCGAATGAATAAAAGCTAACTAACTAGCTATGATAATTAAGCTAACTAATTATTACAAACTGAATTAATTAACTATTCTAGTTAACTAATTACAAAATGAAATGAATAACTAGTTAAACTAACTAATTATTTACAACACTTAATTAGCTAAAACTAATTAATTACAACACATATTTGATCTATTGCTAATTAAACTAATTAGCTAATCCCGAGAGGCAAGGGAGGCCCATGCATGCTCGGTTTCCACCCGAAAAGCCACTACCCCGCTACTGAATTCCTCTGTTTGCACATTGAAGCACTAACAATGTTGCGCACTTCCAGAACACCTCTGTTCCACCTTACCAACACCTTTGTGCAAATTTCACGATGGCGGAGCAAGGGGCGATGGACTCTTGGTGGTGGTACGCCCTTGATAACTGGACTTCCTTAACATGTGAGAGAGAAAGCGAGCAAAATAATGTATTTCTCAAGGGTTGTTTATACACTTTGCCTCTCCTTTTCATGGAGAAATCAAATGAGGGACAAAATTTGGTTCACAAACCATCAATCAAGCAATTTCATTGCATGATGGCTTGTGAAACCAATTGTGCAAGTTTAATAAATGAAAAAACAAGACTCAAATGACCATCACCCTGTCATGCATGATCAAGGGCAACGGAGACTTAGGAAAATGACACATTTCATCACTTTTGAGTATGAAATGTCCCATTTTCCTTGTGTTCAAATTAACATCCGATTTGAACACATGCAATGCAACACAAAAAGATGCTTACATTGCCTCTTTTACTTGCCAATTTTGTTTGCACATTTTAGTTACCAAACCATTCATTAATCAATTTGTCCATTGGTGAGAAGTCCTCTAAAGAGAATGAAGTGTCAAACAAAGGGTAGTTTAAGGCATGAGAGAAGCTTCATGCTGTTGGTAATGAACCCTCAAAGAGGATTAAACCATTAAGCATGAACCTCAATCTCAAGTTTAAACAGCCCTAAAGTTGAAACAACCCTCAAAGTAAATGAAAAAATGAAGAAATGAAGGAGATTGTAGAGATTACAAGTGCCAAAATTAGGAGAGAAAAAGCATTAAAACATTAAATCAACTCAAACCAATGGTGGTTAAAGCCTTAAAACACCAAGCTAGTGAAAGGACTTATAGTACAACTATGCAATATAAGACTCAAAAGGTACCAAACAGCCAAAACAATGGCAAAACAGCTCAAAAAAGAGTTCAAAACATGCTGGACTTGAGTCTCAAAAAGCTAAAACATTAAGCTAATAAATGGGGCTAACTAGGCATGCAAACAAGACACAAGGAGGAGAGGCTAACCCCTCCAAATTTGGCCTCCAAAATGAGTTTTTTGCCACTGAAAAACCTCTTAAATTTAGTGGTTAAAAGGCCCAAAAAAGTTGGTTTGAAAGTGATGAACAAAGGTACAAAAGCTTCACAAACTAAGAAGTAAGAAGGGTGAACCACCCCTTAATTGAAAATGGCCTCAAACCAACACTTTTTGGCCACAAAAACAAAATTTTTGACAGTTCAAAACCAGTTCCCAAAGCAGGTTGAAGAATGTGGCAAAGCAAGTGTACCAAAACAAGTATACAAGGAGAGTGTTATACCTCTTGAAGGGAAGACACAATTTGGCCAACAATCCAAGCCAAAACCTCCTCCTAGAGCTCAAAACAAGTCCCAAGCTACCTCAACCCAAAGACTAGCAACTCTTGTTAGGGATTGATAGACAAAAGTGGAGTGTATCTAAGCAACTATGCACAAAATTACTAAAGAGAGAGAGAGAGAGAGAGAGAATTTTGTTCTAAAATTGTTAACCCACCAAAATGGGGGGGAAACCCCCCCTATATATAGAAAAACAAGCCTTGAGCTTAGAAACATCCTACCATACACGTATAGGGAGTTGCAGCTCAATGTGCTAACTTGGTAACTGTTGTCAACAAATATCTGAAAAAAGACAACTTGGCCAGGCCGACCACTACTGATGGCCGACCGGCCACACCAATGGCCGACAACCATGAACCATGGCCAACAACCTATAGTGGTGGCCGATAGGTCACCACAAGTTCGTGGCTTGAAACAATAGGGTTTTGGTCCAAAACAAAGCACAAAATAGACAAGCTTTAAAGGCTCAAAGACAGGGTGTTCCATCGAGGACTTCGGGCACTCAAAGTGAATGCAATCGTAATCATCGAGTGCACAAGCGATAATGTCTAAGTCTTGAGGTCGGTCAAAAATGGGGTGTCTACATGCTCCCTTAAATTCTCCCTAGCAGTAGGTGGCATAAACGTTCTCTGGAAGGCATTGACAAAAGCCTCCCAAGTCACCCCAATACGCCTTCATACTTCCACCATTGACCCACATCTCCCTTAAGTTGGAAAGATGCCAACGTCACTATCAACCCGTCGTCGTCAATGCCAAGCATCTCAGACATCTTCATCATCTATTCTAGCCATCCATTAGCCTTCAGTGGCTCGTTTGGATCCCCAACAAACTCGTTCGAATTCAACTGGAAATACTCCATTTTCAGAAAAATGACCCTGTTTCAGCAACATGGGCCTGGACTTGACTTTCAACCTGAGAATGTCCATGGATTCCCGTAATACTCCATCCATTTCATAGGTTAAGGCACCCATGGCTTTCTGACCTGCTAGCATGGCCACGTTGGCCTGACCAAGTCCCTCCTCTTGCCTGGATTTTCATCGATGTCGACACCTTCGATTCGCCTGGGCACACGCCACACATACCACCACCACGTCCGCATTTTGACATTCTAATAAAGGTAACACAATTGATTAGCACATTGATAAATGTGTTGAAGCTAATTACTCGGCGTTATAATACGGAAGGCGACAAGTAATTCACTCTATATAAGCCTTTGAATCACATAATCACAAACGAATTTCCTTTATAGATAATGATCGTCACGACAATGCGAGTTCAATTAGAAATAGCGATGATCAAATTTCTTAGAAATCCTTTGGTGTTCTAATAGGACTTCTAGAAAGTTGTAGACCCATTCAATATCTTAGAAATCAAATTTCATACCCATTTAGTCACATAAACATGTTATCACATAGCATAACCGAGTCTACTTCTAATATCATCTAGCGAAATAAACCCATTGTGGTAAAAATCACATTCCACGATCCCAAAGTATTCAAATCCAGTAGCTTTGATACCAAGTTGTAACATCCCAAAATAATAATGATGACCCATCTCATGATGTTCAATAGAAAACACAAGCTAGTAAAATGTTAACCTTTCATTTATATTCATTTACCGTACAAAAGATGACATATGCATATATACATTCATACATCCTAGATCTTGAATTTATAGCATATGCCATGTATGAATGAACTAAAAATAAAAGGGGATACATATAAGTTTATGCCCTAATAACTACATCTTTCCAAAATGTTACTTGGTTACAATAAGGTCGATCAAGTCCAAAACAATTAAAAAGCTCGAGGCTTGTACAAAAGATAATCAAAATAAAAGGCACAAAATTGAGCCTTCAGCTCCACTGTCCTCTCAAGCTAAGTCCTTGGTAGAGGCATATCATCAGCACCTGAAAGTTGTTTCCCATGTAGGGTGAGCTAAAGCCGAGTAGAGATACTAAAACACAACGTATGAAGTTTAACAAAATCATATGGTGAATGCACTGCACTGACATGCTATTTTTCCAAAACATCATGCTTCCTCTTTCAAAACAATGCCATGTTTCAATTACATGTTATTCAATTCAATAAACAATACTTTTCCAGTTAGAAAATAGAACATTGATACAAAATCTGTGAATCTCTAGGTACATATATCGCTAGTAGGCTATACAAGCACTACCAAAGTCATTTTACCGGTACTATGGGAGTGATATAAATATATATATATATATCCAACTTTGCCCTCATTATCAGCATATATATTCATTTCATCCTTTCAAAAAAACCCAACATCATTAATTTTTCTTTCATAAATCAATTTTTCTTTCATAAATCAAACATTTATGATTTTCAAATCGCATACCCTTTACTTCCAAAAACACTTTTAAAGAAGGGATTTCTAGCACACTTCCATAACCTTTCATAGAACCCATTTGAAAACACCTCTTTTACATTTCAAAATCTAAACTCTAAATCAAAATCTCCATTTCCCAAATCTCAATACTTGACAAAGGACACATAACTAAGTTAAGAATCATGCTAGAAGGTTGAAGAAATCCTACATCAAGATTAGAAGAAGAAAAGAGCAATTGTTGAAGTTTTGCGAAGCCAAAAATCAAATCTATTCTGATTAGATTGACCTCCTCGACAAGCTCTATGTTTTACTCCAAAGCACAATGGTGGTGAAATCAATGGATTAAGGTGTATGGGAAGGTTTTAAGTAAGAATTAGAGAGAATGGGAAGAAATTAGATTTGGAGAGGTTTTAGAGATAGGGAGAGGAAATGAAAAGTGACAAAACCCCTTTTCCCGATTTGATATCGTCTGAGACCGCTCAAGCGACCAGCAAACCGCTACTCAAGCGCCCGGACACAATAAGCGACCAGCTCAAGCCGACCAAAAACAACGCTTGGCGCACAATGACCCCTCCTAGAAGTTTTGCGGTAGAAGATCACTTTCGAGTCACGGAGATCTACTTGGCGAAGATCACCCTACTCCTAGAAGTTTTACAAACCTACAAATATACTAGGTGATCTCAAAACCGCTCGGCGAAGAAGAAATGGATTGGATAACAACTCTTTTGAAAAACTAACTTCGCAACTTGTTTCAAACACAACCAACAACTCCTAAATGACCAAACTCATCTAACAATAAGGTGAAAAGGTTATAAACAACAATTAAAGACATGGAATTCTAGATCGAAGAACATGAAAATGGTCGGTCTAAACCGGAACGTTGTAGGCTCTTAAGACATATCTAGCGAGCCACCATTCGACTAGTCCCCAAGCGAGGTGTGGATCTTTGTGCCTTTTTTGGATATAAGGCTCATTGCTACAATCTTGTTGTCCCAACTCACTTTCCTATCTTGATAGAGTCGACTTAATTTGAAAAGGAATTAAGAAACCATTAACAATGACAACTAAGTAGAAGACTTGATCCATCAGAACCAGAGAATTTCATGTTCAGGAACTAAGGAACAAAATGGGAAGGTCATTGATTGATGCACCCCTTTTGCCCAATTTGAAGATTGGCATCTACTAATATTCTATTTTATGAGTTTACTAATTAATTATTTCACACAAATTCATTATTAACCCTATAACCTTTACTGAACCTAAAACTAGATGGTTTGAATAAAATAAATATCATTTATTTTATATTTAAAGAATAAAGCCATATTTTTTAAAAGTGATGATTTTCTAATAAAAATAGATTTTTCAAAAATCATGGCCATAAATTTAGCCTAAAATAAACAATATTGTAAAAAGCATTCAAAATAATCAATTTTGTAAGAAAATACACATAACTTGGATCATTGAAAAGACAATGCACCAAGAACATACACATGCTATGAAGAATGAGGAAACTTACCCAGATTCCCTCTCAAGCACCTTACATGCATTACATAAAATAACTATGAACCCTAGTATACAACTAATCATACAAATGTGACCTTAATGCCAGTTTGAGACCACTAACGTAATGCTTATGTACAAAAAGCAACTAACAAAGAAAAATATAAGTATGCTAACACTGCCACATCCTTTCTTGAAACCACTTGCTCTACCCTCATCTGGCTACTCAATCTTTGATTATCCCAGATTATTGGCTCATTAGTATAGTTTTGCCTCTATAAGTATTATTCTCTCCGTCCCAAAATATTAGTCCCTTATTCAATTTTTCAGTCACTACAAAAAAAATTGTTTTTTGCGATGGCAAAATGCCGTCGCAAATACCCCAAACGCCGTCTCAAAAGGTTTTTGCGACGGTAAAATAACTTTTCTGACGGCAAGTGAAATTACATAACAAAGGGGGTTGCAAAGGGTTTTAGCGACGGCAAGTACGGTCGCCTTTGTTTTTGCGACGAGAAAATGTCGTTTTTGCGAGCAAATTTCTGTTGCCAATAATGGATGAAAATCTGAATTTTTTGCGATGGCACAGTATTGCCGTCGCTAAAAGGGTTTTTTTGACGGCAAAAAATACGCTAAAAGTGTATTTTAGACAACAACTTTGAGCCGTCGCTAATGACTATTGTCGACAATCTAATGATAGCTAAAGGCCTTATTTTTCAATTTAATCCCCTACCTTTTGCGACAGTATAGGTACCGTCGCAAAAAGCCTGGTTCAATTTTCTTTTTGAGACGGGGTGTTCTGCCGTCTCAAAAAAAAATATTAAAAAAAAAACCACTATTAAAATTATTAAAAATATGAAAATAACCTGTATTAAATGAAAAATAACTAAAAAAAAACTGATAATTACATAATAATATAAATACATACATAAACAAAAATTGACACATGATGAAAATTCATAATGTTGTTCCATTCATAACAATACATAAATAAAAATTCATAACAATAAAAATTATGCCACTACATAATGTCGCATAATACATACATAATGTTGTTCACAAATTTAAATAACATAAATCAAAATCAAATTTGCAACACGAACTGCTTCAATTTGAACTACAATCTCTCTCTCTCTCTCTCTCTCTCTCTCTCTCTCTCTCTCCAAGTAAAACATCCACCAGAAACAGAATAACAAGAAAATTCAGGAGGCAAGAAACTATTCTCCATAACTTTTAGGTGAGCTCAAAAAACTCTTGGCAGCATCTAAACTCATTTCTTCATGCACCTACATGAGTCATTATTTTATATAGATAAATAATAACAAATAAAAAAAAGTCCAATCAGGAAAGTAAAAGAATAGCATTTAATGGAGGTCAAATTTTATGATTCTTAGATAGTAGAATATGCATACAAGTTTCTTGTGAATGCTTCGAAAAGCCTTGCAAAATTGTTACGCCTTTCTTTGCACCCACACCTTAACATGTGCACCAAAAGTTAGTTGTTATGCCCATTTTGTATTAATATTTTCTTTTGCTTTTTTCTGACAAGACCACAATTAAGAGCATGCCCAACCTCGGGTTTTATTATTGTATTTGGACACCTGGCTAATGCCAGCCCAATATCAAATAACCTCACATTTCATATAGAATGCTTATGTTCTCCTGGCGCCACCAGAGACAAGTTTTAACAACTTATTTTCCTAAAAAGAAAGAAATAGACTATCAACGGTATTTTTGTGTTAATTGTTCTACAGATACCTATGTGAAATAGGATCCTAGTTGAATTGCTATCTATAATCCAAATCTTAGCAGGCTAGTGATTAATTGGGGATGAGAGCTGCAAAGCCTATCTAAACAAAGATTCTAGTGATAAGTGTTAGGAGAATGAAAGTGTCATAGTCTAGCTTTGTTCCTTATTAGAGCTACACTCGACTCAAAAGAGATGAAAAAGGTTAGGAAGATATGGCTGGTTATGTGAAAGAAAAACTGATGTATGAGATGGTGGAAAAACAGTCACATCGGGGAAAGAGCATGTAGAGGATTGCTTTGGAGTTTGGAGTTATTAACAATTATGCTCATCAATTCAACTCTGTGAGCGCAGTACATTTGGATATGCTCGAGAATCTCGGATGCTCTTCATTGGGAGGATCATAGATAGGTATTGCAATAATACCCCAAAGAGGTAACACCTTGACCACGCCCTTAATGGGATGGGTTTCGAGAAAGATTTAAACAGCTAGGGGTGGGTTCTCGGTGAAAGAAGCAAACCCAAATCCAATTTTGGTTGGTAACAGGGTTGGTAGTTTCCAACTGCCCCACACCACCACCAATTTATATACGTGAATTGCATATGAGCCACCACTAATTTCCAAATATTTTGAATACTCTTATTTGATGTGCTAGGGCTTTTCTCAGTTATATCTCATATGCATCTTCATCTTTCTGTCGTTTCACCATCTCTCAACCATGTAGTTATTTTTTGTTTTGCATGTGGCTCTCTTTTTTGTTATTTTATGTTTGTGGCCTAATTACCCATTTTATGCTAGACTCAAATTAAACAAAAATAAGCTATATGGGATCAAATAGGCTAAAAATAGACTAGGGCAATAGATGTTCAAACATTATTGTAATTTGGAAAAATTAGTCAAGAGAACAATGCTACAATTTGAGCAACTCCATCACTCTCCCTAACCCACTCACTTTCCATTTATGCTTCGTCATCTCTCTCTCTCTCTCTCTCTCTCTCTCTCTCTCTCTCTCTCTCTCTCTCTCTAATTATGCCAATTATGCTTCGTCATCTTTTTTGTTGTCTCCACCTAATTAAATAGGATAAAACATATTTATTTATTTAACTCTCTTCTTTTTGGTCTCTTAGAGGATCTTCTCCCCCCGCCCCCTATTTATGTTCTGCTCTTTCTGTTTTTCCGATTGCAATTGCACAAGAAAAATAAAAAGTTACTGTTCAACCCTTTTCTATTTTTTCCTTTTTTCCCTTTCCCTTTCCATTTTAGGTGTCCAAAATCCAACTCTCTTAATATTGAGCTTTCTGTTGTATAATATTTATATTTGCATGGTACATTATATTTTTCCACAACATTTTAACTTCTTTTTAGTTTAAATTAGGCTTTGTTTACTTTTGAGAAATGTTTATTTATATAAAAATTATTATGCATTTTTTTCTTTGTCTTTATGATGGTACGATTCTTGATCCGATCCTATAAACCCCTCTAATGATCCAAGGTAGGATCCTGATTTTAATAACATTGCTAAAATATACAATTATCCAAATATATATATGAAATCCAAGCATATTTTTTGTACATATGATTATCACACATAAGCATTCATTGATGAGGCAATGAAATGGCAATATGAAAGAGGGATGTGTTAAGAATTCAAAACTTAAAACTCATAAATGATGTTTATATGGTAATATTAAGCAACAAAAAAAACCTAATAATCCTTTGGAAGATTGATCAGCCCAATGTCTGCCAGCAAAGTTCCAAATTGTATTCCCATGTCTCTACTACATTGGATAAGAATGCAATAATAGTATCATTGAAAAATTATATGCTAGTTCTCCTGAGATAAGAATGCAAATTTCATATAGAATGCTTATGTTCCACACTAAAAGTATAATGAAATGTGGTTGTCAAGGAGAGTTAACTTCAAAGCAAAAAAAAAAAAGATTGCTATTTATAATTTCCATGCACACAGTGATCACACATTAAAATTAATTCTTGTCTTTGTGAGTATATTTATTATGTTCATAAAGTATGACCACCACAAGCATTCTTACCTTCTTTTCTGCAGCCATCTTTAATTTCGCCCAAAATGAGAGTTATTGAAGAGTCTTTCAATATAGTAAAAAACTCATGGCCATAATACTACTAACCCTCCATACATCTTTGAGGAGTATGAAGACAAAGATCCATAGCCACTGTCTCCCATCTATCAAAAGAGAAACAACCCTCAAATAAGAACCACAAGAACAGGGGTGGAGTTAAAAAATTAATTAAGTGGACAAAACAGTGAAAAAATTAAATAATAAAATACTGACATAAACACCAATGATCCAACATTAAATAAATGGATACAGATAAATGATGGTATTTAGATGCCATTACTTACAATCATCAAAATAAAAATAAATGGGGCACAATAAATGAAGTCAAAAACAATTCTTCAAAAAAATACTGCTGTTTTGCATCAAACACTCTAGAGTTGCAAGAAACACAAGTCGTGCCTCAGCAAGTTAAAGAAGTCATGACACAACCATCAAGTGTTAAATATTTATAAACACATGTTTTATTGTAAAGGTATTTTACAAACCCATGATAGCACGTAGAGATGATCCAAATGTACACACATATGTGTGTGTGTGTGTGTGTGTTGGAAAAAATAATTTTTGGTGACTTTAATTTAATATTAAAGTGTGGTGACTTTAATTTAATATTAAAGTGTGGTGACTTTAATTTAATATTAAAGTGGGTCCCAACCTTTTATTGTGTTGGGTCCAAGTGGGCCAAAAACCATTGAGATTTGAATAAGAAATTGCCAAGAAATTGTTTCGTGATGTTAGATTCATGAATAGGATTTTAAAGAGTATTTAAATCTTTTTTCTTGGCTAAAGGGTGTGAATCCTTTGGGCATCCATACTTTTCATTTTGTGGAAAGGGGCTATGGATGCTTGGTGTTTTAATGACTAGCCTTAAAGGCTGGAGGCTCTTCCTCTCTCCCCTATACATGTATAAATTGAGACCATCCTGTCAAGTTTCAGTATAGAAATTTTTGCTTCTATTTTACAAGTCAGTTTGCTAGATAGTTCCTATTGTGAGAGAGTGCTGCCATTGTTTTGTTCGCTAAGCTAGACAAATAGTGCTTCTACCGTAGCTAGTTTTGATAAATCGTATCTGGAGGCAGGCAGCGGGTTTCCTCAAGCACTTTCGACCCGTGGTAGCGAAATCATTTTAAAAACTACTTATGCGAGCTTCGGTTTTAATCTCTTTACCCTTTTATTGTTTGGTGTATTTTTGTTGAAATTTAATTGTAATTATCAGCATATGTTCTTTGTATATAATTTATTTTCTTCATAAATTTATTTATTTAATTTCACAATTTTGAACAACAAGCTTAAAACATATTTTATATATCTTTTCTATGAAATTAATCGAATAGATTTATATAGACTATTAGGTTAGCTTTGTATAATGTTACTAGGAATTGTTGCGGAATTGCTCACTATTTCAATAATTGTAAATTATGCAATGGTACTCTCTAATTGCTTAGTTTAATTAGAATGCTCTATTATAATTTGCATACTTAATTGTATTAGTATGATCTTGTTTTATGCGTATGGTTCATCATTTCCCTACCATGATTTGCATGAATTTTAAGGTTATAAAATATAATTTATGGATGTTGCAATTTTGACATGCTAATTCTATTCTAGTCTCAATTTGTTACATGCTTATTATTTTCTAGGCTAGATTACATAATTTAATGTATTTGGAGTTATAGAGTTTTATGAATTGTGTACATGATTAATCTGAATTATTTAATTAGGTGCATTAATCTGAATTATTTAATTGGGTGCATTAGCTTTGAATTTGACTTATCTATTTGGAGTTATTAGTTTAAATGTTTATTATGAATTAATTTCATTCATGACTCATGAGTATTGAACTTTATTTTAAAGTTGTAATTTAATTTTGAAGTTACAAATTGTATTTTGTTTTGGTACCTTATATTAGTTGGTTACTTATATAATTAATAGTTGGCTAGATGGTTTCAATTATTTATTATAATTAAATTTTTTAGATTATTTGTTTGTATTTTGTTGTGGTTTGCTACTAACTTTCTTTGTAGGGATACCAATGCGAAAAAACAAATGTAAAACCAAATGAATAGAATTTGGAATGTAAAAACAAAAATGTTTGGACTACTAACTTTTGCGTTGAATAGGAATACCTAAGCGTAGAAAAGGCTTTTGGAGTAAATAGAATCCTTATGGATTGGCTATTTTATTTAAATGTTTGAAGCATGTTTTGCTTGAGATTTAGTTGGTTTGTTTACCAATTTGTAGTAGCAAGTTTCATTTGTTTGTTTTGTTAGAAGCATTTTACATGCGTGTAATTGTTATAGCAATTTTTTTTAAATTGCTTGTAAGTTTGGAACTTGATTTGGTTTTCTATGATAGAAACCAAAGTTTTAGCTTTGGCTAAAGAGCAGTTCTTATTTGTTCAGAAATGACAACTAAGACGGATTTGGTTTCAAACCTTTGGAGTTTGAGGAAGTCTTTGGGTTTAATCATTTTATTCCCAAAGTGTTGGAAAACCAAGTTTGGAGAAAGTCTTTGGTTATAATCTGATTATGTCCAAAGTGTTTTGGTTTCGAAAAAGGAAACCAAATTTTAGCATTAGCTAAAATATTTCTGATTTTATTCAGAAATAATGAGCTTAGTTAAAGTCTGCGGTTAACTTTTATGAGTAGTGTAATTCTTGTAGCAAATTTTATTTGCTTGGGAATCGATTTGTTATAACTTTGGTTTATCACTGGAAATCTTAATTTTTAAATTGTTTCCTATGGACTAGAGTCAACATGCTCTTGGATGTTTTGTCAAAAGGTTAAGCGGGTTTTAAGTGGGACCGATGTGACCCCTCCAGTCTTCCTGGGAACATTCCTGACCATGTTCGATTCTAGGTTAAATGGTGAGACTAGTTTTGAATTAAATTTCCATCTGAGGGATTTTCTAAGGGTTTTAATTTCTGAAATCACAGAAGTGAAATTTAGTTGTGATGTTTCAGAAATGGCTTCAAAAGGTGACAAACAGAAATGTTGTTCCACCTGACAACCTTAGCCTTGCGAGATTCTTAAAGGAATCATAAGATTGCATTAAAGTATCTCTGAATTGATCAGAGGCAATTTATATGGTATCCTTGTGTTATTTATAGCATTTATGATTGCTATGTGACTTTGCTTGAAAGCAAAGTTAAGACAACCTGTTATAGTGGGTGAATATTTTTTGGATTTTTAAATTCCAAATATATTCTTAAATTGGTGGCTCCTAGTGAGTACAAGATCACTGATCACAGAGATAGAAAACTGGTGGTTCCTAGGAGGTGTTAGACCACTGGCTACACAATTATGAGATTGTGGTTCCTAGTAGTGAACAGATTACTGATCACATGTCAAGACATCATGGTTCCTAGTAGTGGAGAGGCTACTGGTCATATGTCAAGACATGATGATTCCTAGTAATGAAAGAGTCTATTGATCCTATGTCAGGACGTTGTGATTCCTAGTAGTAAAGTGACTACTGATCATAGGTTAAGACATTGTGATTCCTAAAAGTAGAAAGCCTACTGACCACATGTTGAGAAATTAGTGATTCCTAGTGATAAGACTACTGGCCATGTTATGAAGTTCCGAATAGTAGACTATTGAACACTGGATTTGTGTTTCCTAATAGTAAGACTATTGGCTTCAGAGTGATAGGCCGGACCTAATATATTTGGGTGCCTAATTCGGTTGATGACATTCTGGGAATGCATTTATTGTGATATGATTTTGAGAGTTTCATAATCATTGTGACACAAGGATTTGTTTAAAACTTTGTATTAATTCTACAAAGAAGACTTAATTATCCGACTCTGAATTGAGGAGGATAATAGAAAGAAAGGAGGGAGCACCTCCTTAGTAAAGGCCAATGTCATTAAGCATGGCAAATTTTCTGGGATGAGGAAGAAGCCTCCCGTGAACAAGGGCTCTATGCTGGGGCCAAGGGGTGGTGTTGCAAAGAAGCTGGCATACAAGCTGCAGGAACCTGGTTATCGGTTCTTTGGGAAGTGCTACAACTGTGGTAGCGGGGGTTTTATATTTACTAGGGCTACCGCCACATCTACTCAGAAGGAGCTATTTACAACTTTTGAACGATTACAAGCGATCGAGAAGTTGTTTCTGAAACTCTACTACCTCATTTGTTAAGGAAAGGTGGTCACGAAGTTAACCTCGGAAAGAGCTAACCTTGAGCGAAGTCTGTATGTTTGAACATTACGTAGAATCTTGTCTCAAGGACTCTTCTCGATAAACATGTTTTTACATGGTTTTGAGTCAAACAAAGGTCGTTGTGACGAAACACAAGTGTGAAACTTGTGTTTGAAGTGAAGTGGACAAGATCCCGTATGAGTTATGGAAAGGCGTTAAGCCTTCTTATAAATTCTTTCAAATGTGGGGGTGTCTTGCTTTTGTGGCGATTCCTACACCTAAACGGGTTAGGATAGGCCCAAAATCTATGGATTGTATATTCATTGGTTATGCACATAATAGTAGTGCATATCGGTTTCTTGTACATAAGTCTGAAACTTCAGACATTCACAAGAATACCATCATGGAGTCAAGGAATGCATGTTTCTTTGAAGACATTTTTCCTTACGAGCATAAGAAGGGGTTCCAAGGTCTTTGGAGCAATTTGATGAGCTTGCTAGTGAGGATGATCATGTTGATGATCGGTGATGATCAAATTGAGGTTTTAGATGAGCCGGAAAGGAGTAAAAGGGCTAGGACATCCAAATCTTTTGGTCGACTTCTTGACTTATATGGTTAAGAGCAGACCTCAAACTTTCCACGAAGTGTGACTTCTCTGAGAGTCCTTTATGAAAAGAAGCGATCAAAAGTGAGATTGACTCCATCTTCTGAACCACACAGGAGTTGGTAGATTTACCTCTAGGTTGTAAGCCTTTAGAACGCAAATGGATTTTAAGCGAAGATGAAGGCCGATGGGTCAATTGACAAGTATAAAGCGAGGCTCGTTATCAAAGTGCGAACAGCGAGAAGGCTGGATTACTTTGATCGTACTCACTGTAACTAGGATAACATCCATTACATTGTGATTGCGATAGCGACTTTACAATCTTGAGATACACGGATGGATGTAAAACGACTTTCTTAAATGGGGACTTGAATGAAGAAATCTACATGGAGCAACCTGAAGGGTTTTCAACTCCAAGACAAAGCAAGAAAGTCTGTAAACTTGTCAAATCTTTGTATGGTTTGAAGCAAGCGCCTAAACAATGGCATGAGAAGTTTGACAACGTAATGTTGTCAAGTGGGTTTAGAATCAACAAATGTGACATGTCTATTTATGTCAAAGACAACGTGAGAGGTTATGTCATTTTGTGTCTATATGTTGATGATATGCTCATTATTGGTATAGCGATGAAATGATCAAAACTACCAAGAAATTGTTAAACTCTAAATTTGACATGAAGGATATAGGCATTGCAGATGTTAGTCTGGGAATTAAGATTACTAGAATCTCTGCCAGAATTGTACTTTCTCAGTCTCATCATGTTGATAAGATACTTGAGAAGTTTAGTGGATCAGATACGAGCGTGTCATCGACATCTGTAGACTTAAGTCTACACTTTACCAAGAATAATAAAGAGAGTATCTCTCAGTTAGAATATTCTCAGGTAATTAGAAGTTTAATGTATCTGATGAGTTCTACTAGGCCTGATATAGCTTACTCGATTAGCAGGCTTAGTAGATATACAAGTAATCCTGATGCTTCTCATTGGAAGGGCATTGTGCGGATGTTAAGGTATTTACGCTACACTCGGGATTATGGGCTGCATTATACTCGATATCCAGCTGTGCTTGAAGGCTATAGTGATGCGAATTGGATATCAGATATAAAGGACTCAAAGTCCACTAGTGGATTTATGTTCACTCTTGGTGGGGCAGCCGTGTCTTGGAAATCTTCCATGCAAACGTGTATATCTAGATCAACGATGGAATCAGAGTTTATTGCTTTGGATAAAACAGCGGAAAAGCGAATAAGCCGCCATTTCATTGAAGATATTCCACGTTGGTCTAAACCTGTGCCAGCTGTTTGTATTCATTGTGATTGTCAATCTGCTATTGGTAGGGCACAGAGTAATATGTATAATGGAAAGTCTAGACATATCCGTCGTAGACATAATTCCATACGACAACTACTCTCGAATGGAGTTGTCTCTTTAGACTATGTAAAGTCTAAGGACAACATTGCGGATCCGCTAACCAAAGGGTTAAGTCAAGTGTTGTCGAAATATCGTCAAAAGGAATGGGGTTAAGGCCTTTGGAAGTTATCGAAATGGAAACCCAACCTAGTTGACTGGAGATCCCAAGATCTAGATTCAATGGGACAACCTAATTGCGTGTAACGGTGGTATGTCACTGAGGAGGTTAAACCTCCAGCCATTCCTTCTATCAGTGATACCTGCAAGTGTAGAGGATAAGCTGAGCTTTTAATGACTCTTATGTGTTAAGCTGTTGAGCTAAGTATTGCAGGATACTTTAGTAGAGTCACCTATGTGAGTTTGAAGTGGGGCCGCTTCTAGAAGAATTGGGCAAGCCAAGATTCTTTGAAACCACTCGCTGAACCAGGCTAGTGTCCAGGGCCACACAGGGCACACCAGTGAGAACATAATGGTGGTAGGAGTAATTCTCGTGTGAGATCTATTGTCTCAGTTTACATAAACGGTAGAGCAGTTCAAGATATCTTATTCACTGATCTGCCAGTAAACTCGATAGGTTTTCACTGGGAGAGGTTCAAAGCCAAAAGCTACCTTCTCTGATGTCGGGGTTAGTCCGTTGTACTCTCTCTCAGAGTGTTTATTGTTAAACGATGTCCGTTTGTTGAGTCATTCGGTCAATTTTTATTCATGTGGGGGATTGTTGGAAAAAATGATTTTTGGTGACTTTAATTTAATATTAAAGTGTGGTGACTTTAATTTAATATTAAAGTGGGTCCCAACCTTTTATTGTGTTGGGTCCAAGTGGGCCAAAAACCATTGAGATTTGAATAAGAAATTGCCAAGAAATTGCTTCATGATGTTAGATTCATGAATAGGATTTAAAAGAGTATTTAAATTTTTTTTCTTGGCTAAAGGGTGTGAATCCTTTGGGCATCCATACTTTTCATTTTGTGGAAAGGGGCTATGGATGCTTGGTGTTTTAATGACTAGCCTTAAAGGCTGGAGGCTCTTCCTCTCTTCCCTATACATGTATAAATTAAGACCCTCCTGTCAAGTTTCAATATAGAAATTTTTGCTTCCATTTTACAAGTCAGTTTGCTAGATAGTTCCTATTGTGAGAGTCTTTGCCATTGTTTTGTTAGCTAAGCTAGGCAGATAGTGCTTGCCGTAGCTGGTTTTGACTGTCGTATCCTGGGAGACAGACGCTGGGTTTCCTCAAGCACTCAACCCGTGAGGCAGCGAAATCTGTTAAAGAAGCTGCTTCCGTCTGAGCTTGGTTTAAATCTCTTTACCCTTTTATTGTTTTGTGTATTTCTGTTGAAATTTAATTGTAATTATCAACATATGTTCTTGGTATATAATTTGTTTTCTTCATAAATTTATTTATTTAATTTCACAATTTTGAACAACAAGTGTGTGTGTGTAGTAACTTGATCTGGGTCACAATTCCCCAATCAAAGTTAAAAACAGTGAGGAAATCAAGAGGCAGAGCAGTTTCTCCCTGTCCTCCTGCTACCTTTTGAGCACTTGACAAAGAACTCAGAATATAAATAAAAAGGAAGCAGAAAGAAAGCTACACCTCTGTTGAGGTGATGGAGATGATACATTCATCACGATCAGCCTTATCATCAACCTCAATACGAGCACGACTGGCCTGTCTCACACTTTTGATTGAACCCCCTCCCTTGCCAATAACGCGGCCAATCATGTCAAAGGGGCACAACACTCTCACAATTAACTCCTCTGATCTTGATGTACCACCATAACCAGAAACTACGGGAAGGGAAGAAGAATAAACAGGCCAAGTGCTCCCTGCATCAGCATACCCTGAAAGTTCCGGAACATATGTAGCACCTAGGACAAGAGGAACAGATCTGGATGGGACAATAGGATCTACACTTGGATAGAGTCCACCAGCATGATAAATAGGAATGTCTGAAGGGATAATGATGCTTGGAGGGGCTTCAGGCACATTGGTGTCAAAGGGAATCTCTTCCTTTGGACTGAACTTGTACATGATTGCTGAAATTGCAAACAATGCTCTCTTCACCATTTACCTATTTACATTGCAACAAAAATTTCATAAACCACACAAATTTTACCAATATCAGGCCATTTCCAAAACAAATAAGTCCAAATAATTGGAAAACAATGTAAATAGAGACTGAAAAGCCACATCTGTGTTGCAAACACAATTGTGCAGAAATATTGAGCATGGAATAAAATATATGGTAACATATCGAGATTTTTAAGAGTAGAATTACAGTCTATTAATGTTTTTTTTTTTTTTTGTCAGAACAGAAGTACTTCAGGTAACATTGCAGTGCTTAAGGAGAGGTGGGGAATGGAACCCGACCAGTGAGTATGGGAGTACGGTGACCCATCCACTAGGCCAAGTCAGCTGCTCATGTGATTGAATCACAAAAGATTGCGATATGTGATGGATCACAAATGGCTTTCCACATATAGTTCATATGAAATTAACTATATGATAAAAATTGCAATATATCGCACAATATTGTGCAATGTACATAGCAAGTTACGACAGAGAATATTTTGTTCTATTAACTTACCTTAAATCCATACAGCAAAAAATATAAGTACAAACATCAATAACCAATTTCTAAATTCCATTGGGTGAAAAAATCTAGTAATATTTTTGTTGTTTGAGTGAGGAAGGTATCTATTCAGAAAGCATATCTAACAACCTACCATCAATTCCATCATTAGGACCAATAGAGTGTTAGTAATGAAAAATTTGAAAAACATTTAAAAAGGTCATCCTTCTCTCTTCTCCAATAGTATATGCAAATTACATATCCTTTGTAGTTTGCATTGACATTTATTCATTGGTAATGGCAAACTTTACATCACAGTAAACAATAACCCATACAAAAAATAAATAAATAAATCCAGGCTACCAAAAAACCAAACGAAAAAAAACAAAACAACACAAAAAAAATTGGTTACAACACATTAAACAAAACAAGAATTCTTGAGAGAGACAGAAAGAAAACCGTGAGAAGACAACAATTTCAGACAAACAAGGTTACAACACATTAAAAAAAATTTAAAAAAAATATAAAAAAATCTAGCAAATAGTTTATCTGATACAAATCCAAAGAGCGAAGCGTCTTTCAATAAACAAAAAATACAAATTATAAGAACTTATTATAAACCTAATTACGACGATATCTTTGTTGGAAAACCTAGGAAACGATCGTACCTGTAGATGAGAGAATCCAATTGAACAAAAACCCTAGGCGAAGGAAACACAAAGATGCAAAACCAG
This sequence comes from Camellia lanceoleosa, assembly GCA_025200525.1. Taxonomy (NCBI): domain Eukaryota; kingdom Viridiplantae; phylum Streptophyta; class Magnoliopsida; order Ericales; family Theaceae; genus Camellia; species Camellia lanceoleosa. The sequence continues at coordinate 43,257,766 of CM045766.1, read as the reverse complement.
AGAGTGAGACTGATGAGATGAGAAAGTGAGGGAGATAGATCAGATCAGAGAGATATCTGATATATATATATAACAAAAAAAAAAAGAAACAACAATGATCGGGGCGAGAGAGAGAGAGAGACAGAGATTGAGAGAGAGAGTTTACCTGTGAGTAGATCGGCAGTGCGATGAGATGAACAACGAGAGAGTCAGAGAGTGATCAGTGCAGATATGAAGAACAACGAAACGAGAGAGAGAGAGAGAGAGAGAGAGATTTGGTAGAAATTAGGAATTTTGGTTCTAAGAGATTGGGGATTTTGGGGGGTGCGGGAATGGAAAAAATGAAGGAACCGAGCGGGCGGGATTGGGGAAAATAATAATAATAATAATAATTTTCATCATAAATGAATATTTAAATAATAAAAAAATAAATAATAATTTTCATTTTCATCATAAATGAATATTTAATGAATGAAAAATTATTATTATTATTTTTTATTTGGTAGAAGTAAGGATAATATTTTAATGAAAAATATTTTCTATTAAGAGTGATGAGTGAGAGAGAGAGACGGAGAGAGAGAGAGAGAAACAAATAGACAAAGAGAGAAAGAGATAAAGAGAGAGAGAAAAAGAGAGAGAAACAAGAGATGAGCGTGAGATAAAAATTATTATTATTTCTTTCATATTTATTTTAATGAATAAAAATTATTATTATATTTTTATTTGGTAGAAGTAGGGATAATATTTTCCATAAAATTAAAGTTAATTTTTTGTGGTCAATGTGGCATTTGAGTGGTAGTAGTGGTAATAATGGAATGACATTTGCGAGTGGTGAATGTGGTAGAAGATGGGTGGTGAGAGAGAGATGAGTGAGAGCAGGATAGAGAAGAGAGATAGAGAGAGAAAGAAAGAGAGAGACAGAATGACAGAGACAAAGTGATGGCGAGAGAGAGACAAAGTGATCGCTAAAGTGCATTTTCTTGTAGTAGAGAGCTCGGTAAATAGAGAAGGGATGAGGAGAGAGAGTGAGCAAGGTGAACACAATGGGAGAGAGAGACAAGTAGAGCAGACACACATAGAGAGCAGAGAGAGAAGAGCGAGAGCGGACAAGCAGGACAGAGAGAGAAAGAGAAAGAGAAGAGTGATAAGTGAGAGAGAGACAAAGAGAGAAAGGGATTTAGAGAGAGAGCAGGGAGGCAGAGAGAGAAATAGATAGAGAGAGAGAGAGACATATAAAAAAAATAGAGAGAAACAAGAGATGAGCGAGAGATAGACAAAGAGAGACAGAAAGAGAGCGAAAAGAGATGATCGAGAGAAAGACATAGAAAAAAAGAGAGACAAAGAGAGAAAGAGACAAAGACAAAGACTGACAGACAGAGAAGAGTGATGAGTGAGAGAGAGAGAAGAGAGGTAATATTTTGTGGTAGAGAAAAGGAACCGACAGTAGTGGTGAAGGTGGTGGATAAGAGATGATGATAGTGGTGGTGGTGGCGGTGGCGGTGGTGGTGATGGCGAAGCAGATTAGTGGTGAAGTTGTGGTAGTAGTAGAGTAGATGGAGTAGCAAGGGTGAAAGAGAGGTATTGGTAGTAGTAGTAGTGGCAATAGTGGTAGTGGTGGCAGTGTAGTGGTGGCGATGGTAGTAGTAATGGTAGTCGTAGAGGTGAAATGGCGACCGTGGTAGTAGCGGTGGTAGTGAAATGGCATTTGCAGTAGTAGTGAAGGTGGTAGAGGAGATGAGTGGTGAGAGAGAGAGAGATGAGTGAGAGGCACAGAGAGAGAGAGAGAAAAGAGATGAGAGAAAAGATAGATGAATGAGAGACACAGAGAGAGAGAGAGAGAGAGAGAGAGAGAGAGAGACAAATAGACAGTCAGAGAGAAAATAGTGACGAATGAGAGAGAGAAAGAAAAGATAGAGAAAAATGATGAAAAAATGGGTGAAAATATATAGAGAAAGAGAGAGAAAGAAAATAGCGAAAAGAGATGAACGAGAGAGAGACAGAAAGAGATGAGCGAGAAAGTAAGAGAGAAAAAAAAGAAGAGAGAAAGAAGATAGATGAAAGAGATAGAAGAGAGATGGACGAGACACGAGAGAAAAAGAGAGCAGACAGAATGACAGAGAAGAGTGATGAGTGAGAGGGCGAGAAAGACACAAGGACACAGAGAGAAAGGGACAGACGGCCACACAGAGAAGAGTGCTGAGTGAGAGAGAGACACAGAGAGACAAAGAAGAGAGACAGACACACATAGAGAAAGGGAGAGACAGACAGACAGAGAAGAGTGATGAGTAAGAGAGGGAAAGAGAATAGAGATAGAGACGGAGAGATAGGAAGATGAAAAAAATGGGTGAAAAGAGAAATGTTCAAAAGAGTAAGACGACGTCGTTTATAGTGGATCGATAAATCAAGAAGGAGCTCGATAAATAGAGAAGATTGGAGTAAGAGAGTAAGCAAGGCGAACATAGTGAGGGAGAAATAGACAAATAGACAAGTAGAGAGAGAGAGAGAGAGAAGAGTGATGAGTGAGAGAGACAGACAGGGAGAGAGAGATAGACAGAAAAAGAGATAGAGAGAGAGAGAGATAGAGTGAAAGAAAGAAAAAGAGGGAGAAACAAGAGATGAGCGAGAGATAGAAAAAAAGAGAGAGAAATAAAGCAAAAAGAGATGAGCGAGAGAGAGACACAAAAAAAGTGAGAGACAGAGAGAGAAGAGAAATGGGGGAGAGAGATAGAGAGAGATAGAAAGATAAAAGAGTGAGAGAAAAGAAATGAGAGAGAGAGAGAAGAGAGATGAGCGAGAGAGCAGAGAGAGAGAGAAAGCAGGATGAGAGAGATAGAGAGAAGAGAGATGGCGAGAGACACAGAGAGAAAATGAGAAAGAGAAACAGACAGACAGAGAAAGAAGAGTGATGAGTGAAAGAGATAAAGAAAAGAGAGAGAGATAGAGACAGAGAGACATGAAGATGAAAAAATGAATGAAAAGAGAAATGTTATATCAAAAGAGTAAGAAGACATTGTCTTTTAAAAAAAATTTTGCGACAGAAAAAATTACTAGAATTTATTCAAACCATTTTGTGACTGTATATATATGAAGCTGTTTCAAAACCACAATCACTATGCTATGTTAGAGTTTTCCAAAAACTCTTTTGAGAAAATTATACTTTCTTATTTTCCGTGTTATATTGTTTTTACTAATTTTTTTTAATATTTTAAGTATTTTTTTTAAAATTTTTAGACACACCTAACATAAATACACCTAAAAATTTAAAAATAAAAATTGTAAAAAAAATCTTTTAAAAATTCACTAAATACCAAAAATAAAATAATTCAATACATTTTTTTTTGTATTTTTATGTATTTATTAATTTTTAAAAATATTTTTTCATATTTTTTTTTTTTAGATACATCTAAGTAAGGTGCATCTAAAAAAAATATTTAAAATTTTAAAAATATTCACTAAAAATTAAAAAAAAAAAAAAAAACACGAAAGTCACTTTTTGCGACAGCAGAAAATGCCGTCTCAAAACAGCAGAGTATTTGCGACGTCAAAAAATACCGTCGCAAATGCTCTCATTTTTTGAGACGGCAAATTGTGCCGTCGCAAATGCTATGCTTTTTTGAGACGGCAAATTGTGCCGTCACAAATACTCTGCTTTTTTGAGACGGCATTTTCTGCCGTCGCAAAAAGTGAATTATGAGATGGCAAGTGTACCGTCGCAAATAGTTCCGTCTCATATACCCACTTTTCTTGTAGTGATTGTCTCAAAATATTAGTCTCTTTTCAAAAATCAATGATTAAAATAACATAAATTTCATATTTTTTCCTTCTTTTAAATTCATTAATTATGACAATTGATATTCCCAAAAAAAGTCAAAAGATAATTTTGAAAATTTAATACTTTTGAATTGTAATAATTATACTATTAAAAAAATTAAATTCTCTAAAATTCTCTGAAACTGACTAATATTTTAAAACGGAGAAAATATTATTATTCACTGTTTATTTTGGAACCCTACACTTAATAACAATAATCATTTAGTAACTTTTTATATTATAAATCATAATCATCACCATTTTAAATTTTAAACATAAAAAATGTAGAGTTTTAAACATTGTAAATAAGTCACCATTTGGTGGCTGAAAAAACAGGTCATGTGCACAATTTAATGAGAGAAGACGTGGTGGATTAGTGTTGTTTATTCATTGGTCAATTTTGTTATATAGCTAGAAAATTAACTTTTATGATTCTATTTAATTTTATTATAATTTATGTGACACTTAATATAATTTTATCTATTTTTGTTGGCTACAGAAAACTATGGAATTGGCCTTATATTGCTGCTTTTTTTGCCTTTTTTTTTTTTTTTTTAATTTGTAGTAGATATGGGGCAATTATCAGTTGTCGAAAAGTCGACAACCATAAGTTTCGATCAATGTCACATCTATGGCTTTAATTTCAACATTTTAACTTCACCTGCTCCCCACATCATTGAAAAATTATCTAGAGTTCAATGTTTCACTCTGCTAAGTTAATATTTTTTATATTATCATTTAAATCAATAATATATTTCAATTTGACCTTTTCCCCATCATGGACAAATTATTCAGAGTTCGATTCTCTACTCTGATAAGTTAACATTTTTTACATTATCACTTAAATCAATGAATACGTTCCAACTTTACCTTCTCCCCATCATGAAAAAATTATCCAGAGTTCAATGCTCCACTCTACTAAGTTAACATTTTTTACATTATCTTTTAAATCAATAACTTAAGATGACTTCTTCCCTACACCCCTTAGAAAGAATATATTATATGCAAGTCAAACTGTTTTTTTTGAACTGACTAGTTCAGGAGATCAATCTTACTGTTCATTGGAAAGAGTCTTGATTAAAACTAAGGCTTTTTGTCCTATATAAGCATGGTCACAAGAAATTATCTACACTTAGAAAGTTTTAAATTTGAGACATTAGAAGAAGTACATCTCCCAAACCTTAAATCTTAACCACTAGGTCAATTCTTTGAGGTTAAGTTATAACTAATCTCAAAATGAATTATGAACAAAGATTATAACTAAATACCACTTGAGATATAATCAAAGACCTTATCGGTCATTATTCAAATAACAATTATAATTAAGTCATAACTAATATCACAATTACCTATTTTAGTTAGTTTTTTATAATAATAATAAAAAAAATTTACGAAAAAATATAAAAAATAAAAATAAAAGGAATAATGTGATAACTCATAATGAATTTTAAACTTTTCTCTCTACAATTCTCACTCCCCAAACGAGCCTAACTAAGCATCAATCTTAGTTATTTTATTGACATTAGAATTAGCTTAGCACCCATGGAGTTCCACCTCTCACTCCCAATAACTTCTGTAGCTTTCATCTTTTTTATACGTGGGTCCTTGAATTTGTTTAATATTGTTATTATAAAAACAAGTTTAAGAGCACATAAATTGATTACAAAATTAGACGCAATCCTCTCATACGAAATGGGTCACACCTTTTTGTGAGTTTCATATTTATATGAAAAAATTGTGTCTAATTTTATAATTAAATTTTGGGAATGAGAAAACTATAATCAGCGTGTTTGGTTTCAATTTTTTGAATTCAATTTTCTAAAAATTGAGTTTTTTATTTCGTCTTTCTTTTTTGTTTTTAGTGAATATTTTTAAAATTTTAAGCAATTTTTTTACTTTTTTAAATGTGCCTTACTTAGATGTATCTAAATAGTAAAATATTTGTGAAAAAATATTTTACAAAATTAATAAATAAACAAAATTTCTCTTACTCACAAAAAAAACTCTCTTTCTAAAAAACCTCCATCTCGGGCCTCACCGTTGGCCAGCCGGCCGCCGCCTTTGGCCATGGTGGTTGGTTGGCCTATCTTTTCTTCTTGTGTACATGGTTTTTCTCCTAATAAACTTAAGCTTCCATTAGTTTTCCACTATCTCCTTTTCAGATCTAATCTCTAGATTTGCTTACGATGTTGTTTTGGTTCTATCGTTTTTGTGTAGGATGCTCGTTTTCACGGGCATTCTTCGGGGTTTTTAGCTAGGTATTCCTTGGGTGGCTTTAGATCTATCATATCCGGTGGTCTAAAAGCTTGTTGGGTCTACACTCTGTGGGTTTTTGTGCTCATGGAAGCTTTGATGGGTGGTTTTAGAGGGTTTTTTTCTCGAATGGAAAGGTTCGGCGGAAGTGGTGCTTCAGCCATGGTGTTCAGCTACAGCCATGGATTTCAGTTTAGGATGGGTGCGTTAAACACGGGTGGGTTGGTTCAAGAATTTCATTCGGGCACTTCTTTGCTAGCGAGAGTTTGAGGGGTGAAGGATCCAGAGTTGTTTAGGATCTCCATTCAGGCGCTGTTGTGCGAGTGGGATTTTGAGGGCTGAATTCCGTTCAATTCTATGGTGGTCGATGTTTGTGTTCGGTTAAGAGGAGATTGGCGCTGGGTCAACAAAGAGGGGACTGCTCAGTGTTGTTGGTGAGGATCAATCAAGGGAGTTGTTTGGGCGAGGAAAATCGTGGGAAAAGTTTAAGATGGAAGCGGGTTTTGAGTTACAAGCTTGGTGATGACACTAGCAACCCTGATGCAGGCGAGAACCGATGGGCTGGCGAAGAAGAACCAAAGGAGGAGGCTGCAGCAGCAATAGAAGAGGCACCAGCAGTAGTCCCGGTGGTGGTTGAAGTTGAGAGCAAGGAATTTGTTGAGTTAAGGAGGAAAAACCAGCAAAAGAAATAGTTCTACAGGTGAAGCAAGAAGAGGCTGTCGATGTTGCTCGACGTCGAAGGTATTGCGGACACGGGTGGTTCTCAATGGCAATGGAGCCTGAGTGTCCGGCGATTATGGACATTGAGTGTCCGATAATGGTGCAGGGTGTTGTGGGACAAGCATGGGGTTTTTGTGTTATTGAGTCAGACGTGGAGTTTATCAGTGTAGCAGTGTTTCAGGTGTGGGGCTCAAGAGTTTGGTTTGTTTTTTTAATTGTCTTTTAAAATATAAAATCGTGAGGCTAAGAGGTTGGCTGTAAGAACGAGAGTAGCAGTAGTAGGAGAGTGAGTCTTTACTCTTCGCTCGTTTTATTTCCTTGTACCTTTAAATTTCATGCTTTGAATGGAATTTTTCTTTGCCGATCAACAAAAATACAAAAAAATGTACTGAATTTTTGTTTTTTTATTTTATTTATATTTTTGATATTTAGTGAATTTAAAAAAAAAATCACAAATATTATACTTTTTAAGTGTATTTATGTTAGGTGCGTTTAAAAATTAATAACAAAAAAAAAAATCAGTAAAAACCAAAAAAGAAATACGAAAAATAAAAAAGTAAAATTTTTTGAAAGTGAATTCTAAAAATGGAAACCAAACAAAGTGTTACTATTCTTAACATTACTAGAGGTGGCGCACACGTGATGTAACGCCCTGAAATTTATATAAGAAGTCAACAGTAAAGACTAATACAAAATGACATAAACAGAGTATTAGGCTTTCATTAATCAGAGTCGATTTACAAAAACGAGTACATGCATTACACATTCATAAGCTTTACCATGAATCTATAGCATGTGACACCAAACTAAATGATTAACGAAATAAATTCCCTACGGGCTTACATCTTTCCAAGATTAGTCTTGGTTATAACAAAAGTAAGCCTAGCTCAACACAATTTAAAGCCCCTTGGCTATACAAAAATAGATATAACAAAATAAAAGGTCTTGATCCCAATCCCTCCAAGTTACTGCCTTGGCGGAGGCATATCACTAGCACCTGAAAATGTTTTTTTCCAAATAGGGTGAGCCAAAGCCCAGCAGAAACAATCTAGCACAATATATGAACTTTAACAAGACTCTAAACATGATGCACATGGCTAATGCTCAAAGATAAAATCACTTACAACTCTTCTTCCCAAATCCATATTATGCCAAGTATGATATCCAAATCCATTTTATGCCAAGTGGAAAATCCCTATCTCACGTCCAGAAGTCGAGAGAGAGAATGGAGGCACTTCAAATATGCCGAAATCCAACTCTATTCGGATGAGAATAAAGAACTTGAGATGTTCTATCTTTTTATCAAAGAGAGTAGGGTGTAGAAACCACCAAATCTAGGTGAAAAAGTAGAGAGAGAATGACTTTTAGAGAGAGGAGCTCTAGATCCAAGGATAGATAAGGACATCTTATTGTGGGAGCCCACTGAGCACTTGTTTACCGACGCCTCCATGGTAAGCAATCTCTTCCTTTGTTTTGCACATATTTTGAATCTTGTAAGCAAATTATCCTTTAATGCCATGTAAATACTGATTACATTCCCAATCTACAAGTGATAGCTAGGAGGATTGGCGGCTATGGATCTATATTCGGCCCCCGGCACTGATATGAAAGGCTTCCCGCGGAGGTTCGCACATTAGTCGATGCTACCGGCATCAGGCCTTTCTACATGGGACTGGTACAAATAAGGGCTAAGCTGTTACTATACGGGACCCTAGTAAAGATGTGGTTGGACACCACAGACTCTTTCCACTTTTCATTGATTGGGGAGCTGACTCTAACTCCATATCACTTCTCGATGCTCACCGGCTTGTGGGTCGGGGTTGGTGCCCTATCCCATTTGATCACGATATGATGCAGTGGAGAGCTGCACAGCTTCATCTTCTCAGGGCGATTCCAGACGCTATTGGCCACGGGATGATGCAATATAGTTGGTTCCTAGATCACTTCACTGACCTTCAGCCAATCACCCTGGAGGAGGTTGCTCAGTATGCCCACGGGTTTCTCATGTATCTTCTCGGTACTACCCTGTTTCTAAACAGGGAAAATATCATGGGGCTATATCTCTTAGGAGCACTGGTGCATCTACTACAAGTGACGGAGTATGACTAGGGTGGTACAGGGGTATTATTGTCAGTTCGTGAAGGATTTATCTAGGCTAGCCTTGCCATTGACTAGATTGACGAGGAAGGGAGTTAAGTGTGTGTGGAATGAGACTTGTGAGAAGTTGTTCCAAAAGCATAAGGTTAGACTTACCAGCTCCAGTATTGATTATTCCGGAGAGAGATTTGGGCTATTTGGTATATTGTGATGCCTCACGGGAAGGCTTGGGTTATGTTTTGATGCATGAAGGGAAGGTAGTAGCCTATGGCTCGCGTCAGCTAAAAACACATGAGAGAAACTACCCTACTCGTGACCTAAAGTTAGAAGAAGTGATTTTTGCCTTAAAGATTTGGAGGCATTATCTACATGGTGAGAAGTTTGAAATGTTTTCTGATCACAAGAGTCTGAAATATCTATTTACATAGAAAAACTTGAATCTGAGGCAGAGGAGGTGGATGGAATTTATCGAGGATTATGACTTTGAGTTACATTATTACCCAGGAAAGGCAAATGTTGTGGTCGATGCCTTGAGTAAGAAATCAATTAGCAGTGTAGCTTATATGCCATCTGGGAATGGGAGATGTTGGGTGCTATTAGAGAGTTTGACTTGCATCTTGGCAAGTCTGTTGAGTCTGCTGCATCGTTTTCGGTAGTTACACAACCTACACTTGTGAACCGAGTGTTAAAAGCACAGAAGGGTGACCTTGAGGTAGAATCCCTCTGAGAGAAGATCTCCAGTGGGAAGGTAGAAAGAGGCTTGAATGTGTATCCTGACCTGAGTGTGAGATACCGTGATCATTTGTTCGTACCAGAGCCTTGCCGAGAGGAAGTACTCCGAGAGTTTCACCATTTACGCCTTGCGGTGCATCCGGGAGGCACAAAGATATATCAAAATCTTAGTCGCCAATTTTGGTGGTGAGGTATAAAGAAGGATGTAGCCATGTTTGTATCAAAGTGCCTTGTCAAAAAGTGAAGACCGAGCATTAGAGGCCAGCGGGTTTGTTGTAACCCTTGCCTATAGCCGAGTGGAAGTGGGAGCATGTAACGATAGATTTTGTTGTGGGCCTTTCGAGGACTCAACAGGGTAGTGATGCCATTTGGGTGTAAGTTGACCGGTTAACTAAGTCACCACACTTTATACCTATGTGCATAAGTGACTTAGTAGATTTTCTTGCCGACCTGTACATTAGGGACATAGTGAGGTTGCACGGGGTCCCAGTGATGATTGTATCAGATAGAGATCCGCGTTTTATGATTCAGTTATGGTAGAGCCTACAGAGTGCCTTGGGCACTAAATTGACTTTTAGCACCACGTATCATTGTCAGACTGATGGGCAATTAGGGTTCGAAGGGAAAAAGAGATGAAAAAGTGATGTAAAAAGAGGTTGTTGCGAACTGATATACGCACAGTCCGCTCAAGCGCAAGAGTTGATGCTCGAGCATCAGACACAATAAGTTGTTCCGCTCGAGCATAAGAAATGACCGCTCGACCACAGAATACATACATCTAGTAGTTTTACAAATAGAAGGACATCGCTCAAGCGCAAGCGCAAGAATGGCCGCTCGAGCGCACACTTACTTAAGCGTAGGAAACGCCATTCGAGCATAGAATACACTCTCCCAGTAGTTTTGTAGACCTGCAAAAGTACTGAGAGTTTGCAAAGCCCGCTCGAGCGCAAGAAGTGTTGTTCGAGCTGAAGAGCAAAATTCTAGGCAACAAGAGTTGGGAAAACAAACAATCAACTTGTTCCGAACACAACCACAACAATCCCAAAGCCGAGTTTAAGGAAAAAGAAGATAAGCAAGACATATTTAATAGTACGAAACCAAGAAACCCGTATCCAGATTACAACAAGGGTTAGGTCAAAACCAGAATCGCTATAACCTTTCCCCCTTCAAGAATTTCGTCCCCGAAATTTCAAATCAAGTTTCACAGTTATGTTTAAACCAAACACAATAACAATAAATAATCAATTTCCATACCATGATCCATTCTCCGGTCATCCATTTTCATTAACTTGATACACAAGTCCCAATATTGAAAGTAAAATCCACATTTTCCAAACATTTACAATGTTTACATTAAATTCATATTTCCAAAACATACACAACATATGAAATGTTCTCATATACCCAAACATATACAATGTTTTCATATTTCATTAACATAACAAAATTCCATTACATGGTCAAACATCAACAAATAAGTCCGGGTATTTCTCATGGACCTCCAACTCACGTTCCTAAGTTGCTTCCTCAACTCTGTGATGTTTCCACAATACCTTTACCAAGGGAATCGTCTTGCCTCGCAAGACTTGTTCCTGGGTATCCAAGACTCTCACCAGTCTCTCCTCATACGAGGCATCTTCATCTACCTCTAAGTCGGTCCAATCCAACACATGTGATGGATTGGGCTCATACTTCCAAAGCAAGCTAATATGGAACACATCATGAACCCCAGAAAGCTACGGCGGCAAGGCCAAACGATAAGCTACCTCCCCTATCCGCTCTAGGATCTCAAAAGGCCCAATGAATTGAGGGGACAACTTCCCACTCTTTCCAAACCTCATCAAACCTCTCATAGGTGATATCTTTAAAAAGACATGATCTCTCACTTCAAAGGATAAGGGTCTCCTCTTCTACGATTAAGCGTAACTTTTCTGGCGACTCTAGATTGTAGCCAACCTCATACGAATAAGTGCAACTTTCTCCGTCATTTCCCGGACTAACTCTAGACCCAACATAGGTGCATCACCCACCTCAACCCAACGGACAGGAGATCTACACAATCGGCCATACAAGGGCTCAAACGATGCCACGCCAATGCTCGATTGGAAGCTATTATTATAGGTAAACTCCACCGAGAGCAAGTGCCTTTCCTATGAACCCTTGAAGTCAAGGACACAATCCCGAAGCATATCCTCAAGGATCTGAATAATACGCTCAGACTTATGACATTGTTATGTATTCACCTTCAAAGAAGGAACACGCAGCGCATCTTCGCATTGTTTTGTAATTGCTTAGGGAGCACAGTTTGTATGTTAAATATGAGAAATATGAATTCTAGCTCTTTGAGGTGAAATTCTGAAGTCACGTCGTTTCTGGAGATGGAGTTACTGTAGACTCTTCAAAGATTGAGTCGGTGCAGAATTGGGAGTGACCTAAGAACACTTTTGAGAACCATAGCTTTTTGGGTCTTGCCTATTACAGGTGGTTTGTGAAAGACTTCTCAACATTAGCATCTCCATTGACTAGGCTAACCAAAAAAGGAGTGAAGTTTGTTTGGAGCGAGTTATGTGAGATATCTATCTTAGAGCTAAAGGCTAGATTGACCACCACACTGATTTTAATCATTCCAGAAAGAGGTTTGGGTGTATGGTTCATTTTAATTGAAAACCCACAAAAGAAATTATCCAACTCATGCTTATCAATCACGTTTCAAGTCTTTTACGAATTGAACAGGTAGAATACTCATTCATAATACAAATTCATGAGTTCGAAAAACTTCTCATAGAGGTAGTATTTAGAAAATAACATACATGAAAATATCTTTATTAAGATTTTACTCATAGTGTTCAGATGGTTGATTTGTCCTCGCGGTTGACCCTACGCAACTGATAGCACATACGGAAATCGGGTTACAAAACATTCAATCCATTATGTAATTCATTTATCCTTCTTAGGCATACATTGAATTAAAGAGATAGAAAGTGTGAATTCAAGAATGATCAATGTATGCCTATGAGTGCTCAAAAATGAAAAAGAACAGAAAGTGTGACATAAGGAAACTTTTCAAAGTTTCCTGAAACAAGGCACTTCGCTCGAGTGCAACATTGGTCGCTTAAGCAAACCCCTTGGTCTACAAAAGTACTAGATGCTCTCATTTTATGCTCGAGCCAACTTTTTTGTCGCTCGAGCCAACCCCCAATGTCAGCAAAAGTATTAGGAGCTCGAAATGTACGCTCGAGCGACACTCTCATTGCTCAAGCGAACTACTCGAATTCTCAAAATTATGTTTGAGCTTCAAACACAACTCCAAGGCTCCATATTCATGCATGACTCACTCAAACATGCAAGAACACCACCAAACACATGTATTTGAAGGTAGTTTCAACCCATTGTTTAAAATTCCATGAATTCATCAAAGTTCAAACCACAAACTTCATATATATGAACGATTTTTCAATTCTTGCATCCATAGACTTATAAACTTAGAATTGGACTCTAAAACATGGTAATTCATGCATGCTTGTAAGATATAACTTCCAATTCACCATAATTTACAAGGTTCATCCTCAAAATTGAAGAATCAAAACAAATTCATGCATGCATGCTCAAATTGATCATAATTCTTACAATCTTTGCTCAATTCACACACTTAACTACACATCCTTCTTGAATTCACAATTAAATGACTTAAATTTATGAACTATAGTTCAAACACTTATCTATAAACTTCAATGAGGCTAAGTTTGACAAATTCTTGTACCTAGCTTCCAAAATCATCAATCACCAAGTATTCAAGAATTTGGTCCTACTCTCTCTAAATTGATCTCTCTCTCTCTCTCTCTCTCTCTCTCTCTCTCTCTACTTTTCTTGGCAGTTTTTTTTTTTAGTTCAAAATGAGCTTAAACACTTGAATTAACATATATATATATGCTTAACTAATCTTATTGGCTAATCAAGGCTTAGACTTAATCAAATAGGCTCAGCCAAATCAATTAATCTAATTAATTTGATCCGAATTCAATTTTAATTAAATTTCACCGTAGGCTCTAAAAATTATGCTAATCATAATGATGTGGTCAATTTTAGTTTCTGTCACCTCTACGAACCTCAATTTCAGTTTATTATAGAATACTGAACAAATTTTCCTACGATGACCAGATATGAATTCAAAAGTGCATATAACCACATGCTTAGCATCCAAAATCATATTATGTACATAATCATAGATAAGGATGTCTCGTATGAAGAAAGGCCAATTCGGGTGTTAGATACTCATGACCAAGTCTTGATGGGCAAGACTATTTTATTGGGTAAGGAGTCGTGGTGACACAATGGAGCCAAGGAGGCGACTTGGAAGTGCGAGGCTGAAGTCCACAAGAACTATTCAGACCTGTTTGTTGGTGTTTGAGTTTTGTATAAAAATTTCATTGTGCTGTAATATGCAAACATTGTGAGTGTTTTAGAGATTCGAATTGTAATATTTTGTACTAGATGACATTGTTTTATCATTATTACTAGCATGGATTGTCATTGTGATTCGATTGCGGTGATTATTGATTTGATTTAAATTTTGGGGCTAAAATTTCTTAAGGGGAGAAGATTACAACGGCTTGGGTTAGACACGACCCTTTCATGTTATTGGATTTGAGATTCGATACTCTTATCATAGCCTATACACTCTCTTGTCTTGTTGTTGCTGAGTTTGGTTGTTTGGAGTGGTTGGTTGTGTCTTGAACAGGTTGAGAGTTAGTTTTCCAACAGAGTTACTGTTTATTTTTTCTCTTGTTTGCTCAAGTTATGCTTTTTCCGCTCGAGCAATCTTTGAGTTCTCCTAGTATTTCTACAGGTTTGCAAAACTACTGGGAGTAGGGTGATCTTGTGATGCCCCAAATCTACACTAAGGGTGGTAGTCAAAGGAAAAGTCACAAATGGGTCCTATGGCCAATGACCAAGTAAGATCCCAGATTGCCGGAGCAGTCAAATTAGCCTCTCTTCTAAGTCCAACTTTCTTAGGTAGCGCACTACCCCTTTGACAGATCGTAAAAGGCATTGATGCAAGGTCTCATAAGCAACGTAAGGAACTATATTGGTTTTAAAAAGGCAAGCATAGAATAATAATAAGAGAATAGATACATAATGTACTTAGCTACAAAAATTAGTTCCGTTAATATTACATCCAAAAAAAAAAATTTCCAGATGGACCATACAAAACACAAAACAAAATTTCTACTTCACTAGGACAACCAAAAGTCTTTGAAGGTTTTCGGCTCGTCGTCTTTTCTTACGAGATCTTCTTTGGCACTTGGCATGATATGCCGTAAGCTTTGAATGCTGCGTAAACGCACACACACCGCGTCTCTTTTTCCAATCTAATACACAATAACAATTACAACAATAGGGGAAAGGAACATAACATTCAAGTAAATAACAAGGTTACAATGTTAGTTGTTAGTAGTCTAGAAATCCCCCACAAAGATTTCATCCTCCCAACCCTAAGAATCGGACTTGGATTATTCAGTAAGTCCCCTTTTTTGCTGCTTGGCAGACCTTACCCAGGATGCCTACCAACGGTTACATACCGCGTAGCTCCAATCAAGGACCTCAAAAGAAACGGTAAAGTGGGGCATTGCCCATTCGCTTCTCACACCAAACCAACTAGGGTACGAATACAACCACTTCGTTCAAGGATTCCAAACAACCACTTGCGCAAGACTTTAACTTCCAAAAGGGAACACGTCCCGATAACCAATTCAATTTGAACATAACTTCAACTCGTAACAATACTTATGTGATCAAAACTCCCATTAGCCACCCCCATTAAGTTTTCCGTTTAGATTAACGTTTTAAGTTAATTAATACAAGCAAGTGGCAAAAGAATAAATTTGCATAAATGTGAGCATCATTGAAGGACTAAAATAAAAGGTATGTAACCATGACATATGTAATATTATACCAAGACATGTTTATATATTAATAAGCATATTCATGAACACTAGAGTATAAAAAACCAATGCAAAACAAACTTTCCAGATTTAGTACCACTTAAAGATTAAAATCAAAGAGCTATTTCAGATTTTTCCTAAACCTAGCCTTCCTATGGTTTTAGAGAATTTTATCTAGTTTCAGAATAGTTTTCAAAAATGGAATAGGTTTTCTGGATTTTTAGTTATTTAAGAAACACTCTAGCACTGCCCAAATTTGTCGACCATTACGAAAATCAGATTTTCTCATACACTGCTCACTCGTTTTCAATGAAATCAATTTTCCTTGAAAGATAACTCTTTAAGGAATTTTTCATATACAATTGAGGTCCAGGAGATTTTTGAACACTTTTCTAGAATTTTTGAAAGTTGGCTATAAAACTAGTTTTTCATGCACAATACTCAAAATAAGAATATTGGTGAGAAAAGAGGCCAACTAAGGGAAATTTTTCACTTCTTTTGTGATGAAAACATACTAAATAATGTATCAATAACTTAGATTTTTAGAGTGATGATATGCCTTTGGAAAAAATGTGAGATATGGGAAGAAAAAAGTTAGTTTTGCATCTATTAAGAGGAAATATGAATAGAAGAAGGATTAAAGCCCAATTCTCAACTTTGAACATGCGAATACCATTGCAACACATCTGAAAATGTGGTTTTAAATCTCTAATAACTTGTATTTGAAAACTAAATAAAAGGAGGGATGGTGATGTGGCTTACTTGAGGCTTGGTTGGTTAGCTAACAAGACTTTCTCTTTCTCTCCTTTCTTCCACCAAACTCACCCTCTTCCCCTCTCTTCCTCTCAGCTGAATGAAGTGTTTGTGTATGTGTTCTTGTATGTAAAATGCTAAGGAATGAGTAGTTTTTATAATAAAATTGGTGCAAAAGGTCTAAAGTGCCCATTGGTTGGAAATGGATTGGATATTTTGGATTTACTTGGAATCTAATGGGATGGTGAATGATTAGAGGCCTTAATTATACAATTGATCATGATCTAGTTAGGCTTTGGTTAGGATTGAACTTAGGGTGGAGGTATGGCTCCATGTTTTGGGGGTACTAGCCAACATTTTTCCTTGAATTCATGGATATGGTTTGAAAAAATTGTATATATTCAGTTTCCCTATGGTGGCCGGCCATGTGGGCGGATTTGAGGGAATTAGTTTATTTTTTTCTTGTGTACAATTGTTGAAATTGAAGAATATGGTGTATAAAATAGGTTTTAAGCTACAAGTGTATATGTATATATAATAGTACTTGTTTGTGGTCAATTAGTGATTTAATAAAAATGTAAGGGCTTTGGATTTAATTTATGAATTAGAACATTTATTTTAGTGTAGACTTAAACTAAATTAGGGTTAGAGAATCTAATTCGGTATGGATTTCTTGTTTCAACTAAAAAGGCGATCAACCGACAAACGTGATAAAAATCAGAAAAACCTAGGGTTTTCAAATGGTAATTCCATATTTAGGAGTCAATTAATTAGTATAAGGATATTAGAAATGATTTCTAAGCTACCGAAATTGATTAGGGTTTGCAAGTTTTTTGTTGACACATGTATTTTGATCCTAGGGTTAAAATTGTAATTAATTAAGAAATTGAAGGACTTCAAAAAAATAATTTAAAAGTGAGGGACTCTTAAAAAAATAAAATTTTTAGGGGCCTCACAACCTATCCCCCTTAAAACAATTTCGTCCACAAAATTTAACTATACATTGTTTTCAAAAAGTTGGGGGTAGTTTGCCTTCATCTAGTCTTTGCGTTCCCAAGTACACTCTTCAGTCCCTCGATGACGCCAAAGCACCTTCACTAAATGAATTGTCTTGTCCCTAAGATTCTTCTCCCTACTATCTTGTATTGATATAGGTTCTTCTTCAAACGTAACATCCTTGTCGAGACTGGTTTCTTCCCAGTTGATGACGTGCGATGGATTGGCGATGTATTTCCGTAACATATATACATGAAAGACGCGTTGCGTATCCTCGCTAATCAAGGGGTAGAGCTAGTCGATTTGCCACTTCGCCCACCTTCTCCAGTATTTCGAATGGTCCGATATACCATGGTGATAGCTTCCATTTCCTTCCAAAATATATGATTCCAGGACTAGGTTGCACCTTTAGGAACACGTGGTCACATACTTCAAACACCAGTGGTCTTCTCCTGCTATCCGCGTAATTCTTTTAACGGTCTTGAGCTGTCTTTAACTGTTGTCGGATCAGTTTGACTTTCTCAATAGTCTCTAGGACAAGTTCGGGTCCTATTAGATTTGCTTTGCCTACTTCAATCCAATATATCGGCAATCTACAAGGTCACCCATACAATGCTTTAAAAGGCACCATACCAATGCTGGCTTGAAAACTATTGTTATAGAAGAATTCAATCAGAGGTAGGTGTTGCTCCTAACTTCCTAGAAAATCCATTACACAAGCTCTCAGCATATCTTCGAGTGGCTGGATGGTGCGCTCAGATTGTCCATCTGTCTGAGGATGAAAAGCGATGCTAAAACATAACTCTGTGCCCAAAACTTCTTTTCTACTTCCCCAAAAATGGGAGGTGAATCATAGATCGTAATCCGATACAATGGATACTTAAATTTCATGTAGTCGAATGATTTCTCCAATGTAGAGCTTGCACATGTACTCTAATGTGTTGGTTATCTTGTAGGATAAGAAATGTGCTGACTTAGTGAGGCGATCCACTATTACTCATATAGCATCACACCCTTTGGGTGTCCTAGGTAACCCGGTCACAAAGTCAATTGTCACATGCTCCCATTTCCATTTAGCTATTGGCAGGGGCTACAACGTTCCTCCTGGTTTCTGATGTTCTGCCTTCACTTGCTGGCACGTTAGACATCTTGCTACAAATTTAGCCACATCCTTCTTCATTCCGCTCCACCAGTACTGCCTTTTCAAGTCTTGGTTCATTTTAGTTCCTCTTAGATGTCCTACAAATATAGAGTGATGACATTCCTTAAGAACTTTTTCTCTAAGAAACTCGTTATTCGGCACAAACAATCTACCTTGATATCTTAAACTCCCATTGGGGTGAATTGCCTAATCGAGCATTGGTTCTCTTGATTCCAGACATCCCTTAACATAGGCTATTTCTTGATCGTGCTTTTAGGCCTCCATGATCTCACTTATCAATTTAGGCATCACCTTCTATGCACAAAGGTATACCTTCATGTCTTGAGTCTCTACTTGAATTCAAAATTCATTGAGCGTCTTAACGATATCCCATTCCTTTACGGCTAATTTAGCTACCAATCCCCTACTCTTACGACTCAGTACGTCTGTCACCACATTGGCTTTACCAAGATGATATGAGAGAGTCAACTAGAAATCCTCTAGATACTCCATCCATCATCTATCTAAATAGATACTTCAAGCTCTTGTGATCTGTGAAAATCTCAAATTGTTTCCCATACAGGAAATGTCGTCGTTGCTTTTGAGCAAAAACTATGGCCACCAATTCTAAGTCATGCATTGGGTAGTTTTACTCATGTGGTTTCAACCGCCTGGATCCATATGCGACTACCTTTCCATTTTGCATGAGCACGCAGCCTAGACACATCGCAATACACAATGTACCCCACTTCTCATTCCGAGATGATCAAAATTGGCGCACTAGTTAATCTTGTCTTTAACTCTTGGAAGGATTTTTCGTAAGCTTCATCCCATTCATATTTTACTCCTTTCTACGTCAAACAAGTCATTGGTCTGGCTAATTTGGAGAAATCTTGAATGAACCTTTGGTAGTAACCAATCAATCCCAAGAAACTATGAATTTCTGACACAATTTTCGGTTTTCTCTAATCTAAGACTGCTTCTACCTTGGTTGGATCCATTACAATCCCATTCTCATACACTACATGTCCTAAGAATTTCACTTCTTAGTTTTCACTTGTAATATTAGTATATTAGTAGTTTAATAGTTGTTTTTTAGGCTTGTTCATCATCTTAATCCTCACATACAATAAAAAACAAAAAAAATTCTACCGTAACCAAGCAACAGACCACCGCACATGCAACCATCTTCAGCGCACGTGCGGCCAAAAAAAAAAAAAAACTAAACTAATAAATAATAATAATAATAATAATAATAGTTATATAGCTTCATAATAATAGTAATATAGCTTGTGGTTGCCTATTCTTGTTTAATGTAGTTGTTTTGTTTAGTTGTTAGTTAGTGATTTAGTTTTATTTTTATTTAGTGATTTAGTTTTATTTTTATTTAGAGATTTAATTGTTTATTTAATTGGTTAGTGGTTTAGTTTGTATTTTTGTTTTTATTTTCTGTATTTTTTATTTTTTTATTATTTTACTAACTTATTTATTTATTCCTTGTATTTCATATTTGCGTTTGTCAATTTAACTTCTTCTTTTTTTTTCTTTTTTTTCTTTTTTTATGCGAACTTAGTGTAAGTTAATTTAGGGTAGTATTCAAAAATAAAAGTCTGGTGGTGTGATGGTAATGAGGATTTGAAGGATCCGTGCATTCGTGTGATATTTGATGTTCTAATATAATGGTTCTACGTTTCTGGTTGTGTTGGTTATATTATTTTGTGCAAGTATGGCTACATCGTCCCACCAAGCACCTAAACTACCTCGCAATGCCAACTTTGCACATAGGGATGTGCCAACTGCCAGCTAGGCCGACAAACAAATCGCATGTGACACACCGCTTGATGTGGACTTCTTCCGGTGCCACCAACCCACTGTGTGGAGTGTCCTACAACTTGAAGACCGGAGCCTATTAGGAATCTACACTGTCACTAAACCGGCGTATCCTCACATTGTACAATTCTTTTATCAGAATATGTATATCACTGACGAGGCCTCGGAAGCTCTTCTATCCGTTGTTGACGGGGTGGAATTAGTGGTCACACCAACTTCCATTGCCGAGGTTCTCCACTATTCCATGGACACTACCAATGCAGAGTAGTTTCCAATTTTCACTAGAGAATTCACAGTCCCGGCACTGGTGACCAAATTCTATGAGGGGCAGCTGGATGATGACAACCACACTAGCATCCATCGAGCTAACTTACTGCGCCACCTCCTCTTCCTTGATGCGGTTCTAAAAAAGAATGTCATCCCTCTAGGCCACAAGGAAGAGCGGTGAGGGGATTTCATCTACACCTTCCACCGATTTGACTTCGGGTTGTGGGTTGACATCTGTAGACACCCCATTATTGACCGTCCTCAAGACTTGGACGTCACCGCTTGAACACTCGGTGATCATCCATGTTTGTGTTGGTCTTGAGTTCCCGGAGGTCTCGGATACGCGCCTTGCCTCAAGATCTCTCGACTCGACCATTTTGTGTTTGGTTTTGCACCAAACACTTGTGCTTTGCCTTGGAGGGGCAGGGAATGGCTTGTGCGCCATCCCCACACTCCACCGGCCATGGCTTGAGGCCACCGGCTATGTTTTGTTGCCACCAGCCAAATGTTTGGCCGGCCGGCACTATAGATGGCCGGCACTATAGGCTATCCTTTTTTGGTCAATTGCACTTTTGGTCAGCCGACTACTGTGCATCTGCTTTTACAGATATTTTCATACAGTTGGCATGCACTTGGCTCCCCTCCATACACGTGTATGATGGGATTTCCCTCTTAGCTAGCTTATCTTGTAAGCTTGCTAGATTGAAGCTCTATAAGAGGAGGTCTCCTCTCCCTCTTTTAGGGTTAGACAACACTTCTTAGAGAGCTCTGGTTTTAGGGTTTGGTTTGTGTATCTATCCTATATCTATATCTCTCTCTCTCTTGTATTTGTATGTGTTTAGCCTTAGGATTGCACACAAACACCCACTATTACACTATCCTCTTGGAGCTGAGGCCCTTGAGGGTTGTTTTTGAAGTTTTGGAGCTGGTTTGAGCCAAAGAAGCTGTTGGTCTTCCATTCTTGAAGAGGGTCTACAAGGGTGAGCACTTACTCCTTTAAATACCCCATTTTTGCAAGGCTTTTTTGACTATCTTGCATCTATTTTTGAGCTTAGCATATAACACATAAAAGTTCTTTTTTTAAGTCCTCTAAATAGTTGTTCAAGAGTGTTCTAAGCTTTTGGGTTGTTTGACCCTTCTTAAGGCTTGTTTGGCCTTCATTTTGTGCCATTTTGGTGAGCTCTGGGGCCATTGTGTTTGGGCCTCCTCACCACTAAAATCTTGAGGGATTTCAATGGTGAGGATGGTGCCTTCAGGTCCTAAGAAGGAGAGGGCCACCACTTCTCCTTTTTGTCCTCGAAAAGGGCCATTTTAGCCTCTTGAGAGAGCATATTGTTTAGGGTCATGTTGGCCATGCCTTAACTGATTTTTGTGCTTATTATGTCATAATATAGCTCTATTTTCAATTGGTTTTGATACACCATGCTTGCTTAGCATACATGCCTTGTAATGCCATGTTTAGGTCTCAACATGCTTTAGGTTTTGATCCTTGTTCTAGCATGATTTTGGCCAAGCTTTGTGAAACTTTTGTGTTTGTTTTAAAATGCTTAAGCTCTGTTTTTGGTTGTTTTGGTCGACCATCACATGCTTAGTATAGCCACCTTGCATTTTGGCTTGTTAGCCTTGGGTGTGTGAGTGTGTAGCATGCATTACCTGCAGTGTTTCAGTGGTTTGGAACCACTTACCATGTTATTTCAGTCCTTATAATATGCTTGCATGCTTGCATTTAATGCTCCTTTGATGCATTAAGAGGTTGTGTTATATGCTCTATGTTTAAGCATTTGTACATGCCTCCATGTGTAGATCATTTAGATGCCATCTAAGTGGTTTCTGGGGCCTGCCTTAACATGATTTAGGACTGTTTTGATCCATTTTGGTCATTTGCTTCATGTGTCATATGATCATGCTTTAGGTCCTTGGGCTTGGTTGCATGCTTAGCTTGCATTAGTAGGTTGATTTGGCATCATTTCCTACATGTTTTTCAGAGCTTACATTGCATGCTAATTGTCCATGTTTGCCTCCTTTTAAGTGTGCTTAGCAGTTGTTCCTTTATGCTTAAGTGTTGGCCCATCAACATGTACATGTGTGTGTGTGTGTGTGTGTGTGTGTTGGCCCTCATTTCCATAGCATTGGCCACTATTTTAGGCTTGTTTGAGGGCTGCCTAAATTAGTTTAAGTCTATCCCCTTTGCTTGTTTGCATGCTCACCTTGTATGTTTGCTTGCATACTTGCATGTACATATTGCATTGCCATGTTGGATATTAGTTCACATGCTTAGGATTGCATTGCATTGGCATGCATGCTTCACCTCTTGATCAAGCCATGATAGAGGTTGAAAGCCCCTTGGTTTGTTTATGTGCATTGCATTTCATATGAAATCGAAATGCACACTTGATTCTTTGGGCCATCATGCATGGAAATACGCGATTGGTGGTCCGAAAATCGAGGCCCATCCTCCTTCGAGTCATACATATGATAAGGAGTGTGGTTGGTGCATACATAGCTTGAAATGCACTGCCATGCTTTGTTTTGCCCTCTGTTGCTGTCAAACCAGTTTCTGCAAGAAGCTTTGGCCGGCCGGCCATCTTTAGTGCCGACCGGCCATCTATAAGTGGCCGATGGATTCATTTGTGGCTGGTGACCACTCTCTATGGCCGGTGACCAATCCCCTTAGCCGGTGGTGTTCCACAGTATTCAGAGAAGCAATCCTAGGACTTGTGAAGTCTTCAGAGGAGCAGAACAATCAAAGCAGAGGCATCTTGTGTATGGCAGTGACTTTCCGAGCGGAACCAAGCGCGCATGCATTGGACACTCCTCCCGAGGCTGCTGTTTATTGCTTAAATAGATTAGTTAAGTTACTTAGCTGATTTAATTGGTCTGTAATATTTAATTAGCTTGTAGGTTAATTAAATTGTATTATTCTTTCGGTCCCTCCGAGCGAGGGTAAATTTGTAATAAGTGTGGGCGCGTGTGTGCATGCCTTCCAACCCCCACTTCTTTCTCCCTTTTACTTACCTGCTTTCGATGGTTAGTATTAGGTCATATTTAATTTAGCATCCTTATGCTATGCATGTTTGCGTCATTCATCAGTATTGCATGCACCGGGCTCGGTGCATCATACTAACTGCATTGTATTTCGATTCCAAGTTGAATATATGTTAAGTGTTGCATTTCGCATGCCATTGTAGAATAGCCGAGCCTATCTTAGTTGCATTTTGCATGTGACGCATTAGCCATTTTAACATGAACTAGGAATCACGCATGATTACTAACTAGTTTATTGTTTTGGCACGGAGTACATTGTAAGTATTTTATACTTTAGCATCTCGCATGAGTGTGAATGTTAACATGACAGCATGCTTACTATGTGGCTAGATGCTTATTTGATATAAACTGCCTAAATGCCTGTGGATGGAGGTCAAATTACCTAAATTGGAATGATGCATTGAAACTGTGAGTTTTAAGCCCACGAGATAGAGGCAAAACCATCTTTTCTAAAAGCCCACTTGAGGGTGGCAAAACCTGCATTTTTAGCCTACTTGTGAGTAGCAAATCATCATCAAAACAAACATGAAATGTTTTGTTCCAATTTAGGCGATTTGGTCTATGCTTGTTTGTTGTGCGCATAACATAGTAATTCTAGGCTAATAACCAGAATAAGAACGCGTAATGTTTTCAAAACAAGATATCACAGTTAGTAGAGGCCGATCTTCGGATCGGGCGAGAGGGGGTGCTCATAGCTGACCTTCCCCAATCGTACCCAAGTTCCCGAGCCAAGGCAACTTTGGTGATGATGGACACGTGGCCTTTTGCACCGGGTCAGGGTTTCATAAATTCCCCCATTAAAAAATATTTAGGTGGCGACTTTGTATCTGGCAAAGCAGTCCATGTTTGGTACTTCTTTTCTAAAAATCTGTTTTCTCAAAACGATTTGCCGGATTTGGACTCTTTGGTTCAGATTAAGAACCGTGACAAAACGAGTCCGAACAATGGCAGCATAAGTCCCTCCCCCGGGGCGCGTCCACAGTTTTTGGCGACTCCACTGGGGAATTTAGAGAACTTGACTCGAACTCGTGATATCATGTTTTGACTACACTTATGTGTTTCTTTGCATTGCATGTGCATTGGTGCGCCTAGAACACCGTGTTGGCCATCTGCTATTCCTAAGCGGTTTGCCGGAGGCTCGCTTCGAGTAGCGTGCCATAAGGCTGACCAGTTACAGGCTCTACCAGTATGGGAACACAAACCCCGATTTTACAGGGGCACCCTTTTCGACCATTCGACCTAGTGCATATCAAAATTCATAGTGACCATTCTAAACTTGGATAGGTTGCTTACCCGATATAGGTTGTTTGAAACTGCTGCGTGCGTAGTAAAACCCTAGCTCTTGACAAAATAGGACAGGGAAACCCTACCCCAACATAGGGGTGTTTTGGCTCTCTTTTACTTGCTATGTGCTTTTAGGTGTATCTCTACAGGAACACACATATCAGTTTGCAAGTTTGAGTATCAAGCCTGAGGGCACCAGTATCAGTATTTGTGAGAATTAGTTATACCTGTGGGTATCCGATTCAGTATTTTGGGGCGATGATTTTGAGAGCGATTAATTGATAGTAGAGTACAATTGTTCGGCTACACCTGTGTTTGATCCGTTTGGGCTGAAATGCTGCTTGTTTTTCCTTTCAGTTCGGAGAGTTGATACAAAATAGTCAGTGTTCCCCCTTGCTGAGGTAAGACAGATATCTGATCCGTCAGTCACCGTTCAGAACAGTGGACTTATCATGACGCAGAATTCGGAAGAGATCGTGGTTATGATAGCCGCATTAGATCAAGGAATCACTCTGCAAAGTGAGACCAATGTTGATGTGCCGCATCCACCCAGGTCGCCTGCTGCGCACCCAGTTTGGGCCCCCCAGTTGTATCAGGATCGTGCGCCCACCACATTCGAATTGATGGGGATGATTGGTGACCTCTAGAGGTCCGTGGCGGATCTCGCTTATGGAATGTCAGCTTCACCACCAGCTGCACCCTATACCGGGAATTTTGTACCACAGGAGCCCCCGCTATTAGGGTGAATTGTGATCGAACTTAGTCAACCCAAGGCAGCCTCCAGCTATGGCAATGACGTACCAACATCAACCCAAGCCCTCGATCAAGTTGAGGCCAGAGGCAATGACAAAATGAAGGTAGATGCCGATCCCATTGAACAACTGCTGTGGGCAGTCGAGGCTTTGAAAGCCGGGGGGATGAGTAAGCAACAAGTATATTCACAGTCCTGACCAAGACTGTAGATGATGTTTTCCCCGCTCCAACTGAAGGCAGTACCAGCCAGTCAGAAAATCGGGATAGGCCTCGTCATGCCAGAACAATTCCTTCCGTTCCCAACCCTGCACCCGGGAAAGATCAGAAAGTTAAGATAGTGTCTGCCGACCCTTTTGCTAGTGCATCTAGCAAGAATGCTCAGACTTCAAAGTACCTGCCCCGAGGGCACACGGTCTTTCACGCTCTTTACATGCCGTTGTCGAAGGCACTCCAGATCCTGGCCGAAAGAGGGCATCTTAAACCCTTAGAGCCTCGGCCTCTCCCAAAGAATCTCCCTTTCACGCATGATGCTGCTTTGTACTGCGCGTACCACTAGCAAACCGGTCATGCTACCGATAATTGTTTCCGCCTCTGTCATGAGGTGCAAGATTTGATCGACAACGAGGTGATCCTCCCGCCCACCTCAGCCAAGTCCGTTACTACCCAGCTATTGGATTTTGAGGATACTGCGAGCATGTGATCGGGGTTGGGACCACCTGCGGGCGGCGCCCGGTGCATTTTGCATGTGGCGTCTGGCACGCATTTTTGAGTATCTGCGAATGCTAGTTTTGTAAATCTGGCTTGGGTGTCGAGTCAGCCTTTTGTTTTGTTTTGAGTCGGTCTCATTATCTTGAGTCAGTTCTTTTTGTTTAAGGGTCTGTCTTGTTGTAGCGAGTTGGCTCCCCTTGTATAGAATGTCAGGTGATTCCAGGGTTGTTGCCTCGAACACCGTTTTGTTTTGCAATTACTCCTTTTTCTTTCTTTTTGAGCCTGTCTCTATTGTGGAGCTAGTTGCAACCAGGAAATCTGAATGAAACAGCTGCGGCTATCGTGTTTCCATGCATATTGCTTATTTTGAGCTAGTTGTGCTAGAGGATTTGAATGGAACGATCGTGCATTCCACCTGCTCTTTTGTGCCCTGAAAATCATTGTAATGACCTAAGTTTTTCAAAAACCTTTTTGAACACTGCGGTAAAAACAAAGAGGAAGGAATTCCTTGGGTTTTGCAAAACCTTGATCATTTGAGAGAAGAAGAGGCGTGCTAAGTCTTTAATGACTGAAATCATGCTTGTTAGTATGAGTACTGAGAAGGACCCTGGCTTGATCTACACTGGTTTCACATTATCTTCAGCGCGAGCGATTTGTCGCTTTCTTAAAAACTTTTAAAAACAAAACGTCTTGCGCGGTCCTATAAAGACCTGTGTGGAATCGCTCTTGAGAATTGTGCAGCCTAGGATCGCTCTCAGCCTCAAGATTCAATCCGTTTGTTTTCAAGCCTTGACCACAATTCGGACTGTTCAACGGTCAACCACCATGTAAGGCCTGTGTGGCCAGATTTGAAGCAGCCCTCGAACAAGAGGCACCAAAATCAGATCAAGAAGGTCAGATCTCACCGCAAGAAGCTCGTGAAGCAACCGTGATGGATCCTTCTACAAATCAATACAACAGCCATTCTTCTGGATACAGAGAGACTTCAATCTCAAAACCATTCGGTATGGACTTGTTACACTTTTTTTCTTTGAGAGGCTCGCTGGGCCGAAAACCCGGAAGGGCGACCCAGGAAAAAGTTAGAGCAAGGAAAATATATAAAAATGCAAAAAAGAAAGCAAGAGAAAAAAAAAAAGAAAAACAGAAGCTCGCAAGGTCGAAAACCCGCAACGGGCGCCTTGGCAAAAGTTAGAGGCTAAAAAAAAAGTGAAGGTTAAAATACCCGAGTATACCTTAACCGGAACTACGTAAGGCTTGATTCCCATGTTTGGGATACGTAGGCAACTTCATCCTGAAGTCGAACCCCCAACACTTTCGAAGTGACTGTGTCCATATATTGGTTTTGACCATCTCCGTCTTCTCTACATCCGAGAGTTCGTTTGCGATCATCACCGATGAGGACTGGTTTTCAGTATGCTGCGGCATCATCCAAACCAGGGGCAACTTTCCGTTGCCATGAGTTGCCATGAGTCGCCGTTCAAACCAGGGGCAACTTTCCATTGCCATGCAGCCCTTTCAAGCAAAGGGCAATTTTCCATTGCCTCCAATCCGAGGTTGCACATCTCAAGAGTAAGCTTCCGTGCTCGTTTAGCATTGGCTGTTTGCAAAAATGGTTTTTGAAAATTTTTACTGAGGTTGACTATTTTCTCGAAAACTATTTCATTTTCCAAAAATGGACCATTTCTTGGACCCAAAAAAAGGAAAATTTTCAGTGCTTATAGCCTGACTTGCATGATTTTCAAATCAAAAATCGAACAAGCATGCTAATCTAACTTTCATGTTGGTCAAAATAGTTTTAAACCAAAACAAAAAAAAAATTGTCAAATTGATGAACTAGGGGGGCACATTCGAGTCAGGTGTTCTGTCTTTTCCCTGTCGTCAACATATTTGCCAGAAGGGCACCCTATTCGCCGGAAGAAGGCACAGCTAAAGTTGTTTGTAAAGGGCTGAAAGCTCTCAATATCCTCCAAACAACGAGGTATCAAGCTAAGTGCGAAGCGCACATTGGGATGGATCAAGATACACCGTTCCCTGTCCGAAACATCGACTAGATATCACCAGAAGAAATAGCCGTGAGCTAATAGTGTTGGGCGTGAACCCACAACTTCCTATTCATCCATCAATCACCCTGGGGAGGGACGAAGAATGAGAGAAAAAAGAATACAGAGATGTGCGCTGAGAGGAAAAGTGAGGAAAAGGGCTTTTTCAGGGAAAAAAAAAAAAAAAAAAAACAGAGCTTGAGGGCCGAGTGATATGAGAATCACAAATGACAAAGGGTGGGAAACATACCCGGAGGAACTGGCACCTCGAGATCTGAGGTCTTTCATTTTTTTAAAACACGTCCGTGTGCCGCGTCTTTTGTCTTATTTAGCCCAACTTTCGTTTTGGGTCTTTTCCGAGCGTGTCTCGTTGTGTTTAGGTCGTGTACCTTTTGTTTGAGTCTTTTTCGCTGTATTCAGTCGTAGGCTCAGTACCCAGGTTGAAACCCTTTTTCAATTTCAAAAATCATTTATGCTCAGAGTGCTGTGCCATTCTCTACATTTAGGCGAAACAAAAGAAGAAAGGGAAAATTTGGAGCATCTGAGTGTGTTTCAACTTCAGCCAGTTTCACCTTTGTAGTCCATCTTGTCAGATTAGGCTGTGTGTTCAAGGCTTGCCGTGTGCGGAATAAACCGAGTGCTGTGTTATGGGCTGTATGCAGATTAATCCTCAGCAAAGTATGGGCTGTGTGTTCAGAATGGGGCTGTGGGTTGCCTGGGTTATTTTGCTGTTGACTAATTCGTTACCTGATTATTACAATGCAAGTGTTCAATTTTCAGACAACAGATCAATCTCATTTACATTGAGGTGTAATATGATGTAATGCGATGCAATGTATAGATGTACAAATGTAACACTTTTTCAAACAAAAAAGGTTTGTTTCATTTCATCATCTTTTTCAAATACATAGTTTTGGAAACAAAAATCTACCTGCGGCAGTACAAGGTACTTCTAACTACTAGCAAAAAAAGAAAAAAAAGTACAAAAAAGAAGAAAAACAAAAAAAATCTGTATCAATGTCCAAAGGTCTCAGGTCTAGGGGTCTGTCCTCGCCCTCTTCCTCAACGAAGGTCCAGGAGCATCATCATCAGCATCATCATCTGAGTTTGAGCCCGAGCCGTCTCTGGTCTCCTCCTCGGACGACTCTGCCTCCGCCTCAGCCTCAGCCTCGGACTCCTCATCATCATCATCATCAGGGACTGGAGCCCGCGAGCTGCTCCCTACATGAGTGCGCCCCGCCTTGGTGCGGAAGTATACTGTGCCATCCTGAGTGGAAATGGAAGGTCCGGCCGGAGCACCTCCCACAAGAGGAATCTGAAAGGGGTGCTGAAAAGTACAAAGGGCAAACGTATTAGAATACTGTGAACAGTTTATCGATCTTTGAATCGATTGTATGAGTCTGATGTATGAATGTCGTGAGCAGTTTATCGGTCACGAGAATCACGATGTATGAGTCTGATGTATGAATGTCGTGACGACTTATCGGTCACGAGAATCTGATTATCGAGATCTGCGTGAGGGCAGTGTGTCAAGTGTCATGTTGTGCGTCAGAGTATGTTAAACAGTTTATGTATGGTTCGAGACCGTGGTTAGAAGAACATACCAGAATGTTGTAAATGGATAGAAGGTCAAGGCTCTGTTAGAGCATCCCCATCACCGAAGCAGCCAGCTCCAAAGACTGGCGAGTGTACTCGGAAGAGGCCTGCAAAAGTGTTAGAAGCATCAATATTCTGCGGAATATCAAATCAAATGAAATGAACTGACTATGCAGAATGCAAAATGTGGTAGTACATATCGGAGGCAATTCGTAGAAACCGACCAACTCATGATCAGTCAGGAAGGGGAGCAATGGGGATCTGGTAAGTCGTCCCGCCACGCCCTCTGCATGTCATCGTTGTGGGCAGAGTAGGCCAACTGACCTCCCTTCCTCTCTAAGCTCCACCCCTGCCGTGGACCCGGGCTTTCCTCGATGCTCCTGCTCTCGCCCCTGCTCCTGCTCTAGCTGTCGGCGCCGTGGGCCTCTCTCGCTCAACTCGACGGCCACCGCTCAAAGGCCGCATGATATACGTCTCCACGTACTCTCTGTAGTCGTCTATGCCTCTGAAACGGATCGCGTCCCAGCCAATCGTGTAGTCGGCCATCTGCTCGGGAGTGAATCTCTCGGTCTCCCTCATATGCTCAGGAGGGTGAACCGGGACTATCTACTCTGGTAACCCTAGGGTCTGGCGTAGGAAACGCTCACCCACGTACCAAGCTCGACAGACCGGGCCCTTCAGCAGAAGCCTAAAGCGGGCAGTCTCCTCCGCACCTACAAATCACTCCCGCATCTCAGCTGGCACTGAAGCCCAGGGCTGCCAGGTAATCTGGACATGACATGCAGTTTGTTATCTATCTGTTATTGAAAATACAGTGCAAAGAGAAGCTTAAATAAACTCTAAAGTTGAACATACCTCTGTGGGGGTGATGGTGTCAAAATAGCGGCGGAAGAAGATGAAAGACTCTCGCGGTCTCCGCACGTACCTCACGTCAAAGCGGCGTGAGAACAGAATGACAAGAGGAGTCTCCACGTCAGGCACTGGGGCTAGTCTCGGAAAGTAGGCGTAAACCTACAACTGCAGAGTAAATGCCAGTATGCTTATCAGATAAAGCAGAATGCAGAATAAAGCAGAAATAACAGAGCCGTGTATTGTGTAGTGTGCAGAGTGTGCCGTGAGTGCATTGTACAGTCGATTAAAAGCGAGTATATGTGTGCGTGAGTGCGATTATCTGATCGGCGTAAAAAGCGGTGATGTGTAAGATGTACAAAGTCTGAATAATGGAAAACAGAAATGTAAAGTAAAGAAGAAGACATACCTCCCAAGCCCGCCAATAGCCTCCGAGCAACTATCCACTGCAACGGGAGGCTGAGCTCATGTATCCGTATAGGGTGGCCAAGGCAGCGCCGCCCCAGTCATAGTGCAAAATTCGGGTGACGTCCACAAGGGCGCTGAGCAGATAGAGGGGCACGGTGTTCGCCCGATCGGCAAAAATAGTAGTCCCAAACAGGAACATAAAGAAGCCGCGCGCATACCGCCCCACCTCCTCCTGGGTCATCGGTGCCTCTCCAGCTAAGGCTGGCTGAACCCTGAACTGCACCTCAAACCAAGAATATCGGACGTAGCCTAGACGCGCGAGAGGCGGCACCTCGCTGAGCAAGTAAACCTGAGCGGCCTCCCCCTCGTCCATGTCAGTGTCGAAGGGGATCGGATCACCCCCTACCCCGATGCCTGTGAGCATCGAGAAATCATAGGGAGTCATCATCATGTCTCCCGTCGTAGAGAGATGGAATGAGTCAGTGGTGTCCCACCACCTCTCCGCTAGAGCAGCGAGAAGAGGCCTGCTCGTGGTAAGCTGGGAAAGCCCTCTGCAGAACGCACCAAAGCCAGCCTGGTCTACGATCTGACGGACCGCATCGGGCAGCTCCATATACCAGTCTCGGGCAGCGACGTTCCCATACCCCCGGACAGCATGGGAATCTCCCTGTATTCGAAAACAAAATCGTTGCGAAGCAATATAAAATGTACAGTTTTGCGGAATAGTCAAAATTGATGCAAATACAACGTGTGTGCACGTTGTTCAAATTCAAATAGATATTGGATGCCGGTGTGCTTACAGTGAACTACGACATGTGATGTGTCGGCATATTTGGGCGGTTCAGTGCAGATATAGCGTGTGTGCGCGTTTTTTTAAATTCAAACAGATATCGGGTGTCGGTGTGATTGCAGTGAACTACAGTGTGTGCTGTGTCAGTGTGTTTGAATGATTCAAGGCTAGTGCAGTGCATGTGCACGTGTCAGATTCGAACAGATATCAGTCGTAAGTATGTTCACAATGATCCAACTGACTCTGATGTATGTATCGGTGTATCCAAGCTAAAGCAATTAAAGAACAGAATCAACTATGGCAGTTTTATATTCTACATTGCGAAAAAATAAAACAGAGGAAAGAATATACCTCAGAAGCGCCAAAGGATAGATGGGACTCCGGCTTGCGCAGGAGAAGCTCTGGAGGCACCGCCCTATCAAAGCTCCTGAACTAACGAAGTCCGTCGGGAGACAGGATGTGAATCGCCGGTCGGTAAGTCGCCGGGTCAAACGGGTGGACGCTCTGGGAGAGGAGCTCGGCCTCTGGGTCCATCTCATGCTCCGGGGGAGTCCCGCCCCATGGAATATCGTCTGTCATCTCAAAGAAAATGAGAAAATAGCCGGAAGAGTGAAAACAGGGCTAGAATGCGAAAAGTCAACAAAAAGTCAACCCCGAGAGGGTGGAAAATGGCCGAAAAAGTTAGAATGTGGAAAATGTACGGAAATCAAGAAAAACTTGGGGGAAACAAACCCCAAGAGGCGGAAATCGAAAAACTACACCGAAACGAGATTTCGATCGGATGAAAGTGTTCGAAACGCGATGAACTTCGCGAATCAAACATCGAAAAGGGTGCGAAAATCAAGGAAAACGAGGAAACGAAGAGAAGAAAATACTCTAGAGAGAGGGAGGAGAGAATTTCGGCGAAGAGGAAGTAAGAAAAATAGGGTTTGGAACCCTATTTTAAAAGACCCGAGCCAAAAAGACAAAACTGCCCCGATTCAGGCATTTTTGGCCGGTCAGCTACATTTTTGGCCAGCCGGCCAAATATTTGGCCGGGGATGTGTTTTGGTGGCTAGTGGATGGCCGGTGACTTCCCCTTCTAGCTGATGAGCCTTCTATAGCCTTGTTTGGGTCAAATGAATAGTTTGGGACCTTCATTGCTCAAGACAGTGCAAGAAATGGCATTTTCGAAGCTCAACCGGTCTCCGTTTTGACCTTGGACCGTGTCTTCTGTACGTGGCACTCGAATATGGGTGTCGTGTATCCTTTTGTATCCTTTTTGTCTCTTGCAAGAGTCGAAAGTTGCCCCCATATGCATTGTCTTGCATTTGCATGCCTTACTTGCTTTGTTTCGCACTTTAAAAACGGTCTGGCGAGACCTTAAACACGCACGGTCTGGCGAGACCTTAAACACACACGGTCTGGTGAGACCTTAAACCCGCTCGGTTGCATTGTCATGCATATCAAAAGACATGCGTTGTCACGCACTTGCATCAACTTGCATTGTCATGCATCTCAAAAACCGCGCGTTGTCGCGTATTTCGAAATCATGCATAATCATGCATTCAAAATAACAAAGCTCATGCATTTCAAACGACTTGCGTTGTCACGCACCCCATGCAGCATGCATTTCAAAAGCAAAAAATATGCATATGTCATGCATCATTGTAAATATTACATATGTCATGCATCATTGTAAATATTGCATATGTCATGCATTTCATTGTAAATAGTGCATATGTCATGCATTTCATTGTATATAGTGCAGATGTCATGCATTCCACTGTAAATATTACATTTACATACATCCCATTGCATATTGTAGATTTCGCATTGTAGTTTGCATGCATTCACTGCATCACTCCTTTCATCTAGGGCTCGCACCTTTCCTTGTTGAGCTTAGTCTGGTATGTGCTCATACTTTTCACGTTAAAGCACAGTTCTGCATGTGTACGCACCTATTCCACGTTGGTATGTTGGTTTAAGGGTTGTGGCACCTTTTCTGTGTTAAACATGGCTTGTTTGTGTCCATGCCTTTCCTAGGCAAGATTCGGTTTGGCCTGCGTGCCTTATCCATTGTAAATATCCATTCCATTGCATAATGTAAATATTGCATTGTAGCTTACATGCATTCATTGCATCACATCCATCTATGGCTTGCGCCTTTCCATGTTGAGCTTGGTCTGGTATGTGCCCATACTTTTCATGTTGAAACGCGGTTATGAGATTTGGTGTACGCTGCCTATTCCACGCTAGTATGTTGGTTTGAGGGTGACGGCGCCATTTTCTGTGTTAAACATGGCTTGTTTGTGTCCATGCCTTTCCTAGGCAAGATTTGGTCTAGCTGCATGCCATATCCACTGTATATATTATATTGTAGTGTAATTTTTGCATCCAGCATTAGGATCATTGTCCTTTCGTTAGCGGGTTGTTTCCCCACTTATGTCATCCCACCCAATTACTTGTTCTTGTGTCTGTCTACATTACTCATAGTTCTGCATGTGTACGCGCTTTGAGGGTTGCAGTACCTTTTCTATGGTAGACGGACTTGTTACCTCCATCAATCTATTTGACATTTGTGTGGTTTTGAACCGCTCATGATTTGATCATGATTCAATTGCATTGCAGGTCGTTTGCATTGTTTCGATTGCATTACATTTTCATTTGCATTGTTTATACATAGTTTTGTATATATTACATATCGTTTCGCATTCATTTTGCATGTTATGCATGTTGCTAACAATATTGTACCTATTAAGTTGCTTTCTTTTGCAGGCACGATATTGTATGTACGGTTCATTTGAGGCTGGTGCAACCAGACGAACCGGACAGGTATTGTATCCTCCGAGTGAGACGTATCGAGAATTGCATAATTCTCTTACATCCTTTCTGCATTGTAGTGTAGTTGGATTTGTGTATGCTAGCTTAAAACTGTCGCATGTTATGCTTCGTTACAGCTTTCTTTGCATGATCATAAGTTATGTTCGGCTTTGTGCATTATCTTGCGTTTTGCCCCTGCCTTCGGGCGCATATCTTGTATGTCTTGCATGCTTTGTCTAAGTCTTTGGCCTTGTCAAAAATGGGTCGTCTCTGGGCTTTGACAATCAATCTCTTCATTGTTATGATTTTCAAGTTCTGTCAAAGAGGGGCAACTGTAGACACCCCATTTTTTACCGTCCTCAAGACTTGGACATCACCACTTGAACACTCGGTGATCATCCATGTTTGTGTTTGTCTTGAGTTCCCGGAGGTCTCAGATACGTGCCTTGCCTCAGGATCTCTCGACTCGACTGTTTTGTGTTTGGTTTTGCACCAAACACTTGTGCTTTGCCTTGGAGGGGCAGGGAATGGCTTGTGGGCCATCCCCACACTCCACTGGCCATGGCTTAAGGCCACCGGCTGTGTTTTGTTGCCACCGGCCAAATGTTTGGCCGGCCGGCACTATAGATGGCCGGCCGGCTATCTTTTTTTGGTCAATTGCACTTTTGGCCGGCCGACTACTGTGCGTCTGCTTTTACAGATATTTTCATGCAGCTAGCATGCACTTGGCTACCCTCCATAGTGTATGGAGGGATTTCCCTCTTAGCTAGCTTATCTTGTAAGCTTGCACGATTCAAGCTCTATAAGAGAAGGTCTCCTCTCCCTCTTTTAGGGTTAGACAACACTTCTTAGAGAGCTCTGGTTTTAGGGTTTCGTTTGTGTATCTATCCTATATCTATATCTCTCTCTCTCTCTCTCATGTATTTGTATGTGTTTAGCCTTAGGATTGCACACAAACACCCACTATTACACTATCCTCTTGGAGCAGAGGCCCTTGAGGGTTGTTTTTGAAGTTTTGGAGCTGGTTTGAGCCAAAGAAGCTGTTGGTCTTCCATTCTTGAAGAGGGTCTACAAGGGTGAGCACTTACTCCTTTAAATACCCCATTTTTGCCAGGCTTTTTTGACTATCTTGCATCTATTTTTGAGCTTATCATATAACACATAAAAGTTCTATTTTTGAGCCCTCTAAATAGTTGTTCAAGAGTGTTCTAAGCTTTGGGGTTGTTTGACCCCTCTTAAGGCTTGTTTGGCCTTCATTTTGTGCCATTTTGGTGAGCTCCGGGGCCATTGTGTTTGGGCCTCCTCACCACTAAAATCTTGAGGGATTTCAGTGGTGAGGATGGTGCCTTGAGGTCCTAAGAAGGAAGGGGCCACCCCTTCTCCTTGTTGTCCTTGAAAAGGGCCATTTTAGCCTCTTGAGAGAGCATA
The DNA here is from genome assembly GCA_025200525.1 of Camellia lanceoleosa. NCBI lineage: Eukaryota > Viridiplantae > Streptophyta > Magnoliopsida > Ericales > Theaceae > Camellia > Camellia lanceoleosa. Next base: position 43,221,544 of record CM045766.1, on the reverse strand, counting down.
TTGTTTAGGGTCATGTTGGCCATGCCTTAACTATTTTTGTGCTTATTATGTCATAATATAGCTCTATTTTCAATTGGTTTTGATACACCATGCTTGCTTAGCATACATGCCTTGTAATGCCATGTTTAGGTCTCAACATGCTTTAGGTTTTGATCCTTGTTCTAGCATGATTTTGGCCAAGCTTTGTGAAACTTTTGTTTTTGTTTTAGAATGGTTAAGCTCTGTTTTTGGTTGTTTTGGCCGACCATCACATGCTTAGTATAGCCACCTTGTATTTTGGCTTGTTAGCCTTGGGTGTGTGAGCGTGTAGCATGCATTACCTGCAGTGTTTCAGTGGTTTGGAACCACTTACCATGTTATTTCAGTCCTTATAATATGCTTGCATGCTTGCATTTAATGCTCCTTTGATGCTTTAAGAGGTTGTGTTGTATGCTCCATGTTTAAGCATTTGTGCATGCCTCCATGTGTAGATCATTTAGATGCCATCTAAGTGGTTTTTGGGGCCTGCCTTAACATGATTTACGACTGTTTTGATCCATTTTGGTCATTTGCTTCATGTGTCATATGATCATGCTTTAGGTCCTTGGGCTTGGTTGCATGCTTAGCTTGCATTAGTAGGTTGATTTGGCATCATTTCCTACATGTTTTTCAGAGCTTACATTGCATGCTAATTGTCCATGTTTGCCTCCTTTTAAGTGTGCTTAGCAGTTGTTCCTTTATGCTTAAGTGTTGGCCCATCAACATGTACATGTGTGTGTGTGTGTGTGTGTGTGTGTGTGTGTGTGTTGGCCCTCATTTCCATAGCAGTGGCCACTATTTTAGGCTTGTTTGAGGGCTGCCTAAATTAGTTTAAGTCTATCCCCTTTGATTGTTTGCATGCTCACCTGGTATGTTTGCTTGCATACTTGCATGTACACATTGCATTGCCATGTTGCATATTAGTTCACATGCTTAGGATTGCATTGCATTGGCATGCATGCTTCACCTCTTGATCAAGGCATGATAGAGGTTGAAAGCCCCTTGGTTTGTTTATGTGCATTGCATTTCATATGAAATCGAAATGCACACTTGATTCTTTGGGCCATCATGCATGGAAATACGCGATTGGTGGTCTGAAAATCGAGGCCCATCCTCCTTTGAGTCATACATATGATAAGGAGTGTGGTTGGTGCATACATAGCTTGAAATGCACTGCCATGCTTTGTTTTGCCCTCTGTTCTTTGTCAAACCGGTTTACGCAGAAGCTTTGGCGGCCCATCTTTAGTGCCGAAGCCATCTATAAGTGGCCGATGGATTCATTTGTGGCGGTGACCACTCTCCATGGCGGTGACCAATCCTCACCGGTGGTGTTCCACAAGATATTGAAGTAATCCTAGGACTTCAAGTCTTGAAGGAAGCGAGCAGTCAAGCAGAGGCATCTTGTGTATGGCAGTGACTTTCCGAGCGGAACCAAGCGCGCATGCATTGGACCCTCCTCCCGAGGCTACTGTTTATTGCTCAAATAGATTAGTTAATTTACTTAGCTGATTTAATTGGTCTGTAATATTTAATTAGCTTGTAGGTTAATTAAATTGTATTATTCTTTCGGTCCCTCCGAGCGAGGGTAAATTTGTAATAAGTGTGGGTGCGTGTGTGCATACCTTCCAACCCCCACTTCTTTCTCCCTTTTACTTACCTGCTTTCGATGGTTAGTATTAGGTCATATTTAATTTAGCATCCTTATGCTATGCATGTTTGCATCATTCATCAGTATTGCATGCACCGGGCTCGGCGCATCATACTAACTGCATTGTATTTCGATTCCAAGTTGAATACATGTTAAGTGTTGCATTTCGCATGCCATTGTAGAATAGCCGAGCCTATCTTAGTTGCATTTTGCATGTGATGCATTAGCCATTTTAACATGAACTAGGAATCACGCATGATTACTAACTAGTTTATTGTTTTGGCACGGAGTACATTGTAAGTATTTTATGCTTTAGCATCTCGCATGAGTGTGAATGTTAACATGACAGCATGCTTACCATGTGGCTAGATGCTTATGTGATATAAACTGCCTGAATGCCTGTGGATGGAGGTCAAATTACCTAAATTGGAATGATGCATTGAAACTGTGAGTTTTAAGCCCACGAGATAGAGGCAAAACCATCTTTTCCAAAAGCCCACTTGAGGGTGGCAAAACCTGCATCTTTAGCCTACTTGCGAGTAGCAAATCATCATCAAAACAAACATGAAATGTTTTGTTCCAATTTAGGCGATTTGGTCTATACTTGTTTGCTGTGCGCATAAGATAGTAATTCTAGGCTAATAACCGGAATAAGAACGTGTAATGTTTTCAAAACAAGATATCACGGTTAGTAGAGGCCGATCTTCGGATCGGGCAAGAGGGGATGCTCATAGCTGACCTTCCCTAATTGTACCCAAGTTCCCGAGTCGAGGCAACTTTGGTGATGACAGGCACGTGGCCTTTGGCACCGGGTCAGGGTTTCCTAAATTCCTCCATTAAAAAATATTTAGGTGGCGACTCTGTATCTGGCAAAGCAGTCCATGTTTGGCACTTCTTTTCTAAAAATTTGTTTTGTCAAAACGATTTGCCGGATTTGGACTCTTTGGTTCAGATTAAGAACCATGACAAAACGAGTCCGAACTGTGGCAGCATAAGTCCCTCCCCCGGGGCGCGTCCACAACATCCCTATTTTGATCTTCAACCAGATGACCCGTATCCTTAATGAAGTCAAGTTGAACAACACCCAAGGCAGTTGTACATAGGCCCTCCCTTTCGCCAGCCTCATAACTGCAAAGGCCAAGGGACATACCCACTCAAACCTAATGAGGTTCAGCTTCTGTCGCTAACACTTTATAGTAAAACCCAATGGCACCAAACCACTGCTCGCCTGTCGCCTCCACTAGTCCTCCCTAATGCCCCGACCATTCCTAATGATGTTTCGGCAGAGCCCACAGTCGTGCCAGCGCCAGCGCCAGCGCCATTCCATATGACGCGGGCGCAATATCAAGCTATTTTGGATAATCAAGCCGCAATTTGGCAATCTGTGATTGATCTCCAAGTAGACTATCAGGCATGTCGGGATTACTCGTAGATGGCATTTGACTAAGTTAATGTTGTCAGTTCAAGTATCAGCAGTCAGTTACATCTCTACAAACTGACTTCTACGCATACAAGGAGTCAAGCCAGCAGCGGTTTGATCAACTTGGCGCTAGGGTTCATGATGACGCATTCGAAACTTAGACGCTAATGCATGCCTTATTTGAGCAGCATTTTCCACCACCGTTGGATCCAAATCAGTGATCTCTGTTTTATTTCTTTATTTATTTTTGTTTTGTTCTATTTTTCTTTTCCTTTTATACTGCACAAAAATAAAATAAAATAAAAAATAATTCATGTTTTGTTCTATTTGGTTTGTCTCTGCCTCGCTGGATGTGTGCCTACACCGTCTGGTAAGATCCTCTCTCTCTCTCTCTCTCTCCCTCTCTCTCTCTCTCTCTCTCTCTCACACATTTTACTAGCTACGTTACAGTTGCTTACATTGAGGACAATGTTGTATTCCAATTGGGGGGTGAGGGTATTTATAAAAATATTTCATGTTTGTACTTGCTGCACTTGATTACACCACTTCACTTGATGTTCAGTTTGTGCTAGTATGGTAGTGATATAAGCATATGCTAATTGGAGAACATAGTGAACTTATATGAAAAGGGTTTATTAGGTAAATACTCACATGTAATGTTTGCACTAGAAGAGTCGTTTGTGTTTGTGGTGTTAGTACACTTGTCATGAGTATGCCTTGATTCACATGAACACACTTTCATAGCTGTGACCTCTCTTTTCTAATCCCTGATGTACATCATTGATTATTGTTAGTATTGCAAAAAAGAATAAATGAGCAGCCTTGATTCTCACAAAAAGATTAAAAAAAAAAAAAACTTGACTTGTTTGGGTTCGTAGCCTCTTTAACTCAAGTTATTAAGCCTGTAGGGGTGTCTCTACACCTAGTGCCCTAAAACCGTATTGTTTGGGAGTCATTGGCCTAATACTTGCTACATGGGTTAATTAGAAAGCTTAAGGGACCTAGACATTGCCAAGTTAAGGAAAAATAATGACTTGTTCGGATCCGTAGCCTTTTCAGCTAGAGTTATCAAGCTCGTGGGGGTGTCTCTACACCTAGTTCCCTAAAACCGTCTGGTTTGAGAGTCATTGGCCCAATGCTTACTACATGTGTTGATTAGAAAGCTTAATGGATCAGGACATTGCAAAGTTGTTAAAATAAATAAATAAATAAATAAATTTGAGTATCCTGGTTGTAAAAGTTTAGTTTTTCTGTATATGTTGGGTGTTATTATGAGTTAAACTAGGCTATTATAGTGAACAGTTAACTAGTTATGGGGAATGCACTTTACACCAAGGGCACTGATAATGTGTTTACAAGCATTCACAAGTACAAGGGACTTAACTTTTGTATTAACTGAATTGTGATTTTTGCTCAATAAATTCCGCCATGCTTGTCCACTATGTCTTCAATGACTCATCATATCTTAATATCACATTGTTGTTGGCACATAAGTTAATTGATAGTTGTAGTAGTGTGATTACTTGTTGTTGTTGGGCAAATGTGAATATGTTGATATTTGTGGGTATCATTTTTAGAAACAATCACGAGACTATACTCATCCACTTAAGGTAACTTTGTGGTTTAAAGGCTTGTTATATGCTAAATGCAATCGTGATCCCTACGAAAGTAGCTTAGAGTATCTTCCTTTTCTTATTTCTATTGTTTTGCTCGAGGAGTAGCAAAATGTAAGTTAGGAGATGTTATGTAGGCCGAAAAGTACCACATTAAGGCCACTTAAATTACTTTTTTGGTCTTTCAATATTGTTTATTTGGTGGAGATGATGGCCTTGTTTGGTTTGGCTTTGGGAAAAAGATTTTGGAGAAAATTTTTGGAAATTTTGTTTGGTTTGTAATTTTTCTCAAAAAATTTTCAAAATCTCTTTCTCTCTCCTACACATCAATCAATCACTTTTTCTCTCTCCTCTCTCATTTTGAATCACTTTTTCTCTCACATACATCTACTCAATTACAACAAAATATCAAATCATCCCAAACTCCAAAACTATTTTCAAAATAAACAACCAAACAAACTACAAAAATTTCTAAACTCTCTTCTCAAAATATTTTTCGAAAACTTATCTCCTAAAGTCAAACCAAACAAGGCCGATGTGTTTTGTGCACTGCAACAGATTTGGCAGATAACACACAAATTCAAGCAAAAAGGGCGCAAAAGCAGATTCTTCATGCGAGGAGCAAAAAATCTCGGCCGGCCACCTCACCACACGTGCGGCCCACCACCGCTCAAGCAGTCCACCTAGGGTTGTGTGCGTGAAAATTTAAGGCTCTTCTACTGGGAATAGAAGGAAGAAAAAGAGGTTGTAAAGGGGTTCGAAAATAATTCAGAGAAAATGAGAGAGAGGCTAGGGTTTGGAAGGAAAAGAACTTGAAGTTTGAAGAATGTCTCCCATGGTGGCTTCTTCTCCCTCTACTTCTACCCACTCCTCCATGAGTGGATAGAATCCTTTTTCTAAGGTTTTGATGACACCCTAGCCAGGTAAATAGGTTTTCTTTTATGTAATGGTTTGAAAAGTTGTATGCTTCTCAAGAAGCTTTCTAATATAACTTTTCAATATTTGTTCGAGTATTCTGCTTTCTATGATTGTTGAATGCTTTCCATACAATGGTTTTCTGTGCTTTCATGTTCAAGGTATGAGACAAACCATACTATGAGGGATGAGTCATGTTGCTACCCTAATTTAGAGTGAACAACTTGTACTACTTGAGATGGTTTGTGCCTATACATTGAACATGTTAATTCTCTTAATAAATGTTTCGAGCTTGTAGTTGTGAAGCATTATTTTGTTCGACCCGTAACATAATTGATTTTCAAATTGAAACCATATTTGTGTAACTAGTGGTGAATTCATTACCCTAGACTTTTCCAAAATCAGTAAATTCATCTTGATTTATAATTGCTAGTTTAATCGCTTTATTTATTTTAATTATCATTAGGTTATGAACAACTATCTTTTTCATTAAAATTAATTTAGGAATTTAAAAATTAAATTAGTTTAATTTACCAATTGTCCCTGTGGATCGATACCTGGACATACCACTATTCTAAGGAATTTGGTATAGTTTAGTATTTATTTGTAGTGTATGAAATGACCCATCAAATCCCCATTTCTCTCTCCCTTTTATTTACATGCATACCGTGATCGTATTTGTATCCATTTTTGCATGCATTAAGGTTCAGCTCATCATATTTGATATTATTGATTATTTCTTACTTGAATACATGTGTTACCACTTGCTTTAAGTGGATTCATATGACATGCTCATAGCAAAAAGGAGTTGCATATTTGTATGTGTTGCATTAGCCATTTTGCATATTGGGATCATGCATCTTCCTAACTATCTTCTTTTCCTTGGCTTGCCGAGTTTGAGTACTAGGTATGTATTTTTGCTTTAGCATATTGCATGTGTGTCTTTGTTACCATGTCAAGCATACTACCATGAGACAGCTCGCTTGCTTGGCATATCTCTATGAATGCCTGTGGATGGAGGCTATTTTGCATAGTTTGGAATGACTTTGATTATTGTACATATGAGCTCGTTTTTCCTTCAAGTTGCACATATTCAAAAACTCTTTTCAAGAAAGCATGAAATCAAAGCATTCCAAAGTAAGTGTCGCGGTCCATGCTTGTTTCCTTCACATAGTAGTGATAGTATAAATAATCAAAACATGAGCATATAATGTCCATAAAATTCACATCATGATTTAGTAGAGAGCGATCTTTGATCGGGTGAGTGGGATGCTCAATTCATGACATTCTCCTCTCATACCTAAGTTCCCAAACTAAGACACTTTGGTTATGACGAACAAATGGCCTCTGACATGAGCCACAAGTTTTCTAAATTTCCTAAAAATATTTTGGTGGCGATTCTGAAATCTGGCAATGCAATCCATTTTTGGCATCTCCGATGATTAATGGATTTTCTAAGATTTTTCAGATTTGGACTCTCATTTGTTTTTCTATTTCACATTACACTTTGTGAAACTAGATTCAGAACCATGGGAGTCCGAACTGTAGAGAATCGCATCCGAGGAGACTAAACCCCTCAGAGGAGCGCGAAAAACCAGCTACACTTACCCATTTCATACTTGGGCATTTGATTTAATAGGTCATATAGCACAGCAGCGCAAATGCCACAAATGGATACTTGCAACGACCGAAGTCAGCACCAAATAGGTAGATGCCACACCAATGAGAAAAGCAGACGACGTAGGAGTGGCCAACTTTATCAAGGAAGACATCATTTGTAGGTTTGGCATACCTAAGAGCATCTCTAATGGTTATTGCTATTTTGCTATTACTATTGCTATAATTTGGCAATGAATAGTGTTATTTTGCCAAATTATAGCAATGGTGCTCCAATGGTCATTTGCTATTTTTGGCAAATCTCAACCAACTTTCCCTCCAAGTTTGTAGGTGTTGTTTGTATATAGGTTTTTTGTGATTTTATTTTTGTTTTTATTTTTGTCTTTTGTGACATTTTTTACATTTGTTACAAAAATTATATATTTATATTATTCCCAACTAGACAAATATAAAAAAAATTTAAAAATGAAAAATTGGAAAAAAAATAAAATTGTTTGATTAATTCACCCCACCAAAAAACATATCACTTCATATTTAATAATTTTTTTTAACTACACATGAAAAATAAATAATCACCAATTACCCACCAACAACCAACCATCCAAATTAAAAATAAAAAATTAAATGACATTACTAAATTAAAAAATAAACAGTCACCAATTATCCTATAATTATTCATCAGGAGGCATGGGGAAATAGTAATTTCGGCTACTGACATTTGAGGACCACTTGGCGAAAATCTCATTTTTTCGCATTGTGTAATATGCTTTTGTCTGAGGGTCCAAAAGAGAAATGTCCGTAGTCATTATCTCATGTTCTTCTTTTCTGATCTCAAGTTCTTTCATTTCCTGCAGTGCTTGAATCTTTTTTTCTTCTCTTTCATCTTTTTTCTTTTCCTTCTCAGCAAGGTATTGGTTAAATGTGTCCAATTGTGTGCTCATTTTTTGAACTTCAGCTTGAGCGACTTGATTTTTTCGAAATAATTCTTTTGCAGATTTCCTACCTATAGGCCTTTTACCTTTTGCAGAGACACTGCCCTCACCAACAGTTGGATTGTTACCAACACTTGGACTGGTGTCATCTTCAAGAGAAATGCAGTTATCCATAGGAGAATCGGGGGCTGAATTAGGGGAATACGGTGTATGTATTCTTGACTTCACCGTGTTCATAGGAGTTACATCTTGCCACCTGATATTGTTTTGCAAGATTGGCCAACAATGTTCAAAAAGAAAATGTTTGTTTTCATCTTGATGGTATAACAGTTTTGCTTGAAGCATCTATATCAATAAAATATTAAATTAATTAATTAGTTAATTTTTATGTAAGACAAAATAAAATAAAATAAAATAACTAATATAATAAATGGAAATGAAATCTTACTATATCAACTTGTGACGCCCCACTTGGATGTAGATTTTCGACTTGCGCTATACACCCACGAAATTTGTTGCAACATTTCATGATTACACCCCATCGAGATGAGATAGACACTTGTGTTCTTGAGTTATCATTCTGCAATAAACAATAATTTTCAAAAATTATTCCCCAAAAATGAGAATGCGATTGCGAATTTCCAACAATTGGATCTTCAGTAATGTGACACTAAGCTCTACAAATTGCCATATCTTCTTCAGTAGTGAATGATTTTCCTCTCTTTGTTTTTGATGAACCTTCCATAGTGATTGGCCGAAAAAATTAAAATATGACCGTTTGGGAAAAAAAAGATGAGAAAAGAAATCTGTTGTGAATGAAACTAAGATTGAGGCTTCTATTTATAAAAATGTGAAATATGACCGTTTAGAAAAAAAATATTACCGTTAGTTTATAGCTGATTTTTTTTTTTTTTTTTTTTTTTGAGGGGTTTTTTTCAGGCCAGAGGAGCACAACGGCTCTTTTGCCTTCCAAGGTAAATCACCACCATCTACGTAAATCACCACCAACGGATGAGATGGATGTCCAGAATGATCCAACCATTTACATCTCACTCTCACTCTCATTGTGTCTTTCACTCCCTCTCACTCTCACTTCTCTCTACAACCCAGATCACTCCCTCTCACTCCCTTTCACTCCCTCTCACTCTCACTTCTCTCTACAACCCAGATCACTCCCTCTCACTCCCTTTCACTCTCACTCTGTAAATCACCACTCCCTCTCTCTCTCACTCTCACTTCTTTAAATCACCACCATCCACGTAAATCACTCTCACTCTACAACCCAGATCTTTGTCTCGGACTCGTTGGTGAGATCTTTGATTTTAGACAAACTGTGATGATCCACATAATGAAGCCAAGGTCTCTTTCTCTCTCTTAATTTAGGTGGGCCCAACTCCACAGTTTGATCCACAAAATTAAGAATTTGACACCCAAATGATGAACACAAACCAGATCATCCGAAGAACAAAGAAGATTCAGGTTTTTTTTTTTCTCACTATTTTGATTTTCTAATTTTTTTTTTTTTTAATTGTCTATGAAATTGATGGTGAAATTGGTGAAATTGATTGTTGAAAATGATGAAATTGGTTTTGATTTGTGAAATTGTTGGTGAAATTGATGAAATTGATTTTAATTAATTTTCTGTGTTGATGAAATAAATTGTTTGGAAACTGTTTCAAATTGGTGAATTTTTTTAAAATTATGAAACTGTGCAGCATGATGAAAAAGGGATGATGAATTTTAAAATTATCAAACTGTGTAGTATGATGAAAAAGGGATGGTGAATTTTAAAATTATGAAATTGTTCGGAAAGGATAATAAAACTGTGTAGTGTAGTATGAATATTGAACTGTGTTTGGAAAGGATGATGAAAAAGGGAGGGAGGGAAGGAGGAGGTTGGTTGAAGTTGACTTGGCAGCTTTGGCAGCTGCCAAAGCTTGTGCCATATTTGACACAGGTTTTGACATTTGCCAAAGATGGCAGCTGCTAAAAGTTGCCATTGGAGCTGCCTTTCTATCCACTGCTGCCATAATTTGGCAATAGCAGCTCCAATGGCACACCATTGGAGATGCTCTAAAGTGATGTTATCTAGCAATGGAACTCCCCAATGAAGTCGCCAGAAATGTATGGAGGTTCGATGTGAGCAGTGATTAAGAGAATAATTAGAGAGACAAAACTATGTCAATGGTCCAATAATGGTGGGATGACTAAATGATGAGTAGCTAGGTGAAGGTGAAGTAAGTGACTCAGAAAGAAAGGAATGACAGTGCACAAATGGGCAGCATCTCCTCCAAATTTCCAAAAAAAATCCCTCCCTTGGACCTTGGGAAATTGGTCTTATTTATAGGCTTTTCTTGGCACCAAGAGGATACTAAGTGGCCAAATAAAGTGAGGACATGTGTCCTTAAGAATCACATGGAATATTCTGCCATGAGCCACTAGACTAAAGGCGCCACGCGTCCTTTTGTATGTACTATGTACTATCTGTTTGGCGCGAATGCCTCAACAAGTACACTTGCGGTGGGAGTGTTTCCCACTGCAACTTGCATCCTTAGCTTGAACCTCAGCAAGTGCATTTACGGCGGTAATGTTTGCCTCTACACTTGCCATCTTAGTTCAATTTAGTCAAGACATGCATTCTTAGGACTTCATAGCCTACTATCAACCATGTCTTCGTGTTCACCTCAGCAAAGCCTCCACCCTTAGGCACCTAACCACGAACTCCCCAGCTTCTTAGGGTGAAAGCCATAACCAAGCCTGCTATGACCTAGGTGGATGGAAAGGGAGTCTCTTGCACTCGGGCTGCCCTGCTCCGCTTTTCATGGGGTCACCGCGATATACTAGTATTTTTTAGCCTGCTATCAGCTCCAATCAATAAGCTTTGGAGTCTGCTATCAATGCTAAGCTAGTAATGCTTTGGGGCCTACTATCAGTGCCAAGCATTAGCCTCTATTTGTGAAGCGAAGCTCTTCCCAAAGGTTGCTATCACTTTGATGGGGTTTTCTCTCCGCAAGTTAGTTGTGACGGTTGTAGTTACTACGGCGGCTGTAATTGTTATGGTAGCCATTTCCTGTGGCAAGCACAAATGGCGGCGCCGACAAAACTAGGGATGGTGGTGCTGACAAAGTACATTCGCAACTTGGCTGTTGCAAGTGTTGCCTTTGGAACTCAATTGTTCCGGTTTTCTGTTTCCCTCAACAACGTTAGATGGTGGCAACACCCACAATACTTGGAATGGCGGCGCTCTTACAAAGTGCCTCAGTAACTTGACTGCTGCAAGTAATTTCTCTGCAACTTGACTTAGACATTTTCACCTCAAGAAGTCTGTTCGGACCCTTGGCGTGTCGGACCTACTTCGGCCCACAGTTGACCTACTTCTCTTAGACTTTAGCGCAATCTCCTTTGGTCATTCCTAGTCAACTAATAAGGATGAGCTCCACACTTAGGTCCATAATTTGGACTTTAATTTATGACCCTCTACAAAGTACGTAACAACAATAAGGATTCACAAAAGTCAATCAAAATGATTATTATTCAAAGAAAATATATACATGCAATTAAATTGACAAACAGATTGTAGGCCGTAAAATTGAATTTAATAATATGTTACAAAACTAATAATAGTTTCACAGGTGCTCAATCAACCTAAAGACAAAACTTTTCATTCTAACCATCTAATTTCACTACTATAAAAATAAAAAATAAAAAATAAAAAATAAATGTATAGATGATCATCAATCAAGGCAAAAAAATTTGTAATATAATTTTGGTGACAAAATTCCAACAATAATTTATATATACACGACCCGCTCCCCGTACCCAAAGGTTAAGCATCGTCGCAAGTAGCCGAGGTTACCTCCGGCCAAATCTTTAAACAAATTAATAAACGCAAGCGGAAGAAATATTTAAATAAGGGTACTAAAACAATCATTGGATGTTCTATTTTTATTACAAAATATATTAATCAAAAAGGCCGATATTTACAAATATAATCAAAGTGCTTTGTGCCTACCCCACACGTTGGTCCCGACATGTCACCTGAAAGTGGTAAAAAACTGTAATCTCATGGTAGAATGAGAAATATTATACGAAGAGTATAAGGCATAAAATTCACCATAGATAATTAGTTGGACCAAAAAGAGCTTGATACATAACATACATAATACGGTAATCATTTGACGTATAGTTCAAATCATTTAACATATAATACGGAAATCACTATACAACCATAACCACGGTACATCACTAAGTGTCAAGCACTACACTGGTCAATGGATCCACGACAAACACTGGACCACAAAGTGGTCAAACACTAGCCAATGGTTATTTAAGTCCCCCAAGGCATGAGACTCCCGTAGTGGTACTCACAAAACATATTTTCATATAAGGTCACAGCCAAATATTCTTTAAAAGTAAAACACACATCCATGGGTTTTCTTTTAAACAAATAGGATTCAGGGAATAAACCACGTAACTGAAATTTTTATAAAACATAACTTTTATTAATATACTAATAAAATATAACTTGTGTAAAATAGATTTTGGTAAGTCAAAACATAACATAAAATACTTTTTGGTAACTCAAGGTATAATATAACTCACCTTAACTTTAATACCTTACTCTTCCTTTCTACTACCAAAAACCCTTTTAACTTCTATTATTTTCCTCTATTTTCTTCCTCTCTCTCTCTCCTTGCTCTTCTTTTTCCTTTCCTTTCCTTCTCACTGAGTCAACTTCTCCCCCATTTATACAAATTCAATTCGTGAGCCCCAAGCCAACTGACACGTGTCACTTTCTTATTAATCTCCATTAATTCAAGCATATCCAAAATTGACTTAATTATTTATTTATATTTTGACCCTTACATTATATTATTTTATAAAATTACACATAATAATATATAATAAAATATATATTTTCCCTAACTGTGATTTAAATAATATTAGTATAAATTTTACAGAATAATTAAAAATCTGGGTTGTTAAAATCTTCCCTCCTTTTAAAATTTTCTTCTCGAAATTTGTTATATGTACAAACTATCCGCTGCGCACTCTGATAAATATGTATTAGATGATTAATCTGATAGAAATAGTACCTCAAAAAAACTTTACCAAAAACCACTCACTGTCTAGTTGTCAAAAATTAGTTTGGGTCAAAATGAGAAATAATATGTGACTTTAAAAACTTCAATTTTGATTGGTAGCTCGAAATCACCTCCCCCGAATCCCCCTAATTTCCATTTTCAGTAAACTGTTTTTTTTTTTTTTTTTTTTTTAACTTGCCTTGAATTTTTTTTTTTTTTTGCCAAAAATGGCATTTTCGGGGCTTTCGGGGGAAGCCCCCTCGAGCTCCCACGATTTTCCCTAAAAACTTTTCACTCGTATTGTTTACGATAAAAATAAATAAATGGAAATAAAATGAGACCACAATTACAGAATCATATGTGAGAGTTGAAAAAAAATTGAGATGAACTTTTCATTGATTGGAAATAATTTCAAAAATTAGTATTTTTAAAATTTGAACCCACTTTTAAAAAGTCAAATTTTTTTTTTTTTGAATACTAAATTAGAATTTATGTATATTTAATTATATTATAATTTTTTTTTGCGGGTGTTTGACATCTTTTGTTTCTTTTTCATTCTTAAATTAGATCTAATATCCTTCATAAATTAGGCACACAAAAAAAAATTTATTATATATATAATCATATAAAATTATAATATAATTAAATCGATGAACAAAATATAATAATTCGGTACTAATTTTCCGCCATCCTACTTCCTAAATTTGCATGTGTCCTATGCTCTAATAATGTTTTTTTTTTTTTTAACCTGGCTCTGATACCATTTGTCACGACCCGCTCTCCGTACCCAAGGGTTAAACATCGTGATGGCCAGTAACCGAAGTTACCTCTGGCCAAATCTTTAAACAAATTAATAAACGCAAGCGGAAGAAATATTTAAATAAGGGTACTAAAACAATCATTGGAGGTTCTATTTTTATTACAAAATATATTGATCAAAAAGGCCGATATTTATAAATATAATCAAAGTGCTTTGTGCCTACCCCACACGTTGGTCCCGACATGTCACCTGAAAATGATAAAAAACTATAAGCTCATGGCAGAGTGAGAAGTATTATACTAAGAGTATAAGGCATAAAATTCACTATGGATAATTAGTTGGGCCGAAAAGAGCTTGATACATAATATACATAATACGAAAATCATTTGAAGTATAGTTCAGATCATTTAACATGTAATACAGAAATCACTATACAACCATAACCATGGTACATCATTAAGTGCCAAGCACTACACTGGTCAATGGATCCACGACAAACACTGGACCACAAAGTGGTCAAACATTAGCCAATGGTTATTTAAGTCCCCCAAGGCATGGGACTCCCGTGGTGGTACTCACAAAACATATTTTCATATAAGGTCATAGCCAAATATTCTTTAAAAGTAAAACACACATCCATGGATTTTCTTTTAAACAAATAGGGTTCAGGGAATAAACCACGTAACTAAAACTTTTATAAAACATAACTTTTATTAATATACTAATAAAATATAACTTGTGTAATATAGATTTTGGTAAGTCAAAACGTACGTAAAATACTTTTTGGTAACTCAAGGTATAATATAACTCACCTTAACTTTAATACCTTACTCTTCCTTTCTACCACCAAAAACCTTTTTAACTTCCATTATTTTCCTCTATTTTCTTCCTCTCTTTCTCTCTTTTCTCTTCTTTTTCGTTTCCTTTCCTTTCCTTCTTACTGAGTCAACTTCTTCCCCATTTATACAAATTCAATTCATGAGCCCCAAGCCAACTGACACGTGTCACTTTCTTATTAATCTCCATTAATTCAAGCATATCCAAACTTGACTTAATTATTTATTTATATTTTGACCCTTAGATTATATTATTTTATAAAATTACACATAATAATATATAATAAAATATATATTTTCCCTAACTGTGATTTAAATAATATTAGTATAAATTCTATAGAATAATTAAAAATATGAATTGTTACATATGTAGGCAATATCCAATTTAACATACTATTGGATTTCGGACTAAATTTCGCAAGCGAAATAATTTATATATAGGCAATTGGTCAATGCTTTGGCATCGTTTGGAAAGTTGGCTATTTTAGTAGACTATTTTAGTTTTTGACTATTTTAATAGACTAAAATTTTTTGTCTTTGAGAAGATGGTTGAATTTTTTTATAGTTGAATATGATATTTGTGAGAGAAAAAGTGAAATAATTAAGAGTTTGATGTGATATTTTGTCTTATTAACTATGTTAGCCTATTTTGTTTTTTTGTAAATTTTAACCTAAAAAACTAATTTTCAGCCTTTTCCAAACAAGGCCTTTGACAATACACAGGTATAAATTTATATGGATAATCATATTCAATCAATTTTATTGAATAAAATAAAATTCATAATAGTTCATGAACACAAGCTCTGATATTACATGTAAATAATTTATTGGATAATGCATATAACAACATTTATAATTTAAGATCATGAACTATCATTATTTTCACAAATAATAACATAATGCGAAAAATAAATAATATACCCGAATCTATTATACAAAATCTTTAAGCAATTCAAAATTGATTGAACACAAACCAATCTCAATATTAGTGGAAAAATATTTCTCTCTGTGGACCCTCTTTACAATACATAAATTCAGATTGATTGATAAGTGATCTAAACATACTTTTATAGGTAGAGAGATGACCAATTTCCTAATAAGACTATAACTCCACTTGCCTATGAAGACTTTGGAAACTACTCCATCTATTAATCAAGTAGATAATAGCTTATAATTTGAGATATGAAAGTGTGATCTTTTTAAATCTATAATTCATATTGTTATGTCATATGAATTACCATAATGGCTAAATACTTAAAAGGAAAATTTACCCATAAGTCCTACTTTTTGAAACGTTGAACCATTTAGTCCTAAAAGTTTTCTTATGCTCCATTTAGTCCCATTTTTACATCAGCATGATGTAAATGATGTAAATGATCTGATGTTTCATTCTACAATTTCAAAATTTATTGAAATCTGATGAACATTAAATATTTTTCATTTTATATTTTCAAACATTATTGAAATTTGATGAACATTAGATGTTTGAAATCTAATGTTTGTAACATGACTCTGATGTTATTAACATTGTATCTGATGTTATTAACATTGTATCTGATGTTATTAATATTGTAATGGGACCTTTCAGTCTATAAGAAAACTTTTAGGACTAAACAGTGCATAAGTTATTAATTTGGGATTTATTGGTGCATCTCCCATAATTAAATTTAGCCATCGTTTGAGAAGGTTGGTGGAGGCTAAATTAGCCACTAAATGACAAAAGAGACGTATTTAGCCATTAAAGGACAAAAAAGCCACAGCTCCTTGGCAAGAAGAAATGCTAAGGGAAATTTACGAAACTACCCCTCATGAAAGAGGGGCACGCGGCAGCGCACAAAAAAAAAAAAAAAAAAAAACCCAAAAAACCCATTTTCCCAGAAAAAAACAAAGAAAGTTGAAAAAACAAAACTTAAAAACATTTTTTTGTTTTTTGTTAAAATATTTTATAAAAATAAATTCAAACTCTATTTCATAAAAATAGTTTTAAATATTTGAATTTTTTTGTTATGTATTTGGTTATGATTCGAGTGTAGAATTGTGAAAGTAGTATGGAGTTTCAAGTTATGTGTTTAGTTATGAGTTTTAAAAATAATTTATTACTTGAGTTTTATTTTATGTGTTTGGTTACGATTTGAGTGTAGAGTTATTTTTAAATTTAAAATATTAACATTTTAAATTACTTAAAACTCATAACTTGAAACAAATTCATAGTAATGTTCCATCATCATGCTCATTTATAGATACAATTTTGTTAATTTTGTACAAAAAAAATAATTCAATTTTTTTAATTTTTTCAAAAAATAATAATTATTATATATATTTTTTTTTGTGCACATAATTTATTTTTAGTTTTTTCAATTGAAAAATTGATGTTTTAAAGTTTTTTAAATCAAAATAAATATCAAATCATCATGTTCTTTTATAAATAATCATAAATAATGAACAATTATTGTTTAAAGGACAATTCTGACTATTAAAAATTTAATAGGACTTGAAAGTCCAAAAAATCTTAATTAAGAAATGGAATATAAGTTTATAAATTAGAACTTGTGTGTAATTACTACTAATTTTTTTTTATATTTTTTTTTAAGATAAATTATAAATATACTCGAGATTTGTTTAAAATATATTTTGTGATTTGTGATTGATGTTAGGCTTATATGTATTCTAGACTTTCTTAATTTATATATATATATATAATATTTTCTTACCAATTGACTTAAAAAAAAAAAATTGTAAAGCATCATCATTCTAGAGTTTCATAAATTTTTTAGTATAAATTATCAATAGGTCTTAATAGTTGGATTTAATTTCCATCAAGTCCTAGTCAAAACAAGTCCTAATAAAATCGTCACTAAAAATAATTTTGTAAACATTTTTTTGCACACGTCATTAAAATTAATGATTAGTGATTTTTTTTTGTCACGATTTTTATTAATGGTTTCTAAAACTTATAATTATTGACGTTTTCTGTGACGAATTTTTCAAATTGTCGCTAAAAATTTAAAATTAGTGATATTTTTTGTGAGGATTTTTTTATATTATCGCTAAAAATTATAATTGGTGACTTTGTTATGATAAAATTTTAAAATTATTACTAAAAATTAATAATTAGTAACTTGATGAACTTTACGGGGCCAAACAACCCTCCTCAGTCTAGATTTTAGATGGAAAAGAATCCCCTCCTAGTAAGAAATCGAAAATTATTGGATGTGAATGTGTGGCTAAGATAAATTAATGTGCTTTTGAAAAAGATAGAACCTTGAATTTATTAGAGAAAAAAAAAAAAAGAGCATATTATTGCTTTACGTTTATTTATATTTTTATAACATTTGAACTCATAAAAAAATAATAATTAAAAGTTCCTTCTAATTTACTTTACAAAGCCAAAAATTCATTGTCATTTATTTTATTTTTTGTATATTTTTTTTATATGAACTCAAAAAGTATTTTTTAAAAATATTATTTTTTTTTATTTTATATTTTAATTAAAAAAATTTAAAAATCACTAAAAATATCACTGTCTAAAACTAGGTTCTAACGAAGTATACTACAGTAAGAGACGGGCTATTGAAGAGTGGGTGTGCTCTTTGGTGGATCTGAGGTTTAGAAGTTTTTTCAAGTCTTCAAGTTACCCAGCTGGTAGTTGGAGTGTTGCTCTTGAATGAATTCCTTGGATTTTAAAATAGGACTCATAAGCAGCAGGATTAGAGCACTGTAGCAGATTTTGGGGAGCAGCTTTGTGCTTTGTTTCTTTGTAGTATTGTTGCTGGTTGTTTTCTTGGTTTTCCTTTCTTGTTTTTGTTTTTTTTTTGCTTCCGATTGGTTTCTCACCAATCTTGGGCTAGTGCTACCATTGTGCTTTCTTAGCGGTGCCAACCTAGTTGGGATCGTAAAGGATAGTTATGATGCTGTTTGCACTCCCCCGCTCTATTGATGTAATTTATGCATGTTTTATTTTTATATCAATATAGCTTTTTTGCTGATCAAAAAAAAAAAAAAAAGAGACGGGCTATTGATTGACCCAAAAAAAAAAAAAAAAAAAAAAAAAGGTCAACTTCCCTTCTAGAGAGGTTAACATTTTCTACACCGTAGAATTCTAATTGACGTTGAGTGATTAAATATGCCTCTTTTGAAATATTTTATTCAAAGTTTGATCACTCAACGTCAATTAGAATTCTACGGTGTAAAAAATGTTAACCTCTCTAGCAGGGAATCTTGACCTTTTTTTTGTTTTTTTTTGGTTCAATCAATAGCCCGTCTCTCACGGTAGTATACTTCGTTAGAGCCTAGTTTTAGAAAGTGATATTTTTAGTGATTTTTAAATTTTTTTAATTAAAATATAAAATAAAAAAAAATTTAATATTTTTAAAAAAGACTTTTTGAATTCATATAAAAAAAAAATATACAAAAAATAAAATAAATGACAATGAATTTTTGACTTTGTAAAGTAAATTAGAAGGAACTTTTAATTATTTTTTTTTTATGACTTCAAATGTTATAAAAATATAAATAAACGTAAAGCAATAATATGCTTTTTTTTTTTTTTTCTCTGATAAATTCAAGGTTCTATCTTTTTCAAAAGCACATTAATTTGTCTTAGCCACACATTCACATCCAATAATCTTCGATTTCTTACTAGGAGGGGATTCTTTTCCATCTAAAATCTAGACTGAGGAGGGTTGTTTGGCCCGGTAAAGCTCATCAAGTCACTAATTATTAATTTTTAGTAATAATTTTAAAATTTTATCATAAAAAAGTCACTAATTATAATTTTTAGCGACAATATAAAAAAATTCTCACAAAAAATATCACTAATTTTAAATTTTTAGCGACAATTTGAAAATTTTGTCACAGAAAACGTCACTAATTATAAGTTTTAGACACCATTAATAAAAATCGTGACAAAAAAAAAAAATCACTAATCATTAATTTTTAACGACGTATGCAAAAAAATATTCACAAAATTATTTTTAGTGACGATTTTATTAGGACTTGTTTTGACTAGGATTTGATGGAAATTAAATCCAACTATTAAGACCTATTGATAATTTATCCTAAAAAATTTATGAAACTCTAGAATGATGATGCTTTACAATTTTTTTTTTTTTTTTTTTAAAGTCAATTGGTAAGAAAATATTATATATATATATATATATATGTATGTATATGTGAATTAAGAAAGTCTTGAATACATATAAGCCTAACATCAATCACAAATCACAATATATATTTTAAACAAATCTCAAGTATATTTATAATTTATCTTAAAATAAAATATTAAAAAAATTAGTGGTAATTACACACAAGTTCTAATTTATAAACTTATATTCTATTTCTTAATTAAGATTTTTTGGACCTTCAAGTCCTATTAAATTTTTAATAGTCAGAAATGTCCTTTAAACAATAATTGTTCATTATTTATGATTATTTATAAAGGAACATGATGATTTGATATTTATTTTGATTTTAAAAACTTTAAAACATCAATTTTTCAATTGAAAAAACTAAAAATAAGTTATGTGCACAAAAAATATATAATAATTATTATTTTTTGAAAAAATTAAAAAATTGAATTATTTTTTTTGTACAAAATTAACAAAATTGTATTTATAAAGGAACATGATGATGGAACACTACTGTGCATTTGTTTCAAGTTATGAGTTTTAAATAATTTAAAATGTTAATATTTTAAATTTAAAAACAACTCTACACTCAAATCGTAACCAAACACATAAAATAAAACTCAAGTAATAAATTATTTTTAAAACTCATAACCAAACACATAATTTGAAACTCCATACTACTTTCACAACTCTACACTCAAATCATAACTAAATACATAACAAAAAAATTCAAATATTTAAAACTATTTTTATGAAATAGAGTTTGAATTTATTTTTATAAAATATTTTAACAAAAAACAAAAAAATGTTTTTAATTTTTGTTTTTTCAACTTTCTTTGTTTTTTCTGGGAAAATGGATTTTTTGGAAATTTTTTTTTTTTGTGTGAACTGCCGCATGCCCCTCTTTCATGAGGGGTAGTTTTGTAAATTTCTCTTAGCGTTTCTTCTTGCCAAGCAACTTTGGCTTTTTTGTCATTTAGTAGCTAAATAAGCCTTTTTTGTCATTTAATGGCTAATTTAATCTCCACCAACCTTCCCAAACGATAGCTTAGTCTTAAAAAGATTCCTTCATGATTGGGTACACAACAATTAAATAAAATTTTTATCCTATATTTAAATTTTTGAGTAAGGTTTTTTTGTTTTTGTTTTTGTTTTTGTTTTTTGTTTTTTTTTTTTTTTTGTTATTTTTATTTTTTTAGGCATATGCATGCTTTATAAAGCAGGTTAACCAAAGAGACTCTGGCCAAGAGTCTTCCAAGTCCATAAGCTACCATGGATTTTTTTCTTCCACACATAAACACTGCCATAGCTGGAGGCTTATCCTTATTTGTAGTTCTATGCTATTTGCTATGGAGATCTAAAACAGCTGCTAAAAACAGCACAGCACCAGAAGCTAGTGGTGCATGGCCCATAATAGGCCACCTCCACCTCTTAGGAGGCTCTGAGCTTCCCCACAAAACCTTGGGAGCCATAGCCGATAAACATGGACCAGTTTTCACCATGTGGCTCGGGTTACAGCGAACTCTGGTGGTGAGCAATTGGGAGATAGCCAAAGAATGTTTCACCACCAATGACATAGCTGTGTCAAGCCGTCCCAAGCTTACATCTGCAATATACCTAGGCTATAACTATGCTATGTTTGGCTTCTCCCCATATGGTCCCTATTGGCGTGAAATCCGCAAAATAACCTCCCTCGAGCTACTAGGAAGCCGCCGTGTCCAGCTTTTCAAGAATGTGAGAGTCTCTGAAACTGAGACCTCCATGAAAGCACTTCACAAGCTTTGGACAGAGAAGAAAAACAGCTCAGGCCATGTGTTGGTAGATATGAAGCAATGGTTTACGGACTTGGGTCTGAACGTGCTTGTTAGAATGGTTGCTGGAAAGCGATACTTCAGTGGTGAAGGCACTTGTGAGGATGGGAAAGAGGCGAGGCGTTGCGAGAAGGTATTCAGGGATTTCTTTCACTTGATTGGGTTGTTTTTGGTGTCGGACTCAGTTCCTTTTCTTGGGTGGTTTGATTTGGGTGGACATGTGAAGGCCATGAAACAAACTGGAAAAGAAATGGATAGTATAGTGGGGGGATGGTTAGAGGAACATCGCCAAAAGAGAGATTCCGGGGAGGCTAAAGGCGATGAAGACTTCATGGCTGTAATGCTTTCAACTATTCAAGGCGCAGACTTTGCTGGTTATGACGTCGATACCGTCGTCAAGGCTACATGCCTGGTATATACTATACTTGTAATATTGTATATGCCAGATTTTATTTATTATTTTCAAACTAGAACATGACTTATTATTTTAAAAATATTATGACCATGCCATTTTTGTGGAATTTTGTACTTAAAAAAATTTTTGTTCGTAAATTATTTTCTTTCGTAAAATTTCTATTTACAAAAAGCCTCACCAAAATGATGTCATAGTGCATTTTTAAAATAATAAATTAATTTTATGGTTTTAAAATTTGAAATAAATAAAAGTTTATGTGTATTCTTTTGCTGTTTATTAGGATAAATTATAAAATATTTGAGATTTTTAATAAATATATATAGATTCCCAGTAGTTAAAACGTAATGGGAAATCCATATTTATTAAAGACCCGTAGGGCCATGTTTGATTGGGGGGTTGGGAGGGTGGATTGGATTACCAATCCGTGTGACCTGCCAAACTCTTGTTTGGATGCAACAAAATGGCATAGGATTAGTAGTGAAGGAGGCTTAGTAATCCCCTTACATAGTTTGGATGAATTTTAGGTGGATTAGAAAAATAGTGAGGAGATTGAGTCTATTTTATATAAAAAAAAATTATTTTTTTAATTTTTTTTTTTTACCAAGTGCACCTATTTGTTTTAATTTTTTTTAATATAGAAATAATTTATTTATTTTATATAAAAATAATTCAACAATTCCATCACTAATCATCTTCTACACTATCATCAAAATAAATACACTTTTACTTAATCCCCTCACTAACAATCCACGCATTAACAATCTCTTTACTTACAATCCTCTCACTAATAATCTCATCCAACCTAATCTGCCAAACAAACGTGGCATAAGAGTGATGTTTACCCTACTTATATTATTTGTGTAGAGGTGAGAACTTTTACGAGCAACAATTTTGTTGTACTTTTTTTACACAGGATACACAAAATGTATTTATAATTATTTTAAAAAAATAACCCTCATATGTACTGAGACTAACCCATTCTAAGCATCAGAGGATCCACAATGAAATAGGCTTTCTAACATAATGATTTTTTTTTTTTTTTTTTTTTTTTTTTTTTGCTCAGCAATTTTATAATTCCGGACAAACAAATCCAAAAATTGTTCACAATCCTGTCATCAAAGGTCAAGATTGATTTACAATGTGGTTCTAGGATAATGAGATTAATATACGAGTAATTTTATACTTATTATCTTTTCATAATTGTACCATTTTTACTATACTATTTACCTCATATATGCTAGCTAGCATATCATTCCACATAAATACAAATGATGGAATCCATTACATTAATGATGGGTTAACACAGTATATTAAAGATGATATAAAAAAGTGATAAGTGTATCATTATTATAAATGTATATTATTGATTTAAAGATGTGGATAAATTTCTAATTTTTTTTTCTTTATACTATGTTAGGGTCATAGATTTAGGTAAGAAAAAAAAATAGTAAAATATAAATATATTTTACTCACTTTTTATTTATTTATTTATTTTTTAATTATTACCAAAATTCATGAGGTACCCTGACCCTTTTTTCTCCCCGGTGGTGCCTTGAGTATGGAATTTCGTGTCTGATAGAATCATCTAAGCTCGACTTTCCTCAATCTGGCGAAGCACCGGGTCAAACTACGAAAATTATGTAATGTTTTCATTTTATTTTTTGTTTTTATTGAATTTTTTTTATTAAACAAATTTTCTTAGACAAATTATAAATATATTTTTTGATATTTGTTTAAAATTGGATTTGCCTTGTGGTTTTGAAATTCACATCTCGCCTGTTGAAATTTTTCAATTTTATAAAAATGATATTTTTTTTAATAAATTATCAAGTCAATTAACATATTTTAATAATACTAGAAAATTATTTCAATTAATAATTTATGTAATTTTATCATTACAAAAGATAGCAGTTAGATATTTCTTTTTTTTTTAATTAATTCTGTTAAATAAAAAATCTTATAAGAAGCTATTTGTAAATTTTTAAACCATATGAGATAATTCGTATTTCAAGCAAACATTAAGATATGTATTTATAAATTATCCAATTTTCTTTTCTTTTTATTTATTTATTTTTTTTAATTGATGCAAAGCACAAGTACAAAGATAAAATGATTATTTATTATTTTTATATTATTTTTCAAAATACCTATGCAAAAGTTAACATTTTTCTTTTATGAACTAATCAAAATTTGAATAAGAGCACCACAGCTTAATGTTATGAGTTTATCAAATTACTTCTCACCAAACTTGAAATATTGAAAAACCACTTACCTATTCCAATAGAATTGCCAAAGATCAATAAAACCTTATACGACTTGAAATGCCTACACTATATAGACGAAGGTTGCATATTACCATAATGCTTGACCCAAATCAGGTTAATTACCACTTACAATATTATAACCTAATTTGTTGAAGTGTTGGTTTCGGAATTTGCAGGTTTTGATTGCTGGGGGAGCTGATACGACTGCAATTATGTTGACCTGGGCACTCTCTCTACTAATGAACAACCGCCATGCATTAAAAATAGCTCAAGAAGAACTAGACATACATGTTGGCAAGGAAAGACAAGTGGATGAATCAGATATTAGTAAGTTACTCTACCTTCAAGCCATAATCAAAGAGACATTACGATTATACCCACCCGCCTCACTATTAGGCCCAAGAGAATTTACACAGGACTGCACCGTTGGTGGCTACCATGTCCCCAAAGGCACACGCCTAATTGTAAACGCATGGAAGCTGCAGAGGGATCCAAACATATGGTCGGAGTCATCGGAGTTCAAACCAGAGAGGTTCCTCACCACCCACAAAGATGTTGATGCTAAAGGTCAACATTTTGAATTGATCCCATTCGGAGCTGGTAGAAGAATGTGCCCAGGATTAGTGTTTGGCAACCAAATGTTGCACTTGGTGCTTGCTAGGTTACTCCATGGTTTTGAGTTTTTGCCAGCATCCAATGCACTTGTTGACATGAGCGCAAGCGTTGGAATGACAAACACGAAAGCCACTCCACTTGAAGTACTCATCAACCCTCGATTGTCTCCTAATCTTTATTAGGCATAAATTATGACGCGTGAAATTCTCTATCCATATTATTATCGAATTAGTCCTTAATGGGATTAGATGTTTTTGGTGAATAAAATTTATCTAGCAATAGGAAATGGTAAAAAATATTTGGGGTAGTAATATCTTAGATGGTTGTTGTCATTTTGTTTTATGTATATGTATATATAATCTTGCTATTTCTCTAGCAATAAGGATTGTAAATGGAGATTGTAATAATTTGGTACTCTAGCCATTCACACTGAGAAGAATATATATATATAATAAATACAATGTTACTACATGATTCTTATTAACAATTATAAATTGTTGTACACTACAACAAAAAAGGGTTATAGCAACGGTTTTTTTTTTGTTTTTGTTTTTGTTTTGTTTTTTGTTTTTTTTTTGACATTTTTTTAAAAATGCCATAAAATATGTGATAGTCTACCACACTATTTCATTTTGTAGCAATGTTATGAAAAGACAACATTTTTTGGGAACATTTCTGGGTATGTAACATTTCTGTTTTTTTGCCTCTCTATATTTCCTAAGAAAAGATTGGCTACCCACTATGCTTAATAGTTTCTCATTTAAATTTATCAAAGCTTCTGAGGTATATTTATTTTTTTTAAAATTCTTTTGGGGGGTTAATGTCTCAAGCCTTCGATTTGGAAAGAAAACAATTTACTTGGATTGGTTGGCTCATTATTATTGAAAAAATATATATATATTCCCTTGTTGACTTTTATCTTTTCTCTCTTCTCTCAAAAAACTTTGTATTCATTAGTTAAAGCTCCCTCTTCGTTGAATATGCCTTGGCATTATTTATTTATTTTTTATCAGTAAAGAAAAATTTCATTCACAACATGAAATTAAGAGTATAAAAAGATGAAGTGCACCGAGAGAGTTTCGGAAGTACAAACAACCCCTACTACTGTTACTCGCACCCAAACAACCAACTCCTCCGCCTCACAAATTTTTTATATAATAAAACTAAAAAAGAGGTTAAAGAGAACTTAACTCTAACATAAAAACAACCCCACAGACTACCCCCACCAAATCCCATAGGAAAATCGCCCCCACTAACAAACAGCCCCTATAAGTAAATTACACCCACATAGGGATGGCAATTGAAAACCGGCCCGACGGGGACCCGACTCCCCAACCCCGAATTGAACGGTTTTTTTTTTTCCGAAAAATAGCCCTACGGGGACGGGGATGGTATTTAAAATTGAGTCTCCGATCAATTCCGGGCCGGGGACGGGGATAGCTTTCACAGCCCCGGCCCCGTTCTGCCCCCGAACCTGTTTATATATATATATATATAAATATTTATATGTGTGTGTTGTGTGTTTATAAATTATATATATAAATATCATGTGTTTATATATATATAAATATCATAATACACAGAACTGGGTCTGGCCTCCCTTTCACTCACTCTCTCTCTCTCTCTCTCTCTCTCTCTCTCTCTCTCTCTCTCTCACTGATGGCCTCCCCCGTCCCTGGTCCCCGCAGTCGGCATCGTCTCTCCATCTACGACAGTTCGCCGCTCCGTCGCCTCCTCCTCCACACTGTCGTCGCGTCGCCTCCTCTTCCTCACCGTCGTCGCGTCGCCGCCTCTGAGACACATGTCTAAGACACATGATGGATATCGCCTCCCCCCCTCTCTTTCTCTCACTCTCGCTCTCGTCTCCCTCACCGGTTTGATTTTTTATTTTTTACATTTGAGACACTGATCTGTTAGATTTTTTTTATTTTTTACATTTGATCTCAGATCTGTTAGATCTGTTAAAAATGTTATTGTT
Source organism: Camellia lanceoleosa (assembly GCA_025200525.1). NCBI lineage: Eukaryota > Viridiplantae > Streptophyta > Magnoliopsida > Ericales > Theaceae > Camellia > Camellia lanceoleosa. The sequence goes on along the minus strand of CM045766.1, from coordinate 43,194,492 downwards.
GTTCATGTTGTTGTTGATGAATTCGTGAAGAAAATCTGGTAGATCTGTTTCATTGTTGCTGTTGTTGTAGTTTGATTTTTTTTTCTTTTGGTCGGGGAATGATCGGGGTCGGGGAAACCCGATCCCCGTTAGGGGACGGGGCAGGCGGCATGGCTGGGCCGTCGAGGTCGGGGCCGACGGGAGAATTGCCACCATCGGGATCGAGGACGGAGGTGATCCCGCCCCGCCCCCACATTCCTACACCCACAAACAACTCTCCAAATATAACCCCCACTCCCAAGAACAGAACACACTACTATGACTAAATTCCCATTGCAACGAAAAACACCCAATTCAACGAAATACACCCAGGGACCAATTTGATGTGAACTTTTCTAACTGTAGGCTACAGTTGGATTAATGGGGTCAAAGCCAACACTACAACGGGCCTAATTTGTGTTAAATTAGGGTCTTAATCAGTTCCTCTTCTTTGCAGCTCTACTTTCTAAGATTTTTTTTGTCAATCAAATGTTTTTGTTTTCTTGTGAAAGTTCTAAATATATTTCTGAGTTTAAGAATTCAGCCACTTGTTTTTCAATGAAGGATGTATCTAAAAATTTGTTTTTCACTTCTGATAATGGCTGTTTTTTTATTTTTGTTATTGGAATCTTGGCACAAACTTGCTTCAATTAAAAATAATTATGGAATCCTAAATTTATCACTAGCAGCGATCAAAAAAACTGAGATACGAGTACTGTCTATTTGTGAATATTAGTCTTTTACTAAATATTGCTGGGTGAGTAGAGAGTTCCTTCTTCCTCTAGTTTAGAACAAAGGAAATTTCGACAAATACCTTTTCTTTTTGTACCTTGTATGTAGCACTTCACTTGCCTTGTATTCTTTGTTAGACGCTCTACATTTTAGTCTATGACATTAGGAACTTCTACTTGTGATAAATTTGGGAATTGAAAAAAAATGTGGAAAGAAATATGGGTAATAAAGAAAGTTCATAATGAAAATTGTTGTATGATGGTTATGTTTCACTACAAAAAATGGCACTATTGGCGACTAAATTTTTAGTCGCCAAAGTTCAAGTTGTAGTCGCCGAAGGTTTTTAGCAACTAAATTTTTTGGTTGCCAGATTGGTTGTTGATTAATTGTTGCGAAATGTATTGGCGACTAAATGTTTTTTAGTCGCCAAAAGTCATAAATTGGCAACTTAATATTAAGTTTTGAAATAAAATTAATTTTAGTTTTCAGCGACTAAAACTTTTAGTCGTGTATAAGTTTTAGTCACAATATCACTACATTTAGGGACCAAAGAATTTAGTCGCCAAATTTATTTATTTTTCATTTTATTTTATTTTTTGCTACTAATTATTTAGTCACCCAAATTCTCATTTATTTTTTGGCTACTAAATATTTAATCGCCAAAAGAAATTATTTTTATCTTATTTTTTTATTCTACTAAATTATTTCATCGCCTAAAGTCTCATATATTTTTGGCTACTAAATTTTTAGTCACCAAAATTTTTTGGTTTCTTTCTGGCTACCAAATATTTAGTTGCTAAAAAAATTGATTTTCTTTTTGGCTACCAATTGGTTAGTCGCCAAGAAGTTCACATTTTTCTTTTTGCTAATAAACTTTTAGTTTAGTGTTTCTTTTTTTAATTATTATTAATTTCTCCACAACCAGTATTTATTTTGTACAACCTGCAACCTGTATATAAACAAAACAATACATATACTTGTTTCTGTTTCACTTTCAACCATCCAAAAATTTGCTCTTTTAACATCAAATGACATACAAACTAAATATAATCCAACATAAAATAATAATTTCATACAAACAAAAAAATCATGCAAAAACCATGTCCTCCATACACCAAAAAGAAATATCCACTAGTAATCTATACTACGCCAATAGTAATATGTTTCATGCCAAAAGTAATCTCCACCTCGGATCTAAAGTCTTTGCATCTTGTAGACGCGCCCGAACATCTCGGGAAAAATCTTGTTTTGTTCATTGGGCTCACTACAGTTCGGACTCCATGTCACGGTTCTGAATCTAATCTCACAAAGTGCAATGCAAGATCGATAAATCACCAAAGAGTCCAAATCCGTCAAATCGTTTTGAAAAACTGATTTTTAGAAAGAAGTGTCAAACATGGACTGCTTTGCCAGATACAGAGTCGCCACCTAAATATTTTATTTTGGGGGAATTTAGGAAACCCTGACTCATGCCTAAGGCCACGTGTCCGTCATCACCAAAGTTGCCTCGGCTCGGGAACTTGGGTACGAGAGGGGAATGTCATGCAATGAGCACCCTCGCTCGCCCGATCAAAGATCGGCTTTACTAACATGATATGTTGTTTTTGAAAACACATGCGCTCTTATTCCGGTTATTAGCCTAGAATTACTAGGCCATGCGCACGGCAAACAAGTATAGATTGGATCGCCTAAGTTGGAACAAAACATCTCATGTTTGTTTTTTAAAGCGGTTTGCTACTCGCAAGTAGGTTAAAATGCGAATTTTGCCACCCTCGAGTGGGCTTAGAAAAAAATGGTGATTTGCCACTCGCAAGTGGGCTTAAAACTCGCAATCAATGAATTGTTCCAATTCAAGTAATCCAACCTTCACCCACAGGCATTCAGGCAGTTATATCACATAAGCTGTTAGCCTCATGGCAAGCATGCTATCATGGCAGTCACTCACACACATGTAAGGATGCTAAAGCATAAACACTCATCGAGTACTCCAAGCTAAAATAGAAGCTATGTTAGAAATCAATGCATGATCCTAGCTATATCAAGAATGCCTAATGCAACACATACAAAATGCAACTAAGATAGGCTCAGCTATTCTAAAATGTCATGTGAAATGCAATTTGATACATGTATTCAAACAGGAATTGAAATACAATGCAGTTAGTATGATGCATCGAGCCTGGTGCATGGAAGATAGATGAATGGATGCAAACATGCGAGCATAAGGATGCTAATTGAAACATGCCCTAAAACTAACAATCGTAAGCGGGTAAATAAAAGGGAGAAAGAAATGGGGGTTGGAAGACATGCATCACACACACGCACGCACACTTATTTACAATAATTGTGCCCTCTCGACGAAGGGTCCGAATGAATAATACAGAACCAACTAGCTAATCTAAGCTAATCTAATTAAACTAGTTATTACACAACAAAATGAATAACAAGCTACAGCTAATTATTACACAGCTCTAACTAATTAACAAATCAGCTAAGTTAGCAATTAAATAAGCATATAAACTATATGATGTAGGCTGCCTCAGCTCTGCTTTGGATGATGAAGGATGCATGTATGCTCGAGTCGCCTTGTTTGGAAATGCCTCGCGACGCCCCGATTTACCTCTGTTTACAATTGATCTCAGAAACTTGCACCAAGCTCCAGAGAGATGAAACTCCACCCTAGGAATCTGTAGGGATGCTGCTGACCAGATATTGGCCTTGGAGACCACCTGCCGACCACTTTTTGTGGTGAAAACCAGTTTCTTTTTTGTCAGCCACGGTTCTCTGCAACAGAGGGCAAGAAAGAGGCATGGCCAAGTATTTGCAACACATGTATGCGCGACCACCCTCCCTATCATTACATAAGCTCAAGGGAGTGTAGGTCTCGACCCTCGGGCCACCAATCATGCATCTCGATGCGTGATGGCCGAGGGGCCGAATTGCGCAACTCAATATGGAATGAATGCACATAAAAACACCTAAAGCCTAGAACTTCGTCATGTATAGTCAGGAGTGTCGGCGACCGGGAATCGAGGTATGTTTCATCACTTCGAGTATGAAACGTCCCTAGTTTCCCGTGTTTGGACGAATGCCGATTTTGAACACAATGCAACAAACATGGCATGCACAATGCGACTCAATCATGCAACTTAATGCAACACAACTTGGACATGCAAGCATACAAGGGATGATCATGCAAATATGCAAACTAGCATACACGATGCTATGAACTATATGGCATGCACAACGCTCATGACACTAACATACACAGTGCACGTGGTAACCAACATACATAATGCAATGAAAATGGCATGCACAAGTGCAATGACCAATCATGTAACAACATGGCATGCTCAATGCTACAAACTACATGACATACCCAATGCGCAATGACTTAAACCAAAATGGATAGGCCTCAGCCACACCCAAATCAGTGGCCAATAGATGATGGAAATAAGGCATCAAAACATATACGATCATACACAATGCAACGGCCCCAAGTCTAAGGCACAAAACACAACTTTCCAAACGCATTGAAAGGATGAAATATGGAGTGCAATGACATATGTTTCAGCTCTGAAATGGCATACAAAATGACTTCGAATTATGCAAACAACTCATGTAATGCATGTTGAATGGCTCAAGCATCGAAACTAGTGAAGTGTATTACACTATAGGCATGCAAGGCAATGCTCAAATGGCCAAACCAACTCCAAAAAGACCCTATGCAAGCCCAAGACAGTAGAAAAATGAGTTGGGATGATGGCTTGAAAGGCACAAAAATGAAGCTCATGCAATAGCTCACAAAGTAGGATATAAAAGCACAACTCTCAAGGGCACTTAAAGAGTGGAAAACATGAAAGTATGACAGCCCTATATGCTCTGAAATATCATGCTCAATGATGCCAAAACATGAAAATACCTCAAGTTAAGCATGCAAGGGACTTCAAAACTCGAAGCTAGTCAAGGCTATTACACTACAAGCATGCATGGAAAGTATCTTTCGACCGAGAGGCCTCAAAACAGAGCTAAGGCAACCCAAAATATAAACAAAACCAGGCTGGGGCATGGCCAAAATATGCTAGAATAGAGGGCCAAAAAATCATGCATTCTAAGTTAGTAAACATGATTTACACTACAAGCATATGAAGCATGTGAGAGGCTACCAAACCAGCCAAAGATAGAGTCATGGAATGCCAAATGATGACCAAATCCCACTGAAATATGACCAATACATGCAAGAATGATATGCTACTTTGATAAGCCACAAAAGGGATTACTCTACACATGCAAGAGGCAAACCTAAGGTGACCAAACCAGCCATAGAAAGAGTCTAGACAGGCCCTAAAAATCACCAAAAAGTGCCTGAACCGAGCCTTGAAAGTATGAAAACATATGCTCCACTGATAGGCCAAAAATGCAAGCAAACAAGACCAAAAGGGAGAGGGTCACCCCTCTCTGATTTAGGGCCTCAAAACCACATGCCAACCACTGAAAATCCACTGGATTTCAGTGGCTAAAAGGCCATGCAAGGGTTAACTCAAAGGCCTTACGGCATGGCACAAAACAAGGCCAAATAGGGCATGCAAGAGGGAAGATGACCCTCAGCACCAAAAGGGCCTTAAACAAACATGAAAAACACTTAAACATGGAGCTTTTTTTAGTAGACAACAAAGCTCAAATAAGCATGCAAGTATGGCTAAGAGAGTGATCAAGACAAAGCTTAAAAAGAGAGAAAAGAAATTACCCTTGAAGCTCAGCAAAACCAACAAGTTCCTCAGCCAAAAACCACCATTTTAACCTCCAAAAATAACCTCTAGGAACCTCAGTTCAATGTTAAGGATGTATGGCTAAGAGTTGGGGTGTTAAAGGTCAAGAACAATACACACTTTTGGCTCAAAATATAGAGATATAGAGAGAGATATGTGTTTGTGCCTTAGGAAATTTTTCTGAACCTCTAGAATGGAGAGGGAGAGCCTCTCTTATAGAAAAACAAAGGGTTTAAGCTTCTTGGTGACGCTAAACGTGGATGCAATCCCTCCATACACGTGTGTGGAGGATATAGTCTGTGCCCTCCAGCTAGCACAGCTGGCATCCATTCAGTCAGACAAAACAGGAGGAAACCTGCTGATCAGAAAAGGTGGTCGGCCTGCTACTTTTAGTGGTCGACAGACCACCCAAAGTGGTTTCCCAAAAAACAAAGTGGTCGGCCAGGGTAATTGGTGGTCTCCACACTGAAAGCAAGCCAATGGTGGGGTGGGAAACCAGAAAATGTGGCCCAAAGACCAAGAAAACCAGTTTCCCGACTAGAAAACTGGCTGGCGGGGAGAAAAGTGGTTTCGAAGGAGAAAGCTGGTCTTCCACCCTTGTACCACCTTCCAAACAAGGAAAACAAGGTTCGTGCCATGAACGAACCAACATGGATGCAAAACGAGAGTTCGGAAGGCAAAAAGCGCGGCCGGGGGCCGCAAAAATTGGCTGTTGAGCACAAAAAGTGGCGTATGACCACAAAAGTGGTCTCCCGGACCACAGTGTCCCTCTAGATAGAGGAAACAAGGTGTGTTCCAAAAAACGTGCCAAACGGAGAATGTTAAGCGGTCCCGAACCGAGGCGCACGGCCGACGGCTCCAAAAATCGGAAACTAGTCTCCAAACGGGAACAGTGGCCTACGACCACGAAAAGTAGTCTACAACCACTGAGAGATGGTCTACAAGACCTCTCCCTCCCTCCGGGAAGAGAAAACAAGACTTAGTCCACAGATCGAGTCAAAGTACAAAGAGTCCCGAGGTCTGGAGGTGAGGCTCTCAGCCAAGAACTCTGAAACCTCGAAACGAGCACAACATGCGCAATCACCAGGCGCTCAATCGATGACGTCTGAGTCTTAAGGTCGGTCAAACATGGGGTGTTTACAGTTGCCTCTCTTTGACAGAACTCGAAAGTCATAAGTGACGGGAGTGAATGTCAAAGCCCAGAGATGACCCATTTTTAACAAGGCCGAAACAGACGAGATAATCAAAGAGATGTGCCTGCAGACAGGGGCAAAATGCAAAGGACATGCACAATGTCGGACATAACCTATGATCATGCAAAGAAAGCTGTAATGCAACAAATATACACAATAAATCCAACAATTTAAGCAAGCGAAAACAGATCAAACTACATCACATGCAGAAAGGATGTAAGAGAATTATACAATTCTCGCTATGTCTCACACGGAGAATATAGTACCGTTCGGTTCATCTGGTTGCACCAGCTTCAAATGAACCGTACATACAATATTGTCTGGTTGCACAAGCCTCGAATGAACTGTACATACAATAACTTCTGGTCCCACCAGCCTCGAATGAACTGTACATACAATATCGTCTAGTCCCACCAGCCTCGAATGAACTGTACATACAATATTGTGCCTGCAAAAGAAGGAAACTTAACAGGTACAACATAGTTAGCAATACATGTTCAACGCCATATCGACCGCGGATACGTATGACGCCGATAGCAATGTAAGCGAAACGTGCATGACGACGCAAGTAAAGTATGGATGCATGATAATACCAGTGAAACATGTACAACAATGCAAGTGGTGTGCATAACAATATGGGATAAGTGTAACTTCAAAAGCATGTTTGAAACAAAATGTGGAGTAAAGAAGTACAAGCCTTAAAGAGAGCAACTCAAACGCGACTCCGATTTACCTCTCGGAGGGGTCGCAACGTACTAAAAAAGGATACACCTTGCTCTTGGCGAGTAATGACAAGCCACGCATCGAAGACTCGAATTGAAGTTCCCGTGGAGACATTTCGCGCCGAAAAGTGCACTTTTCTTGTACTTTCTTGAAAGTCAAGGACTCCAATCATCACCAAAATACACAGGGAGAACAAATGGGCCTTGGAGACCACCCAGGAGGGCCACCGACCACCTAGCAAAGCTGCCAACCAGTTGTTGCCCAAAAAGTGGTCAATACTCGGAAAAGCGGCGGTAGGCCGATTTACAAAAATTGGGGCAGTTTTGTCTTTTGATGTTCGGCCCTTTAAGTTCACACATCCAAATCATTCTTGCTCACACCTCTAAGGCCGAAATACACCCCTCTTCCTTCCTAGACCATTTTCTCCCTCAGATCTGTGCTTTATATGCATTTTCCAACGCCCCACGTGAAGTTGTTTCGCGAGAACTTTCGATTTTCTTCACTTTGAACCGATTAAAATTTGATTTCGGAGCTTCTTTCTCCATTTTCACCACTTGAGGTATGTTTGTCTTGAACTTTGGCACATTTTCTCGGGAGTTCACTTTTGTTGACTTTTTCCATTCTCGAGAGTTGACTTTTGTTGACTTTTTGCAATTTTGGCTCATTTCGCTTATTTTTGCTCATTTTTTGCATATTTCTTCGGATAGCGGATCACTTTCATCACGACGGAGGTTCTCCACATGCCGAGGATGAGCCACACATCATGTCATTGCCTCTGAGGATTCAGCATTTCGACCCGGAGAGGTACCACCCTCAGGAGCACATCCTACCTCCTACCACCTTTTATCACTTTACCGACTTCGATCGGCGAGCACCCACAGACCTACTGCTACGGGAGCCAGAGTCTCATCTGTCTTACTAGGCGCAAAAGGTACGTACTTTCCTTTTACATTCTCCGTAATGTATTTTTGCATTTCTTGCTCACTTCATGTTTTCGCTATGTATTATACCTGCTTGTTTTGAACACATTTACACGCATCCATCCGGTCTATTTGGCACACAGCTCATACATAACAATACTCTGTTCATTTAGCGCACAGCTCGTAACACAATATTTGGCACGTAGCTTACTCTGAACGCACGGTTCATTCTGACCACACAGTTTGTTTTGGGCACACAGCACATTTTCTGGCACATGGTTCATTCTTTGGGCACGCAGCTCACTTTTCGGGCACGCAGCTCACTTTTTGAGCACACAGCTCATTCTTTGGGCACGCAGCTCATTTTTCAGGCACACAGCTTGCTTTTCTGTTTGTACACACAGCTTACACATTTTATTTGCACGCGGCTCATACTGGACACACAATTTTTTATTTAATTTGCACGCAGCTCATGCATTTCACCTTGGACACGTAGCTCAGACCTTTCAATTCTGAATACACAGCCCATACATTTTTGTTTGCATGCAGCTCATACATTCCACTTTGAACACGCAGCCCATACATTTACTTCATTTCTGAACACACAGTTTTTCGACTTCATTTGCACGCAACTCATATATTTCATTCTGAAACTGAATGCATCTGTTCATTCTAAATGCAAGTATCTTCCCGTTCCACATGGGGTTATGGATCGATCCTTGCTAGGGAGTGGTATATGGAGCTCCCAGATACTGTACGTCACATCGTGGATTTGGACCTTTCTGCGCGGGGATATCACGTTATCCGGCGAGTAGGACCCTCATGGGGGTGCTTGTGGAGAGATGATGGGACACCACCAACTCGTTGCACTTTTCAGCTACTGGGGATATGACGATGACCCCGTATGACTTCTCTCTATTAACGGGCCTTGACGTGGCCGGCCGACCGGTCCCCTATGACGTAGACATGGGTGAGTGGGAGGTGGCTTGGATTTATCTACTGGGAGCCCGCCCGCCGATAGACAGATCATCAGGTAAAGTCAGGTACCCCTGGTTTTCTGAGCGGTTCAGGAGGACTATGCCTGAGACTGTCGAGGAGATAGAGTAGTATGCCCGGGGTTTTTTGATGTTCCTCATCAGGACCACCCTGTTCTCCAACAGGGGGAACACAGTTGGACTTTATTTGCTCAGTGCTTTGGTAGACCTATCACAGGTCAGCCAGTATAATTGGGGTGGCGCCGGCCTCGCTACCCTTTATTGTTATATGAGCGCGACCTCCCGCGGGCGAGGGAACATAGTAGGTGGCTACTGGAGAGCCTGGGAGGTACATTCTATCCTCTTGATTTACATTTCCGCTTTTCATTACCTGTACACTGCACACACAGCACACATTTCATTCTGTATTCTACATGTTGCACTCAGTATTCTGTATTTTCTGTATATTCTGTATTCTGACAGCCACTGTCTTGTTGTTGTTTTTTTTTTTTTTTTTTTTCACAGCTTTGGGTTTATGCCTACTTTCCGACACTGGCTCTTGAGCTTGAGGTTAAGGTACCTCTGGAGATCTCCTTTTCTCACAGATTTGAGGGTCGATGCCGGTCGAGGACTCAGAAGACTTTGCCCTATCTCCGACAGTTCTTTGATACTGTACGGCCGACGGAGGTAATCCAAAACTCTTAGTTTGTCATGTTTTCAGCTTTGGTTCATCTTGCATATTTACGACATCTAATCAGTTTATGCACTTGTTATCCGCAGATCACTTGGCAGCCCTGGACACCCTTGTCAGGAGATGCCCGGTTCCGATTCCCTGGGGCATGGACCGCTTATCAATACAGGATTTTATTTGAGGGGCCAGTTGGCAGGGCCTGGTTTTTGGGGGATCGTTTCATGCGTCAGACGATGGGCAACCCTGATCAGGGCATCCCCTTAGCACCTCCTGAGGACATGCAATCCACTGAGAGACTCACTCCTTGGGAGGTCGAGGAGCTCATGTTGGGTACTGATGTAGTTTTGTTGCTGGAGGAGGGAGAGTACGCGACCTATCGCCGTACATACTTGATGCCTCCGCTGTCAGATGTCCGTGCCCCCAGGAGAAGGGTTACTGATGTGCCTTCCTTGAGTTGTGCCCGAGCTAAAGACATTCCTTCAACCAGCGGAGCCGGCACATCGAGGAGTGGGGCTGGATGGATGCCCTCTACTTGCCAGTGTGCTGGATGGCCAGATCTTCCGACCAGGCTGACAGGTTGGGAGCGTGGGACACCATACCAGATCCTGCTAGAGCCTCTGCGACCAGATCACCGATACGTCAGTGACCCTAACTCACCATCGATATGCTTCACGGTTTTCATTTATCATTCAGATATATACTTAGATATTCATTCATTCACTGATGACTTGAACTTACGTCTGCAGCCTCCGAGAGAGTACACTGATGGGTTGCTCGGAGTGGTGGCCTCGCTCGAGGGCATGGTCCTGCGGAGAGAGACACTGTTGTTCATTGCCGGCGTTTCGGTACTTTTCAATTTTCTTGTATTTATCATACTTCTGATGACATACTAAAATTGAATATTTCACTACATTGGTTGACTGCATGTGTAGAGCACATTTGCCATACACCACATTTATATACTGTATCTGCATGCACCCACTCTATGTAGCATTCTTGCATCTGTATCTGATATATAGACTGGCTAATGCACTCAAACTGTCCTTTTCAGGTCCCACCACTACAGGCCGGGCCATCTAGGCCTTCTCGAGGGGCTAGGAGAGGGGACTCGACTCGCAGTCGAGGTAGGCGTAGAGCGCCTATCAGTGATGATGAGGAGTCCAGCGAGGAGGAGGAGTCTGCGCATCCTCAGTCAGAGACATCCGCAAGCAGAGAGGAGGACTCTGGCTCCGGTTCTGAGAGTGGAGGTGATGCCGGGAAAGGTTCCAAGGACGGCAGCTCCGATTCGGATGGTGGTGCTGGTGGAGGTGGCGCAGAGGCTACTCAGCCGAAGAGGATGAAGAGAGCCTCCCGATCTTGAGCCTGACAGCACTGATGTAGATGTTCTTGCTTTATTTTCTTTTTTCTTTTTTTTTTTTTTTACTAGTAGTTGTAGCACATCAGCTTTAGGCAGTTTTATTTTCTTTAAAACTTGTACCCTGTTGTAAAATGTTGTAACAAAAGAAGCTATGAAGGAATGAAACAGCTTTTTGTTCAAAAAGTGTTGTATTTTGCATTCTTAGCATCGCATCGCATCGCATCATTTTGCACAAAAATGAGATTGAATGGAAATGGAGCATTATACATCACCAAGTCAGGTAATGAGCCAACATAGCAAACATAAGGACTGTATGGTAGAGCTGTGGGAAAGTGCTTATAGCTTATGCCTAAACAGCTTATAACTTATAACTATGAACATAAGTTGATTTCTGACTTATAAATTAAGCATCTCCTGCCCCACTCAAAGAATAAGCTGATTTTTGACTTCCAAAAAGCTATAAGCTAAACCAAACACATCAAAATAGCTTAAATTAAGCTGAAAGCTGAAATAAGCAGCTTTTAAGCTGCACCAAACAGGCACATAGCAAACTAAACAGCTTAACTTACTAAGAAACAACAAAACCTCAACAAGTTTACAACTCGATAAGCAAATTTCGACAATGTTGAAAAACAAAGAACAACAATTTGATGAACAAAACTCGACAATTCGATAAAACTTAACAACTCAATAAGCAAGACTTAATAACTCAATAAGCAAAACTTAACAACTCGATAAGCAAAACTTAACAATTTGGTAAGCAAAACTTAACAACTCGATAAGCAAATGCATTTCGGACAAACGGGTCGACGGAACGCATTCGAAACAGAGGTAAACTCGGACCTTCAACACTCCCAACACATGGAAAGACTAGGAGCTCTCTTCTAGAAACTAGGAAAAGGCAAAAAACCAGTTTTTCTCCATAGCCGAGCACCAAAAGTGGCTGGCCGACCAGTTTTTTGCTCAATAGACCAGTTATGTGGTCGGCCGACTAGAAAAATTGGCTGGCCGACCAAAAAAAGTGGTCGGCCGACTAGTTGGCATGGTGACCTCCAGATTTTTGACACTTGTCCTCGAAACAGTGCCTTATCCTCCATAAAAGTTGCAGCTTTGTGGTTCTCTCATTCCATCTCAGTTTTACATCAAAATGGAGGCATTTCTCATCCAAAATCTCATAACTTGGATTGCTACCTTAGACGGCTCAGAAAAGTTGAACTTCCGAGGCTTTGGCATAAATGCACTATTCACGCTAAGTCGCATTCCGCTGCACCTTCCGTTTCTCCATGCCGCGGCAAGATTTTGGAACCCGGTAACACATGTCTTTAGTTTTGGCGGGCAAGAGATGTGTCCTACCTTCGAAGACTTCCAAGCTTTGATGGAATCCGAGCGCAATTAAGAAATCTTGCCCCAGCTTCGCTTCGGCCACGCTCAAGCCTTAGGACGAATGTGTGGGCTCACTATGCACGACACTTGGTCTTTGACCCGTGACGGAGAATTGGACATCCTCAGCTTGATTCATCGTTTTTGCAATGCCAATGGCTGCGGTGATCGCCACTGGCAAGGTTTTCGGCGACATGCCCTTTGCTTGTGCATGTTGCCCCACTTTTTGCTTGCCCCAGGCTTCAATGGGCCTAGTGTTCGTTTGATCGAAGTTTCCCAAGGCTTGAAAGAGGGCAAGAGCTGCATTGCCATGACATTGGCCGAGACATTGATGGGCTTGGATGCTTTCCATCGCCGGGAAACAACCAAATTTGCAGGGAGTCCACTACTGCTGCAGGTAATGTTTCCACCCTTCCTCACATATATTACTCACATCACTCGGCCCTCAGGCTCGATTTTTCTCACAAAACCCTTTTCTCACTTTTCTCTCAACGTACACCTCTCTATTCTTTATTCTCTCATTTTCCATCCCTCTCCAGGTGTGGTTGATGGACAAGTTGCAGGTTGTGGACTCTTGCCCAGCATACTCAGCTCGTGGCTACTTCTTCCGGCAACGTCTAGTCGATGCCCTTGATGAGGGATGGTGGTACGACAGGATGTGTAGTTTGTCCACAGACCGTATTGCTTGGCGTTGTCCTTGGCTCAATCTACCGGCAATGAGCTACAGCATGTTCCAGCAGACCGGGATTCAATTGATTGGCCTGACACACTGCGTGTTCTACTTTCCTTTCCGGTTCTAGCGCTAGTTCGGCCATGATTAGATTTGCCCGGTAGAGGGGATAGAGTACCCAGCTGCATTTTCGGTCCGAGGCGCACTGCTAGCTCGATATGCCACAGCATGGAGGACGAGAGAGCTTCTAGCCCCCACCTCCACTTTCAGTTACACCCTTTCTGATGAGTGCTTGTATTCGCTCAATGAAGAGGCACAGATTAGGCCCAGCTTGGCATCAGAGGCTTTGACCAGCTCTGAGAGGGGACGCGGGAACACCTGACTATGCCCCTGATTTATTTGCTTTAATCAAAACTTTCAAGTTTTCTTTATGAGTGTAATAAAAAGCAACTTCAATTTGTATTCAAGAGTAGGAGAACTCTGTACTGAAATCAATATAATTGAAGGTTGTAGGTATTGAAAATTTCCCGTTTGGTCCAAAAATGGTCTAAGTTGTAAAAAGATTAATTTGAGCAAAATCAACTTTTATTAAAACTTTTCAAAACCATTTTCGATATGGATCAAAATTGGACATGCCTGAGATCTGTCACTGAGATGTACAACCCCGAATCTCGGCAACTAGAAAGTTGCCCCTAGTCTGAATAGCACTGCACTGGAGATCACAACCGAGCTCTTAAATGCAGAATGGACAAAGATGACCGACATGATCACATGGACAAAGTTGATAGGGGAAATGTTTATAGCTGGACTTTAAGATGAAGTTGCCTACGTATCCCAAAGATGGGAATCATGCCTTACGTAGTTCGACTCAGGTTCACTTGTGTATTAACCCTCACCTTTTACGCTCTAACTTTTGCCAAGGCCGCCCTTTGCGGGTTTTCAACCTTGCGAGCTCAGTTTTTATAATTTCAAATTTTTCTATGCTCTAACTTTTGCCTAGGTCGCCCTTTCGGGTTTTCAGCCTAGCGAGCCACTCAGGGGTAATATTTCTTCAACTTGTCCATGTTGATCGGTTGGGAGAACTCTAGGCCATCTAGGTCCATCAGAACGACAGCTTCACCCGACCAGATAGACTTGATGATGTAAGGACCAGTCCAATTAGGTCTGAACTTGCCCCTAGGGTCATAGATGGGAGCTCGGTTGTCTTTGAGCACCAAATCTCCTTCTTTCAAATTCCTGGACTTAACCTTCTTATTAAAAGCCCTGGCAATTCGTCATTGATAACCCTGAACATGGTACAGTGCTTTCAGCCTTCGCTTATCAACGAGCATGAGTTCTTCAAACCTGCTCGGCTGCCAATCTGCCTCAGCTATCTAGCACTCAGCCAGTACTTGTAATGACGGAATCTCAATTTCGATAGGTAGAACGGCCTCCATCCCATAAACCAATGAATACGGAGTCGCCCCAGTAGAAGTTCTAATTGAAGTCCGGTAGCCCCACAGAGCAAATGGCAACTTATCTGGCTAGTCTTGGTAGGTTTCCACAATCTTCTGCAAAATGTGTTTGATGTTCTTGTTGGCGGGCTCAACTGCTCCGTTGGCCTGCAGCCGATATGTGGATGACTTATGAAAAGCCACGTTGTATTTTTCCAACAAGTCAATCACTTCCTTTTTGAAGTGGGAACCGTTATCTGAAATAATCTCGTTCGGGACCCTGTAGAGACAGATGATGTTGTTCCTGATGAACTTCGTAACATGTGAAGCCTTCAATACCACATAAGATTGGGCCTCAACCCACTTTGTGAAATAGTCTATCGCGACTAGAATGAACTCATGCCCATTAGACCCTTTCGAAGTGACAACCCCGATCACATCGATTCCCCAAACTAAAAATGGCCATGGCGAAGTCATATTGTACAGCTTCGACGGCGGGATGTTCATACGGTTTGCATGGATCTGACATTTGTGGAATCGCCGAACAAAGCCAATACAATCCTCCTCCATGGTGGACCAGTAATAACCCTGTCTGAGAATCTTTCGAGCTAGCATCACCCCACTCATGTGCGCTCCACACTCTCCTCCATGGATGGCCTCCATCAGGCTCTTCGATTCTTCGGCGTCGACACACAATTTATGCATTCCCAGATGACCTCTCTTGTATAGTTTACCCCCTTAGATGATGAACTGAGCAGCCATTCTTCTAATTGCCCTTTTATCCTTGGCATTTGCCCCTGGTGGATATGCTTCTTTCTCCAGGAAGTTCCATACATCGTCATACCAGGGATTCTCATCTTGAACCTCATCTATGGCAGCAATCAGCTCGTAAGCTGGCACAAATTTTTGGTCAATGATGATCGGACGCATCCGAACTTCAAAAGGGATGTCTATCATGGAAGATAGAGTTGCCAGTGAATCTGCGAACCTGTTGTTCTCTCTTAACAGATGAGCGAAGTTCAGCTTCTCAAACCGAGGAATCAACAAGTCCAAGGTCTGTTGATAGATTTTCATCTTTTCTTCTTTGACTTTCCAGTCTCCTTTAGCTTGAGATACAACCAGGTTTGAGTCCCTGATGACGTCCAACCATTTTGCCCCTAGTTCTAGGGCGGCTTCTAAACCAGCAATGCATGCTTCATACTCTGCTTCGTTGTTCGAGACTTTGAACCAGAGTTTAAATGCTAGAGGGATACGGGAATTGTCGGGTGCTATTAGTAACACCCCTATCCCATACCCGTATTGGTTTGATGCTCCGTCAAAGTACATCGTCCAAGTTTCGTCTTCGATATGCAAAATAGCCTCGTTTGGGAATAAGTACTCAACTACTTCATCCCCTTCAACTGCGTGATCGGCTAGGAACTCCGCTACTGCTCTCCCCTTTACTGACTTACGAGTCATATACTTCAGATCGAATTCAGAAAGCAGAAGCAACCAACGGGCTAGCCTACCCGTAAGTGTTGGTTTCTCGAAGAGATATTTGATGGGATCTAATCTTGAAACCAACATTACAGAGTGAGCTAACAGGTAGTGTCGCAGCTTCCTGGTAGCCCATACCAAGGCCAAACAAGCCTTCTCGAGTGGACTGTAGCGGGTCTCGTAATCCAACATCTTCTTGCTCAGGTAGTAGATAGCTTTTTCCACTTTGTCCCCGGACTCCTGTGCGAGCATGCAGCCCATTGTAGTTTCAATCACTGAAAGATACAACATCAATGATTTCCCCAGCTCAGGTGGTGACAACATAGGTGGGTTTTGTAAGTATTGCTTGATCTGTTCAAAAGCAGCTTAGCATCGGCCGTCCCATTGGAACTTCTTTCCTTTCTTCAGGAGACCAAAAAGTGGTTCACAAGTCAAGGTTAATTTAGCAATAAATCGTCTTATGAATTGCACTTTACCTAGAAAGCCTCGCACCTCCTTTTCAGTCCTTGGTGGTGGCATTTCTAAGATGGCCTTGATTTTGGAAGAGTCGACTTCGATACCTCTCTGTGTAATCAAGAACCCCAACATTTTCTGTGCTGTAACACCGAATGTACACTTCTGAGGATTCAGCCGCAACTGAAATTCTCTAATCCTTTGGAAAAAATTTTGTAAGGCGGTGTAGTGGCCCTCTCTTTCTTTGGACTTGACAATCATGTCGTCCACGTACACCTCAACCTCTTTGTGGATTATGTCATGCAATATCACGGTCGCGGCCCGTTGATATATAGCTCCAACATTCTTCAACCCAAATGGCATCACCCTATAGCAGTATGTCCCCCACGGGGTGGTGAAAGCGGTCTTCTCCTGGTCTTCGGGTGCCATCAATATCTGATTGTAGCCAGAAAAGCCATCCATGAATGAGAGTAGCACATGCCCTACAATGAAGTCCACTAATTCATCGATATGCGGCAGAGGAAAGTCGTCCTTCGGACTGGCTTTATTCAAATCTCTGAAGTCCACACATACCCGAATTCTGCCTTCCTTCTTCGGTACCGGAACTATATTGGCCAGCCAAGTTGGGTACTCAGATACCAGCAGGAACCCTGCGTTAATTTGCTTGGTGACCTCTTCTTTAATCTTGAGAGCCCAGTCCGGGCAGATCCACCTGAGTTTTTGTTTAACGGGTCGGGCCTCTAGGTGAGGGATCCGGTGCTGTAGAATCTCGCGTTCCTCCGAAGACAATGTGGACCCGATCTGGACCAGCCGCGGGTCCTTCTCAGTACCAACATTAACTGTGGTGATTTCATCAACCAAGGGTTTAACAAATCTCTCATACTCTTGATCAATTAATCGTTGTAAAACCGGAGGAATTTCTTCCTCATCGTTTTCATCAAATTTTTGAAAGTCCTGATTAATACAATAAATCAAAGGCACAGAAAAGTACTTAGAAACCACAGCCATTCCATTCCCATTAATCACTTCCAAATCATCCGATTCCTCTGTTACAACAGACTCAAAAGAGAAAGAAAAAGACGACCTAGACAGGACTATGGCATCTGGGTTGTCACCCCTAGGAATACTAGACTCAGACTCAGATGAGTTGGAACTTGATTCCGACTCCACAGACTCGGTGGAATCAGATTCTGGCTCACTACCTGACCCAGTGCTGCTTGATAAAAATCCCTCATCGTACTGCCAGATGAGGAAGGGTGCGATGGATGCATCCAAAATGTTTGAAGGTGGGCTCGCAGCCGTTTCATTCTCGATCATGGACACCGAGAAGTTATCCCCCAAGCACTTCTGTACGATTGGAGGATCTGAAAGTAGACAAGCCAGTGCTACCCCCATTTCAATCTCGGTGTTCTCAGAATCCACTTTCCCACACTGCTCAACTTCAGCTGATGGGTCTGTTTGCTCCTCGACAACATCATCCCCGGATAACTACAGGTCAAAGAAGATCTCAAACCCTGGCAAGCAACATTTCTCTGCATTCAACCATGGCTCTGGGAAGCCGTAGAATGGAAAATCCTCCCTCTCCCGGACAAAGCGTCCGTTTAGGGTACCCTGGATGGGTCGGTGCACTAACTCATAAGGTTTCCCTGCCTGCTTTGCTCTGGCTCTCCCAGCCATCTCCTTGCCTTTCCTCACCCAGTCCTCTTTGGTGGGCAGATAACCCAAACCAAAGGTATGTGGGTTGTGCGGCACTTCGGCCGATACTGCAATGCCCTTCCAGCCACTTTTTCCTAGTCCCATCCCAGGGATGTGCTGGAGTTTGTTCATGAGGTATACTGACTGAGCACTAATGTACAACCCTTCATCAACAGCTAAGATGTTCTGTATGACTCGGGCCTCAGCTAGGGTAAAAACCGATAGGAACACATCCTCTGTGCCATGCTCGATTTCCAAAACCGGTGTTGACACTTCTGGCAGCGGATGGATTGACGAGTTCCCAAAAACTATAACCACCCCCTTCTCGTGAGGGTATTTCAACATCTGATGCAGTGTGGAAGAGACTGCCTTCACCTGGTGCAGCCACGGCCGCCCCAGGAGTAGATTGAAGGTTGCCGAAACGTCCAAGACATGAAAGTCAATCTCGTGTTATCCTGGACCAACCTGAGTTTGAATTTTCACAGTTCCCATCACCTCTCTGCTTATGTTATCATATGCCCTTATCACCTGGGTTGTTGGCACAAAGTCCGCGGGCTTCAACCCGATTGCATATGTCGTCTTTGACGGGCACACATTAATAGCGGATCCTGTGTCAACAAGAACCACTGGTATCCATTTGCTTCTACATTCCACAGAGATGTAGAGCGATTTGTTATGATTCATGCCCTCAGGCGGTAGTTCCTTGTCAGAAAAGGTCAACATCGGGGAAGCCCCTTCCGAAAAAACCAATCCCACCAGCTGTTCAGGCGTGGTGTCTATTGAGAGTTTGGCCTTGTCCATTGCCGATAGGACAGCTTGTCTATGAACACGTGAAGCCATAAGCAGTCCCCAGATGGAGATGTCTGCTTGTATCTTTTTCAACTGCTTCAGCACGGCCTCTTCTTCAAGTAGCTTCTCTTTCTGCTTCTCCGACTCCTTGTCCTTCCCAGATGCCTCTGGTTGATCTAGGTGCGGGGGCTTGAAATACCACCCACTCCTAGTCATATGGTCAACTTCACCAATATACCAGGTATCATTCGGTTGATTGCTCCCCAGTCCTCATCAGTGTGGGCGAGACATAGGTCATCGTCTTCCCACCACATTCTATCGGTAGCTGACAGACATCTGTCCGGCTCCGTTACAACTGTCTTTGTACCCACAGCACCTTCCGTCCATGTGCTCGCAGCATGCTCTGTTCTTGTGCACACAACACGTTCAGTCCCCACAGGGGCTTTGGCTTTTCTGGCTCTCTCAGAATTTTCGATCCCTTCCCCCTCAAAATGTTCCAGTGCAGCTTGCTTTTCAACCTTTCCTGTATTTAAGACGCCCAAATCCCGAGTGAAATTCTTGGCACCGGCGCTCTCCGGTGATGCATTATGATTTCCAGCCCTTCCGGCCACAGCTGATGTCCTTGTCCCTAATATGCCCTGTTCTGGTTGAGATTCTTTAACAATATCTGGTTGGTCATCAAGCCACCCTATAGCCTCTGCTGACCCATCAAAATCAAACCAGTTGACTGTCATGTCTCCTGGATCTTATTCGTTGAAAAAATGAAAGTCAGCAATGCCTTCCTCCAGATCTATTAAGTCATCTAGCCTCTGATCAAATCCATCCTCCCGTATTACATATATCTCTGCTCCCACTGGCAATTCCACATTCGGCCTAACCTGGCCTGCTGACGTAATGTAGCCACTCGGATTGTATACCTCCTCAGCGAAGCTCCTAAATTCCTCAGACCCTGGATCAACAGTCCCTCTTTCCTCCGAAGCCCTCCCTATTCTACAACCCTATTTGGTAGAGCTGTGGGAAAGTGCTTATAGCTTATGCCTAAACAGCTTATAGCTTATAACTATGAACATAAGCTGATTTCTGACTTATAAATTAAGCATCTCCTGCCCCACTTAAAGAATAAGCTGATTTTTGACTTCTAAAAAGCTATAAGCTATAAGCTATAAGCTAAACCAAACACATCAAAATAGCTTAAATTAAGTTGAAAGCTGAAATAAGCAGCTTTTAAGCTGCACCAAACAGGGCTTACCTTCGATAATTACCACCATTGGTTCAGGTTGGGTTCGGGAGATGTCCAACATGCACAAGTCAGTGCTGTTAGGAATGAACACCTCCGACTTGGGTAGGTGAGAAGGGGTGATATATTTGCTAGGGTCGTATGACACAACCCCAGTTTGGATTGAGTTGATGCGTTTGGGAGGTGGGGCTTGGTTATGTGGTGGGAGGGGGTTGGTCGTGACATTAGGTTTCTCCGGAGGCACAATCACCCTATTATTAACGAGATCTTGAATTTCATGGAGCAATCTAAAGCAATGGTCGATGTCGTGACCATGTTGTTGGTGAAAGGCGCAGTATTTGGCTGGGTTATAGGAGGGGGGAAGTGTTTCTGGCAATCGCCGCGGCTCTAGGGGCTTCAAATGCCCTTTCCTGATTAAAACCCTCAAAGCTTTGGACAGGGGCATGTATAATGGGGTGAAGGTTCTTTGGCCTCAAGGTAGGTACTTGGTTATTTGTGAGTTGCTTCCGGATGCACCGGTGAATGGTGTAGCGGTAAGGGTTCTTGGGGGGCTGGTGGTGACCATGCTTACTTCTAAGGTTCTGGTAGTTGCAGCACTGATCGTGCCTGTATTCGTGTTGCAGTTAAAGGTCCTCCTGGGCTGCTCTCTATCATTGTCGATTAGACCCTACTTCAAAGCGTCCTCGATCTGCACCCTAATCTCATGTAGATCCACAAAAGTGGAGAGAGGGAGGACGATCATCTTCTGCATAAGCTTGGGCTGGAAGTTGGGTACAACCATCCATATTTGATCTTTGTCAATCGGCCTAATAGTCATCATCGAGGCCTTGGCCCTCCAGCGAGTTACGAAGTCAGAAAAGCTCTCCTTCGGCTCTTGTCTAGTCGTCTCAAGATCACGAGTTGTGATCTCAATCTGTGTATTGTAAGAGTATTGAGCTAGGAAGGCCTAGGCCATCTCCTCCCAGTTCCTCCTGACGGAATCTTCCAATTTTGCATACCAAATGGCCGCTACACCCGACAGGGTCTGGTCGAACAAAGAAAGCTTCTGTAATCTGGTAAGGCCCATCGGCCTTAATATGTCCGAAAACAGTTGCAAATGCACCATGGGATCCCCAGATCCGTCAAACCAGTGAATATGTGGCATCTTAAACCAGTCCGGCAAAGTTACGGCCGCATGGGTATACCCATCCTCAATGTCCGGAATGGACTTCACACCTTGAGATTTCTTGAACAGTTTTTCAAGCTTGCTCATTTTAATGCCGTGCGGTCCACCTCGAACTCAAAGGGGGAGTCCGGTAGATTTATAGGCGTAGGTGCCTTGGATAGTTGAGGTAAAATCGGGGGTGGAGGTTGCCCCGTTGGGATGTCTGTATCCTCCTGGACGTTCTGGACATTTGTCGTCTCCCCGGGTATTGGGACTCTTGGTGGGAAACGAACCTGGTGTGAAGCAGATGCTCTGGTTTACTGTTGTAGCCTGGCAATTAACTCTACCTATTGAGCCATGACCTTGGCCTATTGTTTGGCAAATTCTGCTTGACGAGCAGCGTCCTACTGCATGGTCTTCATACTCTCTTATTGTTAACGCATCATCTCCTCCATCCCTGCCATACTGCCCTGATTTAACTGAACTGTTGGTATATCTGTCTCTGCAGTAGACTTAGAAATCTCAACCTGATTGCTCAAGGACCACTGATCTGGGAACCGCGGTACCGATACACTGTGCCTCACTAACCTCCGTCTAGCAACCGGAGGTAAAGAGTAGAACATTGGTTGTCCGTCTATCAGATCCTCAGATCGATGGAGTCTGTGACCTCTAGTCCAGAGTGCTTGGGAAATATCTGCTTGGTCGGAAGCAATTGTGCTAAACTACTCCAGCTAAAAGATAAATAAAGCATAATAAGGAAATAAACAACCAGAAAAATGGACAGCATAACGGCTTAAATAAACACAACACATAGTTGGCAAACATATGCTGAATGAACCATTCTTAAACACTGATCACTGTTCCCGAATTACTCCCCCCATATTTGAATCTGACACCCGTGGATATAACTGATTCCCAAAACACTGATGCCCGCAGGGCTGATACCCAGACTTGCAAACTGATACATGCATTCCTGTAGAGACACACTCTAAAAGCACATAGCAAACAAGTGAGAGCCAAAAGCACCCCTATGGAGGGATAGGGTTTCCCTGTCCTATTTTTTCAGGAGCTAGGGTTTCACTACGCACACAGCGGCTTCAAACGACCTATAATCGGGTGAGCAACCTATCCTAGTTTGGAATGGTCACTATGGATTCCGATATGCACTAGGTTGAATGGTCAAAAAGGGTGCCTGGGTAAAATCGGGGTTTGTGCTCCCATCGTGGCAGAGCCCGTAATCGGTCAGCCTTATGGCACGCTTCTCAAAGCGAGCCTCCGGCAAACCGTTCAGGAAAAGCAGATGGCAAACACGGTGTCCTAGGTGTACCAATGCAAATGCAATGCAAAGAAACACATAAGTGTAATCAAAACAAGATATCATGAGCTCGAGTCAAGTTCTCTAAATCCCCAGCCGAGTCGCCAGAAACTGTAGACGTGCCCGAACGTCCCGGGAAAAATCCCGTTTTGTTCATTGGGCTCACTACAGTTCGGACTCCATGTCACAGTTCTGAATCTAATCTCACAAAGTACAATGCAAGATTGATAAATCACCAAAGAGTCCAAATCTGGCAAATCGTTTTGAAAAACTGATTTTTAGAAAGAAGTACCAAACATGGACTGCTTTGCTAGATACAGAGTCGCTATCTAAATATTTTATTTTGGAGAATTTAGGAAACCCTGACTCGTGCCTAAGGCCACGTGTCCGTCATCACCAAAGTTGCTTCGACTCGGGAACTTGGGTACGAGAGGGGAAGGTCATGCAATGAGCACCCCCGCTCGCTCGATCAAAGATCAGCCTTTACTAACATGATATGTTGTTTTTGAAAACACATGCGCTCTTATTCCGGTTATTAGCCTAGAATTACTATGTCATGCGCACGGCAAACAAGTATAGACTGGATCGCCTAAGTTGGAACAAAACATCTCATGTTTGTTTTTGAAAGCGGTTTGTTACTCGCAAGTAGGCTAAAATGCGGATTTTGCCACTCTCGAGTGGGCTTAGAAAAAAATGGTGATTTGCCACTCGCAAGTGGGCTTAAAACTCGCAATCAATGAATTGTTCCAATTCAAGTAATCCAACCTTCACCCACAGGCTATCAGGCAGTTATATCACATAAGCCGTTAGCCTCATGGCAAGCATGCTATCATGGTAGTCACTCACACACATGCAAGGATGCTAAAGCATAAATACTTACCGAGTACTCCAAGCTAAAACAGAAGCTATGTTAGAAATCAATGCATGATCCTAGCTATGTCAAGAATGCAACACATACAAAGTGCAACTAAGATAGGCTCGGCTATTCTAAAATGTCATGTGAAATGCAATTTGATACATGTATTCAAACAGAAATTGAAATACAATGCAGTTAGTATGATGCACCGAGCTTGGTGCATGGAACATAGATGAATGGATGCAAACATGCGAGCATAAGGTTGCTAATTGAAACATGCCCTGAAACTAACCATCGTAAACGCGTAAATAAAAGGGAGAAATAAATGGGGGTTGGAAGACATGCATCACACACACGCACACTTATTTACAATAATTGTGCCCTCTCGACGGAGGGTCCGAATGAATAATACAAAACCAACTAGCTAATCTAAGCTAATCTAATTAAACTAGTTATTACACAACAGAATGAATAACAAGCTACAATTAATTATTACACAGCTCTAACTAATTAACAAATCAGCTAAGTTAGCAATTAAATAAGCATATAAACTATATGATGTAGCCTGCCTCAGCTCTGCTTTGGATGATGAAGGATGCATGTATGCTCGAGTCGCCTTGTTCAAAAATCCCTCTCGACGCCCCGATTTGTCTATGTTTGCAATTGATCTCAGAAACTTGCACCAAGCTCCGGAGAGATGAAACTCCATCCTGGGAATCTATAGGGATGCTACCGACCAGATATTGGCCTTGGAGACCACCTGCCGACCACTTTTTACGGTGAAAACCAAAAAAAGTGGTCGGCCAACCACTTTATCTGGTCGGCCGACCAGTTTTTGCTGCTGGTTTCTGGTTTTCTGCAACAGAGGGCAAGAAAGAGGCATGGCCAAGTATTTGCAACACATGTATGCGCGACCACCCTCCCTATCATTACATAAGCTAAAGGGAGTGTAGGTCTCGACCCTTGGGCCACCAATCATGTATCTCGATGCATGATGGCAGAGGGGCCGAATTGCGCAACTCAATATGGAATGAATGCACATAAAAACACCTAAAGCCTAGAACTCCGTCATGTATAGTCAGGAGTGTTGGCGACCGGGAATCGAGGTACGTTTCATCACTTCGAGTATGAAACGTCCCTAGTTTCCTGTGTTTGGACTAACGCCTATTCCGGAACACAATGCAACAAACATGGCATGCACAATGTGACTCAATCATGCGACTTAATGCAACACAACTTGGACATGCAAGCATGCAAGGGATGATCATGCAAATATGCAAACTAGCATACATGATGCTATGAACTATATGGCATGCACAACACTCATGACGCTAACATACACAGTGCACGTGGTAACCAACATACATAATGCAATGAAAATGGCATGCACAAGTGCAATGACTAATCATGTAACAACATGGCATGCTCAATGCTACGAACTACATGACATACCCAATGCGCAATGGACTTAAACCAAAATGGATGGGCCTCAGCCACACCCAAATCAGTGGCCAATAGATGATGGAAATAAGGCATCAAAACACATACGATCATGCACAATGCAACGGCCCTAAGACTAAGGCACAAAACACAACTTTCCAAACGCATTGAAAGGATGAAATATGGAGTGCAATGACACATGTTTCAGCTCTGAAATGGCATACAAAATGACTTCGAATTACGCAAACAACTCATGTAATGCATGTTGAATGGCTCAAGCATCGAAACTAGTGAAGTGTATTGCACTATAGGCATGCAAGACAATGCTCAAATGGCCAAACCAACTCCAAATAGACCCTATGAAGGCCCAAGAAAGTAGCAAAATGAGTTGGGATGATGGCTTGAAAGGCACAAAAATGAAGCTCATACGATGGCTCACAAAGTAGGGTATAAAAGCACAACTCTGAAGGGCACTTAAAGAGTGGAAAACATGGAAGTATGACAGCCCTATATGCTCTAAAATATCATGCTCAATGATGCCAAAACATGAAAATACCTCAAGTTAAGCATGCAAGGGACTTCAAAACTCAAAGCTAGTCAAGGCTATTACACTACAAGCATGCATGGAAAGTATCTTTCGACTGAGAGGACTCAAAACAGAGCTAAGGCAGCCCAAAATATAAACAAAATCAAGTTGGAGCATGGCCAAAATATGCTAGAATAGAGGGCCAAAACATCATGCATTCTAAGCTAGTAAACATGATTTACACTACAAGCATATGAAGCGTGTGAGAGGCTACCAAACCAGCT
Organism: Camellia lanceoleosa; assembly: GCA_025200525.1. NCBI lineage: Eukaryota > Viridiplantae > Streptophyta > Magnoliopsida > Ericales > Theaceae > Camellia > Camellia lanceoleosa. The sequence goes on along the minus strand of CM045766.1, from coordinate 43,168,420 downwards.
GAAAATACAGTCATGGCATGCCAAATGATAACCAAAACCCACTGAAATATGACCAATACATGCAAGATTGACATGCTACTTTGATAAGCCACAAAAGGGATTACTCTACACATGCAAGAGGCAAACCCAAGGTGACCAAACCAGCTAGAGAAAGATTCTAGGCAGACCCTAAAAATCACCCAAAAGTGCCTGAACCAAGCCTTGAAAGTATGAAAACATATGCTCCTTTGATAGGCCAAAATGCAAGCAAACAAGACCAAAAGGGAGAGGGTCACCCCTCTTTGATTTAGGGCCTCAAAACCACATGCCAACCACTTAAAATTCACTAGATTTCAATGGCTAAAAGGCCATGCAAGGGTTAACTCAAAGGCCTTATGGCATGGCACAAAAAAAAAGGCCAAATAGGGCATGCAAGAGGGAAGATGACCCTCAGCACCAAAAGGGCCTTAAACAAACATGAAAAACACTTAAATATGGAGCTTTTTTCAGTTGACAACAAAGCTCAAATAAGCATGCAAGTATGGCTAAGAGAGTGATCAAGACAAAGCTTAAAAAGAGAGAGAAGAGATTACCCTTGAAGCTCAGCAAAACCAGCAAGTTCCTCAGCCAAAAACCACCCTTTTAACCTCCAAAAATAACCTCTAGGAACCTCAGTTCAATGGTAAGGACGTATGGCTAAGAGTTGGGGTGTTAAAGGTCAAGAACAATACACACTTTTGGCTCAAAATATAGAGATATAGAGAGAGATATGTGTTTGTGCCTTAGGAAATTTTTTTGAACCTCTGGAATGGAGAGGGAGAGCCTCTCTTATAGAAGAACAAAGGGTTTAAGCTTCTTGGAGAAGCTAAACATGGATGCAATCCCTCCATACACGTGTATAGAGGATACAGTTTGTGCCCTCCAGCTGGCACAGCTGGCATCCATTCAATCAGACAAAACAGGAGGAAACCTGCTGACCAGAAAAGATGGTCAGCCTACTACTTTTAGTGGTCGGCCGACCACCCAAAGTGGTTTCCCCAAAAAAAAAGTGGTCGGCCAGGGTAATTGGTGGTCTCTAGACTGAAAACAAGCCAATGGTGGCGTGGAAAACCAGAAAATGTGGCCCAAAGACCAAGAAAACTAGTTTCCCGACCAGAAAATCGACTGGCGGGGAGAAAAGTGGTTTCCAAGGAGAAAGCTGGTCTCCCACCCTTGTACCACCTTCCAAACAAGGAAAACAAGGTTTGTGCCAAGAATGAACCAACACGGATGCAAAACGAGAGTTCGGGAGGCAAGAAGCGCGGCCGGGGGCCTCGAAAACTGGCTGTTGAGCACAAAAAGTGGCGTATGACCACAAAAGTGGTCTCCCGGACCACAGTGTCCCTCTAGACAGAGGAAACAAGGTGTGTTCCAAAAAACGTGCCAAACGGAGAATGTTAAACGGTCTCGAGCTGAGGCGCACGGCCGACGGCTCCAAAAACCAGAAACTAGTCTCCAAACGGGAACAGTGGCCTACGACCACGAAAAGTAGTCTACGACCACTGAGAGATGGTCTACAAGACCTCTCCCTCCCTCCGGGAAGCGAAAACAAGACTTAGTCCGCAGACCGAGTCAAAGTACAAAGAGTCCCGAGGTCCGGAGGTGAGGCTCTCAACCAAGAACTCTGAAACCTCGAAACGAGCACAACATGCACAATCACCGAGTGCTCAATCGATGACGTCTGAGTCTTAAGGTCGGTAAAAAATGGGGTGTCTACACATCTCCACATCTTGTTGTGCTGCATCATTTGATCCATAATCGGAGGAAGAGAGTTTTGGGTTAACCCCAAATCCTCTTAAATATCCCTTCTTCCCAAGCACTTATCTTGATATTTGCTCTTGTGTCATTGTTGTTCCATATTGGGAAGACTCGTCCCACACCCTCACCTAAAATCTCCTTGCCATTGACAAATATAAATATACTAGTGAGATAAATTTACCAAGCACTCCAATAAAGATTCAAAGGCTTCTCCAAGTCATCAAATAGAAGAAACACAACTCAGCAGAAGAGCAATTTAAATATATGTTCCAATGGATTGACATTTTTGGTTAGAAATCATCATGGAAACACTAAGTTGAGGTGGCATATTAGTACACTATTGGAGCAATGAAATAAAATTTTATGGATGACATGCAAGGTCCAAAAACATTTAGACGAAAGTAAACTGACGAGAGTGTAGGATTTTTCTAACCAAGGATAGGCAAATGACATATGGTAGTAGAAAGTAGAATCAAAACCAAAAAGTGCGAGAAAAAAAAATTATATAACATAGAAAAATCAGGAAACTATCTATATCCGCTAGATAAGTTTAATCAATATTCAAAAACTAAACAACCAGTTAAACAAAAGTTAGGAGTTGAAGGCACCTTCATAGATTTATACATAAAAAGGTAAGGTACTGCACAAAAAAGAACTAAATAATATCATGGAAACGGGAAAAGAAACATCACCTTACTCCCAATTTGGGGAAATCATAATTAAAATTACAAGTCTTAAGACTTAGAAAATAGGGAATCAAAATAACAGAGGAACAAACAATTGTGAAAGCAAAGTAAACATAGTATGTACATAGACATAAACCAAGGCAAGCAATTTATCATCATGTGTCTCACTTTTAATTTTTTTTATTTAACCATCCAATATTTCCAATGTCACCAAGAAAAATAAAAATAAATAAATAAATAAAAAGGCAACCATAGCCAAATCCTGTTCACACCTACATGGTCGACTTGGGACAAAAGTGTTAAGTTTACAAAACTTCTGGATTTGGACCTTTTCAATTATAACAAAGATTATATGCACATTATGCGTTTAACCTCAATGGACATCTGGGAACTTCAGACCACTAAATGGGCTATATAGACAAGGGGTGTTTTGAACAAATTTGAACTCTCAAAACCTCTGATGATTAGCAACATGCACAAACTATTTCATGAAAGCACAAAAAGTGAGACTAGACCTTACTTGTCCAATATTATAAGCATTTAATGATGGAAGCAGAAGGCTGAAAGAAGGTCGATTGCTAGAGAAGGTTTGTGAAGGACAATATAAATATTAGGAACAAACTTTCAACAGAAAGTAAGAGACTACATAATGTAGTGAGAGGAAAATTACCTTGTGAGGGATAAGATGAGGGGGAACATTCTCGTTCTACAACTCTTGTGGTGTCTATAAGAAACTTAAATTCAGTTACATGGGAGAATTACACTAACATTGTGTCTATTTAACTTATTTACCAAAAAGTGAAAAACATTATACACACTAATAATCAATATTATGGACTTTTTTATTAATTTGTAATTTCTTTCCATTGACCCAACTATCAAGTAATTGTCCCTAGTTAAATATCCTAGCACTTTTAGGCAGATGTTGCAATTACAAGGAAAATTAATAGGAAACAAAAAATCTTATGATTTCCAGATATGAATGCACACAATTAAAAATGGAAAAAGAAACAATCAACACTACAAAAAAATTTCATAATGTCAAGAACCTCATGACACAGCTACATGGTTTTAAAGTTTCACAAAATCACCGTGAGGATTCTTTATGATGATTGTGGCTGCTTCTTTTCATTTATTATTACTATTTTGTTTTGTTTTTTTTGTTTTTTTGCATAGAAGCAAATGGAAATTTAGAGAACTATTGGATGGACAAAAAATTGAAAGTAGATATCGACCCTATTTGGTAGAGCTGTGGGAAAGTGCTTATAGCTTATACCTAAACAGCTTATAGCTTATAACTCAAAGAATAAGCTGATTTCTGACTTCTAAAAAAGCATCTCTTGCCCCACTCAAAGAATAAGCTGATTTCTGACTTTCAAAAAGCTATAAGTTATAAGCTATAAGCTACAAGCTAAACCAAACACATCAAAATAGCTTAAATTAAGCTGAAAGCTGAAATAAGCTGAAATTAAGTTTTGCCAAACAGGCACATCAATGGGGGGAAATAGCAAGGTTATGGAAAAGCATCCATCTTACCTTCCCGTAAGCAAGAGCATCTAGTTGTGCAAAAGAGTTAGACATGAGTTCATCGTGGTTACTCACCACTTCACCTGCAACACAATTCAATGAAAATTTGGTAATGGATACTGTAGACACCCCATTTTTGATCGTCCTCGAGACTTGGACGTCACCGTTTGAACACTCAGTGATCATCCATGTTTGTGTTCGTTTTGAGTTCCCGAAGGTCTCGGCTACGCGCCTTGCCTGAGGATCTCTCAATTCGACTGTTTCGTGCTTGGTTGGACCAAACACTTGTTGTTTTTTTGCTTTGGAGAGTAGGGAATGGCTTGTTCGTCATCCCCACACCTCACCGGCCATGTCTTAGGGCCACTGGCCTTGTTTTCTTTCCACCGGCCATTCGTGATGGATGGTCGGCTCTTTGTGTGGTCGACCGACCATATATTTGGCCGATGGACTCCTTTTCTGGCCGGTACCTCCTTTTTGCCTTTTTCAGGCATGGTGCATGCCAGCTGTGCCAGCTGGAATGCATGGACTTGTCCTCCATATATGTGTATGGAGGAATTTGCACCCCTTGCACCCTTTTGGTCTAACTTCTTAAGGAAGCTTGGACCTTTATCTTAGCTTCCTTAAGAAGCTTGGACCCCTATCTCAGCTTCCTCAGGAAGCCTTGGCCCTTTTGCCTTGGCTTCTTTAAGAAGCCTTGACCTCTTTTGATTAGCTTCTCTTGGAAGCTTAGACCTTTGCCTTGTCTATATAAGGAGACCTCTCTTCTTCTTTGGAGGAGTTGGTTGGTTCAGCAAAAATTAGAGTGATATATCTGATATATACACCTTCTCTCTCTATATCTCCCTCTCTCTCTTCATTTGTGTGGTAGAGAGCCAAAAAGTGTGTTTTGTTCTTAGTTTTGCACTAAGTCACCTAGCATTACACCATACTTCGGTTGTGGAGGTTTTAAGAGGTTGTTCTTGGAGTTTTAAGCTAGTTTTGATCATAAGGAGGGGGCTGGACTTGCTGTTCTTGAAGTGTCCTTCAAGGGTAATACTATTGCTTTATATTCCCCAATCTTGCACTAGCTTTTAACCTACTTTGCATGTTGTTTTGAGCTTTGTGTATAACTGATAAAAACTCTAATTTTTCATCTTAAGATGTTTCATTAAGGTCTCTTTTGTGGTTGGGGTCGACCTCCCCCTCTTAGGCCTTGTTTGGCCCCTTTTTGTGCTTTCTTTGCTAAGCTTTGGTATCTTTTGTGTATTGGCTTTCTCACCACTGAAATCCAATGGAATTTCAGTGGTGAAGAAGAGGTCTTGAGGCCTTGCATAGGGGAGGGACACCCCTCTCCCTTAGTCTCTCTTTTGCTTATGTTTTTTTTCTCACAAGGGTAGCATACATGCTTAGTTGTTTTTGGTTCCATTTCAAAGGTTTTTGGATGTTATTTGGTCATATTATATCACTATTTTTGGTCAGATTAATGGTCCATTTCATACATCATATGCTTGCCTCATAATCTCATGTTTTTGCCTAAAATGTACTATGTTGTAGCATGTCATTTTAGCATGAATTTGGTTTGGTTCTAAGAAGGTTTTAGCATTATTTTGTCATGCTTAAGGTCTGTCTTGGGTCTTTGGAGTCATATTTTCCATGCTTGGTATAGCCCCTTTGCATTTTGGCTTGTGAGCCTTGAGTGTGTGAGTCATTAACATGCTTTAGTTGGGTGGTTTTAGTGATTTGGAGTCATTTTCCATGCTATTTCAGTCCCTAATCCATGCTTGTATGCTTGTATTCATCATCCCTTTCATGCCTTGAAGAGTTGTTCTTTTATGCCTAGAAATGGGTCATAGTGCATGTCTTTTGTTTAAGTCATTTGGGATGCCATTCATGCGTATTTTGGTGTGTATTTAGATGCATTGAAACTCTGTTTTTGGTTGAATAGTCCATGCCATGTGTGGTTGGGGTGGTTGTAGCAGAGTGCTCCCTTTTATGGCCTTGAATGCCCTTTGTTTTGGGCCCATTTCTTGGCATGTTTTGACCATGTTCCATGCATGTTCTAGTCCCATTTTGGTCTTCCCTAGGACTGATTTAAGTCACTTTGGCCCTTTGGGGCTTAGTTGGTATGGTTATGGCTTGAGTCCTTTGGTTGGTCTCAAGCTTTGGACCCCTTTGCATGCTATGCTTCATTTGTATGTTTGGTTTGGCACTCCTATTAGCATGATTTCAGAGCTCAGCATATTTGTAAAATGCCCATGTTTGTCTCTTTTAAGTATGCTTAGAATTGCCTCTTTTATGCCTTAGGTGATGGGCCTTGGTATATGCATGTTTCCATGTGTGTTTGTGCCTTTGTTGCACCCTTTTGGCCGCTATTTTGGGACATGGCTGAGGCCTCCCATTTCAGTTTAAGTCCCTCTTTGTACATAGTTGCATACTTAAAATGTTGCATGTTGCATTACATTAGGTACATGCTTGCATTACACCTTGTTTGCATGTTTGCATATTGTTAGCTAATTGCATCACATGACGTTGTTGCATGCTTGGCATACTAATGCGACATTAGTTTAGCTTGCACGTCTTGGTAGCATTGCATTGTATTAGCTTAGCATGCTCATATTGCATTTCATTAGTTGCATTACTTCGCATTATATATGGCATACATGCATTGCATTGGGTTTGGTTTGGGGTGTCAAACCAAACATGAGGAGTGAGGTGTGTTTGTATCTCAACCCTTGGTCGCTAATGCCCTTGATCTCAACATGATAGGGTGTAAGGCATTCATTTGTTTTGTGCATTCATTTTTACATTGAATGGCAAACTTGGCCTCTTAGGCCATCATGCATCGAAATACGTAATTGATGGCCCGAGGGTCGAGAGCCACGCTTCCTTGAGTCCATTGCATGATAGGGAGTGTGGCCATGCACACATTTGTCTTGAAAATCCTATGCCATGCACTGTTTGTCCTCTGCTGCAGCAACTGCAAGCTTCTGCAGGAAGAAATGGCCGGCTGACCACTTATAGTGCCGACCGACCATCAGTGTCCAGCCGGTAGTCAAAGTTTTGGCCGGTAACCTTGTTCTCATGGCCGGTAGCATGTTCTTTTGGCCGGTGGCATCCTAAAGTGTGAAGGGGGTGGTCCAAAAGCAATTGCAAGATTTTCACAGTTCTCAGAGAAGCAGAGCAATATAAATAGAGGCAACAGTGGCATGGTACTGGGTTTACAGGCGAGGCGAATCGAGCTTGCATCATCCACGCATTCCGAGGCAGGGCTGCGGCCACCCTCTTTCTGCATTTAATTTGTTAATTAATTAGGTGGTCTGTAAATTATTTAATTAGCTTGTAAGTTAATTAAAGTGTATTATTCTTTTGGTCCCTTCAAGCGAGGGCGAATTTGTAATAAGTGTGGGGGTGTGTGTGTGCATGTCTTCCAATCCCATGTCTTTCTTCCCTTTTATTTACTAGCTTTCGATGGTTAGTTTAGGGCATGTTTTAATTAGCACACTTATGATAGCATGTTTGCATACATTCATTCGTAATGCACGCACCAGGCTCGGCACATCATACTAACTGCATAGTATTTCAATTCCAAGTTGAATGCATGTTATCTGTTGCATTTCATATGCCATGTTTAGAATAGCCAAGCCTATCTTAGTTGCATTTTGCATGTGTTGCATTAGCCATCTTAACATGAACTAGGATCATGCATTGATTACTAACTAGTTTTTGTTTTGGCTTGGAGCACTCGGTGAGTGTTTATGCTTTAGCATCCTTGCATGTGTGTGAGTGACTGTCATGATAGCATGCTTACCATGAGGCTAAGTGCTTATGTGATATAACTGTCTGAATGCCTGTGGGTGAAGGTTGGATTATCTGAATTTGAACAATTCATCGACTACGAGTTTTAAGGCCCCTTGAGAGTGGCAAAATTATGTTTTCTAAGCCCACCTGAGGGTGGCAAATCCACATCTTAGCCTACTTGCGAGTAGCACTATCAAACCATCTTTCAAATAAACAAACATGAAATGTTTTGTTCCAACTCAGACGATCCAGTCTATATTTGTATGTTGTGTGCATCACATAGTAATTCTAGGCTAATAACCGGAATAAGAGCACACAATGTTTTCAAAACTAGATATCATGGTTAGTAGAGGCCGATCTTTGATCGGGCGAGCGGGGGTGCTCACGAAGTGACCTTCCCCAATCGTACCTAGGTTCCCGAGCCGAGGCAACTTTGGTGATGACGGACACATGGCCTTAGGCAAACGAGTCAGGGTTTCCTAAATTTCTCCAAAAATAAATATTTAGGTGGCGACTCTGTATCTGGCAAAGCAGTCCATGTTTGGCACTTCTTTCAAAAAATCTGTTTTCAAAAACGATTTGCCGGATTTGGACTCTTTGATGATTCATCGGTCTTGCATTGCACTCTGTGAGATTAGATACAGGACCGTGACATTGAGTCCTAAACTGTAGTGAGTCTAAATGAACAAAACAAGATTCCCTCCCGGGACGTTCGGGGACGTCTACAAATACAGACCACCTTTACCAAGCCATTCAAGTAAACTTGTTTTGGCAATATTGAGATAAGAAATTGTGCCCAATAAAGAGAGCGGGAAAAAAGAAAAAGAAAAAAAAAGAATGAGGTACCTTTAAGGTACACAGGTTGCTAACTCTTCATAACACCAATAAAATCAAGGAATTACTCGCCCCTGTAAGTTCCGAGAAGATGGGTTATAGGGACAGAGTTTACAACATGGAAAAATATATACAAGCTAAACATAATCTAGTGCACATACGTTCACCAGCAGCAACCTGAAAATCAGGTCTGTATTCTTCACAGACATTAAGTAATTCATGTTCTATATAACACCTCTGACAAAGGGTCCAAATGCTAATACTACATGTTCAGAGGAAAAAAACATTCTTAAACTACTTGCCAGCCTCAGACAAGAAATATTCCTCAACTTCAAAGAAGCATCGGATGGTAAAAGTGGTTCAGGTAGGAGAATTTCCTACTTATATGGGCATTATCAATTTTATTTACCAACATAAGGAATAGAACACGTAAGTTACCTAGTGAATTAATTGCTAAAAGCTATGATGGCCATTTGTTCCTGGTTTACCAAAATCAATTTCACCAGTCTCATAGGGACGCCATCAATTGAAACACTTTTCCCATTACTCTCCATGCTAATCTAAATTAAAGTAGTTTAGCAAACGTAAGAGCATTTTCCAAGAAGCTTTCAAGACAGTACACAAGTGTAGCTTGCCTTTTTCGCGCCTCCTTTCGGAAGCTTGAAAATAAGCCCTACAGTTCGGACTCTAGTGGTTCTGAATCTAATCTCACAAGTGTAATGTGAAATTGATAAACACCAAATAGTCCAAATCCGGCAAATCATTTTGAAAAACTGATTTTGAATCAAAAATGCCAAAAGTTGACTGCTTTGCCAGATACAAAGTCGCCACCTAAATATTTTATTTTTTGGGAAAATTTAGGAAACCCATGGCTCGTGCCAAAGGCCACGTGTCCGTCATCACCAAAGTTGCCTCGGCTCGGGAACTTAGGCACGAGAGGGGAAGGTCATGAATTGAGCACCCCCGCTCACCCGATCAAAGATCGGCCTCTGCTAATCATGATATGACATTTTATAAACATTATATGCTTTTGTTTTGATTATTAAGCTAGCTTTACTATGTGATGCGCACAGGCATATATAGACTAGTCTGCAAGACTTGGAATAATTCAACTCATGTTTATTTGCAAAAATGGTTTAAATTTGCCACCTCAAGTGGGCTTAAAGTTTGCGGATTGTCCACCAAACATAGTGGGCTTAAAACATGATTTGCTACTCAACAAAGTGGGCTTAAAACTTACATTTGTTGAATCATTCCAATTCAAACAACAAGCATTCATCCGCAGACATTCAAGCAGCTTAGCAAGTAAGCATTTAGCCTCATGGAAAGCATGCTAATCATGGCAACATTCACACTCATGCAAATATGCTAAAGTATAAAAACTCACCTAGTACTCCAAGCTAAGAAAACATGAGAGCTAGAAAAATGCATGATTCCTAACTATACAAGATAACTAATGCAACACATGCAATATGCAATTAATAGGCTCGGCTTCTAATATGTTATATGAATCAATTTGATAACATACTTTTAAACACGTATTCAAATAAGATATTGAAATGGCAATGCAGTTAGAATGATGCGCCGAGCCTCGGTGCATGCAATACGAATGAATTGATGCAAGCATAAGGTATGCTAATTTGAAATATGTCCCCAATCTAACCGTCAAAAACGATTAAATAAAAGGGAGAAAGACGTGGGGTCAAAAAATATACACGCACGCATACACACTTATTACAACATTACGCCCTCACAAAGGAGGGTCCAAATGAATAAGAGCTAACTAGCTAACTAGCTAACTAATTAAACTAATCTAATTAAGCTAATTAGACTAATTAGACTGATTATTACAAACCAAATGAATAACTAATTAAGCTAATTACTAATTATTACAACACTTTTAACTAACTAGTAAACTAATTAATTAATTTACAACACAAATGCACACAAACTAAACATTTAAGACATTAAACTACACTGCCACTGCTCTGCCTTGGGAAGTGGAAGATGCACATGCTCGATTTTGGCCCCGAAAAGACCTCCATTTTGCTCTTAAAAGCCTCTGTTTGCAGGGTTGAGAATTTCTAGAACCTTTCTACTCCACCTTACCAAAATTCTTCTGAAGTTTACGTCAGTAGCCTGCCGGCCATGGATAAATGCTACCGACCCTCTGCCAGTCGAAAAGGGTGTACTGCCTGCCATTTATGGTGCACTGTCGACCACCGATGATGTATTGCAGGCCACTAATGCATTGGATCACCATGCTGTAACAGAGAGCAAACAGAGCAAAACAGTGTATTTCTCAAGGGTTGTTTGCACACTTTGTCTCTCCTTTTCATGGGGAAATCAAAGGAGGGACAACATTTGGTTCATAAACCATCAATCAAGCAAATTCATTGCATGATGGCTTGTGAAACCAATTGAACAAGTTTAATAAATGCAAAATGAGACACAAACCTCCTCCCTTTCATGAAGGATCAAGGGAAGAAGTTGACATTGGAGACTTCGATCATTTCATCACTAACAAGTATGAAATGGTCCAAGTTCCATGTGTTCAATTAATGCACGATTGAACACATCAAAAACACAACCAAATTCTCATATTGGCTCACTTTTAGTCCCAAATTTTAATTGCTCATTTTACTTACCAACCATTCCTTAATCTAATTAAGTCCAAAAGGTGAGTTAAGTCCTCTAAATGGAAAGAAAGCTCAAACCAAACGTTGTTTTAGGCATGAAAGAGACCTCATTTCATTGGTAATAAACCCCCCAAAGGGATTAACCCATTAAGCATAAAATCTCAATTTCATACTTTAAACAAGCAAATGGTTTAAACCATTTTCAAAGCAAAAATAAAACAAGAAAGAATGAAGGATGCAGAGATGGTTAAGTGCTAAAAATGAGTGATTAAAAGCATAAACAAATGCTATCAACTCAAACAAGAAGGTGTCTAGAGCCTAAAACACCAAGCTTGTGAGGACTATTGCACTACAACCATGCAAAACAAGACTCAACTGACCCAAACAGTCCAAAACAGAGCTAAAGCAAGCTATTTTAGAGGCAAAAACACGCTGGAATTAAGCTAAGCTCAGCAAGAAAAACATGTTAACATATGAAGTTAACTAGACTAGCAAACAAGACAAAATGAGGGAAGGCTAACCCCTCCAATTTTGGCTTTCAAAATGAGTTTTTCGCCACTGAAAAACTTTTAAAATTCCGTGGTTAAAAGGCCAAAAAAAATAGTTTTATAATAGGAAACAAAAGTGCGAAGGCCTTAATGACAAGGAATAAAGAGGGATGGACCAGCCTCTAACCTTTAATGGCCCAAAACACCAATTTCAGCCTATGAAAACAAAGTTTTTTATGGCTCAAAACCAGCCCATAACAATAGGAAAAGATGGAAAAACAAGTAAGCAAAGCAAGCTTAAAAGACTAGTATTATACCTCTTGAACAGAAGAGTGGTTCCAAGCAACAATTCAAGCCAAAAACAACTTGTAGAGCTCTAAGAGGGCCTTAAACAACCTCAACTCAAAGGTGATCACTTTTGGTTAAGGGTTGATATGCAAAAGTGTAGTGTAAGTAGGCAAAGCTGTAGAGAAATACAAGAGAGAGAGAGAGAGGGAAATCTAGAGAGAGAGAAAAATTTGAGTCTTAATTCTTCCAACCTTAAAACATGAGAGAGGGCTTCTCTATATATAGAATAATGAATTCCATACAAAGAGATCCAGCCTTCCACGTGTGGACAGATGCAAGCCTTTGTGCAACCAACTAGCACAGCTAGCACAAAATATCTACAGAAAACACTGGTGGCCGACCGACTATCAGTGATGGCCGGAAAGGCATCATTGATGGCCAGCAAGGCACATCAATGGCCGACAGGCCAAAAGCCCTAGTCGGTAGCCCTTATAGATGGCTGGCAGGCCACCAAAGGCTATAAGGAAGAGAGACCAGGACAAGGTCCAAAAAAGAGACAAAATGGATGTAGGGTTTGGAAGGCTCAAACCTGTGGCGTTCCGCTGAGGACTTTGAGCGCTTGGCGAGCAATCAAACTCATGATCAGATGTACTTGCAAGAACATCCAAGTCTTGAAGGGCCATAAAAAATGAGGTGTCTTCAACATGCCTGTTGAATGTGAGGGGCAAGCTTCTCCAGACACTGTCAGAAAATTCACTTTTAGTGGAGTTTAAAAAATGCCGCTATAGGTACTAAAAACGTTGCTAATTCTTTTTGTGGCGTTTAGTACCAAACGTTGACAACGCGGCCGTCGCTATAGCTTTATGGCGTTTGAAAATCGTCGCTATATTAGTATAGGTGGCGTTTTTAAAAACGCAACCAAATGTCCTACCCTACCGGTACTATGACATCACTAGGATATTTAGCGACGTTTTTAAAACGTCGTCATATCTTTTTTTTTTTAAATCTGAAAGGTTTAGGTGGCATTTTTAAAATGTCGTGATATCTTTTTTTTTTTTTTTTTGAAATTATGCTAATTTTATGTGAATGAATTAAAAAAAATACCTATAATGAAATTGAATAGCACTAAAAATGATTTTGGCTTCATTTTTGTCAACAATTTGCGCCAGCAGCGCGCTGGAACTCATTTGGGCAAAGTTGAAGGCCCCTATTGACTTTCACAGAAGCAACCAAATGAGGTAAGAGGCATTATCTCAACCCTCCACTATAGCTATCATATGAATCCTCAAGTTCTTTCAAAAAGTATACTTTGAAATAATAATTACCAAAAAAAAAAAAAGCTTCGAAGTAAAGTTTTTACAAAATGTTTTCCTAAACAAATGTTCGTACATCAAGCTTCAAATCTTCCCACAACTATCGATCTTTTTCATAGTACAAACATGTGCTATCAAGGATATCAAAAAGGAAAGAAGTAACCTCCATATATTACATGCCATAATATCCAAAAGTTGAATGTTCCAAGCATTCATCTCCATATTCCATCATACAATCCATTCTATCCAAGAAAGATGCTCATAAGACCTGTTTTCATCAAAAACATAATCCATGTTAAAGTCAACTAAACAAAAAATAAAAAGAATGTCCAAAAACAAATGCATCTCCTTATGCGGTCTAATCTAGGCCTCAGTTTCCTCTCTCTAAACTATAGGTGTGAGGAAAATGTGCCCAGTAGAATAATTTTAGCAAAAGTAAACATCAGTATAGTGACATGTCTAAGTGTACGAGATATGGGAAAAACATATTAAATCTTTATATCTCACTATGTATGTCAACATTCCATTTTATTACCATCATAAGCATTTTCTTGCCATTTCATTACAACAGTGATCCCACCCAATTCCAATATATCATTTCAGGTTCCAATTTCCATATCCAACTCACACATTTACACACACCCATACTCATAATCACACACACCACAGACAGATACTCTACAGTCTTATTTTCTCCTCCTATCATACAGGCTTCATGATAGCTATAAAAAATAAAAAAATAAAAAAAATAAAAATAAAAAAATAAAAAGAAGAAGAAGAAGAAGAATAAAGGGCAATCCATTTCCCAAAACCCTTTTAACTATTATGCAAATTTTCATGTGGGCTCATTATTGAACGTTTATCAAAGGATGACCAGGAATACAATGAATTGTTGTTTTGTGCAGATTTTCCAAAATTTGGCATCTCCAATTGACAAAGAGTTGAGCGGATGTTCTAATTCTCTCCTAGTGACTACATAACACTAAATTGGAGTATGATAGTAATTATTCTACTATTCTCTCTCCTCTAGCTGTTGTTTTTAAGGTTTATTTAGCAACTACATTTTCCAAAAGTATACAATATCTATTCTACTCAGAGCAATTAGGAAGTTGCACAGTTATGTCCAAAAGTTTACAACACATAGAAATTATTTCCTAGAAATAAAACTAAAGTAGTCAAGATAGAACTTGTCACCCCCTCAAAAAAAAAAAAAAAACATTAAACCCAACAATTTAGACATACATCGATATAAAAGATAAATATTCTTCTATTCATCAGAGTAGTTCATTACAATGAGTATTACATGTTAACAACAAAAGCAAATGCCCTACGGGCTTATAGCTTTCCAAGTTAACACTTGGTTACAAAAAGAGAGTACTAACTCAAATACGCATTAAGCCCTTGGCTTGAATTTACATGTAATACATCCAAAAGATAACAAAACGACAAAAGTCTGTCTGTCTCTTGCCTCCCAAGCTATGTCCTTGGAGGTGGCAGGCTACCTGTACCTGAAAATGATGTCCCATAAAGGGTGAGCCACAGCCCAGTAGAAATACACTAACCCAGCTATGAACAATGACTAAAAGATTAGCAGTTGATAGATGGTCAACACGGATACATCCACACATATCACATTCCAGTTTTATGACATTAAGTCCATGTTACATTTCACTTCCCATTTCTTTTTCAACTTTGAGTTTGAAAACATGGCTCAACACCTAGCCAAATAACTTAATGAGATTAAGACTCATCTTTAAAACACTTTCGAAATTCATGATGGATACACATTTTAATGCTGTATCGATAACACGTAAACCATTTCCACACTTTACGAAAAATACATATTTCAGTGTTGTATCAACATAGCATAGAACCACTTCTATACTTCACAATTGATAACGATATACGTTTTAGTGCTATATCAAATCAATTCGAACACTTCCATAATCAACACTTGATACACGTTGTACTGCTGTATCAATGTCACACAAAAACCCGATTTAGAGGTCCATCCCCTATCTTCCCCTAAACCGTGGAGTACATCCCCTATCTCCTCCCACACAACACATGTATATAAACATAGATCATATACAATCAATCAATACATAAAGTTAATGTATTATTCCAGTCGCTATATCCGATAGCATACTCAATCGATTAGTTTTAGTTTACTTAATCATCATGCATTGTCTACAACAATCAAGACTATCCTCCACCGATAACCCAAAACAGTTATTTCTAAACAGAAAATAAATACATCAAATGAATATATCATCAACATTCCAACTAGGTGAATGATAAAGGAATCCAGCTACACCCTTTAATCCCAAACAATTCCAATTTCAACATTTTCAATTCAATTCTTCATTTCTCCAAATTAATTATACAAATTAATTTAACTATGTAATTAGGGCATTCTCCTATAAGTTACATAACAACCCTAAGGTTCCATTTTCATCCATAATCCATCATTTAACTCATTTCTCTATGCCAAATATGCATATTGGTTTATTATAAATAAAACCCCATCTTTCGTAGAATTACGCAAAAGGCCCAAACTCTCTCCAAATTACTCAACAACCCCCAACATCTCAAAACGCTAAAATTCAAAGACAAAGCTCATAAAGAGGAGTAGGATATCCCTACCTCAAATTCGGAGCTCAAAAGAAGAAGATGACGAAACTCAAAGTGCTCCAAAACTCGATATGCTCGGATCAAAACGTAGCCCTCGACGATCAACACAACTTTTGTAAAGGCCAAAGGTGAGGAAATAACTCCTACTAGATCAATACCTAGAGAAAAGGGAAGGGTTTAGAGAGAGAAGCTCTCTAATGGTATCTTTTGAAAAAGTAAGAGAGAGAAGAGATGTGAAAAAGTGATTCAAAAATGGAATCCCGAAGTTGTTATAAAAATCGCCTCGCCGAAGCGTGAAAACCCCGCCGAGTGTCACTCCTGCTCTCGCCGGCGCCAAAACTCCTACACAAGCGGCGGATACACACTCCCAGAACTTTTGCTGGACCAGGTCCCCGCTCGAGCGTCACACACAAACTCACGCTCGAGCATCAAAACGCCCGCTCGAGCGTCCAATACTGCAGAGGAAATACTGGGAGATAGAAAATCACACTCGAGCGTCAAAACAACCGCTCAAGCGGATAAGCAACAACGAAGGGCCCGCTTGAGCGTCAAAAGCTCCGCTTGAGCATGAAGGCAAAAATCTGGGCAACTACTATTGGTTTCTAAGTTCAACCAACCTGTAACAAACCTGCCCAACACATCCTGTAACTCAAATACAAAGTACGAAAGGATGCAAACAAGATATAAGCAACTACTAACATCCACGGAAACAAGTCCGGATCACTGTACACAAGGGGTAAAGACCCGGGATTGCTATAACCTCCCCCCCTTAAAGAATTTCGTCCCCGAAATTAAGCACAAATTTTCAAAAACAAGTTTTTCTCCGTTTCCAACAATATTACTTTTTAACATTAAACAACTTGACCCATTACCGGTCATTCCATCTCTTAATAAGAGGCATCTCACAGTATATATATAACAATATGCACTATCAACATGCATTTCTCTTCCATTTCAACAATTTCATATCATAACTAATGTTCATGATACATTTCCAATTCTACAATACTCAACACATGCAATGTTATATCAAACTTCCATTTTAAGGCAAGTTTCAAAATGCTTTCATTAAACCAAAACATAAACCATGTTTTACAACCTAAGATATATTCAATACTCTTAAGGTTCAACAATATAACAAAATATACAATACATGCTCAAACATCCACAAATAGATCCGAATATTTCACTCGAACCTCCAACTCACGTTCCCAAGTGGCTTCCTCCACTCCGTGATGTTTCCACAAGACTTTTACCAAGGGAATGGTCTTGCCTCGCAAGACTTGATCCCACCTATCCAAGACCCGAACCGGTCTCTCCTCATACGAGGCATCCTCATCAACCTCTAAGTCGGTCCAATCCAATACATGCGATGGATCTAGCTCATACCTCCAAAGCGTACTCACATGAAACACGTCATGAACTCCAGATAACTGCGGTGGTATTGCTAAACGATAGGCAACCTCACCAATCCTCTCAAGGATCTCAAAAGGGCCAATAAACCGAGTGGATAACTTCCCATTCTTCCCAAACCTCATCAATCCCCGCCTAGGTGATATCTTTAGAAAGACATGATCACCCACCTCAAATACCAAAGGTCGTCTCCTACGGTCGGCATAAGATTTCTGACGACTCTGGGCTGTAACAAGCCTCCTATGGATAAAATCAACTTTCTCCATCGTTTCCCTCACCAACTCCGGACCCAACAATGGTGCATCACCCACCTCGGCCCAACAGACTAGAGACCTACACGGTCGGCCATACAAGGCCTCAAACGGTGCCATACCGATACTAGACTGGAAACTGTTGTTGTAGGCAAACTCCACTAAGGGCAAGTGCCTCTCCGACGTCCCACTAAAGTCAAGGACACAACCCCGAAGCATATCCTCAAGGATCTGAATAGTACGCTCGGACTGCCCGTCAGTCTGAGAATGATAGGCCGTACTAAAGGTCAACTTAGTACCCAAGGCACTCTGCAAACTCTGCCACAACCTAGTAGTAAAACGAGGATCTCTATCTGAGACAATTGTCACTGGGACCCCGTGCAACCTCACTATGTCCCGAATATACAAGTCGGCAAAATGATCTACCGAATCTCTCACGCGCATAGGGATAAAGTGCGCCGACTTAGTCAACCGGTCTACAACCACCCAAATAGCATCACTACCCCGCTGAGTCCTCGGAAGACCTACAACGAAGTCCATAGTGACATGCTCCCACTTCCACTCGGTAATAGGCAAGGGTTGTAACAAACCCGCTGGCCTCTGATGTTCGGCCTTCACTTGCTGACAAGTAAGGCACTTTGACACGAAAACTGCCACATCTCTCTTCATACCCCTCCACCAAAACTATCATCCCAAATCACGATACATCTTGGTGCCTCCCGGATGCACCGCAAGGCGTGAATGGTGAAACTCTCGGAGTACCTCCTCCCAGCAAGACTCCGGCACAAACAAACGGTCTCGGTTTCTCACACTCAGGTCGGGATACACCGTCAAACCCTTCTCAACCTTCCCGCTGGAGATCTTCTCTCGGAGGGATTCTACCTCAAGGTCACCTCTCTGTGCCTCTAACACTCGAGTCACAAGTGTAGGCTGAGCAACAACAGAAAATAAGGTCAGACCTCAACGGATTTGCCCGTATAAATCAAACTCGCCAAGCGCACCTAACATCTCCCACTCCCGGATGGCTATACAAGCTACATCACTAATGGATTTCCTGCTAAGGGCATCGGCCACAACATTGGCCTTCCCCGGATGATAGTGCAACTCGAAGTCGTAATCCTCAATAAACTCCATCCACCTCCTCTGCCTCAAATTCAAGTCTTTCTGTGTAAACAGATATTTCGGACTCTTATGATTCGAGAACACCTCGAATCTCTCACCATAAAGGTAGTGCCTCCAGATTTTCAAGGCAAAGATCACTGCTGCTAGTTCTAGGTCATGTGTAGGGTAATTCTTCTCGCATATTTTCAACTGACGTGAACCATAGGCTACCACTTTCCCCTCTTGCATCAACACACAACCCAAACCCTCTCGTGAAGCATCACAATAAACCGCATAACCCAACCCTCTCTACGGAATAATCAAGACCGGAGCGGTGGTCAATCTAACTTTCAGCTCTTGAAACGACTTTTCACAAGCCTCACTCCATACGAATTTGACTCCCTTCTGAGTCAGTCTAGTCAACGGTGAAGCTAACTTGGAGAAATCCTTCACAAACCGGCGGTAATACCCAGCTAATCCTAAAATCATGATCTCAAACACACTCTTAGGCCGTGCCCAATCTTGCACTGCCTCTATCTTGGATGTATCAACAGACACCCCTTCCCTGGATACTACATGGCCTAAGAACTTGACTTCTCCTAGCCAGAACTCACACTTCCCAAACTTAGCATACAACCTATGGGCTCTAAGCAACTCAAGCACCACTCTCAAGTGTTCCTCGTGCTCCTCCTCCGAAGCCGAATAGATAAGAATGTCATCCATGAAAACGACTACAAAACGATCTAAGAATTCCCGGAAGATCCGGTTCATCAAATCCATAAAGACTGCCGGTGCATTGCTGAGCCCAAATGGCATCACCAGAAACTCATAATGGCCATACCGCGTACGGAATGTCGTCTTCAGAATATCCTCCTCTCTGACCCTCAATTGGTGGTAACCCGATCTCAAGTCTATCTTAGAGAAACAACGAGAACCCTTCAACTGGTCAAACAAATCATCTATACGGGGCATAGGGTACTTATTCTTAACCGTAGCCCGATTCAACTTCTGGCAGTCGATACAAAGTCTCAAGGCACCATCTTTCTTTTTAGCAAAGAGGGCCGGTGCTCCCCACGGTGAAACACTAGGGCGAACGAAGCCCTTATCCAGTAACTCCTGGAGCTGAATCTTCAACTCACTTAACTCGGCTGGGGCAAAACGGTAAGGTTCCATAGAAATCGGCATCGTGCCGGGCACTAAATCAATGGAGAACTCAATCTCACGGTGAGGTGACAAACCAACGAGATCCTCGGGAAAAACATCCGAATACTCACAAACCACTCTCGGTAATACAATCTGGGTCTCATCACACTTACCACTCAAAAGGCTAGCAAGAAGACCACTAAGCTCACTCCGCCCTTGCGGATCATACGTCGGTGGCAACACACTACCAACCCGATCCCCCAAGAAATAAAAATACTCCCCGCTCAAGGTGCATACTGTGACCCTCTGGCGGTAGCAATCGATAACAGCCCGGTATGACGATAGCCAGTCCATATCCAAAATAACATCAAAACCCTTCATGGGCATAACTACAAAAGGGAATGGAAGCCGATGATCGGCAACCTCTATAACACAACCTCTACATCCGTGCTTCAAAATCAATTCACCCCCAATAGGTGATACAACACATATAGGAGATGCTAATTGTGCCAACTCCAATTCCAAAACAGATGCAAATGCAGCAGATACAAAGGAATGAGACGCACCCGTATCAATCAATACACTAGCAACCGAGTTGCAAAGGTACCTCTCACAACCGATGGAACTGCATTAGGTCCTCGCTGTAACAAAGATACACGCACCCAATAAGCCCCTGATCCACCTGCTTACCTCTCAGAGCATACGATCGCTGCACAACTGGGACGATGAAGTCCCTTGATTGGCCCTCGAGGCCTGCACTGACTGAGCTGGCTGAAGACTCTGCCTCTGCCCAGATGCACCAGATGTGCCACTCAACTGCGGGCAAAACCTCTTCTGGTGCCCCGCCTGACCACACTGATAACAAGACAAAGTGGTGACCGCCTCGACTCGCTCATGGGTTCAGCCGAAGAAGAAGCAGCTCGCTGACCTCCTCCCCTCTGTGGGCAAACCGAAGCCTTGTGGCCCAGCTGACCACACTTGTAACATGTGAAGTCCCCTTGATTGCCTGTCCCCGAGCCTACACTCGGCACTAGAAAGGTCGATCTAGCAACACCACCCTGAGACTGCTGAGGGTTAGCACCCCTCTGTCTCCTGCCATCACCCTGACTATCCTGGCTCTTCTTGGAGCCCCTCTGTCTCTCCTCCTCCTGCATCATGATCTCCATATGGGCTGCCGCATCAACCAAGCGCCCATAGTCTCGGATCATAGAACCACCAACTCTCATCTTGAGGCCGCGCCTCAACCTTTTCTCAAACTCGATACAGCGGAGTTCCTCGGACGCCACAAGTTCAAAGTCAACTCGACAAGCTAGTAAAAGCAGCCTCATACTCGGCCACTGAAGAACTCAACTGTAAAAGCTGGCAGAACTGATCTCTCAACTTCTCTCTGACTGCTGGAGATAAGAACTTCTCCTGGAAAGCACCCATAAAAGCCTCCCAAGTGCCATCCAAACGACTCTTCACAAATTTTCACCACTGACCTGCATCCCCTTTCAGCTGGAAGGATGCTAAGGTCACTTTCAATGATCCGTCCTCGATGCCAAGCATCTCGAACGTCTTACTCATCTGCTCCAACCACTCATCCGCCTTAAGTGGCTCCTTCGAATCCCCAACAAACTCGTCCGGATTAGACCGGAAGAACTCCCCCTTCAAGAAGGAAGGCCCTGCCTCAGCAACCTGGGCCTGCACTGGAGCCTGAACTGGATTCTCAGCTCTAAGAATTCCTATAGACTCCCTCACAACATTGGTTATCCCTTGGGCTAAAGTGCCCATAGCCTCCTAACCTGCTGGCTCAACCACATTGGCTGGCCAACCCCCTCCTGTTGTGCCGGAACATCATCCGGTAAAGGCATCTCCTGCCTCCTAGGCCTACCTCGCCTACCACCTCGTCCTCGTCCTGACATCCTAATAAAGGTAACAGAGAACGTTAGCACATTCACAAATGTGCCGAAGATATAACACTCACGTTCTAATGCATGGACAACTGTAATTCACTCCACGTAAACACATAAACACATAAGCACTAACGAATTTCATTTCCGGAAAATGATAGTCCCGAGGCGTTACCAGAGTTCCGGTTAGAAACAGCATTGATCGGGTGCTTTTCCAACAAGACTCACAGAAACCCAAGGATCCAATCAACATCCTAGAAACTAAATCCCATACCCAAATAGTCACATGAACATGTTATCACATAAACACATTACACTACACTTAAGCCTCTAACAAGCGAGACAAACCCATTGTGATACTAATCACTTCCCACGTACCCAAAGAATTCGAACCCGGTACGCTCTGATACCAAGTTGTCACGCCCTCAAAAAAAAAATAACATTAAACCCAACAATTTAGACATACATCGATATAAAAGATAAATATTCTTCTATTCATCAGAGTAATTCATTACAATGAGTATTACATGTTAACAACAAAAGCAAATGCCCTATGGGCTTACAGCTTTCCAAGTTAACACTTGGTTACAAAAAGAAAGTACTAACTCAAATATACATTAAGCCCTTGGCTTGAATTTACATGTAATACATCCAAAAGATAACAAAACGACAAAAGTATGTCTGCCTCTTGCCTCCCAAGCCATGTCCTTGGAGGTGGCATGCTACATGTACCTGAAAATGATGTCCCATAAAGGGTGAGCCACAGCCCAGTAGAAATACACTAACCCAGCTATGAACAATGACTAAAAGATTAGCAGTTGATAGATGGTCAACACGGATACATCCACACATATCACATTCCAGTTTTATGACATTAAGTCCATGTTACATTTCACTTCTCATTTCTTTTTCAACTTTGAGTTTGAAAACAGGGCTCAACACCTAGCCAAATAACTTAATGAGATTAAGACTCATCTTTAAAACACTTTCGAAATTCATGATGGATACACATTTTAATGCTGTATCGATAACACGTAAACCATTTCCACACTTTACGAAAAATACATATTTCAGTGTTGTATCAACATAGCATAAAACCACTTCTATACTTCACAATTGATAACGATATATGTTTTAGTGCTATATCAAATCAATTCGAGCACTTCCATAATCAACACTTGATACACATTGTACTGCTGTATCAATGTCACACAAAAACCCAGTTTAGAGGTCCATCCCCTATCTTCCCCTAAGCCGTGGAGTACATCCCCTATCTCCTCCCACACAACACATGTATATAAACATAGATCATATACAATCAATCAATACATAAAGTTAATGTATTATTCCGGTCGCTATAATCGATAGCATACTCAATCGATTAGTTTTAGTTTACCTAATCATCATGCACTGTCTACAACAATCAAGACTATCCTCTACCGATAACCCAAAACAATTATTTCTAAATAGAAAATAAATGCATCAAATGAATATATTATCAACATTCCAACTAGGTGAGTGATAAAGGAAGCCATCTACACCCTTTAATCCCAAACAATTCCAATTTCAACATTTTCAATTCAATTCTTCATTTCTCTAAATTAATTATACAAATTAATTTAACTATGTAATTAGGGCATTCTCCCATAAGTTACATAACAACCCTAAGGTTCCATTTTCATCCATAATCCATCATTTAACTCATTTCTCTATGCCAAATATGCATATTGGTTTATTACAAATAAAACCCCATCTTTCGTAGAATTACGCAAAAGGCCCAAACTCTCTCCAAATTACTCAACAACCCCCAACATCTCAAAACACTAAAATTCAAAGACAAAGCTCATAAAGAGGAGTAGGATATCCCTACCTCAAATTCGGAGCTCAAAAGAAGAAGATGACGAAACTCAAAGTGCTCCAAAACTCGATATGCTCGGATCAAAACGTAGCCATCGACGATCAACACAACTTTTGTAAAGGCCAAAGGTGAGGAAATAACTCCTACTAGATCAATACCTAGAGAGAAGGGAAGGGTTTAGAGAGAGAAGCTCTCCAATGGTGTCTTTTGAAAAAGTAAGAGAGAGAAGAGATGTGAAAAAGTGATTCAAAAATGGAATTCCGAAGTTGTTATAAAAATCGCCCAGCTCGAGCGTGGAAAACCCCGCTTGAGCGTCACTCATAGACTCCCACTCGAGCAGCGGATACACACTCCCAGAACTTTTGCTAGACCAAGTCCCCGCTCGAGCGTAAAACTTCCCGCTCGAGCGTCACACACAAACTCACGCTCGAGCGTCAAAACGCCCGCTCGAGCATCTAACACTGCAGAGGAAATACTGGGAGATGGAAAATCATGCTCCAGGGTCAAAACACCCGCTCGAGCAGATAAGCAACAACGAAGGGCCGGCTCGAGCGTCAAAAGCTTCGCTCGAGCGTGAAAGCAAAAATCTGGGCAACTACTATTGATTTCTAAGTTCAACCAACCTGTAACAAACCTGCCCAACACATCCTGTAACTCAAATACAAAGTACGAAAGGATGCAAACAAGATATAAGCAACTACTAACATCCACGGAAACAAGTCCGGATCACTGTACACAAGGGGTAAAGACCCGGGATTGCTATAGAACTAATAGAGTACTAGAAAAATGGACTGCCAAAAAAACAAAGACAAGAAATGCATGAAAATAATTAATAAGAAATAAAACTAAAGCAAGGATGGAACTCTTAACATAATGCTGGAAACAAACTTACATAGAATTCTTGCTGAAGGCAGCATGTATAAAAGCCCAAATTGGATGTGATACCACATCTTTGAGATGAGCGAGATTAATTGATAAAGATAGGTTTTAGTATCTTTTTTTGATAAAAGCATACTCCTTCTAGGCAAGTGAATACCTAATAAGCAGGAAGAATAAAAGATAATAAGTCAAATTCGAACAAGAATCCCTGGAAGTTACCTGAACAACTATAGAAACGAGAGAAAGAAAAGGAAAATGGAAAAATAAAAAAGGGTTGCAAACTTCTAAATCCAAGTGTTATCTTCTTTGGGAGATTCTGATGCAATATGCATATCAAGCATTTTCTCCACCTATCAGCTTTCTATTACAAATGTCTGTCACAGAGGTGCAATCTGCAATCTTACTTGCTCAAACTTCATTTATATATTTAACATATTGATTCCACAAGGAACGGGTGACATGATAACATTATTTTGATATAAGAAGAGCAACATAGACCAAAATGAATCCAGTTTACATGGCTAAAGAAAAAAAATTTGTGGGATAAAAAGAAATCTTCGACACCAAATGAAAATCAATTAAGAAAAGAATCAAACAAAATTTCTTCACAAGAACTTCCACTTCAACTCTGGAGAAGCATGGCATGAAATAATGGTTCATTAAACTATACTCTTATTTTTGTCCCCAACACCTTACTTTGTTTCCAAAGTCAAAAAATTCACCACATGTGCACTCAACAATGCACTCAATAACTTTGAGCTCTCCACTAATATTATCCTGTGGATTAGGGGTAAAGAAAGTTGATAAGCAGGAAAACCAAAAGAGAGGTGAGAGAGAGAGAGAGAGAGGTGGTTAAAAAACCTAAAATGATTACCTTTATTGAGTAATACAGGACAAAAATATTCAGTTCTTTGTATGAGCACACTCCTTGGAAATAGCAAGGATTGAATGTAACAAAAATTTACCATCCTCATAGAGGACTCAGGGAATGCTTCACTTTTCCAATAAAAATAACTAACATGATATTATACTCTATTTCAATAGTCTAAAAAAGAAAAAAAAAATACTATTATACCACATTCTGAAAGAACTTTAATATTACTCATGAAGTTCAAAATCATTTTGAATAATTCTAGAATGAAAACTGTGGCTTCCTAGTGAATGATGTACATGAATATATTCCCCATTTAAAATCTTTCCTCTTTTTTTTTTTTTCCTTACTCGTGGGACATTACCGCATAAATGGCAATACAGTTAAAGGAAAGTGAGCCATATGATCACATTGTTTGTAATCAGTGAAATTAATAAAAATCCATTTAGATTGAGACCCAAACAAAACAAAACTAGACATCAAATTAAACTTTTTCAATTAACCCAGCATCAAATTAAACAAATTGAACTAGACATCAAATTAAGCTTGGCTGAGTTGAACTGGGTTTTTCTAACAAACATCCCAAGAATCAACTAACTATTTCTTTTTGGCAGATCAACAATAATTATTGATTTATTTTCTAATGGTGTGTTTTCTTGAGAAACAAACAGAGATTATCGAAATTTTCAATTACAGAAATAAATAAAATAATGAATGAGCAGTAGACCAAGCCCTTATATGATCATTACAAGTAAATCAAATGAAAATATAAAGGGGGAAAAAGAAAGTTGGGTTTAATTAGGGTTTAGTTTGACCTTCCCAAAGATCCATGGAGTGGCGTGAAGAGCTCTAATGTAGCAAATCAGTGAGATTCCGAGATGGGATGAAATATCATAGCTTCACATACAAATATTACAGATAATATTAGAACCAGAAATCCCAAATTTCTGGCCATTGCCTGGGGAAAATGAAAACAAACAAGGATAAAGAGAATTTGAGACTGGAAATTTGCAACTGATTATATATATAATCAACCATAGACAAGCATGTTCTAAACTGATTATATTTCAACTTTGGTGGTGACATATTTCCTTTCTGCAGGGTATGCTATCTATTTGGATTTTTTTTTAGTTGAATTCAATAAATCTATTGGGATGCATCAAATGTTGGATCCTATTCCCTATTTACTAGTGTTGAATGTACGAGTCATTTTCTCCATGACTCCATCTCCATGTTATTATTTACATGCCAAATACACCAAATCCTCGCCATTTTTTTTTTTTTTTGTACATAATATTTAAGCTCAATAGACCACACAAGAGGTACACAACTATTGTGGGAGACACACACCTCAACATATAACAATACCTTTTTGTAGCGAGAAAGAGATGGACCATCCTTTGCAAGGCCAGAAAAAAGAAATATGGAGGAGAAGAATGAGAAGATGAAGAAAGTGAAGAAGATGAAAATGTGTTTCCCACAATTGTAGAAAGTCCATTATTCAGTTGCTTAAGAAGATAAGAATAGTTGGCTACTAAAGTAACAAAACTACTATCAAAAGACAACAATGACTTAAAAATAATAGTAATAATAATAAGAGAATGAATAATAAATCTTTACCACGGTGGTCCTTTTTGCCTCATCCATCAATGATGCACCAGCAAGCATTTCATTAATGTCAATTCCTTGAAATAAGAATCTATTATAAATAATTATGGATTCTTTCCAATGTCGAGAAAAAAAAAAAAAAAAAAAGACAATGTAATTATGGAAGCAACAAACCTAGAGAACAAAATCTGTAATCAAACTGGTTTCTTGGCCAGACACAGCTGTGGCTTTCATGAACGCATTGATCTCAGGGTCGAGCTTAATACCGCTTCTTTCTCTCGTCTTGACAGCTCTACCAGCATTTCATACCTTGTTCCAACTCCCAAGCAACGTCCTGAGAAATCTAATCTCTCACGAACAGTCATTTCACCATAGTGAAGATCATGCTGGCTGATATAAGCACTCATTCTCTACGGAACAAATTCCTTAAACTCTCTACCAAAGTAGGTGGCTTTTCCAGATATTTGTCCACAATCCCAATATAATCAAATAATCAATATGTTGAAAAAATACCGTGTAGGAAAAGAAATACATGGAACGAAACAGAAAATTTGGGAGAGAAACAAATGAGAGAATTTAGAGAGCGTGACAAACCTTTAGATTGTCATCAAATTTCCCTGCGAGTGCCTTTAGCAGTGTCGTCTTTCCGGAGCCAGGTGGCCCAAGAAGCAATGTCATCTTGACAAACAAAAAAATAATCGTTTAATGACTGAAGGATATTTGAGAAAATGTCGAGTTGGTTGTGTTTTAGTTTTTTGTTTTCTATTTTCATTTTCTCGAAAGCATAGAAACTTGTTTGGCGAAAAATCTTTTCATAAATTTTTTTTAGAAACAACCCCCTTTCTAGAAAAATTTCAAAAACTGTTTTAGCACAAAATGAAAACTATAGGTGTTTTGAACTTTATATTGTATTCATTTCTAAAATCACAAAGAAAAAAATAAAATGAAGGCATTTGGATTATATTTTTGGAGACCAAAACTTTCTATTTTCCAATAGATCAATCAATCAAGTAGCATTCATCTAAAATTGAGGAATTCATGAACCAACCTGGATGGTTTTATGATTCCATCGCCATCGTGAAGTATCTTGATAACCCTTTTCTTAGATCGAGAAAGCCCAACCATTCCAATGATTCCCTACTCACATTACAATTCAACATAAAAAGAACAATCTTTAGATATCACATTATTAAATTTAATATGATACACTACACTCACAGAAAGTTTTTTAAGAGAAAATAAGCAAATTTTCTGCATAGTTCAATCCACACAGCAGATATTTGAATTTTACATGTGCTTTTAGTGATAATTTTTGTGAAACTATAAACTAAGAACAAAACTCTCTTTTTTTTTTTTTTTTTTTTTTACGCAAATAGCCATTTCAGAATTCACAAGACATCAAAGTGTAATTTGAATTGCATCTTGAAGTTAAACAAAGTGTGAATCTGACTGAATTCATATGGGAAAAGAAAAACAAACAAACAAACAAAAATGAGTGTGAGAAAGAGAAGAGGAAAGTAGTAGTACCTCAATAGCATTCATGGTGGAATTGAGGAGAGTTAGAAGAGCTCTGGACCCAACATAGGCATCTCCTGCCACTGATAAATTCTGGAACCTCACGTCAATCTTTGGAATTTCTATTCCCACTCTATTGTCATCCAAACCCAACACTCAATTTAACTTCAATAAAATAAATAAAAAAGAAAAAAATATAATTATAGTAATTCATGAAAAACAAACTTTCTTTTTGGCTTAAATAGGGGGGGGGGGGGAAATGCTACAAAACCAAAATAAATTTCCATCGGTCATTCTAATAGGAGGACATTTCAACCCTAGCTCACTCCTCCCTCCGTTCTGAATAATGATTATTTTATGAGTTATTCTGATATAAAACATTCATTATTTAAAGGCCTCCAGTTGCATTGTTTAAATCCAATTCCTCAAGTGCTTCAATTAAACTAGGCAATGGGATGAGTTGCACATTTGATAAGTATGTAGTATGCAGCACTTGTGTTTGTTCTATTTCTATTTATAGAGTTGAGATGTCAAATACCTAACAATATTTGAAAGAGTGGTAGATGATTTTTTGCATTTACTAGTAAAAGTCCAAACATTAAATTAGGCAAATTAATGCAAAATGAAAAATGAAAATGATAGCAAACTACAGAATGAGTCAAAAAAGATTATTCAGAATAGGCCATTGACTCAGTAAGAAGATAAATTCAGTTTAATAATGCCAACTGCACAACTAAAATTCAACTAGTTATCAGAAATCTAATCTTCCGACAACAAATTCCCATAGTTTGGCTAAGCTACGAGCCAGATTTTAACCATACACGAGTGTAAATGATCTCAAATCCAACAGATGTCATAATCACAAGCACATTTGGCATTTTCTCAAAACAAAAACACAACATATTAAGGAGGAATGACAAAGCAAACAAAAGAAGAAATTGAACAGGTTTTCCAAGCAAATAAATACCAAATCAAGAGATAGGAAGGAAGAGCTTAAGAGAGAGAGAGAGAGAAATCAATACCTCGCTAGAGCTTCGAAATCAAGAGAGAGAACTTCAAAATCGAAATCACTCTGAGATGAAATCATTGAGACTGATCTGAATCTCTGAATCTCAAAGATGAATTTCTGAGAGGGTTAACAGAGAGAGAGATCTAGAGAGAGAGAGACACCGCTCTGGAGCTTCGAAACCGCTCTGAGATGAAATCACTGAGACCGATCTGAATCTCTGAATCTCAAAGATGAAACTCTGATTGGGTTGACACAGAGAGAGAGAGATCTAGGGAGAGAGAGAGAGAGAGACACTGCTCTAGAGCTTCGCAATTGAAATCGCTCTGAGATAAAATCACTGAGACCAATCTGAATCTCTAAATCTCAAAGATGAATCTCTAAGAGGGTTGATAGAGAGAGAGAGAGAGAGAGACACACACACACACACACACACACACACCGCTCTAGAGTAAAATCGTGAGAATGATGAAGGGTTAGAGAGGGTTGCGAGAGAGGCAAGATTTGAAGCCGTAAGGATTCAAAATACATATGCATTAATAATTATTCGCAGATTCAAAAGAGATGCGTGAGGTTTAACGCATCTGGAGGCATTTCTCAACGCCTTCTATTACAAAACAGTGTCGTTTTAATTAAAGAAATAGGCGACGTTTTTAAAACGCCGCTAAATATTAAGAAAAGTGACGTTTTAAAAAGTATCGTTAAAAAAATGCCGCCAAAACCCGTATTTCTTGTAGTGAGAGCTTGAGAATAAGGTAAAATGGCCTGAAAAAATACAAGAAGTTTCAATGTTGTGGAAGAGTAACTAAAAAGAGATTATCAGAGAACATATGAACGTAGCAAACCAAACAGACTTTGTTATAAATAATGCACTCACTCTTGCAAGATATCCAAGAAATGAAATGTTCCATACACTCAACAAACCTAAAAGCACCTGAAGAAATGATGCAATGACATTGGTCAGCATATTGATCCATATTGATCTAACAATGGCCTGTAATAAATTGTAGTGTATACAGTAGTATGAACACATAAAAGCAAAGTGAAAATTTAGATTTGAGAAAAATTGAAGAAGAATGAGGAATGAGAATCAGATAAGAACAGCGGTGAGGGAATTTTAAAGAAAAATGAACTGCTATGTTTTTTAAAATGGTTCCGTTTGTTACCGAATCCCAACCTTCTTCGCCGCCATCAAATCTAACCTAGATCTTAGAGAGAGGTGTTGATTAGAGCAAAAATCATAGAGATCTGAGTGCTCAAGAGATTTTTAGATCACAAAATCGAATTTGATTAAGATCTCAAACGTTAGGCATGGTCTCTCCGTCTTCACTGCCGGCGATGGATATATGTGGATCGCTCACGATGGTCAGCTCTCAACCTAGGACTCAAATCTAATTCAGATCTTAATGATCTTCTTGGATCCAGCAGAGGCACCAATGGAGGAGAAGGAGGATGAGCTGAGGTGGTGCAGTGGGTGTTTAGGAGAGAGAGAGAGAGAGATAGAGAGAGGCACCAGCGGAGGACAGAGGAGGATCATCGACGACAGTGGCGATCTATGGCAGTGGTAGTGGCTATGGTGATCTACGTCGGTGGCAGTGGTTTGCAGTGAGGTGAAGTAAGGTGAGGTGGGGTAAGGTTTGATGGTGAAGGAGAATCTATGTAAGAGGTTTGAACAAATTGTTGTGTATAAACAGAGAACAGGGGCGAGTGTCAATATTTAGTGATTTCCCTCTAAACAAATTTCACATTTATCGACTAAATTCATTTTTTGTCACAAAATATTAATATATAACGATTAAATATTTTGGTAGCCAAAGCTCAATCAAAAGTACAAATTTGGCGACTAATTTTTTTTTATCAAAAAAAATGAATATACGACGACTAATATTTTTTTAGTCACCCAAAACTTAACATTTTTCGACAAAATTGTTTGGTCGCCAAAGAATAACCATAAAAATATCATCGTTATTTGGCGACTAAATTTTCTTTTGTCGCCAAAAACTATTATACGACAACTAAAAAGAAAATTAGCAACCTAAAATATAGACTAACGGCGACAAATACATTTTTTCAGTCGCCAATAACTAATATATCTCGACTAAAACAATTTAGTAGCTATACCCTAAACCAACGCTGACTAATACATTTTTTAATCACCAAAAGTGACATTTTTGGTGACTAAATTTGGTCCAAAAGTGTAAATTATTGTAGTGTTTTTTGAGTATATATTAGTTACCATGTAATGGAAAAAAGTATGAGTAATAAAGAAAGTTCATGGTGATTTTTTGGTGTTTGATTATCTAAATGTCGATTGATAAAACTTACCTTAAAGATCTTATTATGGTGATTTATGTATTAGCTATTTTCTCTTCATCCTTTTGATGGTATTTATTGCTTTGCTCTAGATTTTCTTCAAAAGGATTATAATTTGCAACTATTATTTATTTGTGTAGGTCAAAAGGATAATTTTGTTGTGGGAAAGATTTGATTCTAGATGTAAGAGGAATTTGCAGCTTGATTTTTGTAATAGTCCCAAAATTGAAATCTTGTTAGAAATTTTTTTTCTTTTTGGTAAGAGCATTTAAATATCCAAGTGTGCTGATTGATGAATTTTAGATTTTTTTTTGTTAAAGATTGGGGTGAATTTTATAACTTAAATATACTTTTATGAACATGTATAGTTTAATTGGAATTTGAAAACATCAACTTTTATTTTTATTTTCTATTATGATGTGCTTTGTGGTTTTGTGCAAGTTGGAATGTGAATGGAATGTAAATAACCAGCTCAGAGCATATTTTATACTAATTAAATTATGAAATAAAGTAAAAAGATGGCGTTTCTATTCAAAACGCCACTATATCCTGTGACGTTATTAGTTATCTTTGACAAAATTATTTTAACAAATTTAATAATATATAGGCTTCTATGAAAACATCACTATAAGTATCAGCGACATTTATAAAACGCCTTATACCTATGGTAATGGTTGCATCAGTGACATAATGTAAAAATGCCGGTATACACTTTTGGGGGCACTTTTACCACTTATAGTGGCGTTTTTGAAACGTCAGTAAAGACAGTTTTTCCTGCAATGAGAGCACAATAAAAGTACCTATTGTTGGAAAATATTTCTTCGATAATAATTAATTTAAGAAAATAATAAACATAGAGATGAATAACTTACAAATTTTGAGATAAATCAAAACTCAAAACAAAATTTGTGATTGAGGCTAGTGTATGGACACTGTGTCTTTAAGATAGAAATCTGTCCTCTCCAATGGTGCTCAAGATCAATGGATGTTCTGTCTCCAAGATAAAACAATCACGCCAAATAATAGTAGCACAATGTACTATTGTACATCGAACAAGGTGATGCTTATGAACTCTAAAAAAAACCAAACACAAATGCAAGAGGATGAGCATAGGATAAAGGGTTGAGGACATAGAAAATTTGATATTGAAATTGGAATGAAGGACTGCTTTATATAGGCAACTAAGTGCCTCTTTCAGAATAGTAGAAAGTCGCAATGAACGGTTGCAACTGAAGAGACGTGACTAGTCAGAGAAGAGAGGTGACTGGAAAATTTGAATTTGAAATTTCAGAATTCAAATTTTTTCCGCAAAAAATTATTTGAAAATTTTAATCAATTTTGGTGCAAAAGGATAAGCAATGGGTCGACCCAACCAGTACCACACACCTGTGCCCAGTCCGATTTAGTGTGGCGTGCACACGTGTGATGATCGCTATGGCCGTAGTGATGATCAAAGATGTTTCAATTTTCCTTCAACAGAGACCAGTTCTACAAGCTTTCGAAGGTTTCTCTATGTTTTTTTACGGTTTAGGTGTGGTCGTTTATGCATTGGAAGGAATCGGAATGGTTTTATCACTATAATCAGAGATCAAAGAGAAAGATAAGTTTGGAAAAATTCTGGGTTTATCATCGCGATCTGAACATTTCAACCATCGCGATCTGAACTGTAGACGTCCCCAAACGTCCCGGGAAAAATCTCATTTTGTTCGTTGGGCTCACTACAGTTCGGACTCGATGTCACGGTTCTGAATCTAATATCGTAAAGTGCAATGCAAGATCGATAAATCACCAAAGAGTCCAAATCCGGCAAATCGTTTTGAAAAATAGATTTTTAGAAAGAAGTGTCAAACATAGACTACTTTTCCAGATACAGAGTCGCCACCTAAATATTTTATTTGGGGGAATTTAGGAAACCCTGACTCGTGCCTAAGGCCACGTGTCTGTTATCACCAAAGTTGCCTCGGCTCGAGAACTTGGGTACGATTGGGGAAGGTCACTTCGTGAGCACCCCCGCTTGCCTGATCAAAGATCGGCCACTACTAAGCATGATATCGAGTTTTGAAAACATTATGTGCTCTTATTCCAGTTATTAGCCTAGAATTACTATGTAATGCACACAGCATACAAATATAGACTGGATCGTCTGAGTTGGAGCAAAACATTTCATGTTTGTTTATTTGAAAGATGGTTTGATAGTGCTTCTCGCTAGTAGGCTAAGACGTGGATTTGCCACCCTCAGGTGGGCTTAGAAAACATGATTTTGCCACTCTCAAGTGGGCTTAAAACTCTCATTCAGTGCATTGTTCTAATTCAAATAACCCAACCTTCACCCACAGGCATTCAGGCAGTTATATCACATAAGCAAATAGCCTCATGGTAAGCATGCTATCATGGCAGTCACTTACACACATGCAAGGATGCTAAAGCATAAATACTTACCGAGTACTCCAAGCCAAAGAAAGAAGCTAATTAGAAATCATGCATGAATCCTAACTATGCTGAAATGCCTAATGCAACACATGCAAAAATGCAACTAAGATAGGCTCGGCTATTCTAAACATGGCATATGAAATGCAACAGATAACATATATTCAACTTTGAATTGAAATACAATGCAGTTAGTATGATGCGCCGAGCCCAATGCATGCAAAACAGATGAATGGATGCAAACATACGAGCATAAGGATGCTAATTGAAACATGCCCTAAACTAACCATCATAAGCAAGTAAATAAAAGGGAGAAAGACGTGGCGTTGGAAGACATACATCACACACACGCACACTTATTACAACATTGCCCTCTCTTAGAGGGTCCGAATAAATAATACACAACCGAAAGAATAACGAATTACAGCTAATTATTACATAACCCTAATTAATTAACAAATTCACTAAGATAAATAAACTAGCATGCAAATTTAAATAAAAACGGACTGCCTTAGCTCTGTTCTGAATGATAGGGATGCATGCATGCTCGGGTCGTCTTGTCAGGAAATCCATCACGATGCCCCGATTTGCCTCGCTTATGACCGTCCTCGAATACAGTACAAAGCTCCGTATACGCTGACCAGCTTTTTGCCATCGGTTTCCGATTTGCTGCAACAGAGAGCGAAAAAGAGGCATGGCAAAGTATCTTCAACATATGTATGCAAGACTACTCTCCACATCATTGCACAAGCTCCAGGGAGTGTAGTCCTCGATCCTCGTGCCACCAATCACGCATCTCGATGCATGATGGCCGAGG
This sequence comes from Camellia lanceoleosa, assembly GCA_025200525.1. Taxonomy (NCBI): domain Eukaryota; kingdom Viridiplantae; phylum Streptophyta; class Magnoliopsida; order Ericales; family Theaceae; genus Camellia; species Camellia lanceoleosa. The sequence continues at coordinate 43,133,364 of CM045766.1, read as the reverse complement.
AGTCGGATTGCACGACTCGATGTAAAATGAATGCACATATAAACACAACAAGGCCTAAACTTCATCATGGGTAATCCGGAGTGTCGGCGACTGGGAATTGAAGCACATTTCGTCACTTTGAGTACGAAACGTCCCTCACTTCCCGTGTTTGGACTAAACCCTACTCCAAACACTATGCAACAACTTAGAATGGCATGGCATGCAAACACAATGCAACAACTAGCATGCAATCCTAAACGAAATGCAACTAAGACACGTAAATATGCAAGGAGTGATATGCAAAGATGCAACTAGCATGCGCAATGCTATGAACTATTAATGGCATACTCAATGCATATGACATAATTTGGCATACACGATGAAAGATGGACTTAAACTAATATGAGTGGACCTCAGCCACACTCAAATCAGTGGCCAAACATGATGAAATGAAGCAACAACACTCATGCAAACATGCCCAAATGCAAGAGACCAAAACTAAGGCACCAAGTGCAACTCTACTGAGGCATGGCAAGCATGTAATATAGCATACAACAACACATTTTTCAGCTCTGAAATGACATACGAAAGGGTCCCGAATCATGCAAACACCTCACACAATGCATGCTAGATGGCCCAAATACCGAAATTAGTGAAGTGGATTACACTAAAAGTATGCAAAGCGATGCTCAAATGACCAAACCACCCCCAAACAGTCCCTATGCAGACCAAAACAGTAACAAATATGGACTAAAATGGTGGCTCAAAAGGTATGGAAATGAAGCTCATGTAATGGTCCGAAAATGAGGCAAACAAGCACAACTCTTAAATGCACTTAAGGAGTGGAAAACATGGGAAAATGGCACAAGTATGAAGTCTAAAATAACAGCACAATGATGCCAAGACATGCAAACACCTCTATTTAAGCATGCAAGAGGCTACAAAACTCAAGGCTAGGCATGGATAAGAATCATTCGACCACGAGGCATAAAAATAGAGCTAAGGCAGTCCAAAACATGCACAAAATCAGTTTAAAGCATGGTCAAAAAGTGCTAGAATCAAGGACCAAAATAGCATGCAATACAAGCTAGTGAAGAGAATTTACACTACAAGTATATGGAGCATTCAAGAGGTCACTAAACCAGAAAAATTCAGAGGTATGACACGCCAAATAAACCCCAAAAACCCACTGAAATATGGTCTATGCATGCAAGAATGAGATGCTCCTTTGATAGGCCATGAAGAGGGTTGTTCTACACATGCAAGAGGGACACCTAATATGGTAAAACCACCTCTGGACAGAGGTTATGCATGCCCTAAAACTCACTGAAAAAGGGCCTGAAATGAGGCTTGGAAGCATGCACACACGGTCTCCTTTGTTAGGCCAAAAATGATAGTAAACAAGACAAGGGGTGAGAAGGTCACCCCTCTCTGATTTTGGCTCTCAAAATAGTATGCTAGCCACTGAAAATCCACTAGATTTCAGTGGCTAGAAGGCCAAACAAAGCTCAATGCCAAGGTCTAGGTGAGTGGCTCAAAACAAGGTGAAAACAAGTATGCAATAGGGTAGATGACTCCCAACAAAAAAATGAACTTAAACAAATATGTAAAGGACCTCAAAATAAGAATTTTTTTTAGTTTATGACAAAGCCCAAATATGCTTGCAAGTATGGCTAAAAGATGAAGCAAAACAATGCTAAGAAAAGGGAAAGAGAGTGTTACCCTTGTAGAAGGGACTAGCAGCTTCTGGACCAAAATAGCACACCTTCAACCTCTGAAAACCAGCTCCAAGGTGCTTAGGTTGATGTTGGAGATGTTAGGCTAAGAGGTGATATGCAATGGTGCAAGAACAAGGGACTTTAGAACACCTAATAGAGAGATATAGGGAGAAGTGTATGTATAAGCCTTAAACAATTTTCTGAACCCTTGCAAGGGAAGAGGAGCCTTCCCTTTATAGACAAGAGGGCTTAAAGCTTCTCCAAGAAGCTTAAAACCAAGGTTAAACATCCTCCATACAATGGAGGATGCAATCAGGTGGCACCGGCACACTGCACCAACTCAAGGAGACAGAAGGAGAAAGCCGGGCCGACTGGGCCTGTGGTTAGCCGACCACTCCCCCTGGTCGGCCGACCAGGGTCAAAACGTTCAGGTGGTCGGTTGGCTCCTAGGGTGGTCTCCACACTCAAAGCAAGCAAGTGGTATGGTGGGAGACCAGTAATTGTGGCCCAAAAGTGAGGGAGACCACTTACCTGACAAGAAAACTAGCCGACCGGGGAAAGGTGGTCTCCATGGAGAAAAGGTGGTCTCCCAACCTTGTACCACCTTCCAAACAATGAAAATAGGGTCCATGCGAAAAATGAACCAAGACGGATGCAAAACGAGAGTTCGGGGGCCAAAACGCGCAATCGGGTGCCCCGAAAACTGACTGTTAAGCATCGAAAGTGGCGTGCAACCACGAAGGTGGTCTCCCGGGCCATAGTGTCCCTCTAGAGAGAGGAAACAAGATGTGTGCCAAAAATCGGAGCAAACGGAGAAAGTTAAGCGGTCCCGAACCGAGGCACACGGCCAATGACTCCGAAAACCAAAAACTGGTCTCCAAACGGGAACAGTGGTCTACGACCATGAAAAGTAGCCTACGGCCACTGAGAGATGGTTTACAAGACCTCTCCCTCCCTTCGGGAAGAGAAAACAGAACCTGGTTCGCAAATCGAGGCAAAGCACAAAAGAGTCCCGAGGTCCGGGGGTAAGGCTCTTAGCCGAAACTCCGAAACCTCAGAACGAGCACAACATGCGCAATCACCGAGTGCTCAATCGATGACGTCTGAGTCTTAAAGTCGGTAAAAAATGAGGTGTCTACATGAACCATCGCAATCGACAGCATGAACCCTAGCTCTCTCTCCCTCTTCGCGATCGACGCCGACGTGACAACGGCTCTCTCTCTCTCTCTCTTTCTGTGGATCAATCTGAAACCCTAGTGTTGGAGCTAGGGTTTTTAGAATTTTTTTTTTTTTTTTTTTTGTGTGTGTGTGTGTGTGTGTGTGTGGAGGTTCAGTATTGTTTTAATTAAAAATAATAATAATTAATGAATGAAAAATAATAATTGATGTTAATTAAGCCATTAATTGACACTAATTAATTTATAATGAAAAAAAAATTATACTAATTGATACTATTAATAAGTTTAGTATTAATTGATGCCAATTAAGTCATTAATTGACACTAATTAATTTATAATGAAAAAATGAAAAAACAATTTATACTAATGGATACTATTAATAATTTTAGTATTAATTGATGCTAATTAGGCCATCAATTGACACTAATTAATTTATAATGAAAAAATAAAATCTTTTTACTAAAAATGAAAAAATGAAATATCACTAAAAAAATTATATAAATTGAAAAAAATGAAAGGATTTGTCAAATGAATAAATGAATTACTAAAAACAAAAAAATGAAATATCACTAAAAATAATTAAAATGAATAATAATAAAGAATAATAATAATATGAAAAATAATGATAATAATAATAATTGATGGACAAATTGATACTAATTTTAATAGTTGATGAACAAATTATTAATAATAATAATAATAATAATAATAATAATAATTAATAATTGATACTAATTTTAATAATTGATGAGCAAATTGATAATTTTTATACTAAAATCACAATTAATAATAATAATAATAATAATAAAGAAAATAAATACATATATAAATAATTAAAATGAATATATAAAAAATAATATGCAATGAAATCATAGCATTAATATAAATTAGAACATGAATATTAATTTTAATGAATTAATAAATTAAACAAAATTAACAAAGAAAGAAGGGAAGAAAAAAAATAAAAAAAAAAGAAAGAAAAGAAAATAAGGTGAAAAAGAAAAGAAAATAAATAAAATGAAAAAAGAAAAAGAAAAAAATATATTATAAATGAAATCACGAATTTTATATCTTATAAGGGCAAAAATGACAATTATATAGCAAAAAACTATTTTGCAGCTTATTTACCAAACATTACTCTACTGCTTAAATTCATAATCTCACAACTGCACCAAATAAGTTATCAATTTATATTCACAATTGTAAGTTACAATTTATAATCAATTTTTAATAGCTCTACCAAACGGGCTATAACCTAGGCCATGCGCCACAGTAACCACCGGAAGAGGAGCCACCAGTGCAGGCACAATGGGGTTAGAAGCATTAACAATACTGTCAGTTGCCATGTTTGAATATTTATTTTTAATAAAATAAATTTAATTAAACAGATATCTTGTAGTAAAATAAATTAAACTAGTAAACAATTAATATATTAATTATTAACTGTATTCTGGAAAAATATGATTCTACTGGAAAAAGAAATATTAGGACAACAAGAAATATTATCTTTACTCGAATTAGAATCTGGGTAAAACTTCCAATTTGCAGAATTATTTGTTTTCAAACAGGAATAAGAGTTCTACAACAACTCAAATTTGGGTATACAAAAAATTTCTATTAGCAATGCACAAAAAAGAAACTCTTATGCAAGAAACCAAAAAAACAGAATCCTACCCAAATACAAATTAGGGTAAACCAACAATTATTATTTGCAGTAATCAAAAAATAATGGGGAGACTTACGTGGAGGTCTTTTTAAGTAAACTTATTATCCAATAAGTTCTATGATAATTAATGACATTTTTCATAATATATTATAAATTTTTTTTTTTTTTAAAAAGTCACTAATTGTTAATTTTCAACAACAGTTTAAAAATTTTGTCACAAAAAATGTCACTAATTATAAGTTTTAACAATAGTTTAAAAAAAAAAAAAAATTGGTGATAAATCCAATTTAGAGGGTGTCTAAGACCTTAGGCCTAGTGGATGTCCAGTGAATATTTTTTATTAGTGAGAAGTCCACCCTTTGTAAAATGATTTGGTAAGAGGTCCTTTTATTTGTCTTGAAGGACATTTTGTTTCGAATTTTACCCGTTAATTTATTTGTTGACTTTTTTATCTGATGACTTTTTTTTTTACTATCTATTCAAATTATTTTCTATTTGTTCAATTTTTTCATTTATTTGTTCAAATTTTTATTTATCTATTCAAATTTTTAACTATTTGTTAATTTTTTTTGACTATCTATTAGAAATTTTCTCCTTATTTGTTCAAATATCTGTTTAAATTTTATTAGTTGTTCATTTTTTTAATCTCAGTTCGATCTGTGGGTTCTGTCTCTATCTATTTAAAAAATACAACGGTCGATCTATCTGTTTAAATTTTCCCAAACTTCTTTTCATCCGTTGAAATTTTTTATCTATTTGTTGAACTTACTCTATCAGTCTCTCTCTATCTGTCAAAATCTTCTTCTTCTTTTTTTTTTTTTTAGTTGTTGCAATCAACCAGAAGAACAACAACAAAGTCACACACACACACACAAAGACAGACATATCAATAATAACACATATCTTATACAGATCAACAATAACACATATCTCACACAGATCAACAACCACACACACACAAAGATAAATAGATGTATTGATTAGAGATCAGAAAAAAAACACACACACATACATAAATCCAAAGATTACCATGGACAACCCAAATCCAAATCCAAGGATCACTATGTCGAAATATAACATACAGATACTGCATTTACTCGACGAGATCATAGGTTATGCTCGTTTTGTCTTTGTTTTCTCTTTGAGTGAAAACTTGTTCGACCAACTTGAGTTTACACCAAACCTACCACCGCCTACGGTGCCGTTGCCGTGAGACGCCAAAACAGATCTAACAATCATCCTCTATATATAAATATAATATATATATATATTAGATTTGGCAAGTTGTAGACCTCCTTTCCCTCGATGGTGGTCACATTGTTTGTCGATAGCAAAACCCTAGAGAAGTCGCTCTAACAATCCCTATGTGGAAGATCTGAAACATCAACAAATGTTAATGATAAGCATACACATATGTGATTAAAAAACGAACAATAATAATAAATTATAGAAATGCAAAAAAGCAAGAGTCGGCGAAATAGATTTGATTAACAAAGATGGAGATAGATTGGCACAAGAGATCAAAGATGACAAAGACAAATAGGGTTTAGATCAAGCGGATCAGGTCTGCGACCGAACCAGAGGTGTTGAAGCGGTAGCGGAAGCGGAGATCGAAGACGACGATGGTGGCGATAAAGGGTTTTCTAGATCTCTGCGACATCGGCAAAGCTATACCAGAGCAACAACCGTACCACAGAGGTTGTTGGCAGCGACAGTGAGGCAATACGGTAGGCTGCGAAGTCAGGAAAGAGAGAGAGGGAGAGAGAGACGAAGATATAGAGTTTTGGGCTGTGTTTGGTAAAGCTTTCCAATTACAATTCCACCTCTTCACGTGAACAAAGTGTTTGGATAAGATTTTCAAAAATTAATTTCATCACACATTTCAAAATACATTTCTGTTTCACGTTTGGCAGAGCTCATTCTAAAACAAACTTCCAATGCAAAACTCTCATCTTTTCATACAGTTTTTGAATTTTTTGAGTCTATGGGACATCCCCCGGATGTCCGGCCGATTGAGCACTACAGGGTTTTTCTTTTTTTTTTTTGGGTAACTTTTTCATACATACATATATGTGTTTGTGCTATTGTAGACTAATTTTCTATTGAAAGCGAATAAAAAAATTTGAATAAAAATTGAATTGTGTGTGGTAAACTGTGTAGATGCTAACAAAATAACATTCTAATTTTTGTTTGAGTCCCACATAGATAATACCTGATAATTTTTTTTGCCATTTATTTGAAAATAACAATACAATAAATAGCAAATAATTTGTGACAGCAATTATTAAAAATATAAAAATATTTTAACTGAAAAATATTTTAAAAAAATTCGAACCAAATATACAATCAAAAGTTATTTTAAATCAGTAATTGAATATTTATTTTGAAAAAAAAAATTATTGCCTTTGTAATATTTTCAATGAAAAAAATTGATTAATGTTATTTTCTGTTAATAATTAATTTTTTTAATTGAAAGAGTTTGCTTATTAATCAAAATTTTCGATAAAATTTTGAGTAGTGTTTTTGGTTATGAGTTAAAACAATTTGAATTAAGTTTTGAAAACTATTTCCAAAACTCATAACTAAACAAATTTTTTTATTTCACATGTCATATCAAACATTAAAAACTCAATTCAACACGCAATTTAAAACTCTTTTCAAAACTCATAACCAAACAAATTTTCCACACTCAAATCATAATTTCAAAACTCATAAACTCAAAATACAACTCTATTTTCAAATCATATTTAGAAAATTCTACCAAACACTACCTTGATTTTTATAGACTATGTGTGTATATATATATAGGGCATTTGGTCATTTTGTTTGAGATTGTCGTATTGGACAAGTGTTTCAACGTCTAAATCTTTGGCCAAACAAATTATAATTTATACTTTTAAACCGAGTGTCCTTTAAAAAAATCATCACAAAAAAACGTCAATTGTCAATTTTCAACTTTCAACCATAGTTTGAAAAACTTGTCACAAAAAAATGTCATTAATTGTAAATTTTAGCGATAATTTATAAAAATCGTGACAAAAAAGTCACTAATTGTAAATTTTTAAATGACATATATAAAAAAATAGTCACAAAAAATTATTTTTAGTGACGATTGTATTAAGACTTATTTTCAAAAGAATTTAATGAGAATTAAGTTCAACTATTACGACCTATTAGTAATTTACTCAAAATAATATAACTGTATACAGAAACTCAGATGCAAGAAAATAATCAAAATCAGAGTCCTATTGAAATTCAAATTTGGGTAAAACACATCATACAAATATGCATAGAAACGTTTCCACAGAAGAAATTAATTGTTAATTGAAAAAAAATACATAAATTGTATTACAGAAATAAACAAAGTCTATAAAATAAAATAAAAATTGTCTTAAAATTGTTGAAAAATATTTCTTCAATAATAATTAATTTAACAGAACAATAAATACAGAGATGAATAACTTACAAACTTTTAGGTAAATCAATACTCAAAACAGAATTTGTGATTGAGGCCATCGTATAGACTCTTTAAGATAAAAATTCATCCTCTCCAATGACATTCAAAATCAATGGACGTCATGTTTCCAAGATACAACAATCACCCTAAATAGTAGTATCACAACATACTGTTTATTCAACAAACTAGATGATGCTTATGAACTCTCAAAAAACCTAGGATGAAGGGAAGAAAAAAATTTGATATTGAAATTGGAATGGAGGACTACTTTATATAGGTAGCGAAGTGTTTCTTCCGGTATAGCAGAAAGCTGCGATGAACAGTTGCAACCGAAGAGACGTGACTGGTTAGAGAAGACAGGTGACCGGAAAACTGGAATTCAAAATTTCAAAATTCAAAATTTTCCTCCAAAATATTATTTGAAAATTTCAATTAATTTTGGGGAAAAAAATAAGCAATGTGTTGACCCAACTTGCACTCGGGCACTGGCTGCACGTGTGTGTTTATTTGGGTTTAAACCACAATGGTCTATAATTTCCCTCATTACAAAACTTGGGTGCTCTTTGGGCCCGGCCCAAAGTGTCCAACTTAGAGCTTATAAATACAGAAATCCTTCTATGTTTCCTATATGGGACAAGACATTTATGCTAACTAACAAGAACCCCTCCAAACATATTCCATTTATGAGACTCACTTTGACATCAATTTCTCATTCACTCAGAAATGGTTTTAATCATCTGAGTATATAATCTTGTTCATCACACGGCAAGGAACATGTTACCACTCAGACCCACAAAAAATAATTTCTGAATCTTACATAAATTAATGCTTAAAGTTTCTAGAAAATTAATGGTTATAAAACCATTTCTAACACTTACAATTATCAAATGAATGGTCTTTCTTTACTATTCAAACAATGGCAGACCTAGAAGGTGGCTCAGGGGAGCAAGACCCTCTGAACTAAAAAAAATTCAATTATGTATTCTTTGCTTTAATAGCTCATTGCCCTATTCACATGCTCCCCAAGTTTGGATGAGCACCTTCATTGACCTTGAAAATCTCCTTAACATGGCTTAAATGAGTAAGATATATAAAGAAACCAGATTCATTGTCTATACCTAATGTGGGAAAAACTTGTGAAGCACTAACCCAACTCAAGATTGCACGTATTGTTCAACAAACACAATTCTTCCTCTCTTCCTCCTCCTAGCTTCAATCGCCATACAAGCTCAAATAATTTCAATTTGCAGTGGTATTTCTTCTATAGGTCATGCTAATGACTGCCCATTAGGCTGTCAAAGGGGTGGAAAATGCCTAAATCAAGTTAGAATCACAAAGTTTTTTTACACATTTCAAAACACATTCATTTATTTTATACACTTTTCGCGCATTTTAATTCACCTTTGCACATTCACAGAGGCTTAACATTTTCATTCTTTTATTCATCTACTTTAGATCATTGCTGCATTCACTTCTTGCTTCAATTATTGTTGGTCTTTCAACCATGTGTAAAAATTATGCAATGTGCCAAAGGAAAAAAAAAATTAGTTTAATTACATTCTAGATCACTATTAATCATAAATTTTTAATTATTTATTGTAATTCTTAACATCTTAATCTTATTTTAATTTAATTATATTTTAGATCAATCCTTATTTCTTATTTATTTTATATTTTAATTAATTATATTTTAAATCACTCCTTCATTATATTTTTATTTTATCTTAATTTAATTTAATTAACATCTTAATCTATATTTAGGTTTGGAGAAGATGGTTGTAACACACTTTAAAAAATAGTGTGTGATACACTTTTTGTTAATTTCGATGAAAAGCTAACAGTGGTACTTTAATTCAAAATCATATGGAGACTTTCTTGTTATATTTAACCATAGAAGATTAAAGTACTCCAACCTTAAACTTTTGCCAAAAGAAAATGATAATAATAAGAAAAATTAACATGAAACCAAAAAACACCAAAGAAGACAGAATTAAAAAATAAAAAATAAAATTAAGAAGTGTCATTTAGAATCCAAAAGAACTTGGAAGCAAACTTAGGTAATTCCCATTGACTGTCATCAGTTTGATTGCATACCAAAAAAATTTGAAAACATAAATTTTGATCAAATACATATGTAAATTCTGTATGCTTTTTAATTACATATAGTCATCAATTTGATTGTCAAAAGGGCAGAGCGTGAAGATAAGAAAAATCAACAAATCTTTATTGATTGATAAGTTTGATGAAATGTACAAATGGAGCTATATACTACGGTAATTCGCATCAATAAATCTGTGTCCATTTTGTAAGAGAGAAGAGAGCAATTCTCTCAAGAAGAACTATGTTTGATTAAATGTACAAATGGTTTACACCGTTATATACTAACATGATTCTCATCAACTATCTGTAAATACTCTGTATCCTTTTTGTAAGAAAGATAAGAGAGCAATTCTCGCAAAAAGAACTGTTCATATTTTTCAACTAATAATTAAATCCTTGATTGGACCTTAAATATATTCAAAAAATTGTGCATTCAATGAATAAAATCAAGGTCCATGCACTCCAAATGTATTTTTGAGAATCATTAGCAAGCTTGAATCGTTTATCAAAAGGTAATACCTGAACTGAACCTTACGGTTTCAGCCTATCAAGTTATGGCAGGTAGAATCACAAGGATATGCACAGTCAATTTCCTTGGTCACCCTTCTTCCAAAGTACCAATCGCCTACTGCTTCTGCAATGGTCTGCAAGAAAATGACTGGTTGTTACTCACTATGAAAACTTCATTAGATTTAAATCTCATTATTATAGATGAAATCAATGATATTAATAATAGTCAATGGTGCATAAATTTTTGCAGGGACTAACCACATCACTAAAACGGCAACCTTAGATATTCTATGCTAATAGAACAAGTAATATTCAGTCATGAACTATAACACCACACAATGGCATTCTTTGTCAACTTATTACATTATATCAGTCATAGATTACGATTTCTAATTAAATTTGTACACACATAGGATTGAATCATTCTATGCATGGGTTGTAGAATATTTAACATGACTATGACGCATACCAATCTAGTTTTACAATTTTTTTGGATATGTAACTTTAGATCAGACTTTGAGAGCTGAGCATTCATTTGATAAGTGTATTTACTTGTCATTGGTGCTTCATAAATGGACAAATACAAAAGAGGAGGAGAAAAGCATGACTAGAAAATGACAGCAGCTTATTAAAGCTATCATATCCACCAAGGAAAGGGGCTAGTTTGTAAACCTTATTGTGCACTCTAGGGGAGTCTGATGCTAGCCATGTATCTTGTGACTCACTTTGGCAATGCGCAAAACATGAGTTTATGAACATCCCTCCTCTTTTTGAGTATTTAAAAAATAAACTCAAAGCTGCAAGCATATCTTTCCGGAACCCTGAAGAATAGAAATTTTAATAAACATGTCTATCATAAAGGATAACACATTAAAAATTACATGCAAAATTTATGAAAGTTTTATATTTAATATGAGAGGTATGCTCTCTAAATTGAAGATAATCATCATTAAAAAATAAAAATGAAAGGAAGAAAGAAATTTTAGAAAAGAATATCGAAAGCAATTGAAATTTAAGAATGTAAGGACAAAAAATAACCTTGCAAGATATTTGTCTGGTTTGTATTACATGCCGCCGGATTAAGCTTACAATGATTCCAATGCCCACTCAAATCAGCAGAAGGTGGCACCAATATGTGATGGAACTGTGATAAGAAAGTAGTACTCATTTTTCACTATTACCTCAGAAGCACTGAAAATATATATGTCATAGGACTTTAATTTATCTTACTTGGTACACATCATATGCTGAGTTTAAGATGAAAAATGGTGTCCTGATGTATTTTAACGCATACTGCGGAAAGAAACACTGCCAAAAAAATCATGTCAAAACCATGCCAAGCAAAGTTGTGTTTTTAAGTTGAGTCAAGGAACAAAAAGAAGCACATTAGAAATCGTACTTGTTTTGGATAATAAAGAGAACCTGTGCAATTTTTGTCTAGATTTTGTTCTACACCCTGTCAAACAATTTTTTCACACATAAACAACGATGACAATGATGAAAAACATCAAATGCAGTAGAAATTTAATAGGAAGTGTTTAATAGCTTCTGAAGGCAAATTTGGTGCAACCTTGCTAGTTTTCACTTTGCTGAAATGCACAATAAATTCCATAAAAGAACAAAAAGAAATAAAACCTTCTTTAAACAAAGATGGTATGGTGGAATTGGCAATGGCATATGGCTTGCCAAAGCATCCAACCCATCCCGCAGTATTTTAGCTCTGATACCATGCTACATTGTCTTAGATAGAACTCAACCCCAAAAGCTATCTATTTGACGTGAGAAGACCCTCATGGTTATATATTGCACATTATTTTTTTACCATGTGACATGGGACTTTCTTTCATTGTTTTCAAGGCATAAGAAAACATAAACAAGTTAGATTGTGGGCCATAAATGAACACAACACAAGAAATCGAAACACGAGAGCAGGCATGAGTGATGAGCAGGGCAAACCACAACATTTTGTTTATCATCACATAAGTCAACCTTCAGTTACTCTAAGGAATTAGCTGAGTGGTAAAAACTTAAAAGATAAGATTGAAGACCTCAAATTTGAGTCCTCAAGGGACCTGGAGGTTAGATCATTTGTTAACTTCTAGTGTCAAGACATCCCTTAGGTGAGTAAGGTAATCTTCTAAAGCCACAAAATTTTATCCTCTCTTTTCTGAGGTTTTATTGAAAAAATAAAACAAAATAAACTCCTTGTTTCAAGGCCTTCCATATGTAAAAACTCTATCTAAAGGCTTAGCCCCCCCCCCCCAAAAAAAAAAAAAAAAAAAAAAACACTCTTTGTTCAATAACCCACCAAAAAATAAATAAAAAATCTTCATCCAAAGGCCCAACAAAGTAAAAGTTCTTCTTGTTCATGAGCCCCAATAATAAAACACTTCTTATCCAAAAGGCCCACTGAAAAAGGAAAACAAATTCTTATATAAAAGCCCAATAAAAAAAAATTGTTCCTCGTTGAAAGATCCCTATGGTGAAAACAGTAAACACCACTTAATTACTAAAATAGACATGCAAGGAAAATTAATGATAGAATAAAAAATTACAATGTAATAAATTAATAAATATTATATATATATATATAAGAGTCCTATTTGAGATTTCACCCAAGGCCCCGATAGTATTGGGCTGCCACTGCTTACTATAGGGGGAGTAGTCGTTACTAAGGTGGTTTGGATTATGATATCTTGTACATTCAAATGAGGCATTTGTTTACTAGTGTCATTTTCCATAGAGTAAACTATAATTGGATAGTAATGCTTCACAAAAATAGAATAATTGAAATTTATTATCCATATCATATAAGCACGTACTATTATCTCAACTGGAACCATTACAATACTTCTTCATATGGAAAGATTTACCTGTAAAGAAATAAGATCGCTATAGAAGGATCTAATAGTGTGATTCAAACTTATGTCTCTTCTGCAAAGAAAAGGCCAAAAATTAATTTTTAAAAGAGGGAAAGATAGGATACAAAATTACAGATTAAATTTCTATTTGAAGGAAGGTACTTACACATCTAAAAAAAATCCAGCATCACTTAAGCATTTCACACTAGCGTTCAATGTTAGATAACTGGTAAAGTTGTCACAGTGCAAAAAAGATGCTAAACCTCCGGCAGAGCACCCTGAAAGCAATGCCTAGAGAAAAATAACAATTACAGTTTGGCCATCTGCTTTACTTTAAAGTAAAACGTGCATACCATGAAGGCTGTCAGACAAGCTATATTTGTTTCTCTAAGAGCATCTCTAGTGGAATAGATAAAAATGTATGTCAAAGTGTGTTATATGACAAAATGTCACCAAAGTAGGCCCAAATTTGGATGTTAAATGTTTGTTAGTTTAGATAGTGAGTGTGTGCTCCAATAGTGTAATTGAGGTATATTTTAAAGTGTATTTTACATAAGTGTAGGGGTCTACTTTAATGTATATCAATATATGGGATTGGATACTGTCAAGCTTGTCGTCTAACTTGACAGCGCATTTCATCTTAGGACTTGTTGAGTAAAATATTCATGTAAAACATTAAGATGATTTGATATTAGTAGCTATATGTTTTAATCACATTTGTTCTTTTGAAAAAAATGGACAACAATTGTAAGTCCAGGAGTAGCCATGCATTTTTTGCAATACAAATATGATTCAAACGTATAGTTATTGATATCTGATTAGCTTAATAGATATATTTTTTTTTAATGCATATTCTACTCAACGAGTAATAAAAAATAAATGGCTTGAATTACCAATTTTTTTTTTATGAATATTCTACTCAACAACTAATAAAAAATAAATGGTATGAATTACCGAGAACGGCCCAAAATGAGCTTACCAAGCCTAAACATTCTTTCAAGTTGAAATGACCAAGTTAAGAGACTCCAAACTCTAATATATAATAGGTATGGTCCCTTAACTGTCTCTCTCTCTGCTAGCTAGCTATTGGGTTCTTCATAGTTATGAACTCCGCAAACATGTTAGCTAATTAACAAATTGGAGATTTGTGTTTGTTATCAGATGTAATGGCTGGCACTAATGGGTTATTATTGAATCAATTGGAGATGCTACAAGATAAGATTCTAGGTAAACTTTCGTCTGCAGCAAACACTTGCTAATTTTCACTGTATCTTACCAAAATGAGCCATTAAATAACATCAATCGATAATCCAAACCATGACGTTTATGCAATTAGTGTTGCTAAACGCCCCCAGCCTTTAAGTTCGGACCTCCACTTTCCAAAATTGATCGCCACTTGTTTTTTCTTTAAACATCCACCACAATCCAAAAATATCCATTTCTACACTCTTACCCTTGCCACCCACTTACCTCGGCAACCCCCTTCACTTTTTTTTTTTTTTTTTTTTTTTGAACGGCAAACAAAGAAATTTTATTAGATGAGAAAAGATACAAACTAGCTTAGGGAAAAGCAGCATCATTGTCAAAGCTAAGCATCCCATCTAAATTGGCACCCAAAGTAGGACATCATGTGCATCCCCAAAGCCTCCACCAAGAGTTAGAGGTGTTCCAACTCAATACACCTCAAGACAACCCCAAAAACAAAACAAATATTACACCCTTCCACCTAAACAAGATCTAATCTGCAAAATATTGAAAAGAAAATCATTCATAGTGAACCGATAGTCCTTAGTTGCAGTTCTCAGCCATATAACTAATTTGATGATGATTGTATCCTGCAGCTCCCCCATATCTGGTTGAATATTATTAAACAAGCTATCATTCCTATGCTTCCAAATGGACCAAAGAGCAACCAGAGGAATTGCAATCCAAATCCTCCTTTTAGCTTTCGTGAGGCAGTTTCTAGCTGCAGCAAACACACGACTGAACCAGGCGCAACCCATAACACTCCCCACCACTGCAATAGACCAATCCAAACCTTCCAAACCAGAGGGCATAAAATGAGCACATGTTCAACAGTCTCTTCCTCTGATTTACAAAAGACACACAAAGTAGAAGCATTCTCATCTAGAACTCCAATCCTTTGGAGAAAAACAGAAGTTTTGACTTTATATTTCCAAGCTAGCCACCCAAAGAATTGAACTTTGGGAGGGAGATAATTAATCCAAACCAATCTACTATAGCTAACACAATCACCGAAAGCCAATACACACTGCCTATAAAGAGTTGCAACAAAGGACTGACCTGTTTGGGATGCTAACCACCTTGGTTTATCCTTGACACCCAAACTTAATGCAGGGGCTGCTCCTAACACATTTGTGATCCTGAATAGCTCTCCTCAACCTCCCACTGAAGCAAATGCCTTCTAAAATTGAGATCCCACACCACAGCTCAGAGCTACATTTTTTTTATCAACAAAAAACCAGAGTGATCCCACAACTCAGGGCAAACCCCTTCACTTACCATCACCTTTTCTCTGATAGCCCTCCTTCCCTACCATGTCCACCACCTCTGACAATCCCCCTAACCACCCCCAAACCTATTTAACATTTCGCCCCACCTTCACCTACGGTTGTCATTACGACCCCCGCTCCACTCTCTCCAACCCACCTTCCCTCACCGATGATCCGTCCCACCTCTTATTGCCACTAACCACCCTTGCAAAGCCTTCGATAGATGAATGTGGCAGGGTGGGTGGCGAACGATGGCAAGAAAGAGAGAGGCGAGAATGGGGCCTCACGATTAACGGGGGGTGGCGGGTTGGATGGCAATGGTGGTGAGAAGGAGCTGGGAAGGAGGGCGCCGACCGAAACTGGTGAGGGTATTAGGGTACGAGGTTGGGGCTTGGAAGGATAGGAATACAGATAAAAGAAAATTATATTAGGACAAAATTATAATAAATGAAAAATAAAAAAGGTAAAGGTCCAATGAAGAAAAGTGAGGCATTTTATACCAATCAACATCAAGTAATGAATCGAGATCTCTGATATAAATTATAAGTCCAATCCACCTTACTTGGCATTTGTTAAAATAATACATATTATTTTAACATATTATTTTATTTAAATTATAATCATCTTATTTAAATTATATCACATATCTATCACATTATTTTAACTTTAACTTATATTTTACGTTTTTTAATAAAAAATTAAAAAATATACTAATTTAACACTTTTTAAACAATCAATAATAATATATCGTCTCCCTTCATATCTTATATTAAAAAAATCTAGAACGATATATGAAATCGATAATTAAAATACCTTTTTGGCATTTTGCAAGCCCTTAGGGAGAAGATCAAGAATTATCGCTTTCCAAATTCTTTGCCCTCTGAAGTAAAGCAATGATGTCTGCATTTACACAATGAATATGCTCAGTTAATAGTCAGAACAAAAATTATGAGAATTGATTAAATCACTCCCTTCTCCATGGCCATTATGTCAAAATGTCAATAAAATTGTCCTTCCCCTATGAAAGATTCATCAAAGAGATGTGAAAATGACCACTATAATTGTGAGGGAAAAAATGTTGTAAATTGGACACAATCAAATGTAGAAGAAGTACGGATCTACCTAGCAAGTAAAACATGCTAGGTGAGTTTTTTAGGCAGGTAATTTTAAATGATCATTTTCTCCAAATGATTGTTGAAAATTTTTCCATATGGTTTATGAGAACATTGATTAAATAAAATGGATTGTGATCATCATACTAAGAAAATTTATGGTGCATTCGATATAGTAAAAGGATCCATAACATGGTATATTTGATCTAGTAAAAGGCATTCCATAGTGAGTCTCGCTCCTTTCCATGATAACATAGCGAGTCTTGATCCTTTCCATGATGACATGGAATTATTAATCATCATAAGCATGAAATTTAACAATAACTATAGGAAATATCTATCATTTCTAAACAGTACTCAAAAGCATATATCTAAAAACATAAATATATTTCACATTAGATATGCATGTAAAAAATGTAAATTTACACTTTTCATTCTTTAACTTTTACGCAAATTTAATCAGGGTGTTTGGCATAATGGTTGTGTGTAGCACTGCTTTTGGTGTGAATTGTCGAGTTCAGGTCTTATGAAGATGAGTTTAATACCCGTTTGTAGTGGTTTTAGTTTATTTTTCCTCTCTTACGGGGGTTGTCTGTAGCTAATAGTGGTTATTGGGTTTCAACTTGGTCATGGATTGTTAGGTTTGGTGATTAACAATTTCTAATATTGTTAGGTTAGTGGTCTATTTGAGGTTATATTTTTCATAATTCTAATTTCTCTTTTATCAATTTACTAAAACAAAAAAAATTTACTCAATTTCTAATTTAGTCTTTCATATTTTGTACTTTCACTTTTAAATATGCAAGTTGACATAACATATAAGAGTTTTGGAGATTAAGGTTTTTTTTTTTTTGATCTCTATAAACATAAATTTTGTTACAAAAAAACATTTGGGGACTAATTTCAGTTATTGTGAAGACAGACTCTAAAAGGTCGTCCCGAAAAGTTTTAAAAAAAAAAAGAGTTTTTAGTGACAAAATTTTGAAAATGTCGTTAATAAATACATTTTTAGAGACAAAATAACTTTGTCTCAAAAAGGTTTTTTTTTAGACAACTTTTGATCTCAAAAGGTTAGTAATTTATCACTGAATATTCAATTTTGTAACTAAAAATAAAATAACAACACTTTTAGTGACAAAATTATTTTGTCCCTAAAAAAGTGATTTTGTCTCTAAATTTTTTTTTTTTTTTTTAAAATCTTATTTTTCTGGCAGTGAGAAGAGAACTATGTTGAAATTCAAAGTGAAATATAAGGGTTTAATTATTGTAATTAAAAAGTGGGAAATTAAAGTAAAATTCAGGTGCCTAAGGTGAAAAGTATAATTTATCTGTATTAGATCTAAGTTGAAGAGGACAACAAGTATCTAGAAGTGCGAGAGCTATTGAGGCTAAGTTTAGCATATTATAAAAAAGTTAAAAAGTTAAAAAGTTATTCAAAAAGTTAAAAAGTTAACACTATTCACCAAAAGTCAACAATTACGGCTGTACAACTCTTAATCCTAATTTTTCCCTACAAATCAATTTTTATAATTTTTTATTACACATTTTTTCATAAAAAGTCAAAAAATTAACCCAAATATCCATATTTTCTTCTTTAATTTTTTAGTCTAAAAAGATAAAAAATACACTTATTTAGAACATCCCAAACAACTCTTGAGTTTTCCTTCAATTATAAGCATTTTGAAAGACAATCCAACCTTTCAAAACAAAAATATTTTAGTGAAATAAAGGATGAAAGTCAAGCATGACAGAAAATGATGTGGAACTAATGAAGCATGTTTCCCAAAACTTTTTTGGTAAAGAATAGTAACACTCACATATGTAATAACAAGAATAAAAATGGGAAAATACAATTCAATGTAGGTTTAAGAGAGAGGGGAAAAAAAATATAGAAGAAGAAGAAGAAGAAGAAGAAGAAGAAGAGAGAGAATTACATCTTAGTGGGATATAAAAAATTAAAAAAAAAAAATTTGCAACTCCATAGTTTTTCACTTGCACCCCTCTATTGAATGACTTGCACCCCACATGTTTTTATAATATTTTTCTTGTGTCCCACTGTGTTGATTTTTATATATTTGTAAATATTTTTTCAAAAATCCACTGAATTGTAATTCTTTCAATAAAAATAGTGAAAGAAAAGCTAGTAAGAGTCAAAACTTGTGGAAATTGAAAATTACATGGAGCAATAGGGAAAAAATTGCATTATAAATGGATTTTTTTTTTTTTTTTTTTTTTTTTTTCAACTCTGATACACTAGAAGAGTTGCGCCATGATAAAATATATAATTTTTTTCCCACTTCTCCAAATGCAATTTTCCAACTTACCCCATTATCGAACGTAGCATCTCCAGCAAAAGAAGCCCCATCACAATATCTGATCTTCACACGGTTCCAGTTGTAAAAATCTGCTCGGTTAATTAAAATCAACTGTAATTAAGTTAAATCATAAATATAATTAATTCAAAATTTTCTCCATCTCCTTATTATTAAGGGTAAATTATATTAACCTCCCTTGAAGTTTAAAAAAAATGCAGTAAATCTCACAATTTTGACATAATTACCGTAATCTTCTTTTTAGTAAGATTAAATGGACTGAAATTAATCTAAATGGTGTGGAAAAAAAATAACATAACATAACATAAAATATACATTTTCATTTAAAATATATAACAATATTATTTTTTAATCTATATATAAATAACAAATCGTTGATAAAAATGAATTAAATATTATATGAATTAAAATATCAAACAATCTCAATGTCATTATATGCCAAAATTATATTTCTCTAAATCTCAAAACAGGTAAGTATAATTACCCTATATTGACCTGTTTTGATTACCCTATACATCAGTGTAATTTTGCAATCATTATATGTCAAAATTACATTTCAAACATTATGTTACCTACCCAACTTTTATTTTGATTGCAATTGTACAATCTTATGTTCGTGTTCAATTAAAGTAACGATAATGACACATCTCACTAAAAGTGGTGTTTTAAAGCATCATTAATGAGTTGACAAACACTAAAAAAAAAAAAAAAAAAACAGTGAGTCTCGTTCATTGTCACATCACTAGCGGTGCTGTTAGAACACCATTTTTAGTGGTCTAAAATATTATTGTTAAACTAATGTGCTCCAGGTGGCTGTCTGCAGTAGTTGAGCCAGAAACATACAAGGTAGGTGATTGTCGTCTTCCCAAATATAATTTTTAACAAACAAAGGAGTCCAATGATAAGAAATCTGAGTAGTTTAACTCAAGAAATCATTATATAAAGCGCATGTCAAGCTAATTGACATAGTGACCGTTCTGTTTGTAGACTTTAAACTAAGATAATGGGCACAACAAAGGGTGATTTTGTCTTTTTACAAAGGAGTATCACTGACAAGAACAGTTTAGTCGCTAGCATGGCGGTGATCAAAGGCTGGAAGGGTTCGCAGCTGCCAATCACGTGAACGCGACAACATAGACGGTGAGGACCATGGACTTGCCGATGCTACAGCTGCTACATCACCAGACCTGTCCTATTGTCTTAAAGCCATAAAATTAAAATTTATCACATAATTTTTTATTTTTTGTATAATTTTTTAAAATTTTTATGGTACCATTGAACAATAAACAAAATAAAACACAACTTCTAATTGATATAAAATAATGAGTCTCTTATCCAAAAGGTATATTGACCCATTTAAATGTGGATCCCAACCAGGGCCGGCCCTGAGGTTTAGGGAGCCCAAGCCGACCTTTGAAATTAGGGCTTTTCTTACATTAAAAAAAAAAAAAAAAAAAAAGTTGATAAATAAAACGATAAGTTACAACAACTTTTTTATTTGAATAAAATTTTTTAATTTTTGCTTCTTTTTTCTTTTTTTCACATCAAAAAATATACTTCCTACTCTATATAATTATAAATCCACACAAATTCACAATCACTGATCTCTGCAAATAATATACTTTCAGAATTAAAGCATAACAAAAATTATAGACTTCCACTAAAGCACAAAAATTGGGTAATTTTCTAATTTAAAGAACAAATTATATAGGGCAGGAAATTAGGAGAAAAATTAGGGCAAGAAATTAGAAAAAAAAATTAGGATAAAAACTTCCTCCATTTAAATGTGATATATATATATATATAGAGAGAGACTGACGGTTTTTTCCATGTTTCTTTTCTTTCAGTGATCCACGTTCTTAGCCTCAGGGTGGGTATTATGATTTATAACTACTTTGCTTGGTTAGAGTTTTTCAAAAATACTTTTAAAAAAATTATACTTCTTGTTTTCCGTGTTTCTTTTGTTTTTACTGAATTTTTTTAATATTCTAAGCAATTTTTTTAATTTTTAGATATACCTAACATAAATATACCTAAAAAGTAAAAAATTGTGAAAAAAAACCTTTTAAAAATTCACTAAATATCAAAAATATAAAAAAATATATATATATGAGAATTCAGTATATTTTTTTTATATTTTTATGTATTTATGAATTTTTTCACGAATTTTTTACTTTTTAGATACGTCTAAATAAAGTGCATCTAAAAAAGTAACAAAAATGTTTAAAATTTTAAAAATATTTACTAAAAACAAAAAAGAAAACACGAAAATAAAAAAACTCAATTCTCAAAAAAGTTAATCCAAAAAACTCAAACCAAATACACTGAATGTGTTTCTTGTTTTTGAGCCCATGTCAGTTGGGCCTCTAATCTATCATGATATATATTTTTTTTAAGCCCCATATACAATTGGGCTTATAGCGTTTGGATTTTTCTTTTATATCTAAAACATAAAATCATATTTTGGAGCCCTATTTTCAGCCCAAATCTGACGCTCAAGGCGCAGTCCTCTTTGGCCTGCCCTCACGGCCGGGCCTGATCCCAACTTTGGAATAACCAATTAAAATTTTGTATTTTATTCATATGCAAAACGGAAATATCAACTCGTAATATGACTGGAGCAAATTTTTATATGAAACTAACAAGCACAAATGAGGTAAGAGTCAGCATAAGGTCGAGCCGGTTTGGCAAATGAAAATAGAATCCAAGCCTGTGGGCGGGATTATTCTTTCGACACGGCAAGCAAGGCTGATTTGTGGGTCAAAATCTTAGACTGAAGTCTTGCCAATGAATTTACCTTCGACCGCTTCTCATGAGTCAAGGTTAAGTCCCATATTTTCAAGTGTTTTTTTTTTTTTTTAGTTAAAAGGTGAATTACACTAACGGTTCCTATAATTTGCGACTTGTGTCACTTTGGTTCTTAACTTTTCAATTGTGACACATTTGACCATAAATTTTGAATCTTGTTCAAAATAAGGATAACTAAAGATATCATTACTTAATTTTAAAGGCAAAATCGTCAATTTGATAAAATATGAACTAATTTGACAAAAATAAATGTCAAAAAAATATTTTTAAAATTTTTTTAAAATTATCTCTACATAAAGATAAAATTATGTAAAATTAATAAATCTTTTAGACATTTATTTTTTTTTTACCAAATTAATTTTTATTATGTGTTTTAATGATGATCGTGTAATGGGTAGTTGTTAAAGCATCTCCAACAGTGCATCAATTTTTTCATCAAATTTAAGTAAAAGTTTCCTTTAATATCAAGTGCTCAAACGAAAGATTTTGGGAGTTTCATCAGAACACCGATCAGCCGGGCAGATGATTGAGTGAATGTTTGGCCGGTCGACCGGTCAGTGTAAATTTCCTTTTTTCCCTTTAGGTGGCTGACCGGGCGGACGACCAGGTGGTTGACCAGCCAGTGCAATTTTTTCATAAATTTTTGCCTTAAGATAGTCATCTGGAGGACATCCGAAGGGACATCCTGCAACGACCATGAACAGTGATTTGATGAAAGGCACATTTATCCTCAATTTGATAAAAGAAAAGTGAAATTCTCAATTTAATATCCATTTGATGCAACCGCTAGAGTAGGCAAAGAACTCATTATTAATCAAATTCAAATTTAATGAAAGGTTTGAGTAACCATTGGAGATGGTTGTCCTAAGATTTTCATGTGTAATCGATATATTTGACATTTGAAATATTTTTAGTTTTGAATTTTTTTAATTTAATAGATTGATTTAATAATGATATCAAAATTGTCGTCATATTTGATTTTTAAAAAAAAATAGAAACTAATTTTTAAAAATTAGAAAATATTTTTTTAACATTTATTTTTGTCAAATTAGTTTATATTTTATCAAATTAACGATTTTTCCTTTGAAATTAAACAATTCTATTTTCAATTGTCCTTATTTGGAACAAGTTTCAAAATTTCAGACCCGATGTGTCACAATTGAAAAGTTAGGGACTAAAGTAATACAAGCCCTAAACTATAGGAACCATTAGTATAATTCGCTCTTAATTAAATTTCCTTATTTTCCATATTTTTTGACTTGGACTCCCTATTTTATTTATTTATTATTTTCTCAATCCAGCCAGTACTCAATTTAGAGCCTGCACTCTATTATTAATTCCCCAAAACTAATCAAAAATCCCATGGGGTTTTACAATGCGCTTGGAGAACTGCTCATCGCATAAAAGAATATGGCATAAAACTTCAGCTTGTTTTATTTCTTGCCAGATTATTGTTGTAGCGTGTGTAAAGGTAGAGATGAGTCTTATATAATAGAAGAACTCTCCATTTATAAGTTTAAGTTTCTCAGTAGGTATGAGTTCTAAATAATATAAATTGGATTTTGGTGTTAGGTATGTGGACTCTTGAGTTTTTTTCTTATGAATTAGGCTAGTATTCCTGTGTGCTTGTGAGCTCTCTGATTCCTAACAACTGATATTAGAGCCGATGACAGACAATTTATGGGCAAACTCTCCTAGAACATTGATGTTGGTGGGCGTGGACTTGCACAAAAACTCTTGATGGAGTAAAAAAAATTCATGGCAACTCTATGATGGAGTAAAAGAAAATTCTGAGTGCACATGGAGGTTGGACCGTAGCAAGGTGGCTCTCTCAATAGAATATGGTGGCTCACGATTGAGTGTGTGCCGATGGCTTCAGTTGGACTCGATGTTGGTGAGTTATAGACCAGGATAAGGGGAAGTGCGTATGATCTATAATGAACTTGCGGATGATCAATCAAAATTCAATGTAGAGCAAAGAAAGGTCCGATGTTTGGTTCACACACGAGATAATTTACAAAGATTACAGGTATGTAATTGCCTTATATATTTCAAAACGAAAAAATAAAAATAAATAAAAAATTTAAAATAGCGAAAACACTTTTAGCAAATAGTTGGAGAAGAGGGAAGAGGAGTTGCTAGAAGGGATTGTCGGAATGGCTGGGCCTTGTCGAAGGGGAGAGTGGTTGTTGAAGGCATGGAAGAAAACAAAATTTTAATTTGAAAATACGTAAAAAAATAAATAAATGTTTTTGTATGATGCTTAGTTTATATTATTTTTAAATTAAAATTTAAAAATAAACATATTTAGTGAGTTGTAAAAGAAAGAAATTGTTAAAGGGAAGGAGAGGAGAGGGGTTGGGTTTGGGTCAACATCCTTTCATAGCAAAAGTCCGGGTTGAGGCTAAGTCACAATCAACTTGTGGTGCTTGACGTTATACCTTTTAAAAAAATAAAGTTTCACATTTATCACTACTTATGAGTTTTAGTGAGATGATAAGTATTTGATTCTAACAATTATTTCTAACAATATTCATCTCCTACCTAAAAAGATAAAGAAAATTCACGAATCACGATGAATGGCTAAGCATGGATAGCCACATGACACGACATGGAAACGTTGATACGATAATTTAACAAAAATACAAAACATGAAACACGTGGGATACATATGGAATACATAATTTTACATATTTTTTATATTTCATATATATGAATATATCATTCCAAGATAATAAATAAGTGTAATATAGTACTAATTTTTATAATCTGACATTATTTTTATTTTATCATCATATTTTAAGTCATTTTATTCAAATTTATAATTAATTTCGTGTAAGTCTAATCAATGAACACGTGTGTTTTTCAAGTGTCTAAATTTATTTATTTTTAGGCAAAGTACACTAATAGTCCTTTCATTTTACCCATTGTATCATTTTGATCTTTACACTTTCAATTGGCTCAATTTTGACCTTTAATTTTAGATTTTGTGTTAATTTGGTCCAATTGATAACGCCGTTAGAATTTTTTACAAAAAAAATGATCACTAAATTGGTTGAGGTTAACTCACTAAGTTGTTTAAGTTTACAATTTTGTCCCTCAAAGTATCACACGTGCCATTTATATGAACATTTTCCTTTAAAAAAATGCTAATTGTTGAACCAATTAGACCAAATTGAGACAATCAAAATTTCAAGATCAAAATTGAGTTAATTGAAATAATAGAGACTAAACACAACGGCCAAAATATAGGGACTACCAGTGTAAATTCCATTTTTTTCTTTTTTTAAATACAAGGCAAATTTGGATAAGTGTCGAACATATATAGGGAAATATTCGATGAATGTCGGTGTCTGACATAGATATGACACGGACACGCCATATATTTTAGAAACATATGTACTTCTTACGTGAATAGTCTGCAGGTTGGTTCGTGAGGCGGGCTCAAAAGTTCAAGCTCAAGCCCAGCCCAAGCGTCATTTGGGACAAGTAAAAACCGAGTAGGTCGAGCAGAAGGACACACCCTCAAAAAAGGATATGTCATATGCAAACTATGAATTTTGTAGTATTGATATCACCTTTTGTCATAATCAAAATATTTTCAATCATAATTAAAGGACCACAATGAATCACAACAAAATACCACTTGAAACATAATCAAATATTTCTTCAATTATAATTAAAATAATAATCATAATAATTTATAATTAAGTCATAACTGTTGGGGATCGGGGATTTCGCCTAAGACCTTCTAGAAATTATACTAAGCAGAAAAACACACCCACACTCAAAGAGGCACCATATTTAACGTGGTTCAGCTTCAATGCCTACGTCCACGAGAGAGTAACCAGTTATCACTATAACAATGGAGAGATTACAAAAATATTACAATAGAGGAGGAGCTCACACCATCCTCACTCACCCGCTCACCCGTCTCCTTCTCTCACACCGAGAGAGATGGTCTCTGCCTCACATCTCTCACTCTCTTGGTTTGCTCTCTCTCTTTGGTTTTCTCTCTCAATTCAACCCCTCCTCCTCACCTCAATTTATACACAATTGAGGGATATTCTGATTGGTCACCACCTACCCCTTCCACTAGCTCCATCCACTAGCTAGTGGGGTAGGTGGAGTGGGAGAAGCACCTTCAAGCTAATGGAGGAAGTGGGTTCTCCATTGGAGCTCCTCACATTGGGTGAGATATGAGATATCCAACAATAACTAACATTACAATAGATTATAACCAAAAATCATAAGATTTCATAATTGATTTGTATCGTACACCCCATTTTGGGAAATGTATTATAGAATTTCCCGGTGTTTAAACTTCTTTCAAGTTTTATATGAGTTCAATGCAATGTGCTTATCAAAAACCAAAACAACATCCATTATTTAAAATGTTTCAACTTGTCTATATTACCTTTACTCAAATTTTAGTTTGTATAATTTCAAGTTCCGACATGTAACACCCGCATAGATCGAAAATGTATACACTTGTTTCACATTGTGTGCTATTTGGTTTGCTTGACAGCAATGTTCCATTGATCTATATGTCAAAACTGAATGTCTATCACACTTTGGATGAATTCTCAACAATCACTAATCCTAAACTCAACAACCATTATTATGCAACCTTGAGAAATAAATATTACAAATATTAAATTCTAATAAAGAGTTAAATCCGTAATTTCATACCATAAAATAATACTATACAACTACTAAACTAAAGGTCTTAATTAAGTATAGTATTAGTTAATGAGTATAAAATGATGGTTCCTTTTTGCTAACAAATCCAATTTAAATTATTTGATAAATAAATAAATTAACTAATTAATTAAAATGATAAAAGAAGATAAGTGGGTAGTACCTGGATTTAAAGAGGCATTATTAGTTAAAATTCCAGAGAAAACCTCCAACTTGTTCATGTAATGCGTAGATCCACGGTGCGTTTGGGCTCTCGCCAAACATGATTCGATATCATTACACCACCCACCGCCCTGCGTTATAAATTTATTTATTATTATGAGAAAATACATCAAAAACTTGTTAACGGATTGCATCATATTAGAAACCGACCTCTCAATCAAATCTTAATTAAAACTTTAATATATAGTTAATAATAGTAACACCATCTTATATGGTGTCATTGATTAATAAAAAATTATAAAAAAAATTTAATCGACAAATTTTATTTCCAACTAATTCAATATTGTTATGATCTCTATCACAAATCAAAATTTTTCATTAAATAGTGATATTGCAATTTCATTAAAATTTTTACTCCGTTCAACGTTGGCTTTGGAACAGTTCATCATCTTATTTGCATTCTGTGAATCTGTATTGCTTAAAAAGTAAGACCTACTAAAAGAGTGGTCCGCGATACAACACCACTAGGCAAATATAATCCCATTAGAATGAGTAAAATATTTAGTCTCAATTTGATTAGTAGAATTAAAAAGTCGGATTTTTTTTTTTTTTTTTTCCATAATTTAGATTGGTGTGTTATTCAGACCCTTAGACTTTATTGAGTTTCGTTTTAACAATTTAAATTGTTTATTGTGTTCATAATTTTTTTATGTGGACTGACTAACCTAACTATGAATTTCTATCAAGGGATAGACAGAAGTCTAGGATAGAATGCTGTCGGAGTGAGACTGGGGTACAATAACGAAGTTAGACCGAAATGAACGATTCAATTCCTCTAGAAGAAAGGAGAGAGAAAGAACAACCAATTCTATGAAACAATATCTTATTTACTAGGATCGGTTGCTACTAGTTCGGGTTAACTCAGAGATCGAGCCATTAGGGGAGATATCACTCACAAAAAAACTTAACTCAATCTAATAATCATAAATTATTCAATTTATTGTATTTGTTACTAGAAAAACATATAATTTATTTTTAAAAATACAATTGTGGTTCATTTTTATTTATTATTTATTTATTTATTTATTTTGACAAAAATGTAATAAACTGAACATGTTATAACCATCAAATTGATTTAATTTTTTTATTTTATTTTATGATATACATAAAGGACTATTCAAAATGAATAGTTTGTATTATCGAAATACAACCTATGATGAACCTCATGGGCTCTAACAAACTAATAATTTTTAAGATTAATATAAGATTAGTCATCTAGTGAGTTAGTGGGATAAATAATTACCTCTTGTCCATATTTGTTTTGCATAATTATATGTTTGTTTTGTATTTTTAGTCACAGGATTAAAAAAATCACAAATTTTATTAAATAAAATGTCCATCAAAACCTAATTTTGATAACAAAAATTGAAATCAAACACTAAAATATAAGTCATATAAATTAATAATTCTAATCATATATTATAATTCTTATAATCAAACATACTATAATAATATTACCATTCAATCTTAATGTTATTACCATCCAATCATAAAACACTGCATAGATGGTGATCTCCACTAATTATCCTTGTTAACTAAATTCAATAATTCATACATTTGAATATACTTATGTAGTAATTTATGATTAGATGATTATACTGTCCTCAGTCATTGTCAGTGACAGACTCTGTTTCTAACATGATCTTCACAGTAGGTGAGTAAATTGAATTGACTGGAGATCAAAATTTATTTGAGGGAGACGCTTCTTCCTAGTTAGGAAAATCAATTAAAGAATATTGTTAAGCTTTGTGGATTCATCATGAAACTCACATCGATAATTCGAATTGTTAATATATACGTCTTGTCAAGTATTTTATTTTTATAAAAAATTTCGTTAATTAGATATCAATATTCACTTGATCAAGTCACATTTGTGTCAACAATTTATTTTTAAAATCATATTTAGCATTGATACAAATGTATGGATCAAATAGCTATCGATATCCGATCAACGTAATTCGTTATAATGATCAAATACTCAATGAGTTCTACATATTGAACGGTTCAGATCATCGATTTAGGCATCCTTGGGCCACTTGATCATATCACATTTGTATCAATAATTTATTTTTAAAATTATATTTACTGTTGATACAAATATGACTTGATCAAGTAGCTAACGATATCCAATCAACATGATTTTTTTTTGCAGAGTTGAAGTACTCAACGATTTCTACATATTGTATAGTTCAAATTATCGATGCAAGCTCTATGATGAACCCACAGAGGTTCAATATTACCCTCAATTCGATATGAACTAGATAAAGGCATCCCTTATTTTAACTGAGCAATGTGAGCTGGTTGCTAAAACTAAATAGAAGATTAATTCATCACATCACTGTTAATTAGGAATGGCAACGGGCCGGGGACCACACTCCCCGTCTCCGATCCTCGAAGGTTACAAAATCCCCATTCCCATCCCTGATCCCCGGTGAGGGAACCCATCACCCCCCGTCACTGTCCCCTAACGGGGATCGGGTTTCCCCGACCCCGAAAAATCCCTGGTTTTTTTTTTTTTTTTTTTAAGAACAAGTCAATATAACAAATCTGAGAAACCAACAATCATCATCAACAGATTTAAATTTTAAAAAAAAATAATCTAAATATATATATATATATATATGTGTGTGTGTTTTCATTACCAACAACAAATTTAAATTTAAAAAAAAATATGAAATATATATATATATATGTGTTTTCATCATCATCAACAGATTTAAATTAAAAAAAAATAATCTGAAAAAAAAATGTTTTCAACAATATAGATCACAGAGAGCGAGAAAGAACAGATCTGAGTACAGATCTAACAAATCTGATCGACGGTAGCTGGTTGTGGCGAGATCGACGGTGGCTGTGAGAGTGAGAGTGAGAGTGAGAGAAAAACGAAACGGTGGCTGTGAGAGTGAGAGTGAGAGTGAGAGTGAAAGTAAGAGTGAGAGTGAGAGTGAGAGTGAGAGTGAAAGAGTTAAGAGTGAAAGTGAGAGTGAGAGTGAGATCGACAATGGCTGTGAAAGTGAGAGTGAGAGAGAGAGAAGCACGAGAAGAACGAGAGGTGACTGTAAGAGTGAGAGTGAGAGTGAGAGAGTTGAGAGAGAGAGAAGAACAAGAGTTCAGAGATAGTGAGAGAGAATAACGAGAGAGTGAGAGTGAAAGTGTGAGAGATCAGTGACCACGCACGGGGTTGTTTGTATTGTGTGTGAGGGGGTTTGGTTTATTATATATATATATATATATGTAAGGGATATAAAAGTAAATTTATTTCAAGGAAATTCGGGAATGGAGATGGGGCTGGGACTGGGATCGGGGCCGGGGACGGGGACGGGGCCGAGCCGGGGCTTGAACACTGATCACTGTCCCCGCCCCGAAACAGATCGAGGATTGATTTTCAAATATCGTCTTTTCCCCGTCAGGGATATTTTTCGGGAAAAAATAGCTCAAATCAGGGTCGGGATCGGGGATCCCGGTCAGGCCGGTTTCAAATTGCCATCGCTATTGTTAATTGTAGTTGAAATGTCAAAGTCATCACCATTGATTAAAAAGTAATCGGGTAACTTTCCAATTTTTGCTAAATAAATCTCGAGAGCTTTCTTCCCAATTTCTCCCTTTTTTGTGAGGTGTTTTCTTTCCTCCATGGCGAAAGTTTGTTGGGTTTCTCCTTTTCTATCTCGTCAGTGTGGATCTTCCTTATCCCTCTTCCTCTGTCACTCGCCTAGCCATTACCACTATCCCACCACCAGATCTACTATAGATTTGGCCCATCTCCACAAATATGACTGTCTCCGGTTTGAGGTTGTGTTTTTCAGTTATTGTTTTTATTTGGGTTTGGTTTCGTTTATGGAAGCCATCGGTGCTTGATGTAGCTTACCCACTCTGTGGTTGTAATATGTGATCTATCTTAGACATACACTACGGTCGATTGATTGGCCTTTACTTGGTAGTACGAGCACAAGAACGAGCATAAATTGCGCGTCTAAATTTTTTCATAGATTTTTTCCTATGTGTTTTCTTGATTTCATTTTTTTTTTTTTTTTTTTTTGTTTGGTATAAGTTTATCTATTTGGATGGATTTCTCTTTGTATGTGCCATTTGGTTTCATCAATGAAAATTTCTTTCTGATCAAAAAAATAAAATAAAATAGAGGATTAATCCACTCATTAGTGATGTTTCAAGGAAGATTTTAAATATGTGTTTTATTTTTAATCCAAAAAAAAATGTGCATTATTGTGTTAAGATACACATGTAAGATAAAACTGAAGTCTAATTTTATATTACGAATTTGTTAATTTAGTTAATGTAGAACTGTTCCCATCCCCTCTCTCTCCACACTATCTCTTCCTTCCCCTCTCTCTCCTTTGTCAAATGTTAAGGCCCATAGTCACAGCTAACACACTATAACAAAATCCGACAATACTAACACATATAACTAACATTCCATTATAAAGAGAAAAAATTGATAATAGTAATAATTGAGAAAATAAAGACATCACTTGCTAACTAATTTAACACTTGATCTAATACACATACCAACTTCTCCACTGGAGATGTATTTCTGGTATAGAATAAAATTAGAGACAATGAAAGTGTAACCCACACTATCTGATAATGTAAGACCCACTCCTATTATAAATAGATGGTTGAAAATGTGATAAAAATTAATATATCCACACATAGAAGAATTAATCAAATAGTTCAAGCTTATTACATAATATATTGTTTTGGCATTCATGGTTAGCCAAATAAACTAAAATGAAAATTTTGTATTACTACTAAATCCATTTTGTTAGATGTGGATTACTACCAGGGTTGGAATAAAAACAAAGATTAAAGATCTTTTACCCTCGAATTTTCGTTTCTCTATCGAAATATTAGCAATTATCAAATATTAAAAATTTGAAGATGTTAGACGTTATAATCACACAATATAATCTAATGATGCGAATATTTTGAAACAAGAAGATTCAAAACAGATAATCCATGCTAATATCTAGTAATTCCAAAAATATACTAAATAATTACTCCATGGAGATTAAGGACATCTCCCCATAAAGGAATGGCTCCCCTTCATACTGTTACCTCCATACTCCTCCATATTTATTTTTTGAATTTTATTCTTAATCCACAATGATAATCTAAACCGTTCATCTTGTAAATCTTATAATGAAGGCCATCTATGCAAAAAAAAATTAGCTTAATCAGATATCGATGAATATATGAACAAATTTTTTGTTTTATAGAATGAAAGGTTTAAATTTAAACTCACAATTATTGTTCATTTTAAAAAATAAGTGCAATTTATTTATGTATTTAATGATATCCAATAAAACTAATTTTTTGCATAACTTATCTAAATTGTTGAGATTATGAGATGAACAGTTTAAATTATTATTATGCACCTAGAATTGACCCAAAAAATAAAATATGAAAAAATATAAAAGATAAAAAAAAATGTGGAGGGGAGTCATTCCCATCTCGTAAACCAATACCTAATGGGCATGTTTGATTGGGTGGATTAGAGTATGAGGTTGGGATTATTAATCCGTAGGCCTAATTATCCTATGTTTGTTTTAACATTTTGGTTTAAGATTATTAATTCAATGGATAATTAATCCAATAAATTTGTAAGCTTATTAGTAATTGGATAGGGGTGAGATTATTAATCCAATAGATAATTAATTCAATTAGATAGTAAATATCACACTAATTTAATAAGATTATTAATACTTCACTATTAGTTTTGTGAATCAAACATGACCAATGGATACAGACTTCCATAATTTTTATTAAATGAAATTTTTTAAAGGTTATTCAAAAAATGAGATGGAGATCATTGAATTACACCGTGAGAATGATTGTGGATCTAGACCAAAATTTTGGTCATTATCATATGAATATGAGCTCGGCCACGGAAAATTTTGGGCGTCATTTCATTTCGTCGTGGCTTAAAAGTCAGTTTATTGACTAAAAACGTCTTGGTGCATTGGACTAACTCATTTTCTCCTAAAATTTCATTTTTGCCATTCAAAAAACTAAAAAGGCAAAAATTAAAAATTAAAAAACTAGGTATGCCAATCAAACTATTATTCTTAATATTAATTTTATTCATGAGATATGAGGGAGTTTGTGGTTGCTACCTCCGATGTGAGGACTCATTATGTGAACTTTTTTCATTATTAGAAATTTTTAAAAACAAGTATAGTGATTTGTATGAATACATGACATAAATAGATAACAATTTCATATAGCAAAATTTATTTGTTTTTATTTTTAAAATTTAAAATTGCATATTAAGCAATGGTATTTTTAAAAAGTTATGGATTCTAATTAGAATTTT
Organism: Camellia lanceoleosa; assembly: GCA_025200525.1. Taxonomy (NCBI): domain Eukaryota; kingdom Viridiplantae; phylum Streptophyta; class Magnoliopsida; order Ericales; family Theaceae; genus Camellia; species Camellia lanceoleosa. The sequence continues at coordinate 43,099,875 of CM045766.1, read as the reverse complement.
ATGTTTTCAAGGTTTTTTTTTTCAGCATACAATAATAAATTTCAAAAATTAAATGAAATTTTTTGAATTACAAATAAATTTTGTCAAACAAATCCAGTCCTGCCTAAGAATGTGAAGTGTGGTCTGTACCCTGCACTATTTATTATGCAACATATTTGCCAAAATTATTATGCAAAAGAAAAAAGAAAAAAAAAAGAAGTCAACATCACTTTACTGACAAAAATGTATCCTCAACACTGCCAAAAACTCTTTAAAGAAAAAGCAAAGACTGCATTGGCCAGGCCCACATTGCAAGTGGAGATTTGTTTAGGCTTTTGAGGATTAATCTGGTGTTTTCCTAACGAGTGATGCCATACAAATTAGTCTCCGTTTGGGAAGTGAGTTGGTTCTTTGACTTTTTGGCTCTTTTGGCTATATGAGACTGGGCTCAAAAACTTAGTTTGGGAAGAGCTTTTTGGTTTTTTGGTTTTTTTGACCTTTTTTGTGAGAGAATGGTGTAATGATTATGAGTTGAATGTGATTTTTTGTCTTTTGTGACTCAAAATTGCTATTTTGTCTTTTGTGGCTCATTGAGCCAAAAAAAACCCAATAAGCCACTTCCCAAACGAACCCTTAGTAAATCAACAATGATAGAGACTTTTTGTTTTGGAGAACCCTCACAATTCTCAAAATGATCCACACTACTCATGATGTGAGCCCGCATATACGTTAGTAGACTCCATATATCATGAGTGGTGTAGATCACTTTGGAGGTTGTGAGAATCTTCCAAAAAATGAGTGTCACTCATTTTTCTTAATAAATTTTACTAAAAAAAATTCAACTAACATCTCAAAAATTTGTTATGTGATTTTTTTAAAAATAAACGTTAACAACATTATATTCATATATTTTTTTTATATTCACATTATAATAGGGTCATTCACAATACACATATGTTTTTGAAGTGTGTACCATATGCACGTTATAAGATGAAAGTCGTTATTCTCATTTCACTTTACTCTAAATACACCCGTTTCTTTGTCTTTATTATATATAGTTATTATTCACACTCTATTTTACTCAAAATACACTCTCCTCTATGTATAATAAAGATAAAGAAAGGACTGCATTTAAAGCAAACTAGAGTGAAAATAGCGGCTCTCTATAATATTTGTAGTGTTAATACTAGAAATGTTATAACTAAGTCACTTTCAGACATAACTAAAAAAGATATAATAGGTCATAACCAATATCACCTAAGTAAAACCAAAGACATTTTTACTTATAACATTATAGTGAGTTATAACTACGGTTATAATCAAACATTACTTGATGCATAACTAAAGACTTTTTGGTCATAACCAAAATAAAAACCATAAAAGGTCACAATTAATACCACAATAAATCATAACCAAATTATAACCAAACACTACAATAGACCATGACAAAAAATCACAAATGCCTTAACCAAGCATATCGTACACGCTCTAAAAAACAAATGTATATCTAATGGTTATAGTGATGCCACCACATAAAATGATATACATATATTCATTGCCCTGATTCCTAAAAAAGATAATTCATCTAAACTATCTGATCATAGGCCAATTAGTCTTATCAACTCATCATACAAAGTTCTGGCAAAAGTGCTTGCAAGAAGGTTGAAGATGGTACTTCCTAAGATTATTAGTGAAGGTCAGACTGCATTTCTAGGTGGCAGATATATTCATGATGGAGTTTTAATAGTTAATGAGGTGGATGGATGGATAGAGGAAATCTAAGAAGAAAGGTATAATCCTAAAACTAGACTTCCAAAAGGCCTATGACTTAGTCAATTGGGATTTTTTTTACTGTCCATGATGTCTAATTTTGGATTTGGTCAGAAGTGGGTGAATTGGATGAAAACCTGCATTTCAACAGCAAGGTTATCAGTGTTGGTGAATAGATCACCTACAAATGAATTTACACCTGGAAAAAGGATCAGACAAGGGGATTCACTGTCACCATTCCTCTTTAAAATAGTGACAGAAGGTTTGAATTTGTTGCTATCAAGGGAAAAAGAAAGGGGTTTGATAAAAAGGGCATTGGTAGGTAGCCAAGAGGTCAGTATTTCTCACATTTAACTTGCTGATGATACAATAATTCTTTGTGAGGCTGAATGAGAGATTCTTGCAATAAAGATGATTCTTAAGATGTTTTCAAGTATTATTAGGTTTAAAGATCAACTTTCATAAAAATGTTGTTTGTGGGATAGGGGTTGATGATGAGATGGTTAAGTATTTTGCCTCAAAGCTCAACTGTGATTAGCAAAAACTTCCACTAAAATACTTAGGGTTACCTTTGGGAGCTAATCTTAGGAAGAAGAAGACATGGCAACCTATTGTGGATAAGGTGAAGGTGAACTTATCATCCTGGAAAGGAAATTATTGTCCTTTGCTAGTAGATTGACTCTCATCAAGTCAGTTCTATAAAGCTTGCCTATCTACTATATTTCTATTTTCAGAATGCCCGAGGATGTGGTGAAGAGTATTGAGAGGTTGCAAGCATCTTTTCTACGGAGGGACTCAGACATGAATAATAAAGTCCATTTGGTGAAATGCAAAGATGTTGCCAAGTGTAAAGATCAAGGAGGGTTGGGGATAAGAAGAATTAAGGATCTAAATGAGAGTTTGTTATTAAAATGGTAGTGGAGATATGACTCTGAAAATGGTTCGTTATGGAATAGAGTTGTGGGGAGTAAGTATGGCCATGAAGGTAGGGGATGGAGCCCAGCTGTGGTGATCAATAGATCCATGTCTATTGTCTGGCAATATATATTATCAACTATTTTGGATAATTCTGATTTGCATACTTTTTTGTGTGAATAATTCTATAATTGTGATTGGGAATGGTGAGAGAGTACAATTTTGGTGGGATAGATGGTTGATGAATGGGATTTTGAAGGAAGCTTTCCCTAGGCTCTTCAGATTATCTAAGAATAAAGATGCCTCACTAAAGCTGTTTTCTCGTATCATAAGTTTATCTATGTCCATGCCACTACAAATTTGGATTTATGAACTTAAAATTTATCCATAAAAAGAAATTAATAGTTCAAATTTATTTTATTTATAGATTAAATTTATCCATTAAAGAAATCAATAGTTCAAATTCATTTTATTCATAAACTCAATACTTAATATCCACTATATAAATACATTCGAGATAAATTATAAATTAATAAAAATGGATTCATAGCATTTTTCTATCTATGTTATCCATAATGTAAAAACTAAAATTTCTATTACATGAGTCATTTTTATCGCCAAATACTAATAAAAATAGTCACCATATTTTATGGGTGTCGCTATTCTTACTCTATTTTATTTTAAATACACTTCTTAAAGTAAAGTAGAATGACTTTCTATTCTATTACTAAGAATCACCCTTGTCTTCTTTGTTTGGACCCCATGTAAATAATCCAGTTTGAGATGTATTGGAACATGTTGTTAGATTTGTGAAGGTTCACCACAGATTTTGTTTTAATAATTCGAAACGTTAATGTGTAGAATTGGTTGAGTATTTCATCCCTAAAAAAATTCACATTGATCGGATATCGAAAGTCACATGATCAAATCATATTTTTGTCAACGGTAGATATATTTTGTTGACAAAATCTGATTTGATCAAGTAATTGTTGATATCCAATCAATATAATTTTTTATAAGAATAAAATACTTAACAAATTCTACATATTCAACTATTCAAATTATTAAACAGGACATGTGATAGACCTATAAATCCAACAACACGGTCCTAAACCGGAGAGAATCTGATTCCATCTCATACAATTGGATGAAACTAAAAGCAAAAGACGTGCGGGTCCAGTGTCCGAGAATTGCTGATGGGGCATAGTATGATTGGACGACAAGAAAGGGAGCACTATGTATCGTAAAAGTATATTTATGGAATTATTACCTCGAACTGTAAAAGCCAGTTGCGTGCTCCAGCGCCGAATCCTCTGTGGAGATGATAAGCGGGCAAACTCCCGTCCAAGCAATCTACGAATATTCATTCACCCCACAACAAAATTAAACAACTTCAAATTAATATATATGTCCACAACATAATTATAATTAATTAATAAAAAATAAATAAATGTTAAATTGTTATCTCCATTGAAGAAGACTTACAAGCTTCCAGAACCGAAGTGTTTTGAACCAGAGTCATTTTCACCAGAAGCTGCTCCTCCGAGTAAATACACCACGGCGCGTATGCCAAAACCAATAGCAACCCCAACTCAAATTTTCTTCTATTCATCATTTTCGTTTCAAATCTCTAATTTTGGTTGGATTTCGAAAATAACGAATTTACTAAAATTACTTTTTAAGGTTTTCTTTTCTTTTCTCTCTTTTTTTTTTTTTTTTTTTTTCTATAAAAATTTAAGCAGCTTGATGAATGTGTTTGGATGATGTAAAAATTAGTATTTTGTTGATAATATTTTCAGAATTATGTTGAAGACTGAAGTTCAATGGGTGTTTTACCAAAAGAATATAGAATTTAATGGAGAGAATGAAAGAAAAAGAAGTGAATTCTTAAAAAATGTAAAGGTTTTTTTCAGAAACAATTGACGAAGTATTGAAAAGATTGAAATCCGGAAACGTCCGTAATAAGAGATGAAAGAGAAAGATGTTTGGTTAGAGAGAGAAAGGGAGAGAGTTTAATTGTATAAACAGAGAGAATAGGAAGAAATTGTAGCAGAGTGTGTTCAGAGACGGAGAGAGATTGAGTGGGGAAGGAAGAAGAACTCGAGAAGATAAAAAGAAGGGAAGGTGTGGATAGACGAGTACGAGAGGGAGAGGGAGAGGGAGAGGGAGAGAGAGAGAGAGAGTTGTTTTGTTTCTGAGGATGATCTATGGGGGAGGTAGAGAGGGTGAAATAGATATAGCCGCAAAGCCAACCAGAGGATGGGACCCAATTTGCGAAGATGGGCTGGAGTTTGGCCGAGATGACGATGATGCCCACCACGGGTGGACCATTGGTTGATCAAGCTGATGTGAGTTCTCAACTTAAGTGCTGGAATGAAACTAACTTTTTTTTTTTGATGTGTTAAATTGCACCTACAAATTTTATGGACAACAATGATTCATCCCATTCTTTCTCTCATCTACATTCTTTCTTTTTTCTTTTTCTTTTTCTTTTTTTTTCCTGCTCCTCCAATCACCTCTTGCCACGTGGCAAAAGGGGGGCAAAGGGGGTGACCCCCAAAGGGGGTCCCAACCTTTATTCTTTTATGGATTAAGGCCAAGTTTGGGAAGACTAAATAAATGTATTTTTTGACTTTTATTGTATTATATGTAAAAAAAGTAGAGATGAGATGTTGATTGATGTGATCCAAAAAAGATAAAAATATGGAATAAGTACACTTATTTTGTTTAGCCAAACTTGGCCTAAATAATTTAGGATTTTAACTTTTTTTTCAAGTTTGTTATCTTAATTTGCGACAACGTTTAGATTTAATAAATATCATTTTGAGTTTAATTTTGATAATTCAAATCGTTTACTTTTTAGGACTCGTTGGGTAGAATATTCAAGTAAAAAATAAAGATGATTGGATAATAATATATATTTGAATCAAATTTGTATTACAGAAAAATGAATGGATATTTTTTAAATTATATTGTCGTCCATTTTTTTAAAAACAAATATTATTCAAACAAATAGTTATTGATGTCTAATCAACTTTATTTTTTACATGAATATTGTATTTAATAAATCTTAAAAAATAAACACTTCAAATCTCTAAAACTAGTCCTAAAATAAGATTACCATGCCGAAACGTTCTCTCAAATTGTGATGAGAACTTAAAAGAAGTCAAGCCCAATAATTATAGAAAAAATTGGTAAAAAGTTCATCTTAAAGAGTGTATATAAGGCATTGGATTCAAGAGAAAATCTTATTTGCTGATAAGGACATGCGGGAAAAGTCACTATCGATGACAACACCCAACGATAGCCGATTGTGGTGATGAGGTAGAAAAATATGTGATATTCAACAAATAGAGTGTTGAATAAGTGACATGTATCATATTTCAACATATAAGTTTGGTGAATTTTAGCAGATAGAAAAATAAGCTTAGTGAATTTTAACCAATATACAAATTGGGTGATTTCAAGAGATAAATAAATATATTGATTTCAACAAATAGTATTCTTTTGGTCAAATTGTATCATTTTAGCTCAAAGAAATTAAAGTTTTGAGGCTAATGACCGAAAGATTAAAAAAATAAACCTATGGCCTGAATACCCATTATTTAAATCTTTTGAATTACTCTCTCTCCCTTTTTATGTGTGACCAGAAAAAAAAAAAAAAAAAATTAATATACATAATTTTACAATTTTACAATTTGATCTATAATACATAATGTATTATGTGTTAACGCTATCATATAAAGTTAACTTGTCTGTCATGTCATTGTGAGTAGTCAATTGAGAAACTAAAATTATAGGTATACAATAATTTAAAAAATATATATATATATATATATATTACAATAATAATGCCAATAACGCTAAGTGGTTACACTAACTACTTAATCATTGACGATCAGTAATTGTTGTTGGTAAGCTGTTTTCATTGGGAAAAAAAAAGTGCCCGTGATCGGTGGGAATTTTATTTATTTATTTATATTTTTTTTTGAGGTTGGGACCAACGACATGAATTCTTGGCCATAAAGAAAGATTTATGGGTGTGTTTGATTAGGGGATAAGGGGGGATTATTTACTGTGCGGATTGTAATTCACACAGTAAATCTAATTCGGTTTTTTTTTTTTTTTAGTCCGTCGGATTCCATGTCCGGCCGGACTCCATGTCCCCCATATGGGGGACTATTGTGTCCTGGGGGATGGGACAGAAAGTGGGGGACTATCCACTGTTGGGATTAGATGCGAAAATGACTATTTTGACCATCTACTATTTAATTATGTATTATATTTAATAAAATTCAATAAAATTAAATGTTTCAATTTAAAAATAAAATAATTTTATTTAACTTTTTATTGATGTTTTATTTTTTTAATTTTTTAAAATAATTTTTTATAGATATTTTATTAATATTTTATTTTAAAATTTTGTTTATAATTTATTTAATTTCATTATTTAAATTGTAATAGGTGTTTTATTTAAAATTTTAATTCAAAAAATAATATAAATTTTTTATACAGGTTATACAGTATTTTATTAAATCAAATTTAGTGGTTATTTATTTATTTAATTGTGTAAAAAAATAAATTTATTTAATTGTGTAAATAAACAAACACAGTAAATTATTTAATTGTGTAAATAAACAAACACAGTAAAGTTTTGTATGTAAAAAAAATAATGATTTGTTATACAGTAATGATTTAAAAAAAAAATTTATTGATATTTTATTTATTTATTTATTTAATTTAAAAAAAACAAATTTATTTAATTAAAAATAATTAAAATATTAAAGATATGTTTAATATTGCTATTATTTAGTAAACAATTGAAAAAGGGCAAAATAGTATTTTGTTTATTTATCCTATCCAGTCCGTCCAACCAAACGTTGGATTCACTGAAAATAGTCCTATCTAGACATCTAATCCCATGAAAAAACAAACACAGGATACATATCCAATCCAACCAAATAGTCCGGGGGATTCACAGTCCCAAGACTCAAGTCCGATGGATTCTAATCCCCCATTTTTCAGTCCGTCCAATCAAACACACCTATGTGTATGAAGTAACAATATTACATGCAGTCACAAAAACAAAATGTGGATCATATTGTAAGGGAGAGAGGGTTCTTTTCATTTCACAAAGGAAAAAGTTAAGGTTCATGAAAATTTTTTCATGAAAATGATCATGAAAAATTTATGATCTTTGAATTATTTTGATTAGTGTGTTGTGCTTTATTCTAAGTAAAATCTAAGGGTCACAAAGCTTTCATGATTATTTTCATGAAAGATTTTTCATGATACCTAACATTGCTGTTTCACAAAACCGACACAGTATTGGTGGGCTCTTGTGAGCCCATTATTGAGCTTACCTCGATAATTTAGATTACTTATATTATAGGATTGGTTAGTGGTAGAGTCAAAAATTTAAAATAGAACGGATATACATTAATCATAAAATTAAAATTTTTTTTCTCTCTATAACAAGTAATAACGAGATATTATTCAATTTATATACTTTCTTATATATTTTTTGTCAATCGATAAGATATAATATTACAATTATCATGAGATTTATATCAATGTAATTTACAAATTCATAATTAAAAACTAAATTCTATTAACCCAACAATAAGAACAAACAGACAACTATATTTATAATTGGTAAGTTCAATACAATCGACTCAATTAATAAAAAGTAATAACCAACAAATTCTATAATGAAAAATAAATTGTGAATTAATTCAATTCTTATTTTGACATGTTAGCTAAGAGTGTACAAAAATGAAAAAGAAAATAGAAAGAATATTTTAAAATTGTAAAAATATAAAGAATTTTACATGATTTAAGGAGGGATACTATTACAATTTTAATAAGAATAATAATATTGTTGGCTACATATTTTGTAAAAATCAATTACAGTTCGACACGTGGCAAAGCAAGGGTAGTATGGGGAGACTACTCAAGTCTTCGATCATGATCGTACACGTGGCAGTGAAAATTGGTTCTCACGTGATCTGAGTAGCACAGGATCAGTAAAGAGATACAAGATGACGTGACTTCAACGGTTGCTCATATTCAAATTCAAATACAAGAGGGAAGTTCACTGCAAGAAAATGCGTAGTGGAACTACTTCTAAGGTAGCATGATCAGCAATCATGGAGGAGCAGTTCGACAGTTTGAAGTGCAGTTCGATGGTCATCCTTGAAGAGTATAAATAGCAAGGAGGTCCCCAGAAAAAACCCTCAAACTCAGATCATACAAACTAGTCTTACTTTACATATTTTATTTTCCAGTTTTTACATTTTTAGTCTTTACCTTTCTTGCACTTTAAATACTTGCTCTGCACTTCGATTCATAGGAGTAGTTTCAAGTAGATCGTCACTGTAAACCTCTTCGAGCCTGAGTTTGGATCATTGTAAGTGTTCATTTTAATGAAATACTTCCATTGTTCTTCATATTAATTGTTATTTCTCTTAATTTCTCCTAAGTCAAGCCACCAGTAAAAGTCCTCTTCATTGAGGCTGAAAGGACTAAAACACAATCGTATGATAATTGGTTGGCAATTATAATTTCTGTAAGGACTGATTGATCCTTGCTGGCACGCTCGCATTTACAAAAATACCCTTCGAAAAGCTAAAAGCCAACATATATTTTTGACACGCCCGGTGGGACTTGTTAAAATGGCTAGACGAAGACGACAGAGAGAAAATGAACGCTTGGAAGAAGGCGTAGAAGGAGAGATAGAAATACCTAATCCAGAGGATAATGTGGTAACACATCCTGTGGAAACTCCCATGTTATCCGAACCTATGGTCGAACAGACCAGTACTTCGGGACAAGAACCATATGTTCATAATATTGGACGAAACCAAGGAATTGGACCATCCACTGTTCCATCTATTCAGCCAACCAATCTATGGGATGGCTTAGTAGATGCTATGGGACAACAATTAATGAACACAATGGAAAGGTGGGCAACATCCTTTTTGGATCGAATGAATAACCACCAACCAACAAGCACAAGACACACAGAGGAAGTTTTAAATGTCCCTCAACAAAGATTGGCTAGAGACAAACAGCCTATGCAAGTTAATGGACATTCTAATGGTTAAACTAGTAACCAGAATTATGAAAGACCATCACCTCAGTCTTGGTATGAACCTATTTCGAGGCCAATAGCAGGCCAAAATGCCTCAGTACTTAACAATGAAACCACACAAGTTGGTGGATCTAGCCAAGTACAAGAAACTAGCGTAAGAATGGCTACAAATCCCATGTTCGAGGCCATACCTGGCACTAGGGGGTATAATAATCCCTTATTCGAATTTATACCTGGGGGGTTGGAAGGTTGGCCTGCAAATGGAAGGGACACAACACCTGTCCCAGCACCTTTCGCAGGTCCTTTCGCAGGACAGGCTCAAAGGGGTTACCCACACCCCTAACAGCAACCTGCACCACAGGGGCAACCAGTCCCAAATGTACCACCTTATGGACCAAGAGGACTGCAAGCACAAGTTTGTCCACCAAATCCTGTATTTATCCCTCCAGTAGTGGTTCAACAGGCACAAAATATGGTCCCTAGGGACCAAATTGCTGATATTGTTAGGGAGATGTGTGGACCGATGGCTTGGGTTGTCCAGACTCCTGTATACAGAAAACCATACCCATAATGGGTGGATAGGGTACATGAATACCCAAGGGGGTTCAGGATACCAGATTTTACCCTTTTCTATGGGACTGAAAATCAGTCAACAATAGAGCATATTGCTAGGTTTGCTGCTCAATGCGGTGAATTTACTAATCATGACTTTATGAAACTAAGATTATTCCCAAATTCTCTAATTGGAGAAGCATTTGTATGGTACATCAACCTTACACGTGGCTCCATTCAAAATTGGCAACAAATGGAAAAGGCATTTCATGTCCAATTCTTCCAATCGGAGCCAGAGGTTTCTATGGCAGACTTGGCTAGATTGAGTCAAAGGCCTGAAGAAAAGGCTACTCAGTTTGTTGCCAGATTTAAAAGCGCTCGAAATAAATGTAGAGTCATCTTGCTAGAATCAGAATTTGTAAGATTGGCTTAAAACGGCCTAGAGTTTAGGTTTCGAAAGAAGTTTGACTCAACTGAATTCAGAGATTTGGTGGAACTGACCTATAAGGTGTCTAGATACGAAGCATTACTAGAGGAGGAACAAGATCGAAATAATGCGTCGTACAAGACATATTATAGAGATCCTAATTATGAGATCGATGCAGCGGAGATTGTGGGCAAAGAACCTGTAATCTGTGAAGCATTAATTCATAAGGATACAACAATTGACCAGCAGTTTAAAAAGAAAGACTTTCACAGAAAATACTCTTTCGATTTAACAAAAGCAGATGACATCTTTGATCATTTGCTTGCGGCCAACTTCCTTAAGTTACCTAAAGGAGTAAAACTGCCATCTCCAGATGAACTTAAGGGAAAAGTATATTGTAAATGGCATAACTCTTGGTCTCACTCGACTAAAAACTGCATTGTTTTTCGAGACAGGATCCAAGAACAAATTCGGAAAGGGAGTTTGAAATTTCCAGCCAAAACAGAAAAGGTCATGAGGATTGACAGCAACCCGTTTCCAGAAGTTGGAGAGAGCACAGCTAATGTGGTTGTACCAAACTTCCAAAATCTATCTCTGCAAGAGTTGGAAGAGGTCAATGTGCAGATGCATATTGCCAACCAGACAACTACCAAGAAGGACACTGGAAACCCACCAGCCATTGGACAAGGTTTCTCATGCCAGAAGGAACACTCTGATGAAGAAGCACTGGATGATGATTCCTTGGAAGCGGTATGTCAGAGGATGTGTCTCAAAGTGCATCGAGTTATAAATGGTTGAAGGGGCTTCCAATTGATGGGAAGCAATACTATAGGGATGTTCAGAGACGTCCTAAATCAACCAACGCTTACAACAAAAGGCCGTATACGGCTAGTGATAAGCAAAGACCACCAGTGGTTGAGCCTGCAATGGACAGAATGCATGCTAAAGGCAAGAGACCCTTACATGAATCCAGGCCACCTAACTATTACAGAATGGAGAGCAGTCATTCTGAAAGAAGACTGGAGAGAGGCTCATTTCATGGGATCAAAGCCAGGGATTGGCCCCCTAGACCAACCTCATGTAGAACAAAAAGTGGCTATCTGCATCAAAGGTCTGAATCAGGCTCAAAACATGAGCTTAGAGCCAAACACTTACCTTCACAGCCAGCTTCGAAGATGGCTTCGAAGGTTGAAAAAAGCAGTTCAACATCTGAGTCAATAAGTTCATGGGTACCTGGGGTCCCAGATTGGTTTGTAATACAGAACAAGCCTAGGGAAGTGCCTGTCCAAAGGGGTGTTGGAAACCAAGGCAGGATGGTCAAGCCTCTATTGGTGGCTCCGAACAATTGGGTATTGCTTAAACACCCAAAGACAAAGGAACCAGATATGGTCCCAGTCATTTCAAGGTCACAGAGGAGGAAAATTCAGCGTAGGTATACCCAGTACCAGCAAGATCTGAAAGAAAGTGGAGAGAGTTCTTCACTGGTAAAGACAGAAGAAAAGAAGAATCCAAAGCTAGACCATGCCTCAAAGCCAAATCCACAGAACAAAGTGGTTGGCAGCAGAGAACAGTTGGCCAAGGTTCATTCTGAACTAAAGGCCAGGGAGAAGGCTAGATTAGTAGGGTTGGAGAAGGCTCTGATGGAAAATGATAGCGAGACGGAAGAAGAGATTGACATAAGCCAAAAAAAGGAAATGGTAAAGGAAGAAATGTTTGAAGCCTTCATGGCTGAGCAAACATTTTTGGCTGAAGGACCAGTTCAGAAAGATCCTTCGAAAAAATCAGTTAGTAACGAAGTGTCAGAGTGCAACATGGAGGATACTGCTGAAGTCACTGATCAAGGTAGCCAAGAAAGGAGATAGGCATAGCCAGCCATCCAGTTTGGCTCATTTCCTCCGGTATCAGTCAATATGGTACACATACTGCCTCACGAGTTCCAGGCTGAAGAGGAAGACCAAGATGACCAAGACATGGATCCTATTCCAGTCTCTAGTGAGGAGTCGCAAGTGAGTATGGTACAGGATGAGTCTGAAATGGCTACTCCGATGGAAACTGAATGCGAGGGCCAGGAAGAGGTGAGCATCAACCTCTCATATCCCTTTGAATATCCCTCGAATTCTATGACACAACATGTCAAGCCTTTGTACATCAAGGCTTTCTTCGATGGGATACAACTGAACCGAGTCCTAATAGACAATGGAGCAGTAGTGAACTTACTACCGAAATCTTCTTTAAAGAAACTAGGGAAAAAGTATCCCAGGTTGATTCCAACCAGTACAACCATCGCTGGCTTTGCTGGAGACAAACAAATGGCTTAGGGGATTTTACCCATTAACTTGAGCGTGGGGACCAGGGACTGCATGACAGCATTCTTCGTAATCAACAGTAATGTTAAATATAATGCTCTCATTGGGAGAGATTGGATCCACATTAACAAATGTGTGCCTTCTTCTTTGCATTAGAAAATCATGATGGCCTTAGGCAATGGAAAGACAGAGGAAATAGATGCAGATCCTCAATCCTTCATAGCCTGTGCAGATTTTGCAGAGGCCAAGTTGTATATTGAGGGAGTAACACCACTTAGTATACTGAGGAAAGCTGATGGCTCAGCCGAAGTGACGACTGATGAGGAAGTGACACACCTGAAGCACTTACTCCAAGAGAGTACTGATGAAGAGATTGTCGTTAAGGATGACAACGATGCCTGGTTATAGGCAAAAGGATAAAGAACAAGACGCCAAGTCTTTGGCTCTGGTTAAATTCTCACCATTGGATGTAAAAGCAATAGTCCAGAAAGTACGGGAACAAGAGAGAGAAGCCACGATAATTGGCTGCAAACAGGAGCCGCAACAGGTCAGAATTTTGACCCTTGGTAAATACTGTGCATTGGACATTGAAACAAAAGTCCAGGAGATATAGGAAGATGATGCCTTATGGACAGATTTTGTCTATGAGGAGGAGGGCAAAGATGTTGAACTAAAGAACTTGGGAGCAGAACAAAGCAAGAAGGTTGCTTCGAAGGTCAAAGAAACCAAGGAAGAAGCTTTAATAAGTTCTCAGACACAAGACCCCTTAGAAGAAGTAAATTTAGGGGAAGGTTCTATACAACAATCCACCTATATAAGTGCTTGCTTGAATATTCTGGATAGAGACCAGTTGTTGGTTGTTTTGAAGAAATACAAAGATTGCTTTGCATGGTCCTATAATGAACTACCAGGATTTGATAGGTCATTAGTAGAACATAGGCTCCCTATGAAGCCTAATTTCAAGCCACACAAGCAGAAACTAAGAAGAATGAGTCCAGAAGTAATTCAGAAGGTCAAGGAAGAAATTCTTAGACTACTTAAGGCAGGCTTTATTAGGACAACCAGGTATGTTGAATGGCTATCTAATATTGTGCCTGTAGTTAAGAAGAATGGCAAAATGAGGGTATGCATCGATTTCAGAAACTTAAATCTAGCAACTCTTAAAGATGAGTACCCTATGCCTATAGAGGATCTGCTGGTAGACAGTTCAGCAGGGCATCAGATTTTATCAATGATGGATGGGCACTCTAGTTACAACCAAATCTGCATTGTAGAGGAGGATATCCACAAGACAGCATTTAGATGTCCTGGGAATATTGGCACCTTCGAATGGGTTAAAATGCCATTTGGTCTGAAGAATGCTGGGGCTACATATCAGAGGACTATGAACACTATCTTTCATGATCTCATTGGAGGGTATCTAGAGTGTTATATTGATGACATTGTAGTGAAATCCCAGTCCATGGAGGAACATCTGTTTCACTTAGAAGCAGCTTTTGAAAGAATGAGGAAGTTCAAGTTGAAACTTAATCATCTTCAGTATGCTTTTGGTGTATCATCTGGAAACTTCTTGGGTTATGTAATGCACAAGAAAGGAATACAGATTGATCAGAATAAAGCTAAAGCCATCATTGAAGCCAGGCCTTCATCAAGTAAGAAAGAATTACAAAGGTTCCTTGGGCAGGTTAACTTTCTTCGAAGGTTCATTTCTAACACTGCAGGGAAAACTAAAGTATTTTCTTCCTTGTTAAGGCTGAAAGATGAAGAGGAATTTGTGTGGATAACAGAGCATCAAATTGCTTTCGAAGGTATCAAAGCCTACTTGGCCAACCCTCCAGTGCTAATGCCACCAAAGGGGAACAAGCCCTTGAAGTTGTAAATAGCTGCAGCAGAAGATTCATTGAGAGCTTTTTTGGCCCAAGACAATGAAGAAGGCAAGGAGTAAGCTATTTATTACCTTAGTAGGTTTTTAAATTCTTGTGAATGTAAATATTCAACTGTTGAAAAGCTGTGTCTTGCTTTGTATTTTGCTGCAATGAAATTAAGATATTATCTTTTACCTACAACTATCTTGGTAATTGCAACCACAGATTTGGTTAAATACATGTTATCTAGACCTATGTTGAGGGGGAGAATTGGAAAGTGGATACTAGCCTTATTAGAATTTTATCTAGAGTATGTCTCCCAAAGGGCAGTAAAAGGACAGGTTTTAGCCAATTTTCTGGCAGACCATCCATCTCAAACAGAGAGCCAAGAGATAATGGAACTTGATATGGCTAGTGTTGAGCCACGGCAGATGTGGTTCGATGGGTCGAAAGCCAATGGCTTAATTGGAATTGGTGTTGTGATTAAATCTCCACAAGGGGTAGAAACTACACAAGGTTTCAGAGTGGATGAAGCCACCTGTTCCAATAACCAGGCTGAATATGAAGTCTTAATAGTGGGACTAGAAATTCTTATTGGATTACAAGTACATGCAGTTGACATATTTGAAGACTCTCAATTGGTGGTTCACCAAGTAAAAGGGATTTTCAAGTGTCAAAGCATAAGTATTTTGCCATACTATGTTGTTGTATTACATCTGCTTTCTCAGTTTCAAATAGCAAATGTAACTCATGTTCTAAGATTCTTGAACAATAGAGCTAATGACGTAGCTCAGAAAGCTTCGAACTTCAAGAGAAAGGATAATACCCAAAGGGACATAAGCCAAACAACATATCAAAGATTAATACAACCTTTAAATAAAAGGAATGTGGTCTTGGAAGTCAATCATAATGACTTACAAGAACAAGATTGGAGGCATCCAATAATGCAATACTTAGCTGGTCCATCTTCGAAAGCCAGCAGGAAAATCAAATTACAGTCTATGCAATATATGATATATGACAATGCTCTTTACAAAGGGGGGGAGGGGAGATGGCTTATTGCTGGAATGTTTAGGCCCAAAAGAAGCATTAACAGCTATGGCTGAGGTTCATGAAGGCATCTGTGGTGCTCATCAGCCTGGTGTAAAGATGAGATGGATGCTTCGAAGGCATTCCTCTCAAGGTCAACTATCCTTAAAGACGCATAGAATATGCAAAGGGTTGCCAGGCATGCCAAAAGCATGGCACAATAAGGCATGTGCACATAACTGACCTACATGCAGTAGTGAAGCCTTGGCCATTCAGAGGATGGGCCATGGATATGATGGGAAAAATACACCCACCCTCTTCGAAGCATCATTGTTTCATTCTAGTGGCTACTAATTACTTCACTAAGTGGGTCGAAGCCAAGCCATACAAGGCTGTAGACCAAACAGAGGTCATTGGGTTCATTAAAGATTTGATCCATAGATTTGGCATCCCACAAACCATAACTGTGGATAATGGGACTGTGTTCGATGGGAAAATTGTGAAGTCTTTTGTGGCAGAGTTTGGAATTAGCCTTGTTAATTCCACACCTTATTATGCACAAGCCAATGGTTAAGCTGAATCATCCAACAAGTCTTTGAAAAAGGGAATACAAAAGGTTGTGGAGGATAATCCCAGGGATTGGCATTACCTTTTGTTGGATGTTTTATGGGCTTACAGAACCTCCCCAAGATCAAGCACAGGAGTCACTCCTTATGCGTTAGTATATGGGCATGATGTAGTTTTACCTGCGGAAATTAATGTTAAATCTTTGACGGTAAGATGCCAAGATCAGTTAGATCCTGAGCAATACCATCAAAGTATGTGTTTGGAGTTAGAAGGCATAGATGAAGCCAGAATTTTGGCATTAAATAGCATTCTTTTTCAAAAGAAGAAAGCAGCCAAGAATTATAACAAGAAAGTCAAACACATTGGCTTTGATGAAGGTGATTTGGTATGGAAAATAATACTCCCAATAGGAATTAAAAGCCATAAGTTTGGCAAATGGTCACCTAACTGGGAAAGACCATATCAAATTTATAGAGTTCTGCCTTTTGGAGCCTACCATTTGAGAAATTTGAATGGGTATGTACATCCCAAAAAGATTAATGGCAGATATTTGAAGCCTTATTTTCTAACCATTTGGGAAACATAAGGAATAAAATAAACATTAAGGACAAAAACACAAGACTGCTCAAATGATAGACAAAATTTGTTATTTCATAAAGAATTAAGTACATTGTGCCACAAATTAGCCCAAAATTCATTACAATGTCTTAATTGTTTTTGTACAATAGATTTCCTATTGCTAAGTGAGGGAACTAGTTGAATAGCTGTAGCCATGTCTTCTTTGCGATCGGCCAGTTCTTGGTTAGTGATTTGCAATTTAGTGTCAGTTCGAACCAAGGCACAGTTTATCGCAGCCTAACTCCTCTTCAAGTTGGGTTTTCCTCTCTAGCAGCTGGGCTCGAAAGTGGGAGGCAGAGGAGTGTTGTTCTTTCAGAGTTGATACTTCGGTATGCACTTGGGAAACGAAACTCTGATCTCTGGCTAGTTTCTTATCCGCAGCCTTGGCAGCCTGGCAAATGCTGATGTAAAAATCGATAGTAGCTGCTGCCTGAGATAAATGGCTTAAAACATCCATGCCTGATTGCTCAGCAAGTCTGCAGCACTAGAGGAATCCATTTCTGATTATAGGCCTCTGTAGAGCCTTGAAGGGAATCCTCGAAAATGAAATCAGCAGTTCCAAACATGTGTCCAGGTCTATTGAAGGTGCAGAAGGCTTACTGCTGGAAGAAGAAGAACTCTCGAGAATTTCCAACAAAGAATCAGCCAAGACTAGTGGCTCAGCTTCAACATTGAGTGTTGGAGAGGTAGAAGGTATGTCAAAAAGACTGGCTAGTCTTGTTTTGAAGACATCTACCTCATCCATAGACATGAGGGGTGCAGAGAGAGTTGTGGTGGAATGCGTAAAGGACTGCATGGGGATAGGAGAAATGGATGAAGCATCTTTTGCAGCCTCTATGGTCTTAGCCACCAATAAATCAAGTGAAGAGGGACTGGAAGTAGGCAAAGGTGATGAACTATGAGTTGGAAAACTACCAGCACCCTCTGTAGGAGAGTCAACTGCCATTAGAGATGGAATAGCAATTGGAATTTCTGTGAAAGAAGGAGGAGCAAGGCTCGAAGGAGAATTGGACTGAAGTAGGTCAAAGGTCAAGAAAATGAGGTATGGGTCTAAGCCAAGAAGGAGAGATGCAGGGATGTTAGGGCTCACAAGGGGTATATGAAATATGGGCCTAGGAAGTGGAAGTATTATCTTAATGGCTTTCACATTATGCATTTAATCAACTTCGATTGAAATTAAGGGAGTCTTCATTGGAAGTATAGCCTTAGTGTTTGCTGCTGCAAAAAGGAAGAGATGTAAGGTCAAGCTCTAGCGTCAAAATTTGATAAGGCAAAACAGTGGAAGCATGAAAGAAATTAGTTGTTCTAAAAGCACTGGCACTGATGGGAGAGCTGCGAAGAGAGTAATGTTTGGCAGTTTGTTGCCTTCTTACCATTTCTCTCTGTAACGCATCGGCAGCAGCAGCTTCCTTTCTTAAAATTTGTTGCTGCCGTCTCCTCTCAGCCCTTTCGAAGACGATTATGGCCTTGGAATGTTCTTGGTCTATGGCCTTGGCAGCTGCCTCATGAATGAGATCTTCAACCAAGACAGTAATTGAAGCAGTCACTTTCCTTCTCTTTTCTATTGCTTGGGCAATTGTCTCGGAATCAGAGTCCTTAGCAAAGTTAGAAGGAGAGACAGTAATCTTTCTTCTCCTCTTTCTTTGAATTGGCATTGTCTGTTCCTCAGATGTCCTCTCAACTTCTGCAAACTGAGATTCGGATTTCCTAAAAATAAACTCCTTCTCTACCTCCCTAGCGGTTGTCTCCTCTTGAAACAAATCAATCACTTTTTTCCTTCTTGTCAAGGGTGACTCGTGCTCTTGGTCTGCTTCTCCTTCTTCTTCTTCTTCTTCTTCTTGCACCTCAGTTGTTTTCTTTTCAGGATCAAGCAGTCTTCTCTTCTTTTGCTGCTGACCACCTTCACAAAATATATATATATATATAAATAGAAACAAAATAAGAATAAGACAATCAGCATCATATAGGAAGTCGAAGGAAAGAAAACAAAGGCATATACCTTTCTTCAAAAACAGCCCGAGTGGCTTTAGGAGGAGTTGAGGTAGCAGGAATGGACTGGGTTGTAGGAGACACAGTGGAGGAAGTGACAGTTTCAGCTCCCTTGGGCTTGGGCACATCTAACACCTCCAGTAGGTTTTGAGGTGAAATGGCTAAATAGATTTCCATATTGCTTACCCACCAATTTTGGTATCTCTTCAATACGGTACTTTCAGGAATGAAAGGGGTGTACTCAAAATTGACCAAGTCATCTATGAATTTGAAGGTTGCCTCTTCTAGCCTCGACTTCCGAACCTTCAAATCTCTCCTGGTAAGACTTAGATTGGTGTTGCTGTAGAGAGGTATTGGGACCCCTTGTGTGAAGCCAAATTGTTTAGCAAATTGAGCAGGACAATAAGGCTCAGCTATACATTTATAAGCTCTGGGGTTCGTGGTCCCGATAAACAGCTCTCTAGGAATCAGAAGGGAAGCCCACATATCCTTGTGAATAGGCGAAGCACAGAGCCTGTCACTTAGGAAATGACTCAACCAAGTTGGAACTATGCTGGTTTCGAAGGGACGGAAACGGTGAATAGGAAGGACAGCTGGTAATCGATGGAAGAAAGAGAAATAAAAGGCAAAAGTAGAAGGATAGAGGGAAGCATTGGCCAGTCTTATGCCATGGGTAAGAGAGTATAGCCCAGAAAATTTAAGGCATTTGGATTGTAATTCAGTAAAATAGGCGAAAAGCCAAAGCTGAAGGATCCAGAATGGCCCATCTTGATTAGCGTCTAAGGGCTTCTCACAAAAGAGAGACAAACTCTGTATACATGACCTAGAATATATGGGGCTAAGGTTACCCTTTTTTGCAAAACAAAGGCTTTGGCAAGAGGAGCAAATTCAGGTATGATTCTTTGAGAGGAGGTGTAGAAGAGGAATTTGCAAAGTGAATATAATAAGAAGGAAAAGAATTCCCTATCAGTTACTGGGCCCTCTTTTTTATTCTCAGCTTTAACAAAATCACTGTAAGATAAGTTAAGAGAGGGGATGGAGAAAGAGACTGCTAAGTCAGGGAAATTTGGTGTAATGAGGGTACCAATATGGGATACTCCTAGTAGATGGCAAATGTCAAGAACAGTAGGGGCCATCATCCCACATCTAAATTGAAAGAAATTGAAGATAGGGTTCCAAAAACATAAAACAGCAGGGACTAAGAAAGGAGCCTCCAAGATAGTCACCCTGGATAGTCGGAGAGCATCGAGAAGGCAGAGCTCTTGAAGGTCCAGTGTCCTAGCAGGGATGACCCGGTCGTACCATTCTTGCCACTCCGGTCTCATTGTGGGCCAACATCAGTGAGGGCGATTGATTCTCCAGTTCCTCCAATCGAGACCACCTTCATAAAGGAGACATTGGTTCTCCAAACGAGGATATAGAGCTGGGAGCTCAGTAGGGATCTCCTTGAATATTGGCTCGAGCACGTAGTCTTGCTGCTTATGATGACAAGAGACAAAGATACGCCCCTTAATGGCACTTTTCTTCCCAGCCTTGTACTTCTCACATTCTTCGTCAATGAGCCTTTTCAAGGCTACAGATGAGCTCACACACTTTATGATTGGCACTTCTGGTGAAGAAGAAGCCATTGATAGTACGTTTTTTCGGAAAGCAAAGAAGTGAGTGAAGAGAAGTGGAAGACTGATGAGGGTTTGTGCGTTAAAAGAGCAAGTGATTTCAGAACACGAAGCAAGAGGGTTTTAAAAGCTTTTGTGTCTGAAAAATATATTGCATAAGTCGCTAAGTACTAAAAGTACGAATACGAGGAGTCTCTTCCAATATTGATAGTTTTTGAAAGGAAGAGCGCATTCTGGATGATGATGTCAGCTTCGAAGTAAGATGTTTGGCTTCGAAACCAGGTTTTGGCGCCAAAAAATCAAACAATAATAGCTTCGAAATACAGAAGTCGGCTTCGAAGCATATTACATGCTTAAAGATG
This sequence comes from Camellia lanceoleosa, assembly GCA_025200525.1. Classification (NCBI taxonomy): domain Eukaryota; kingdom Viridiplantae; phylum Streptophyta; class Magnoliopsida; order Ericales; family Theaceae; genus Camellia; species Camellia lanceoleosa. The sequence continues at coordinate 43,078,787 of CM045766.1, read as the reverse complement.
TTAGAATGCTCGAGTATTGGTGCACTTCAAAGGGTTTAAAGACCTGTTTCAGGGTTATTAATGAAAAATGGCCTTCGAAGCAATACTTAGGATTCTTTAAGGATGAGAATTACTATTCGAGACATCAAAACCAATCGTTGGTTTTAATAAAAGGAGATTGTCTTTTAAACCAAAATAGCATGGACTGCTCTTCGAAGCAAAAGTGGTCAATTTAAAATTGATTGACTATATCAACCATGACTATATATTGGTTATAGTTAGTTTTGAAGGGTAAGGTTGTTAAATTCGAAGCACTAATTCTAGATGATATCAACCAGAATTGTCAACTTTACTCCATACATTGGAAAGAGACATGTTGGTTCTTTTTAGTGTTTCATTAAAATTGAGTCCAGATTCGAAGAATGAGTTTGTTCAGTTTGAAACTCTAAATTGGCTTTCAAAGGCAAATGGGAACAAGGTCAAATAATGCCAAATGAAGGATTCTATTTATATTTGAAGCCAAAGCAATTACATCAAATGACCCTATCTGGGTATGAACTCAAGCTCATAAAAGTAAGGAATAGAGTAAATGACAAGATCATGAAATTTGATCCAACAGTGATCAATAAATTTCTGTTCTTTTTTTATTATATCTTCTATTTCTTCTAATATTGGATGCATAAGTTGGTGTGCTCTCACTTCATAGTAGAGCTCTTCAGTCTTTATTTCGAATGCTTCCTCTCTTAATCGTTGTTCCACTTCATCTAGGACCAAATCATCCCAATACGCAGAATCTTTATTCTTAAAATCATCGAATTCTTCGATGAAGTTCTCTGCTTCGTATTGGGCTTGAATTCGGAGAGACGAAAGTTGGTCCAAAGATTGTGTAGTAGCCTTGGAATTTCGATGCTAGTAGAGGAGCACTGGGAGTTGGTCAAGGAACATATGAAGTTCTGCTTGGGCAATGGGGTTAAGAACATGGCCCCTAGTCAAAATGTCACAAGCCCATTGAAAGTTCTTGAAAGGGACTTCGTCCTCAAGAACATTAAAGGGCAAGTGAGAGAAAGCTGTAAGCAGAAGTTGAGCTTCTTTCCGCTTAGCTAGAGTAGGGATTGATGGAGGTTTGTAAGGTAGAACGGCTTCATTCATGGGGAGGGCAAGCCTCAGTTTTTCTGTCTAGGAAAGAGTTGGTGAAGGAGAAGGAGTAGATGGTTCTGCTTCAGAAGATGAAGAAGAAGGAGCAGATGTTTCTATTTTAGAGGGTGGAGAAGAAGGTGTGGATGCTTCAATTATGGGAGATGGCACGGGAGCGGAAGGAACAGAGGCATTAATATAGTCAAGCCAGTCAGAAGAGCAAATCTTTGCCTTCTTGGCTAAGAAGGATGGGTGGTACCCTTGAGCTTCTTCTGAACGTTGGGCAACAAGCACTATCTTGGTAGGCATGGAGGATGTGTACCATGCCACAAGAAGGTTTTCCTCCAAACTACGTCGAAGGTCAATGGGTACGTAAGGGTAGACCACTGAACTTCGAGCATAGGGAGGAAATTCCAAAGGGTCAGTAAACTCAACAAAATGATGGTTGATTCATTCCCTCAAATCATAAGTCTCAGGTGTTGACCAGCTTGTCCAGCCAGAACCCTAGAAGACGAAGAAGTTATATCTTCATCCCATGCAGAATTTTGTGAAAAAGAGTTTCCTAAGTCCATATTTCCAACTTGCCAAATCAAAGGTTTGAGAGCAGTTCGTTCGAGGTACAAGGGGGAGTAAGAGGAAGAGCTTCTTGTATCTGTGTCTGCAACTTGTTGAATCGAAGGATTAAGGACAATGTGTTCGTAGTCCAAAGGTTGGTAATTTGCAAAGGCTTCCATGACCTGAATATAGAAAGGCGGGTAAAGGTGGCTAATGAATGCGTGGAGGTTCTTTCGAGGGGAAACAACATTACTCAATGGCTCTTCGTATGCTTGATCAATAGAAAGGGAAATTGATTTAGTCATAGTCTGTTCGAATGCTAAGGTATTGGGACGTTCAACAAATTGAAAAAGAGTTAATGCAAATGATCACCAAAGAGATGACGGTTGTGTTTCTAGAAGATAGACTCTATGCACATTCCAAAAGCGCGGGAAAGGCTGTGATCCACTAATATCACCAAGTATTGGGTATATTAGTGCGGGGGGTAATGTTGGCTACATATTTTATAAAAGCCAATTACAGTTCGACACGTGGCAAAGCAAGGGTAGTATGGGGAGACTACTCAAGTCTTCGATCCTGATCGTACACGTGGCAGTGAAAATTGGTTCTCATGTGATTTGAGTAGCACAGGATCAATAAAGAGATACAAGATGACGTGGTTCAACGGTTACTCATATTCAAATTCAAATACAAGAGGGAAGTTCAACTACAAGAAAAGGCGTAGTGGAACTACTTCTAAGGCAGCATGATCAGCAATCATGGAGGAGCAGTTCGACAGTTTGAAGTGCAGTTCGATGGTCATCCTTGAGGAGTATAAATAGCAAGGAGGTCCCCAGAAAAAACCCTCAGATTCAGATCATACAAACTAGTCTTACTTTACATATTTTATTTTCCAGTTTTTATATTTCCAGTCTTTATCTTTCTTGCACTTTAAATACCTGTTCTGCACTTCGATTCATAGGAGTAGTTTCAAGTAGATCGTCACTGTAAACCTCTTCGAGGTTGAGTTTGGATTATTGTAAGTGTTCATTTTAATGAAATACTTCCATTGTTCTTCATATTAATTGTTATTTTTCTTAATTTCTCCTAAGTCAAGCCACCAGTAAAAGTCCTCTTCATTGAGGCTGAAAGGACTAAAACACAATCGTTTGATAATTGGTTGACAATTATAATTTCTGTAAGGACTGATTGATCCTTGCTGGCACGCTCGCATTTACAAAAATATTCTTCGAAAAGCCAAAAAGCCAACAAATATATAATCTAATTATCAATACTTCCCGGGGGAGGGGGACACGTGATCCCCTTGGTCCTTAGTTGGCTTTGTTATTGGGGCTGGTTGAGAAGATTATCTTTACAAAAAAAATCAAAAAGTTTAGATACCAATAATCACATGATTAGAATGCATTTGTTATAAATAAAACAAAAAATAGAAAACAATTGTAATTTTGAAAGTAAATTATTCATTATTTTAAAGATAAATGTAATATAATAATGAGAAATTTATTAGAAAATTCTCTTTCAAATACTTGCATTTCAATTAGTTTGTAAAATATTCTTATATTCTAATAAATTCCATTATTTCGAATATCTAAATTCTCATATTTAAGGCATGTTATGAACAATTTTACTCTTACAAATATTTTTTGAATCCTTAATAACTTAGTGATGTGAATATTCACATTAAATAAATTTGACAATTTGAATGTTCACAACATAGAACATTTACATTATCAATGTGAACATTAATGTATGATTTATCCTATTATTAGTGATATTTTAATAATTATATCAGCCATAATACTTATTGAAATATGTAAAATAAACTGCTCTAAGTAAAATATAAGTAAGTGAAAAGGATTTATGAATAAATACACCTATAATAATGTATATACCGTCATTCGATCAATCTAATTTATCCTGGGAGTAATCTTCTTAGTGAGCCTGATAAATAGTTTGGATTAACAAGATGGATCCTGTGGTGGGCCTACCTTCTCCCTCCCCAGCGCGGCGTTGACTTTCTTTAGTACCGAAGCAAGCTCCCGAGTTGGGCCTTTCATATATTTTAAAAAAATAAAAATAAATTCTAATGCATACTATACAAATTCTTGGCATATATAATAAATATGTTTAGATATAAATTTATAAATAACTATCAAATGTTTGGATTTAAAGTTATGATAAAAATAAACTGTTTAAATATACATTTCGTTGAATTATTTATATCCGAACAACTGTTTGATGTTCATAAATTTATATCTGAACATTTAAGTTTATTCAAAAATTTATATCTGAATACCATTTGTGATGTGTACTGAGAGTTTACCTTTTCGTGCAATTTGAATTACCCTTAAAAAAAGGACATAAAATTTACTCAAATATATAACAAAATTTACAATAAAAAGGACTAAAACAGTCCAAACTCAAGTATCAAATAAAAAGTCAACAAATTGCAACAAAATATCACTTAAACATTATTCTTGTCGCATTTTTAGCTACAAATTTTTTAATTACATAATCCAACTTACCAACTAAATTTTTCAATGGATAAAATTATTAATGTATTCAATTTTTTTGTGACATTATTGATCCAAAGTAAGATGTAATCAATTTTAAATTTGAAAATTTTATTGCATCAGAAATAACTGTAATTAATATAATTAATTATATTCTATATAATTTATATATTTGTGAAACAACTATCCATTATTTTCAAATAACTCACATATCATTTGATTTTTAATTTTTTTTTTAAAGTAGAAATAATTGTCTATTAGTTTAAATAATTCACCAATCAATCATTTATTAGTTTTGAATCTTTATTGAATTTTGTTGGTGACTTTCAAGTATAGTTGGATTATTTTTATTTTTATTTTTAAAAAACTAATATAATAATCTAAAATATTTTGACCTTTTTTGTTTTCATCAATTTATGGAAGTTCAAAACGACAACGTTGCCGGCTTTGGCCAAAACCAACCTTGTTCCTCTCCCTTGGTCTTCCCGTGATTAGGTGGGGGGATTTGTTCTCTTTGTTCATTTAATATATATATACTAGTGCATAACCCGTGCCTAAAGGCACTCCCATATGAACCCATATAACCACTTAAATAGTGGATTTTGTTTCTTGTACCAAAATAACAAAAAACTATCACTCATACGATTTGTGGAGCTTTAGACTTGGAAGTCATATATATATGTCAATTTAATGTTTACATTACCTCATCAATTTAATAGCATGCATTCAAACCTAGGTTAAGTAAATCCATTTTTAATCCAACTTACCAAAATCAACTGTCAAGAAAAATCATAGATCGGATTGTAAGATCGGATTGGGATCCTACATAGGATCGGTGAGAGGGTCTCATAGATCGGATTGTAGGATCGGATTGAGAATCGTAAGATTCTACTTTCTAGGTAAAAATACAAATTAGAATGATGCATAATAAAAATAAGGTGAAAAATCATAAATCCAATGATCCTACTTACGATCCTACTTGCGATCCTACTATAACACCGATCCTACAACAATTTGGATCGTTTTGACAATTTAAGATTGTAGGATTATGATCCGAATCGCGATTTTAATAACCATGTATAATGCCCCAATGTGGTTGAATAAATTACATGAATGAAAACATACTTCAAAGAGAATTGTAGGGATGATGTAAAAGTCATCAATTAAAAACAACTATAAAATTGAAATTATTGCTCTAAAATATAGCCAAATAAAAGTATTTGAAAGTCATTCAATAGTAGTTGACAATTGCTAGTATCAATACCTGAACCAAAAAAAAAAAAAATCTAAAATCAAATGGATTAAAGAAGAAAATCTAATTCAGAGAAAAATACCTAATGATATCTCGAAATGATATCTCCAAAAGTATCTATGATGTATCTTCTTAATTTATTAGACACTACCACCACGCACATAGTCCGGCGCGCCTATTCTTCACATGTTTTCCTCAGCTAGTTTTACTACCTCCACTAAAGTACTCAACAAAAATAAGCACACATGTTTTCCCTAGTTAACTGAACCATATTTTTAAGATATGTGCTCCCAAGAAAGAACAATGAGACAACAAAAAAAACTACACCATGAAACACGATATCATGATTTTGTTGTCCTTATATTCCAAGAGGATTCCAAAAATAAAACCAAAAAAAGGAGAGGAATACAAAGAGGGGAGGGGGGGGGGGGAATATGTAACTTATATTTTGTTGCAAATAACATGTAATTTTATAAATCTTGGAGACATATATATGAGCCAAAAATTTCAAATAAAGAGGCATATATTGTCTTAAGAAAGGCATCTTTAGGTTTGTCTGTCTTTTTTTTTTTTTTCATAGTCCTCATTTTGCACATTTTCTATTTGGTTTAAATCTTCAACACATTTATTATTTGATGTGGAATGGAAGTCATTCCAACAATCACCAATAATAGCCAAACCAAGACTTTTATAGTGGAAAAGTAAGCTAGTTGTATACAATCCAAAGCCATACCAAACAGAAAATTAAGAAACCAAAATATCATACATGAATCATTCAAATGAGCTATTATAGTAGCTTTCTTATAGGCCATAATCCAAATTAAGAGAGAAACACCTAGATAAGGAGAAAACTAATATAATGGAAGAAGTAAATCAGATCCCAAAAAGTTTGCTTCTATCATGGGTTACATTTTACTCATTGCTCATCAATCGCATTTTGGTTGCATCTTTTATGCAAAATCTAATTCAAAAAAAAAAAAAAATGACCAATGTTTAGCCCCTAAACTTTCTAGTTGCTAAAAAGTATCTTAATTCTTGATTTATCATGCACCACCACTCACCACCATGCACATAAAGTCAAAGAAAATATAATTCAAAGAAAAAATGACTAATGTTCTATATTTCCAAATCACATCAAATAGTAGACAATAAACTTTTATGCAAAGTTTGACAACATAGTTTATCTTCATTTTTATTTTATTTTTCCGTTATGCACATTATGGAAAGAATAAATGTCATACTATATGATGAATTTTCAAAAACCGGTCACAAGATAAATTTTCAAGAGGAAGTCAAATACTACGTTTAAAATTCAACAATTGAAAAAAATTAGACATTCAACAATCGAAGTTGTCAAAAGAATGGAATAAACAAAGTTTTGAAGCCACTTAATAATTGGGGCCAAAAAAGGAACCACAAATCTATAAATAATAAGTTTTTACCACTCCTAAAAGAATTTTTATTTTGTTGCAAAATGAATTGAAGCATATATAATGAAGATAAAAAATATATCTGACATAACAGAAAAACAAATGTACCTCAAAGATTGCTTTGACCTTCTTTCTTTGACTGAAAGGTTTTGCTGTTTCCATCTTCAATTTTTTGGCTACTAAATTCTGCCTTTTGGCTCTTGAATTTCTTGAAGCTTCTTTCCTTTGCACTGGGATAAGAGATCATGTAAGAACTGACATTAATGATGTTGACCAATATGAGCAATGCAAAAGATTGTGGAAATTGTGCCTTATTCCAAGGAATTGTGTTTTAATAATTCCTTGAAATTTCAGACTGATGTGTTGCAGTTTATGAGTAGTTTATGAGCATATATAGAAAATAAATGCTAGTGTCTGACAGAAAAAAATTTCAAGGAATATAAGAGTAATCTACTTCCAAAAATTTCAAGAAAAAAATGCTTGTGTCTAACACAAATATAAGAGTAATCTACTTCCAAATTGTCTTCAGAGATGACACAGTACACATATAGCATTCGGCTAAATTCTAGTTTCTAAACTACACATAAGAAATGATTTAGTGTCACATCAGTATAGAAAAATTTGAAATGATTTAGTGTCACATGTATTTAAAATGTGGGAACGGTTTTACTATTTTCTACCAGAGTGAGTGAAAACAAAAATTGCATTCATTTCTCAGTGTTATGATAATCCTATTTATATTTTCTCTGATCTTATTTTCATGAATGCGGCATTTGATCTTTTAATCCCTCTAATCTTATTTTCATGAATGCGGTATTATATGTCTTCTATCTAACCATAGCTTGCTGATTAATATAGGTTATTTGCTTCATTTTATCCTATGTTCTCATGGTTATGGTAACCATATCAGCTCTTGCTAATCCGGCAAAGACTCAAAAACCACCAATAAGAAAATATAAACAATTTTCAGATTAGGAAATTCATCGCTAAATAATGAAGAAAATCATCAAATTGAACCCAAGAAAAAAAAAATGATTAATACCGTATCTAGATGCTGAAACTGAATCATTATCAGAGCAACCAAAGAGTTAAAGACATTTTAAGAAACTGAGGGGATAAAAAAACAAATATGAAGCAGGCAATCGTACTTGTCCATTTGAGAGTAGAGAGTTGTTATCTCTCTTTAGTATTTGAGCTTCAAGTATTGATATCCCCTCTGTAGCTCTGCTGAAATCTCTGCAACAATATTCACACTCTCTCCTTTCACTTCTTGCTCAATACCACTGACCAAGCTAGGACAGGACTGAAGCTCCACCATTTAAAATTCTGTTGCTTTAATCCAAAACTCATTAACACCCACAAACCAAAACCACATTTTTATACTTAAAAAAAAAAAAAAAAAAAAAAAAAGAGTACATTGCTAGAAGAAGAAGATCATATATCAATGCTCAAATTTTCAACTTCATTTTCAGCAACTTCATCACTTTTAATGAGTTATAAGAAACCCACAACAAATGATAAATAATTAGACAAAAAAAGTTTAAAAGAAAAAAAAAACATTTAAAGAAAAGAAAACAGCAAACACCAATAATTATCTATTAAGGTAATGGATTAATCTTGAGAGAGAGAGAGAGACCTTGAAAGATTCGATGCAGAACATACTTCAACCACATAGGAAAACCCTAAAAACAAAAAGCAAAACAAAATTAAACATTAAACAAAAAAAAAAAAAGCTTGAATCTCTAAAATCTATTCTCAAAAAAAAAAAAAAAAAAAAAAAAACTTTAAAATACACAGTGTCCGTTTGTCAAATATATATAGATTAAAACTTTAAAATACACAGTGTCCATTTCAAAACAACATCTTAATGTTGTAATTAACATTGAATTGCAATTTGGATTTCAACTCTAGCCAGTTCATCTCCATTAATTAACAGACCAATCTACTTTCCCATTTGGGGAATCCCAATTCGACAAAGAATTCACAGGAGAACAAACAACCCCTGCACCTTTGGATCCAAGGAGTGAAAAAGCGGTTGTTTGTGGTTAAAGGAAAAAAAAAAAAAGGCTATATCAATCACAAGCAAGATTACACACATGATATATTTTTGCAAATTTCAACTCCATGAAAAAGATGATATTAGAATCCATGTTCAATTTCCCACCTTTGCCACTTGATATTCAACTTCCCAACAGTTTGTGAGATACTCTCGATTACAACACTCAATTTATGTCAAATAATGAGATATTCAACTTCCCACTTGATATTCAAATAATGAGATACTCTCCATATTCAGTTTTTGTAGACATAAAATTAGGTAACAGTAAAAAAAATAAAAGAAAACAAAAGAAAAATTTTCATAAACAAAAGAAAACAAAACAAAAAAAGAAGTTTGATAACTATAAAAATTGATAACTTAAAACACAAAATTTACATTTACATGATAGCAAAACAAAAGACATCGAAAAAAATTAACATGGAAATCAACACAAAATTTAAAAATTAACATGGAAATTATTGAAAATAAATAATTATTGAAAGTTGTTTATACAAAGGTAGAGAGAATGAGAGCGAGAGAGATAGGGTTTGTGATGAGGGATACCCACTGGAAGGTGTTCTCGGCCCATCATCACTTCATCGAAGTCTCAATCGCCCTCGAACGTGGTATCTAATGAGAGATAGGGTTCTCGACGCCAAAGAGGGTTTGTGAGGAAGGTGGCACTACAAGAATTTTCACTTTTGGCGACTAAATTTTTAGTCGCCAAAAGTCATATTTTAGTCGCCAATTCGCTTTAGCGACTAAATTTTTTGGTCGGGAAATTAGTAGCCGAAAAGTAGTCGGGAAATATAATTAGCGACTAAAGCTAATTTAGTCGCCAAATGTACTCATTTGGCGACTAAATATTTAGTCGCCAATAGGTTTGAAAATTAATTAAATAAATACATTTTTGCCGACTAATTTTTTGTCGCCAAAAGCTAATTATTTAGTGGCCAAAAACTTTTTAGCTACTAAATTTTTTAGTCGCCAAAAGCGAATACCAGTGTTTTGGCTACTAAAATTTTAGTCACCTAAAGTTAATCTTTTTTGGCTACTAAAATTTTAGTCGCCAAATACTATTTCTTTTGGCTACTAAAAGTTTAGTCGCCTAAACTTCAACATTTTTTGCTACTAAAAACTTAGTCGCCTAAAGTACGACATTTTTGGCTACTAAATTTTTAGTTGCCAAAAGTCATATTTATTCTTGAACTTTTGTTTTTAGCTACAAAATATTTTAGTCGCTAAATGTTTGATTTTTGTTTGGCTACAAAAATTTTAGTAGCCAAAGGTTTGATTTTCTTTTGGCTACAAAACATTTAGTAGCCAAATGGTTGTTTTTCTTTTGCCTACAAAAATTTTAGTAGCCAAATGTTTGATTTTCTTTTGGCTACAAATCTTTTAGTAGCCAAATGTTTTTTTTTTTTTTTTTTTCTTTTTATTGGCTACAAAACGTTTAGTCGGCCAAAACATGATATTATGTATTAATATATTTAATATTGTAATGTATGCATAACCTGTCTGTATTTCATTCAACCCATAATACGTATATAAATAAAATGATACATAAATTATCAATCATTCCACAATTTGCATCCGTATACAAAAAATAAATTACTTTAACTGTCCAAGTACATACAAAGGAACTATTGTCCAAATTAAAATAATAATTCCATATACAATCATACAAAAAATAAAGCCCTCCATATACAAAAATTACATTTACTATATCACGTCAAATGACCATTTGGCATGGTACAAATTACCATCGTAATCTGTACCACGGCAAAAGGTGATGTATGTACCAAGCCAAAAATACATCTATGTACAATTTCTTCTCCATACACAAAAATATCTCTGCAAGTCCACGCAGCAAAGTCATCTACAAAAAACAAAAAAAAAATATTAGAATTGGACCCAAAAATGCCCAACTTCATGAATGAATTTGGAAACAAGTGAGAAATAAAAATAAGTGAGAAGCAACATTTCATGATGAATCAATTATCAGTCATTGTACAGTCTTTCTAAAGTCTTTTGTTATAAGGAATATTGTTAAATGCAGAACAATCATTACTAAATCTTTCATTACTAACATACAGCTAATGTAACAATCTTCTATTTATATGCAACATGTATCTCGATTCTGTGGCTAAACCAATATCAAAGCCCAATGTGAATAGAAAGTATTCTTTTTACCGACTTCCTCATTATTTGTTTGCAAAAGGCATTTGAATTATTAGATTGGATATAAAACCATCGGTGCTTATTAATGTATGTTAATGCCATTTCAGAGAGGATATTAGAACAAGTGATAAAAATAATAATACTTGTGTGTACGTTCACAAAATTAGCAAGTTTAAAACATTCCGTCTGTTGTCACAACTCCTATTTGTAATAGCTCTTATTCCCAAAATCCATCTCCGTGAGGAAGTTTCCCAATTTGGGCCTATTGCATTGTGTAACTTTGCATACAAAATCATCTCAAAGATTTATGGGAAAAAAATTGAAACCTTGCTTTGAAACTATTATTTCCTCCCAACCCAAACACATTCATTTCATTAAGGGAAAAGATATACAAGATAACATCTTTATAGAAGCGAAGGACAAAAATTGAGGTCCATCGGCAAGCTAGTGTCCTGTTTAGCACAAAACTAAGCAGTCACCTTGTACAAAACAGAGAACTAATAATAATTTGTTGCTTAGAAGCGAAGGACTTCCCATTGGGACAAGCAACACAAATATCACAACCCAGAACTCATTCTATCCCCTCAAATCCAGCCAAACATTAAACAAACCCACCAGAAATGTTTTCATTTTTCTTTTTCTAGGAAAAACTCAACAGCAATATTAATTAAGTGCAAAGACAGCATATTCAATTCAACCAAACATTATACATCTTAGAAGAGGCGAATAGGCGAAATTTAGATAGATTTACAAATATGAAATTTGAGAGATCCAAAATCATTCCTTCAAGATGGACTGAGTCAGTGACCTATGATTAATATGCATGATTCCCACTCTAAATATATCAAGGCGAACATGTGGTTGTCATGAAATGAAGAGGGTGGAAGACAATGTTATAGTGAGGAAGGTATAAAAGTCCCAAACCACATGTGTGAATTACATATCATTTAAATGTCAGGGAGTAAAATGTTCCAGGCTAAAACCACAAAGGCATAAAAAGAATTTTGTTCTTTAATAATCTAATTTGGTCCATCAATCATTCAGTTGTGAAGAAGAACTCAACCCAGCAGCACTGGTTCTATGAATGAGAAGGTGAACAAAATATTAAAATAATTTTTATGAGCAGTACAACTATATAACAAAGCTTTAAACGAAAAATTCTAGGAAACATTTATATAATACAGATAAAATCTATCAAATGGTAACCCAACCTCACGAGTAATCATTAATCATGAATGATGAACCTGATACTTCTATCCCCTCCCTTTTTTTTCTTTTTCAACATAAATTAGGTCTCATGGCTTGCAAATCTCAGTATACCCAGGTTAATTTGTTTCTGATTGGCATCTAAGTGGCTGTCCGAAATCAAGCTCATCGGCTTGAATTTGGGATTTATGTCTAGAAATCAAACCCTATAGTTGTGAGAAATCAACACAAAACCGTAGACCAAGTGTGAGAAATCAACACATAATGAACACAAAATTTGGAATTTTGAGTTAACAAATCAACACACAATTAAACAAAAAAAAATTCAAATAAAACCCTAGAGCAAGTGTGAGAAATGGGGAAAAAGAGGAAGGAAGAGAGATAGAGAGAGAAAGAGAGAGGCCGAGATGGACAGAGAGGGAGATAGACTGAGAGCGACAGAGAGGAAGAGAGCCCGAGAGAGAGAGAAAAGACCGTGATTATGTGGCGGTGGCGATTTGCAGTGGCGGTGGCGAAGCGACGGTGGCAAGCGCCAGCCGGTGGTGGCAGTGGTGAGTGGGGAGGTTTGATAGTGTTTGAGACAGAAGTGTGTGTGTGAGAGAGGAACAGAGCGTAAATATATCGGGCGCCAAAATAATTTGTTTCCCTCTCAAACAAATAGTAAAACCTTTAGCGACTAAATAAAATTTTGGTCGCCAAATAAAAATAAATAACGACTAAGTTTTTGCAGCCAAAGATTGAGTAAGCTTTTGGCGACAAAAGCTTTAGTCGCCAAAGAGAAAAAATAAGTTTTTTATTTTTTGATTCGGCGACTAAATATTTTAGTAGCCAAAAGTCAATATACGGCGACTAAATCTTTTTTTTGTCGCTGAAAGTAAGCTTTTGGCGACTAAAACTTTAGTCGCCATAGAGGAAAAATAAATTTTTCATTTCCCATTCGGCTACTAAATATTTTAGTAGCCAAAAATCAATATTCAGCGACTAAAATTTTTTTTGTCGCTGAAAGGACATTTTTGGCGACTAAAGTTTAGTCGCCAAAGAGAAAAAAATCATTTTTTTATTTTCCATTCGGCTACTAAATATTTTAGTAGCTAAAAGTCGATAATTGGCGACTAAACTGATTTTTAGTCGCCAAAACCTATACTTTTGGCTACTAAATTTTTTTAGTCGCCAAAAAGTTATACTTTTGGCTACTAATGTTGTTTTAGTCGCCAAAACCTATACTTTCAGCGACTAAAAATCTTTTTAGTCGCCAATTTGGTCGCCGTAGGTGTATTTTCTTGTAGTGTGGTCTCTGCTCACAAACTGATGGTGGAGATGTGAAGAGAGGAAGGTGGGTGTTGAAGGTGGAGGATTGAAATGGGTTTGAAATGAAAGAGAAAGAGAGAGAAATGGGTTTGAAATGGGATTGAAATTTTGGGCGGTGAAAAGGGGAGTAACACTGAAATGGGTTTGAATCTATATCCAACGGTAAAGATAAAAGAGACAAAATCTCAAATTAATCTAAGTTTAAAAAAAAAAAAAAATTCACATTCAAGTTAATACATTTTGACCCATGAAAAATAAAAGTTAAGACAAACTAATATAGTACTTCCATACTGGTAAAAATTCACCACATTGTAGTTATAATCTATTCAATCCATTAATAATTCTTCATATTCAAGGTTAAACTCTGTGTCACAGTGTATATGAAACTTTCAGTATACACATATAGACAATATATGTGGCACTACTAAATCCAAAATGATCAGCGCAATCCAAACCGTAGATTTGTTTAAACTTTAAACATGCCCTGGCCCACCTTTAGCCCACTTTTTTTTTTATCATGTTTGCTTCTTCACAGTTGAGCAAAGCTAAAAATTCAAAAATAAAAATAGAAGTTACCTAAAATTTAAATTATATGAACTAAATTCATTATTAGTAAAGACTCACAGCACATCCAGTTCAATTACTATTGTATAGCTTCGTATTGATTATTTAGTTGACTTTTTAATTTTTTATAAAAAAATATATAAAAAGAATAATATGACAATTTATAGTGACTTTTTAACTAAAATCTTAAGTCTCCAAAAGATTTTAGATAAATTTATGGTTAATTTTTCTAGGTGTTTATTTTCCTGCTTACATTTACCAATAGAATTTTGCTAGACTGAGAATCAAAACACAGAAAAATATATTAAAAAAAATGTGAAGTTTAGATTCAATTTTGTATGGTAAGATTCAACACTTAAAATGAATCATTTGGAGCACAATACTTTGTGTATGGATTCTTTATCATTACTCAGTTAATAATGCACACACACACAAAATTAAAACATACTGAAGACACACTATGTGATTCACATTTATTTTAAGCATGATCCACAAAAGCAGTTAAAATGAATCTCAACTCAACTCCATTTTATACTTTTGTGCATTTTCTCTGCTCAATTCGTGTAACTACCATTTACATTATAACTACCATCCAACACACCACCGCCGGGCAACATTGTCACCGGAACACCGATCACCGCCTTCGACACAAACCCATCTTTCGCAAGTGTGTCGATTAGAATTCAGAGAAATTGAAGAGTCCAACTTCACTGCAATGTTGACAACACCCCCCCCGGAGCCGGTAACTCAGGTGGCGGAGCAATCACAAAGTAAAATGAAAAACATTGGTGCTTAAAGCGAAAATTTCAGTTTTCATCTTTCATGTTTTGGAAAACAACACAATGAAAAGTTTGAAAAAAACACCCAAAGATCACAAACTGCTAATTAAGCTTAGCTAGTTCCAATTGATGGCAAAAATTTCGGAAGAATAAAAACAAAATCGAAGAGAGAAGAAGATGATGACAGAGCATTTAAACATTCTTCTACCCAGCTAAAAAACAACAAAACTCCAAAAGAATATCAGCATGGCACTCATTAATTCCTGCATTAACAACCCCCAAACAATAGATGATGATAAAGAACAACAATTATGATCTAGATATGAAAAACCCGCTGTCAAGAACTATAGATCTCTATAAAACCAAGCAGAAAAAATTGAAGAAAGACATGTAGAGAGAGAGAGACCTCGTTAAGTACATGGTCTTGGGTAGGTTGTAATTGCCCTGAGCTCTCAATCCAGAGTATATCTTGGAGGCTAGGGCTCTCCTCCTCCTCCGAATCTGTGAATGAAATTGTGTATATAATACACACAAATGCATATAGAGAGAGAGAGAGAGAGAGAGAGAGAGAGAGAGAATGGGGTCTGATTTCAAAATTTGAAATCAAAGAAAAAGAGATGAGAGTGTGAGAGAGAGAGGGCGTGGGTTGAAAATGGAGGGTGTGAGACTGTGAACCCGTGGGTTGAAAATGGAGGCTGTGAACCCTTGGATTAAGTTCAATCCAATGGTTTATAATTTGACAAACGGACAGAAGTCCCATCAAGGCAAAAAAACTGAGCTGCCTTATTATATAGATATATATGTTTTTTAAATTCATCTCGACTAAACAGACTGAAAAAATCAAAAAAATTGGCATAATTCTTTTTTAAAAAATCACTAAAAATCAAAAAATTCAAAAAATAAGTGAATTTTTTTTTGTGGGGGGGGGGGGGGGGTTTCAAAAGATGCTTAACACTCTGTTTGGATCGTAATATGAGATGAGAAAAAAAAAAATTGTAATTTCTCGTCTAGGTGAGAAAAGAAAAAAATTAATTATGAATTTTTACCATTATGTTTGGATGAATAAAAGAAAAGAAAATGTGATTTCTGACATATCTTGTTTGAATAAAGTAGATAAGAGAAAAGAAAGAAAAATGTTGTATTTTATTCCATCAAAATAACCTTTTATATTAACAAATGATGTTTTTTCATAAGAGTAATTTTGGTATTTTAAAAACTTTCATTAATTCTAATTCATTACTCACAAAATTTCATCACTTTTGGTG
Organism: Camellia lanceoleosa; assembly: GCA_025200525.1. Classification (NCBI taxonomy): domain Eukaryota; kingdom Viridiplantae; phylum Streptophyta; class Magnoliopsida; order Ericales; family Theaceae; genus Camellia; species Camellia lanceoleosa. Next base: position 43,062,583 of record CM045766.1, on the reverse strand, counting down.
AAAAACAAAATATAGTTTTGGTGAGAATCATTTTCTTACCATCTCTCATCATTTCTTACTATTTCTCAATCTATTTAACCATCGAAACAAGTGAAAAATATCCCACTCTAACCATTTTTTTTCTTTTCTCACAAACCCCTCATCTAAACAGAGTGTAAGGACATGAATTGTTGGGTACATGAACATAAAAGAAAAATGGGTATATGACAACGCAAATGTGAATAAGTGTCCTTTAGACATTATTTAATATTGAAAAGTATGTAAGAAATATCTTAAAAATATATAAAAATGTAAAAAATATATTAATCACATAAAAGTGCATCATAAAAAATATCTTATATTCTTCAAATTTTTTTTTATCTTTTACTTGTGTTTTAAGATTACTTGTTAAGAAGAGCTATGACAAACCCACTCACATCTTCTTGGTCAAAATTGTCAATGGACAAAGGTTTACAAATATTATGATTTTACTATTTTACCCTTTTATAAAATATTATTTTCATCATACCCAATATACTTTATTCTACTTTTATTTTACCTTAAGGGTTGTTTGGAGTGTTCTAAATAAGTGTACTTTTTGTCTTTTTAGACTAAAAAGTCGAGGAAAAAAATATGAATGTTTTGGTTAACTTTTTGATTTTTATAGAAAAATGTATATTAAAAAATTATATAAATAAGTGTATAGGAGAATAAAGTGATGAATAGGCCGTACGGCTGACAGCCTAAAGGGTAGCGCGGCAGAGGACTTTGGAATAGATTGATTCTCTACTTTTCGGGTATAAATTGGTCAGTTCTATTCGGCCCATGGGGGCCCACCACGGGTCCCGTTTTATACAAAATTGATTTGATCATGTGTTTAGCGATATCCGATAGACGTAAGTTTTTACAAGCATATAGTACTAGATGAGTTCTACATATTAGACGGTTCAGATTATCAAAACGGGACCCATGGTGGGCCTTCACGGGTCCAACTCTACCATCCAATTTAATGAATATTTTACTCCCTATTTTTTTTTTCCGGTCACTGACGGGCCCATCATGTCAACACTTTGTTAATTGTATTTTTTTTATTTGTATTAATATGTGAAAAATATTTTTTTAATATTTTTTTTTTGATGAATTGTAATAATTTTTTAACTTTTTTAATAACTTTTTAATTTTTTAAATTTTTTAAAAATTTCCAAACCAGCCCTTAGTTCCATAACTAAACAAGCTCACTGTTCAAAATAAATAAATAAATAAATAAACAAGCTCATGTTATTTAATCACCATAATCAAACAAACCCACCAACATCTTCTTGGTCAAAACTGTCAGTGGACCTATTTTTTTTTTGAGCAATGCTACATACCACTAATTTATCATCACTAACTTCACCACTAGTGAGGTGGCAATTGAAAAAAAACAAAAAAACACAAAAACCAAGGCACAAAACACATGTGGCACTGGATGGGACCCACTGCCACATCATTAGAGCCACCACTAATTAGTGATCTAAAGCATTTTTGTTTTTTTTTTTTTTTCCTCTGCTACACTTTCAACCAGCTTCTTTATTCTCTCTCCACCACCAGCCACCTTATCCACACTTATTTCTCTCTTTCATTCTAGTAACCTCTTTCATCTCCACTCTCATCCACCCAAGTAATCCTTCATCGGGACCGGAAGAAAGGCATAAGGTAGATTCCAAGAAGCAAATGGTGGGTTGGGATAAGTTTAAATCAATTAAATAATTATTAAAATATAGTTTAATGTAGAAAAATTAACCTAATAAAAAATTGTAAGACAGTAGTCTAAGGTCAAGTTTGGCAATCAAAAAATAATTCATCTTTTTATTTATTTTTTATCACATCAACTCTCTACTTTTTTGTATATCTTTTCGTAAAAAGACAAAAAATATATTTATTTAGGTCATTCCAAACAACTTCCAAATTTAGATATGCTATGAGCTTATGACATTATTTTGTCAAATGTATTGAGGTTTATTTTATTTTACTTTTTTTTTTTTTTTTTTGTTACAGGGAAATCCTCTCACTCTTCCGCAGGTCCAAGGCAGCGCCCTTTGCAGAGATCACCAAAGTGTCCTGTTAGCCGGTACAAGCGAGAGACTATAACCTGGGAACTTGCCCCGATCTCCCAAGATAAAGGAAGAGTTATTTATAAATCCCATTTAGTAGACTTATAGCCCATAAAGATTTCTAATATTTCATCAAATCTCATATATTTAGACTTATATTCTATTAAGTCATTTTTTCTAAATTATTATGTGGATTATTTTATCCTTATAGACTTTTATTATAATATATATATATATATTATACCATATAATTAAGGGAGAGAATATCAATTATTAGATATATTTTATTTGTAGTATATATAAAACGTTATATATAGAATATGAAAGATTATTTAGTATTTTCTTTGCCTCAATGTGAGAGATTTACTTAATTAAGAATCTTCCTTCACCATTATTTTATATTAAGGTCTTGCCATGGAAGAACATTTGGAAAAGAATGTTAGTTGTAGACGATAATGGACATGATTATGGATTCGCAATAGAGATGATGGTAAAGTGATGATAAACAATCATTTTTTTGCCACTGTTATACATAGGGCTGTAAATGAACAGAGCCGTTCATGAACAAGCTCGAGCTCGGCTCGGTAAGAGCTCGTTCGAACTCGGTTCGTTAATTTTTTTTGCCGTTCGAGCTCGAGCTCGAGCTCGTTAAATTTTTAATAAACAAGCCCAAACAGTCTAAAGCTCTAAACAAGTAAGCTCGTTTCTATTAGCCTCGTTTAATATTTATTATTTATATATTAAATAATATAAAATTATGCATAAAAAATAAGAGAAATATGCTATTTATATATTTAAAAAATATAAATGTAAATAATACTTAACTATAGGTAGTATATTTGTATAATAGTGGTAGTAGATATTATTATTTTAGTAAAATATGGATTTTTTTTTTAGTATGTTTATATATATTGTATATATAATTGTATAATCAATGTTTTAATTGTAACTTTAGTCTCACATGCAAGTATGAATTTATAAATTTTTTGGCTCGTTAACGTTCGTGAACAGGCTCGAGCTCGAGTCGAGCCTAAGCCAACTCGGCTCGAGCTCGGTTCGTTAAATTTTTATTCAGCTCGAGCTCGAGCTCGAGCTCGTTAAAATCTTAATAAACAAGCCCAAACACACTAAAGCTCGGCTCGGCTCGGCTCGTTTGCAGCCCTATACATAAACCGTAGCCTGTTCACACTACAACATTTTCTTAGTTTAGTGACATTTGAAAATGTCACAAAACTATTCTTTTAATGACATTTTTTGGTCTTGTGGCATTTTCAACAAGTGCCACTTCTATCGGTGCCACGGTAGATACGAGTGCCACGATAGATACTTGCAAGTGCCACTGCACCATCATGGCTGAAAACTTTCAATGACATTTTAATGTTATGGTAGATATTATTTGTGGCACTATCAAGCGCCGTTAAAAAAAAGTTAGTGACACTTGTAAGTGTCATTACACCATCAAAACTAAAACCTTTCAGTGACACTTTAATGTCATGGTAGGCACTATTTGTGACGCTATCAAGTGCCATTCATAACGATAATTCATTGTAGAACAATTTGATTCGCTCTTGCGGAGACTCGAACCGCCAACCTTCCACACCATAAACCTTATACACCCACACTCTTCCCACTACACCTCTATAGCACCACATGATTATGTATGCAACATATATTATTTATATAGTACATACATCCATATTAATATAAAAGTATATGTATAAACATAATTTTTTATTGAACATAATTTATGTAAAATAAACTATTTACTACCAAAATAAAAAAAAAAAAGATCACTTTTGGCGACTAAAAATATTTTTTAGTCGCCAATTCAATACTTTTGGCTACTAATTGTTTTTTAGTTGCTAAAAAACTTAACTTTTGTCGACCAAAATCGGATTTGGTCACCGAAGATGTACTTTCAGTTACCAAAATTTTGGTCACCAAAAAATTTTATTCCCGCCTTAGGATTTTAGTTCTCCCGCGCTAAAAATGACCACTTTTGGCGACTAACCTTATTTTTTAGTCACCAATTGTAGACTTTTGGCTACTAAAATTTTTCTTAGCACAAAAAAGCTTTACTTTTGGCTACTAAAATTTTTTTAGTCGGTAAAACCCATATAATCAGCGACCAAACTTATTTTCAGTCGCCAATTGTAAACTTTTGGCTACTAAATTTTTTTAGTCGTCAAAAATCTTTACTTTGAGCTACTAAAAATTTTTTAGTCATTAAAACCCATATAATCAGCGACCAAACTTAGTTTTAGTCGCCAATTGTAGACTTTTGGCTACTAAAATTGTTTAGTTGCCAAAAAACTTTACTTTGACAACTAATGCTGTTTTGGTCATTGAAAGCTATACTTTCAGTGACCAAATTTTTTTATTTAGGAAATTTAGTCGCCGAATATGCTTTTTCCTGTAGTGTATATTGAGTTTAATTCATTTATTTTTAATCATTTACTGCATTTTAAAAATTTAGAAAATATATTGGCATTTTTTGTTTTTTCAAAAATGTCATTATAAGCTTGGAAAGTTTTTAGCTTAGTGGCATTTCTTAAAATGGTATAAAATATTTGTTTATGACACTTTTCACCTAAGTGCCATAAAAAGTAATTTGCACCTATCTAGTGTCCTGACATTTTTTAAAAAAGCCATTGCAACTAAAGTTTAGTGGCATCTGTTGGTAAATGTCACGAACATAATTTTTTGTGTCATTATTTTATAAAATGTCATAAAATTGATGTGACATTTCTTTATTGAAATGCCACTAGAGCCTTATATGTTTTGTGGTTACGTGGCATTTTCTAAAACATTTAATGCCAATTTTTATTTTGTGGCATTTTCTAAAAACATGCTACTAGTGTAGTGTCACTAAAAGTGTAAATTTGTTGTAGTGATATTTTGTTGTAGTGAAGTGACACTTTTTTAATTGAAATGCCACTAGAGCCTTGTATGTTTGTGGCTCTATGACATTTTTCTAAAAAATGCCACCAAATATTCTTTTTGTGACATTTTTTAAGAACATGCCACTAGTATGGTGTCACTAAAATATGTTTTTGTTGTAGTGTTGTGACACTTGTTCATTGAAATGTCACTAGAGTCTTTTATGTTTGTTGTTTTGTGGCATTTTTCAAAAACGTGCCACTAAATATCATTTTTGTAGCATTTTTTAAAAATATGCCACTAGTGTAGTGCCACTAAAGTATGTTTTTGTTGTAGTTTTGTGACACTTGTTCATTGAATGTCACTAGAGCCTTTTATGTTTGTCGTTTTGTGACATTTTTCAAAAACGTGCCACTAAATATCATTTTTTGTGGCATTTTCTAAAAATATGCCACTAGTGTAGTGCCACTAAAGTATGTTTTTGTTGTAGTGTCATCGATTTTTATACCCATCGGTATTGTTGTTTATTCACTAGTATTATATTGGCATTGATTGGCCCTGTTTGGTGTAACTGTTAAAACAACTTATAGATTATAACTTAACAGATTATAGATTATGACTTTAATCAGAAGTTGTTAATCTGTTGGGTATAGCTGTTAGATTATAGATTTAAGTTGCTGAGTAGTGTTTATTGAATAAGCTGTGAAATAGCTTTTTCAATTAATTTTTATTTTTTGTTTGTCTACATTTCTCATAAAAAAAAAAAAAATAATAATCTATAGTCCATTTGGGTCTTTTTCTATTTTTAAAAAAATAAAAAATAAAAAAATCTAAGAGTATAACCATAAATTAATATGTCCACAGCAGAAGCTGATAATCAGAAGCAAGGGGTGAGCAGCTTCTCAAAATCAGCTTTTTTGAGTTAAAATAAGCTGTTAGAAGCAGAAACTGTTTGAAATAAGTTTAACCAAACAGTCTAAAATAACTTTTTCAAAGTTAAAAGCCATAAGTTAGCTTTGAAAAGCTAAAACAAACAGCCCCATTATATATAGATTTTTCTAAAAAGATGCGTCAATATATATATGAACTATTTGATAATTTTTTAATATATTGTTTGATAATTTTTTGTATATTGTTTGTTTCCATACTTATTGTTTAAACAATCATTCTTTGTTGTCATTAAACAATCGGAATAGTTAATTTTTTTTTTCTTTCAATTTTTTTCTTCATATTTTCATATTGTAGTGTTAATGTGTACATTGGTATGAATTTAGTTTTTTTTAAAACTAATTGTATGTTAAATGTAAATTGTGAATAATCACAATGTATTTTAGTATAAGTTTTTTTAAAAGTTTTTTGAAAATTAATTGTATATTTGTTATTTTTATTATGATGCTTGTTTGTTGAACAATTATTTTTGTTATTATTGAACAATCGAAATAGTCGATTTTCATTTTTTCTAATTTTATTTTATGTTTTTATGTTGTAGTGTAAATGCTCACATTGGTATGAGTTTACTTTTAAGGCTAGTTGTATGTTAATTATAAATTGTGAACATTCACATTATATTTTGATGAGTTTTTTTTTTTTTGAAGTTATTTGTATGTTTGTTGTTTTTGTTACTATGCTTGTTGGTTGAACAATCATTTTTTTTATTATTGAACAATTGAAATAGTGGATTTTCACTTTTATTTTTATTTTTGAATTTTGTTTAATGTTTTCACGTTGCAATGTAAATATTTACTTTGGTATGAGTATATTTTTTTAAGGCTAGTTGTATGCCAATTGTAAACTGTGAACATTCATATCATATTTTGGTATGAGTTTTATTTTTTCGAAAGTTAGTTGTATGCTTGTTATTTATTGTGAGCAGTCACATTGTATTTTAATATGTGTTTTGCTTCTTCAAAAGTTAGTTATATGTTTGTTATTTATTATGAACATTCATATTGTATTTTACTTTTCATTTAGATTTTTTATTGTATTATTTTTAAAATTTTCACATTATAAAAAAGTTGAAAGTTTATAGTTTATAATTTGAGATTTTTTTACTTAGAATAAGGAGAGATTCTCTCTTATGAATATAAGAGTGATTTTTTTCTATGAAATGAGGGACTATTGTTATTTTTTATTGTGTATTAAATTCAAAATGAAAACATGTGCAAAAAATTACAAGAATGATTTGGTCATATTACATTAAATAAGACCTAATGAAATACTAAAAAAGAAGATGAATTAGATGGAATAAAACACTTAAAAAAGAGGATTTATCAAAAAATGACCCTAAAATAAAATAAGAAAAATAAATTACAAATACACTCTTGAAATTTGTTTAAAATACAAATTGCTCATGTAGTTTTAGAAATTACATCTCTCTCTTTGAAATTTTTAATTTCATAACAATAACCTATTTTATTAATAAATTATCAAGTCAATAAACAATTTTTAATGATATTATAAATATATTTCAATTAATAATTCATGTAATTTTATTATTGTATAGGAGAGTAATCAAGAATTTCACTTTTCTAGTTAATTTTGTTAAATAAATTTTTTTTATAAGAGAGTATTTGTAATGCCGCAAAATAATCAACGATAGATAATTTCACAAAATAAGCTAAATGTATGGAAAACCAATAACATCTCACTCTTTCATTAACTCTCTTAGAAGGATTACAGAAGATGCCACCTGCATTTATACATTCATAAACCCTAGATCCTAAATCTATAGCTTGGGACATATATATATGCAAGGAAATGAAAAGGAATACATTTAGGCTCACGCCTTAATGGCTACATATTTTTAAGTCGATACTTAGTTACAATAAAAGTGTGTTCAGCCCAAAGCAAGTAAAAAGCTCAATGCTTGTCCAACAAATATTTACAAGGAACACCTGAAAGTTAAGTCATTGGTGGAACAATGATTTTTCAGCAAATATACCTCCACAATGATTTTTCAGCAATAAATCATTGGTGGCATTACAATGATTTGGAACAAAATGATTTTTCAGCTCCACGACCTCCCAAGTTAAGTCATTGGTGGAGGTATATCATTAACACCTGAAAGTTGGTTTCTACATAAGTTGAACTAAAACCTAGTAGAGAATACTTGAACACATTGTATGATACTAAACAAAGTCATATGGTGAATGCATATGCATGCCACTTACCAAAAACATCATACTTTCTCTTTAGAAACAATGTAATGCCATGGTTATATATCAATTCATAAAACAATACTTTTTAAATCAAAAAATATGACAGTGGATACATAACACTGGGAATCTCTTGGTAAATGTCTTCTAGTAGGCTATACAAGCACTACTAAAGTCATTTTACCGGTACTAAAAGGAATGATCGACACCTAACTGCTCGGGTTTTTAGACTTTCACCAAGGACACACAGGCTAACATAGAAATACAACAACCACAGGTATTCACCCATTTTTCTCAAAACGATACATTTTCAATGTATTAATATGAAACAGTGTTCAATGCAAGATGTATGAGCAGTTGGTTTCAATTAACCTAATCCTCATGTAATTTTTACACCAATCAAAGTTATATTCCACCGATAGCCCAAAACAGATATCTCTGTACAAAAAAATAGATCTCAAATAACAATTATAATTTCACAATCTCAATGTAGAAATGACAATACTTATCCAATTCCATTATCTTTATCAAAGATAGACTCATTTTATTATTTCAAAAACTCAACATCCTTTCTCTTTTGCCCTTACGTTACCAAGGATTTCCAAGATTTCCAATAAAACATCTATTCCTTTTCAAAACTCATTTGAATAAGAGATTTTCAATATTTTAACACAACTCAACAGCATACTCATTCCCACAACATTTCTTAAAAATCCATTTGAAAACCTCTCTTCTACATTTCAAAAACTAAACCTAAATTGACCCACAACTCCAAAATCATAATACTTTACAAGGAACACATAACGAAGCTAAGAACCATACAAGGAGGTTGAAGAAATCCCTACCTCAAGAGTAAAAGAAGAAGAAGATAACAAGACCCAACTTTAGATGGAGTCAAGAATGGAAACTTCATCGATTAAAACATTCATCTTTACGAGCTCTACACTTTTCTCTAAAGCACTAGGGCGGCGAGATCAACAGATTTGGGTGTATTTGAGGTGTTTAGAAAAGAACTAGAGACAGAGAGAGTGAGAGAGTGAAGAAATTTGGTAAAGTTAACTTTTAGAGAGAGATAGAGAGATATCAAAAGTGATTGAAAAGATCTTTTTCCCGTGCTGATATATGCACAGACCGCTCGAGCGACCAAAACACCGCTCGAGAGAACAACTCAAGGCTTGAGTACATAATGACACTCTCCTAGAAGTTCAGACTGCAAACTCAAAAATTGGAAGGAACCAAAGATCGCTCGAGCGAAGGAAAGACAGCTTGAGTGAACCTGAAGAAAAATTGACATAAACTCTTTTGAAAAACAAACTCCCAACCTGTTCATAACACAATCAAATGACTCCAAACAATCAATCCACACTACAACAAGGCAACAATATAAACACTAACCATGATCACCGAATCTTGGTCCAAGAATACAAAATGGTCGGATTTTAACCCAAGTCGCTATAGTATTTGTAATTGTCCAAAGTACAAAGGGCAATTTATATTTTAAATATATTTCAATGGGTGTATTTGTAATTTACCCAACAAGAAAAGAGCAAAGATATGGGTGGCTCTATTTGCACCTCAAAAATTAGGTTAGGCACCCTAATTTAATGAAACTTTTGTATTGCCATTAAGTCCCTAATTAAAATGACCAAAAAGTACTTGACATTAGAAAAAGTGTAAATCAAAGTGTTTTGGACACCCCATTCATCATCAATCCCAATATTTCTTTTCTCTCTCTTCTCTTCTTACTCTCTTCCATTTGCATTTTCATACCTAATCTTATTTGTTTTAATCCATCATTCTTGCATTCTATTTTATATTGAAATCAACATTGGACAATAAAGAAAATATTTCCAAGCAGTTTCTTTATAGATAAAGTAAGTTTTTATTTGATGTTTATCATTTTTCATTATTTGGTTTAGGGAATTAATTCAGGAATTCAATACTAAACAAATTACGTTTATTCGAAAACTTGTTTCCAAACAAAATTCATATATTCAGTAGTGTGTTTTCGAAATAATGGTCATTGTTCAACATTTAATATCAGAAGATATTGTTTGTGTTAGGCTCTTTTTTTCGAATATTTAATTTTCTAACTTCTTCACACTCTAATTTAGAACCAAAAAAAAAAAAAAAAAAAACCATCCAGTATTATATCTCCAACCAAATTACGTATGTTCAGAACTTGTTTTTTGTTCGGTATTGAGTATCCAAAGAAAATTAAAATATTCAGCTCTATGTTTCCATACTTTTAAATTTTCTATCTTCTCATACTATGCTTTAAGGTGATATTTCTACATGTTGTAATAAGGCTTTAATAGAATGTGTAATGGATTTTACTAGTCAATTTGTCATTCATGAGGTATGTTACGTACATAAAATTAGTAATTGCAATGTATATTATCACTATGAATATTAGTTGTTATTTTTTTTTCTTATATGTAGATTTTCAAGAGTCGAGAAACATTAATTTGGTGGGTTCGTGACATAGGAATGAAGAATGGTTTTGTAATTGTTACGAAAATGGTTGATGCGTGTGGCAATGGTTTTGTTACTGACATCGGGTAATCTTGTTCCGCCAATAGCAATAGTTTGATAAAGGTATCATTATCCATGTGTTACATGATGGGATGCCGTTTACAATTCTCGTATAGAAGCTTTCAAGAAGATTGTTAATACTAATGTTGCAACGAAAGAGATACTAGACTTGGAGTGATGTCTTTTTTACTGTTTCAAATACTTTTAATGAAGTGTTTTGAATGTGATATATATGAATTTAAGTGTTTTCAATTAGTTTATAACATTAGAACTATAAATAATACGAACAGGAAGCACTTAGTATTTGAAGTATCAAAAGTTGTTGTTTGGAATTGAGGCAATTTAATATTTTTAGAATTGACTATCTCGATGCAAAAATTGGAACCTGATGGAGGCACGGTCTAGGAGGGCCCAACCCACGGCCTAAGATCCAAGAGTTCAGCCCACGGCCCAGGGACCAGCCACGTAAGCAGATAATGATCCTACAATGTTATTGTGCCCTTATCAACCATTTAATAAGGCCATCATAGCATTAAATATGGCAAGACCCTTCATGCCGGAGTATGCAGAATCAGTATGAACGATGCTAACTAGGCTATAGACTTTTGGCCAAGGAGACAATTGGGAATGGACAGGGAAATAATGAGCAAAAAAGAAGGATATTGTAAGCTTTTGAGATACAAAGAAACTTAAGTTTTTCATCCCTGGCTTCTTTCTCTCCCTCTATAATCAATCTTCCATAACTTAACTTGATCGTTGGAGTGTCCATCAGGGGATTAGTTCGACCCATCTAGAATCCCTTTTTGCAGGCTCGCTTTGAGGACTTCGAGGCTAGCAGACTCGTTGGAAGTGTGGATCAGTCCGACCCATCTATCATTGAAGTTATAGAACTATCAGTTGGCGCCGTCTGTGGGAATCTTCCATCTCTAGTCGCCAGTTGTGTTCATTGTCAACATAGGGAACCCCATTATCACACATCTCCTACAACAGGGTAGATGGTCACGACTAGGTCCATGGCTTTCCAACACCATACTGGTAACCCTAAAGTTGAGTCCTCCAACCCAAATAACCCACCTCCATATTTTGCAGAACTTACAAAAGCATCAACTGTTTGACCGAACAAAACCAAGTCCTGATCAATGCTTTACTCTAGCTTGACTTACTTGTCCCTCCTGCATCACCACAAATAGTTCCCCCGCACCCGGAACAAACCCACAATCACCACCAATTTCCATCACAGGTGTCCCAAGGAAAATTTCTGCCCTTCGCCCCACGGCCTCAATCGTCGAATCTTAATGACCTGCACCTCCCTCCCTCAGGCTCACAACTTCGGTAAGATGGACCACCGCCTTTCGATAACCACCTTCCACCACACCATGCTACTGCCCATGAAGGCGATGCTAGCAGTGTCCAAACCCCGATTCCTACTTGTGGGGATAATGCCTCAATTTGGGATAAAAAATTGCGGGCCATGAGGCTTCAACTACAAGGGGTCATGCAAAACATGCAGCACAAAACTTCCTCTACCATCAACTCTCCTTTTACCGCTTCCATCCGAGATAAAGCTCTCCCTTCCAAGTTCAAAATGCCATTGATCGACACCTTCGATGGTACCACTGATCCGATTGACCACGTGGAAGTATATCGGATACTAATGATTCTCTATGCCTTTCTAGACGAAATCATGTGTCACGCCTTCCTTGTCACGTTAAAGGGTCGGCGTGCCTTTGGTTCAGCTAGCTTCCCCCGAACTCTGTCACTTTCTTTCGCTAGCTCAGTGAATCCTTCTCGAGCTATTTCATTGGTGCTCAATGACAGCGACATCCAGCGACCTAATCGTTAAACATTTGGAAGTCAGAAGGGGAGTCGCTGCACAGCATTGTCACCCGTTTCAATATCGAGGCCTTACAAGTGGAGGAAAATGATGACAAGGTCATTCTCACAGCTTTCATGGTCGTCTTGCGCCCGTCAAATTCCTTTTCTCTCTTTTCAAAAATCCCCTGTTCGCCATGGCTGCCCTTCTCGCCAAAGCCCAAAAATACATGAATGCCGAAGACTCCCTGGCAGCCCATTAAGACTCCACATCCAAAACCCCACCCTCCAAGGACAAAAGAAAAGAACCCGAGCCTAGACTCTCACAATATACACACTGACCCCCTCAGTATACAGACCGACCGGCACCTACCCACCCACCTAGTTGGGTTGAACGGTACACTGCTCTCAATTCACCAATAGAGCAAGTTTTGAACCAAATTTAACAAAACTATAACTTGAAATGGCTCCAACCACCAAGATCTCCCTCCAACTGGCGGGATCAATCCAAGTATTGTCGTTCCCATCAAGACGATGGCTATAACACTGAGGAATATGTCAACCTTAAAGACCAGGTCGAGGATTTGATCTGCCAGGGGCATCTCAGTCGATTCACAGCAGCCTGTCCCCAGCAAAGGCTTAGGATTGACCCCCCAAGGCACAACTACTAACACACTCCCCCTAGACAACCTACACAACCTAGGCGAAATGATGACCAGACTTAACAATAAACTCGAGCACAAGGTGATCCTGCCCTCCCTGGTAGGTGAAATCAGGGTCATTGCCAAAGGGCTTGCGTGTGGCGGACCATTTCAGTCGGCACAACAAGTTGAGCTCAGAAAAATTAGACAAAGCTTTGATAAGGAAGTAACGACGGTGGACCGACCCTACAAGCAACCCAAGCAATGGTCTGAGCTGATCACCTTTACAGAAACAGATTGCACAGGCATTCGCTATCCTCACGATGATCTTCTGGTCATCTTTGTTCTCTTGTCAAACTACAAAGTTAGAAGAGTTCTTATCGATAATGGCAGCTCCTCAGACATCATATTCCTCAACGCTTATCGCTAACTTCAGGTAGGAGAAGAAAAGTTGTCACCTTTACAAACCCCTTTGGTTAGCTTCACAGGAGACCGAGTGACCTCCTTAGGCTCTATTGACCTTCTAATCACCATAGAGGAGTATCCAAGACAGTCTACCAAACTCCTCACTTTCCCTGTTGTCGACTGTCCTTCTGCTTACAATATCATACTTGGACGTACGGCTCTTAATGCCCTCCAAGCCGTAACATCCACATACCATTTGGCCATGAAATTTCCTAGTGATCAAGGGATCGACACTGTGAGGGGTGAACAGACAGTGACCAGAGAATACTATGTCGCCTTGTTAAAAGAGGTCAAGATGAATGAGGCTATGATCATTGAAGGCCTTGATGTCAGAGATGAGAAGGAGCTAGTTAGAGGGGAACTAGTGGAGGAACTAATTTAAGTGCCCATTAATCTCGCCGATTCAATGAAGACGGCCAAGATTGGCAGCCATTTGTTCTCTCAGGCCAATGATGATCTCACGGCTCTCTTGGCCGAGCACAACGATATCTTTTCTTAGACTCATTCGGACATGTCGGCATCGAACCTTCTTTTATTACTCATCACCTCAGTATTGAGCCCCAGTTCTGTCAGTTCTGCCAAAAGTAACGCACTTTTCATCCAGAACGTAACAACCTCATCGCCACTGTGGTAGACAAGCTATTGAAGGCCCAGTTCATTAGAAACGTGGACTATTCTACATGGTTGTCTAATGTGGTCTTGGTCCGCAAAATACTGGCAAATGGCGATTGTGCGTCAACTACTCCAACCTTAACCGAGCTTTCCCCAAAGATAGATACCTACTTCTCAGGGTAGATCTGTTAGTCAACACAATTGCAGGACATCAAATGCTTAGCTTCATGGACACCTTCTCAGGCTATAATTAGATCTTAATGCATGCAGCTGACCAGGAACACACCTCCTTCATTACTGACAGAGAAACTTATCATTACCGTAGGATGCCATTTGGTTTGAAGAATGTGGGAGCCACTTACCAGCGTCTGGTTACTGCCATTTTCAAAACCAGAGAGGTTGGAACATGGAGGTTTACATCGACGACATGCTCGTCAAAAGCAGACTCTCTTCCAATCATCTAACAAACCTATGGGAGACCTTTCAAGCCCTGTGCAAGTACAAGATGAAGTTGAACCCAAAGAAGTGCTCATTCAGCGTTAGATCTGGTAAGTTTTTGGATTTTATAGTCAGCCACGGAGGTATTGAGGCCAACCTAGAAAAAATCAAGGCCCTAATAGAAATGCAGTCTCCGAAAATGGTGAAGGAGGTTCAATGATTCACAGGCAGAGTAGTCGTCCTTAATTGTTTCATATCAAGGGCCACCGACAAGTGCCTTCCGTTCTTCAAAGTGCTTAGAACCTCTTTTGACCGGAATATTAAGTCTGAGGAGGTATTCCAACAACTAAAACAGTGTATAGCAAATCCTCTCCTTATCTCTCAAGCACTTCCAGGGGAGGCCCTCTTTCTTTACTTAGCTGTCTTCCACACCATGGTTAGCTCGGCCCTCGTCGGAGAGGACGACTCAGTCCAACGCCCGGTTTATTATATCTGCCGCGTACTTCGAAAGGCAGAACAAAGTTATCCCTTATTGGAAAAGATGACCCTAGCTTTGGTCATCACCTCCAAATGCCTCTGACCTTACTTTCAAGCCCACCCAATAATGGTTCTCACTGACCAACCTTTGAAAAAAATCATACAACAGCCAGAGTTGTCGGGTAGGCTCATACAGTGGTCAGTCGAATTAAGCCAGCACGAAATCTCTTACAAACCCCGAACAGCTATCAAAGGCCAAGCTATTGCAGATTTTATCCTGGAGTTTACCAATCTCACCCTAAATGCACCCCCTTCGCCAGCACACGTCACTTCTGATATAGAAGACCCCAACTCCTAGACTCTTAGTGTTGACGATTCATCCTGTAAAGATGGTAGTGGAGCAGGTTTAATCCTTACCACCCTAGAGCATGAATACTTCAAATGTGCCCTCCGATTCCTGTTTGTAGCGAGGAACAACGAGGTTGAATATGAGACCCTAATAGCAGGTCTCCGTCTGGCTAGAGACATTGAGGTCGACCATCTCCGAGTGTTTAGTGATTCCCGCTTAGTCGTCGGATAGATAACAAACAAGTTTGATGCCAAAAAGGAAGCAATGCGATCATACAGAGACATCGCTCTTCCTCTCACCTGCCTCTTCAATAGCTTTTACATCAAGCATGTCCCCACGTCAGAGAACTCCCAAGTAGATAAAATGGCACAGTTAGCCTCAGCAGATCAATCAGGCCTCAGCCACGGCATCCAGATTGAATACCTGACCCATCCAACAGTTTCACCAAACCCACAAGTGATCCATCTGCTCCAGGACGAGCCTATCCCATGGGCCCTAGACATTATCACATTTTTAGAACAGGGAGTACTACCAACAGATAGGCAGGAGGTCGCCAAGGTCAGGGCTCGGTCATCAAATTACGTCCTTATTGGTAACATCTTATATAAGAGGGGATTCTCATGGCCATACCTCAGATGCCTCAATAATGAACAAGCCACCTATGTAATGAGTGAAATACATGAAGGAGTTTACGACAACCACTCTGGGAGAGGGTCTTTAGCTCATAAGATCCTTCGTACAGGTTACCGAGTTACTTTTGGCCCATGCTCAACCAAGATGCCATCGACTTTGTACACAAATGTGACAAACGCCAGCGTTTTTCCAACATCCCTCACATCCCTCTAACAAAGTTGATCACGCTCAGCAGTCCTTACCCATTCACCAAGTAGGGCATCGATCTCGTAAGCCCCTTACTGATCGGCCGCGGCTAAGCAAAGTTTGCCGTGGTTGCCATTGATTACTTCACTAAATGGGTAGAAGCAGAGCCCCTTGCTGAGATTACTAAGTGGAACATCACAAGGTTCATTTGGAAGTTTATTGTGTGCCGCTTCAGGGCTTTTCAAGCCATCGTCTCAGACAACGACAAATAGTTTGACAATGCCAAATTTAGAAAATTCTGTGATGAGCTCCATATCAAGACCTGTTTTTCTTACCCTGGCCATCCTCAAGCTAACGGCCAGGTAGAAGTCACTAACCACTCTCTGTTGAAAATCCTCAAGACCAAGTTGGAGGTCGCCAAGGGACTTTGGATGAAAGGGTTGCCGAACGTCCTCTGGGCCTATCGAACGACAGCCAGAACCCTGATTGGAGAGACCTCTTTTTGCTTAACATACGGCGCCGAGGCAGTCATCCCCATGGAAGTTGGTCTACTGACACCTAGGGTCATCCATCCTGATCCACAACTGAACGAAAAATTTTGAAAGGTCGACTTGGACCTCATCGAAGAATTACGAGAAACAGCTGCCGTCCGACTGGCCTCATACCAGTAGAAAGTAAGACAGCATTATAATCGTAGAGTTCGACCCAGGGAATTCACACTAGGAGATCTAGTCTTGCGAGCAGCAATCCTTGTGTAGACACCCCATTTTTGACCGACCTTAAGACTCAGACGTCACCGATTGAGCGCTCGGTGATGTTGCATATTGTGCTCGTTCAGAAGTCTCAGAGTCGCGGCCGTGCGCCCTGCCTCCGGACTTCCGAACTTTCTTCTATGCTTTGTCTCGGTTTGCGAACCAGACTCGGTTTTCTCAGTTTTCCTTCCTGAGGGGAGGGAGAGGTCCCGTAGACTATCTCCCAGTGGCCGTGGGCTACATTTCGTGGCCGTAGGCCATTTTGCCCATTTTGGAGCCCGGTTCCCGGTTTTCGGAGCCATCAGGCCGTGTGCCTCGGTTCGGGACCGTCTAACCATCTCCGATTCCTCTGATTTTTGGCATGCATCTTATTTACTCCCTAACGAGGGACATTGGGGTCTTAGATACCCACTTCGTGGCCAAACACCACTTTCGGTGCTTAACGGCCGGTTTTCGGGCCCCGAACCTCGCGGTTTGGCCCCCGAGCATTCGTTTTGCATCAGTTTTTGTTCATTTTTGGCAGGTACCTCTGTTTTATCATAAGGAAGGTCACTGGAGGGTGGGATCCTAGCAATTGTCTCAGCAACTAGTTATGCTCTTCCGGCGCCCCCCGAGGCCCGTTTTTCTCACTTCCGAGCCAATGTTGAACACCCTAGGGCCATTTTCTTCGAGCCGAAACCACATATTTGTGTTGTACACATATGGGAGGACCCTAAAAAATGGTGCTCGGCCAGTAATTCTTCCTTTCATTTTTGGACCTCTCCTAGAGGTGGCTTGTTGTCTCTCCTGCTTCAGAGTTACCAAATTCCAACCACAGAGCCTTGTTGTACACATATGGGAGGACACTACCCTTTGGTGCTCGGCCAGCAAATCCAACTTTCCATTTTTGCCCTTGGCCGGCCGGCTAGGGGGGGTGGCCGGCCGGCCACCTCCAATAAAAGTACCTGGCCGGCCTGCATCCTCTCAGTGCATACTTTACAGCTGTATAGCTGTTTCTCCAAAATATCTTTGGCATCCGGGGGATATTTTGGGAGGGAAAGCTTGGGTGCATTTCCCTCCACCTTTACACCCTCTTTTTTGTCCATATAAGGGGCCTCCCAACTCAGTCCCTAGGGTTAGAAAATCTTCCCCAAGCATATCTCTCTCTATCTCTCTCAAACTCTCAAGTTTTGGTCTCATTTGTTCATCAACACCAAGCACTACCTTCACCACTTCCATTCCAGCAGTAAGGGAAGGTTTTTCAGAGGTTAAGAAGCAACAAACTCAAGCCAAGAAGCAACCAAAGTGTAGTCTTCAAGGGTAAGTCACTATTTCCCCTTTTCTAGCACTTTTTTTGCATCATTTTTCTACCCTATTTGCTTGTGGTTTTGGGCTCCGACCCTAACTGATCTTAGGCCTATTTTGAGCCCCTCTTCAACATTTAAGAAGGGCTCAACCCTGTTTGAGCCCTCTATATACCACTTGTCTCAATACCCCTCTTATATGCCATTATTTTGCATTGAATATTTGGCCTATGTGTGATCTGATTTGGAGCATCTCATGAACTGATATTGTGCTTATTTTGAGCCCCTCTTCAACATTGAAGAAGGGCTCAACCTTGTTTTCATGCTCCATATATCACTTGCTTTGAATCCATGTTTTACCCTTGTTTTTGCATGCTTCATCTAGCTTGTGAGTGATCTGTTTTCGAGAATGATATAAACTGTGAGTGGGCCTATTTTGATCCCCTCTTCAATATTGAAGAAGGGATCAACCCTGTTTGGCCTCTCTATCATGTACTTTCTTCATAATCTCTCATATTTACCGTAAACTTGCATGATTTGTTTAACCTACATGGGGTTTGTTTTGGAGCATGCCTTAAACTGTGATTGAGCTTATTTTGTGTCCCTCTACAACATTGTAGAAGGGATTAACCTTATTGGGGGTCTCCATGTTGTGCTTGTCTTTATATCCCTCTTTGGCCCCCATTCTTGCATGCTTTTTTAGGCCTATTTAGCTTCTTTTTTCGGCCATCATCAGTACTAAAAATATCCATTTTTTGGCCTTTTTGTCATATCTTATTAAGGGACTTTGCTGGTTTGGTGAATACTTGGTATACCTCTCTTTATAGCCCTCTTTTGGCTCATATTTTGCATGCTATGTTGAGCATATCTACATACTGTTTTGGGGGTTGTCATAAGCTGTAAATGTTCATATTTTTGGTTACTCTTCAATGTTGTAGAACTGTTTTTTTTTTTTTTCAGTTTGAGCATTGCGTATACCACCTGCTTCATTGTTCCCCTCTTTTCCCCCATTTTTGCATGCTATATTTTCCATACTTGTGATTGTTGTTTGGCCATCCTTTGTACTGAAAAAATGCTAGTTTAGGGGCTGCCTAGCATCTTTATTTACACTTCATGTCCATATTGTGCATGTTTGGCATAGCTGCAAGTCATTTCGGGTACTTAGCATAGCATTTCGGGTATAGGGTGTAATTTTGCTATAATTCGGGGGCTGTTTTTGCATCATTTTGGCTGCTGAAATTTGCATTTTCCATATGTCATATGCCACGTCTCATTCCATGCCATTTCATTCCATATGTCATCGCCTCGGTTTACGTGCCCGTGTGCACGCATTTTGAGGCATATCATTTTTCATCCGACGGCCTTTTATGTGAGTCTGGCTGAGGCCTTCTCATGTTAGTGTAAGTCCAATTTGCATTGTGTATGCCATTTCATTCCATATGTCATCGCCTCGGTTTGCGTGCCCGTGTGCACGCATTTCGAGGCATCTCATTTTTCATCCGACGGCTTCTTATGTGAGTGTGGCTGAGGCTCTCTCATGTTAGTGTAAGTCCATTTTGCATTCTGTATGCCATTTTTAGTCTCATCGCATTGCGTATGCCATTGCCTCGGTTTGCGTGCCTGTGTGCACGCATTTCGAGGCATCTCATTCTCACCCATTGGCCTCCTGTGTGAGTGTGGCTGAGGCCCTCTCATGTTGGTATAAGCCCATATTGCATCGCATATCTCATTTTAGTCCTGTTGCATTCCGTATGCCATTTTCTCGGTTTGCGTGCCCGTGGGCACGCATTTCGAGACATCTCATTTTAGGCTCATTGTATATCATATTTCAGGCCGTTTCATGCCTTTATGCCATCGCCTCGGTTTGCGTGCCCGTGTGCACGCATTTCGAGGCACTTCACTTTTCATCCGACGGCCTCTTATGTGAGTGTGGCTGAGGTCCACTCATGTTATTGTAAGTCCATTTGCATTGCGTGTGCCATTTTATGCCTTAGGATCATTACCTCGGTTTGTGTGCCCGCGTGCACGTATTTCGAGGCATCTCATTTTCATAACATTGTGCATGTTAAGATTGTATATTAGTTGCATTTCATGCATATCATGCATATTGCATCGTGTTCGGGGTAGGAGTTAGCCCGGGCACGGGAAACGAGGCACGTTCCGTGCTCCGAGTGACAGAACGGGTCTCAATTCCCAAGTCACCGACACTCCAGATTATCCATGATGGAGTTAGGTTTTGTTGTAGCATTCATCTGCATTCATCCTATATTGAATTGTGCAATCCGACTCCTCGGCCATCATGCATCGGTATGCGTGATTGGTGACACGAGGATCGAGGCATGCATATATTTGTGAAATACATTGCTATGCCCCTTTCCGGCTCTCTGTTGCAGCAAAATGAAGAATCAGCAACTTTTCAGAACTCGGCACGCATTTCAAGAAAAAAATGCAAACAGAGGCTAATCAGGGCACCACCGTGGATTTCCGCGCAAAGGCATCCGGGCATGCTTCATTTCATCATCCGGAGCAGAAGCAAGGCAGTCCCTGGCTTGCATGCCAGTTTTACAGCTTTCTTAGTTAATTTGTTAATTAATTAGGAATTTGTATATTATTCGGACTATATCATTTCGGACTGTAATATTCTTTCATTCGGACTGTATATTTATTCGGACCCTCTGCGCGAGGGCATAATTGTAATAAGTGTGGGTGAGTGTGATGTATGTCTTCCAACCCCACGTCTTTCTTCCCTTTTATTTACCCGCTTACGATGGTTAGATATAGGGCATATTTCAATTAGCATACAGTATGACAGCATGTTTGCATCATTCATCTGTTTTGCACGCACCGGGCTCGGCGCATCATACAAACTGCATTTGTATTTCAATTCCAAATTGAATACATGTTAGTTGTAGCATTCCATGTGCCATGTTTAGAATAGCCGAGCCTGCTATAGTTTGCATCTTCGCATGTGTTGCATTAGGCATTTCTGTGTATCTAGGATCATGCATGATTTCTAATAGGTTTTTTTGTTTTGGCTTGGAGTACTCGGTGAGTTTTATGCTTTAGCATCCTTGCATGCGTGTGAGTGCTGCCATGAATAGCATCCTTACCATGAGGCTATGTGCTTATGTGATATAACTGCCTTGAATGCCTGTGGGTGGAGGTTGAGTTACTTGGATTGGACAATTCATCAAATGTTTGTTTTAAGCCCACTAGATAGTGGCAAAATCATGTTTTCTAAGCCCACCCGAGGGTGGCAAATCCGTGTCTTAGCCTACTTGCGGGTAGCACCATCAAACCATTTTCAAACAAACAAACATGAAATGTTTTGTTCCAATTCGAGCGATTAGGTCTATACTTGTATCTTTGTCATCACATAGTAACCTAGGCTAATAACCGAATAAGAACTCACAATGTTTTCAAAAGCAGATATCATGGTTAGTAGAGGTCGGTCTTTGGCCATGGCCGAAGTGCTCACAGTGACCTTCTCAATCGTACCCAAGTTCGAGCGAGCAACTTTGGTGATGACGGACACGTGGCCTTTGGCACCGAGTCAGGGTTTCCTAAATTTCCCATTTAAAAAATATTTAGGTGGCGACTCTGTATCTGGCAAAGCAGTCCATGTTTGGCACTTCTTTTCTAAAATTTTTTTTTTCTCAAAACGATTTGCCGGATTTGGACTCTTTGGTTCAAGATTAAGAACCGTGACATTTGAGTCCTTCGAACTGTAGTGACCCAACATCGAACGAGCGGGGACTCGCACTCCCTTCCCCCGGGATGCGTTCGGGGACGTCTACAGTTTCTGGCGACTCTGCTGGGGATTTAGAGAACTTGACTCGAACTCTTGATATCTGGTTTTGACTACACTTGTGTGTTTCTTTGCATTGCATTTGCATTGGTGTGCCTAGGACACCATGTTTGCCATCTGCTATTCTGGCGGTTTCTTGGGAGGCTTGTCTTGTCAAGGCATGTCCATAATTTGATCGATTCTGAGCTCTGCCGATATGGGAACACAAACCCGGTTTCTGGCACCCTTTGACCATTCGACCTAGTGCATATTCGGATCCATAGTGACCATTCCAAACTAGGACAAAGTTGCTTACCCGTTTATAGGTTGTTTGAAACCGCTGTGTGCGTAGCGAAACCCTAGTTCCTGACAAAATAGGACAGGGAAACCCTGCCCCCAACATAGGGGTGTTTTCAACTCTCACTTATCTGCTATGTGCTTGTTAGAGTGTGCCTCTACAGGGAATGCATGTATCAGTTGAGTTTGGGCATTAGGCCTGCGGGCACCGGTCGATGTTGAGAATCGGTTGTGCATGAATATCCGATTCATTTTGGGTTTTGGGGAAACGGTGATCTGAGGCGATGACGATGATTGAGGGCGATGTATTTTCAAACTTATCAAGCTGCGTGTTGTATGCCGTGTGTTGTGTGTGTTTAATTTAATTTATCTTTGCCCGTTTTTACAGTTATTTATTTCCTTTTCGCTTTATTATCTTTTTGCTAGGGCAGTTTTTTAGCACGATTGCTTCCGAACCAATAGATACCCCCCAAGCACTTTGGACACGAGGTCGCCGACTCAACCGATCCGAGGATCTCGTTGACGGACATCTGGTGTTCCACTCTACCCCGATTATCCGAAGAAGGCGAAAGCGCGGCGTGTCGAACGAGGGTTCTGGGATGACGGATAAACAATCATCGGTGAGATTTACGTATGCCGTAGAAGTACATTTACCGGCCATTCAGATGGAACAGCAGAATATGTCAGGGATGGAGGCGATGATACGCCAGATGCATGAGAGCATGAGGCAGATGCAAGATGATGCCACCCGCCAAGCGGAATTTTCCAAACAACAAGCCACAGTCATGGCCCAACAGGTCGAGCTGATTACTAGGCTGCAACAGCAGAACGCAACGTCTGGTTCACATCAGGGTCCTCCTCCACCAGCACCACTACTGGCGAGCAGCATCCTTTGGTCAACACCCGCCAAATCCTCGAATGTCCTCCCAAATACTCGAGAATACCTTACCCGATGTCGGAATACTCAAGAGGACATAGGTCTTCTATGGGGCTCGCCCCATACGCATATCGTCCAAGAATCTCACACCTAACCACGGACTCTCCGTTTGAGTTCGAGGTAGATCATCTGACTCTGGTGAGTAAGCCGGAGAAGCTTTTAAGAAATCACAAGGGGTGAAGGCCATCGGACATTGAAGATCGCTACTCGGCGTGGCGTGACAACTGGGATAGATTCAAGATGCCCCAGTTGATCGTTTTGACGGATCGAGGGGATCCTATGGTCCATCTCGGCTATTTTCGGACATCTTGAGGCCAATGGGCCTAACCCGACCTGAAGCTTTCTTTATTTGGCGAGAACTTTGTCGAGGCGTGCCATCTGATGCATAAAATTGGAAGGCGATGTGAAGAAATTGGGATGAGTTGGTGAGGCCTTCGTTGCTCGATATTCGTATAACCGCGGTCGAGATTACAACACGTGATCTCAAGACAACGGCGAGAACAAAAGAGACTTTCTCGATTTTGTAACTTCGGTGGAAGCGAAGGCATCCATGATGACCTTAAGGCCAGATAAGGATCAAATTTGGATGATTATGCAACCTCCAACCCAAGTTAATCACGAAAATGATCGTACTCCCTTTCCCCACCTTCTCGATTTTACGAGATGAGTGCAGATCGAGGATGCGATGAAGCAAGGTTTAATCGATCGGGACCGAGAAACGACCCGAAGGACATTCAATCGCAATAACAACGCGAGGCGAGTGGCGCCGCCAACATAAGAACTTCAGAGTCGGTATGGTCACCACCACTCCCCTTCTCAACCAAGGCCCGGCTGCCACCCCTTTCGGTACCTTGGGAGGCGATGGCAAGCCCGAGATACCAATCCAGAGGCCAAAGAACCCTCACTCTACTATATATGCCCCTGTCCAAGGCTGCGGGGTGTTAATCGGAAGAAGCATCGACACCCACAGGCGAGGCCCTTCTGCCGAATCCACTCCCCTTCCCATAACCCAGCATCTTGTGCGTACCACCGAGCATGGCCATGACACGAATCAATGTTTAAAGCGTCACGAGATTCAAGACCTCGTTGACAAAAATATCATCGTACCTCCCGAAAAACCCAACGTCACAACTAACCCACTCCCCGTACATAACCAAGATCCACCACCCAAAAGAATCAACCTTATCCAAACTGGGGTCGAATCCTACGGTCCTAGTATCTATAATACTCCCACTCACCTAACTAAGCCGGAGGTGATCCTTCTGATTGCCGACTTGTGCATGTTGGACACCTTCACGGCAATCCCAGGCGAGGTGGTGCCCTCCGAAGATGAAACGGGGCAGGTTTCAGAAGGGAACAGAATTGGTGAGTCTGGAATGGGACAGTCTGGGAATCTAGCTGGGAGAGCCTATAATCCGAGTGGATACATTGTATCAGTGGGCCGGTCTGAGCTGAGAGTGGGACTGCCAGAAAAAGCTGAATTGTGCATGATTCGGGGGGATGGACTAAAACAAGGGGCAGATGATTTGACAATGGTGGAAGAAGATTTCGCTAACCTCCAATTCTTCAACGACCAAGAAGTAGGGGATGCAACAATCAATTGGTTTGAATATGAGGAATCAACAGAAATTACCGGGTGGCTAGATGATCAGCCAGATGTTGTGGAAATTCAGCCAGAGCAAGGCCCGGCAGGGGCAGAAGTATCAATGATGGTTGGAAGGGCCGAGAGTCAAAATGAATTGCCGGAGAGTGCCGGTACAAAGAATTTCACTCGGGACCAAGATATTGTGAAAACCGAACAACAAACCCCATTAACACAGGAGGAGCAAGAAAAGAGGTGGAATTCTAAGAGAATCCGGAAAGCCAAGAACCATGAAGAGGTTGAAAGTCTTTGCGACGCAGCGAGGACATCTTTGTGAGCATGTGGGATGAAAATCTTGAGTACAAACTTGCGAGAACGGATAGGTGTCTGTTAAATGTCGATGGGATGTGGGGGGAAGATGATGACTTGTGTCTGGCCCACACAGATGAAGATTGGCAGGTGCCCAACCAGATGATACTTGGTACCTCGATGAGGTGGATCACATGACTAGGAGTGGGCGGTACTTCAAGCCCCCGCACCTCGACCAACCCGAAGCATCTGGGAAAGATAAAGAGGCCGAGAAACAAAGAGAGAAGCAGATTGAAGAAGAAGCTGTGCTCAAACAGTTAAAGAAAATCTGAGGAACATCTCCATCTAGGAACCTTATGGCTTCAAGGGTGCCAGACAGTCAGTCCTATCTGCTATGGACAAGGCCAAACTCTCCATCGAAACTATGCTAGAAGCATTTGGTTGATTTGGTTTTTCGGAGGTTCCCCGGCATTAACCTTTTCAGACAAGGAATTGCCGCCTGAGGGCGTGAATCATAACAAACCTCTCTACATCTCCGTGGAGTGTAGAGATAAGTGGATACCGGTGGTACTTGTTGATACCGGGTCTACTATCAATGTCTGCCCGGTCAGAACGGCATATGCAATCGGCTTAAAACCCGCAGACTTCATACCAACCACTCAGGTGATCAGAGCTTATGATAATACCAGTAGAGAAGTGATGGGGACTGTCAAGGTTCAGACCAGGTTGGTCCAGACAACACAACATTGAATTTCATGTCTTGGGCGTTCCGACCTTCAACTTGCTCTTGGGGCGACCGTGGTTGCACCAAGTAAAAGCAGTCTCTTCCACTCTGCACCAGATGTTGAAATACCCTCACGGGAAGGGGGTTGCAATCGTTTTCGGAAATTCATCCATCCATCCGCCGCCAGAAGTGTCTACGCCAGTTTTGGAAATCGAGCACGGCACGGAGGATGTGTTTTTGTCAGGGTTCACTTTGGCGGAGGCCCGGGTTCACGCTTAATCCGTCTACCTCATGAACAAGCTACAACATATTCCCGGGATGGGATTAGGAAGGAGCGGCAGGAAAGGAGTCACAGCATTGGCCGAAGTGCCACACAACCCGCATACCTTTGGACTGGGTTATCTACCCACCAAAGAGGACTGGATGAGGAAAGGAAAAGAAATGGCGGCAGAGCGTGAGCGGTGGGAAGCCTTTTGATTTAATGCAGGCCCATCGGGGTACCTGAGCAGACGCTTCGTCCGGGAGGAGGACTTTCCATTTTGCGGCTTCCGAGCCATGGCTAAACGGAGAAGAAGCACGTGCGGGTTTGAAATCTTCTTCGACCAGCAACTATCCGGGATGATGTTGCCTGAGGCGAGCAGACCCAAAGAATCGAGGTTGAGCGAGAATAAGGCGATGGATCCTAAGGGCCTGATTGGAAATGGGGGTAGCACTGGCATGTCTCCTCTCTGATCCTCCGATCGACCAAGAGTGCTTGGGGGATAACTTCGTGGTTTCCATGATTGGGGATGAAACGGCCGTGAGCCGACCCGCAGCTATCTTGGATGCATCAATCGCACCCTCTCTCACTTGGCAGCACGAGGAGGGATTTTTGTCCAGCATCCGGGGCTTCAATTTAGGCTCAAGAATGACTGGCAAAAGAGTTTATATGAAGGAGATATTCCTATTTGAAGTTGGGACTAGAAACCAGTTTTTGCTTTCCAGCCACTACTGAAGCTTGTCAGCCATGTGTCGGCCACAAATGGAGTTTGACGGCCATATGTCAGCCAAGAGTGACCCTTGTCGGCCACCAGTGGTGGCTGGTCGGCCACCAATGATGGCCGACCGGCCGTTGGTGCAAAAAAGTCATTTTTTGTGTAGATCTTTTCCTCCAGTTGTTTCACACTGCTCCAGCTGTCTCTAATTCAGATATTTTCGACCTGAAGCCACATTTTTCTATATATAAAGGCCATTCTCTATTGTTTTCAAGGTTAGAAAGATTTGGGAGCCTCTCTTTCTACAATCCTCTCTCCATACAATTCTCTCTCTCTCTCTAGATTTCTCTCTCTCTTGCCCTTTTGTGCATACAAGTAGAGATACACTTCTAGTTTGCCTATCAACCCTTAACCAAAGTTGCATATCATTGGGCTGAGAGTCCTTGGGATCTTCTTTGAGCTTTAGAAGGTGATTTTAGCTTGATTTGGTGCCTCATTTGTGCCTAAAGTGTGCTGTGCTTCAAGAGGTATAAAACTCACCTTTTAAACTTGTTTTGCATAACTTGTTTCACCATCTTTTCAACTACAAAAACCTCTATTTTTAGTCCTAAAAATGGTGGTTTGAGCCTTTGTGAGTTAGGGGTTGTCCCCCCCTTTTTGGCTCTTTGGCTTGTTAAGCTTTTTGTGCTATCTTTTATCACCTTTAAATCAAACTTTTTTGGGCCTTTTAACCACTGAATCTCAAAGGTTTTTCAGTGGTGGAAAACATGTTTTGAAGTCTAAAATTGGAGGGGTTAGCCTTCCCTCCTTGTATCTTGCTTGCATGCCTAGTTAGCCTTACATGTTCGCATGTTTTTTTAGCATTTTGTAGCCTAATCTCAGCATGTTTTTGCCACTATTTTGCACCTTAATCTTTGCAATTTCCCTATATTATTCACTCTTTTATTTACTTTGAAAGTGGCTTTAAACCCCTTGTTTGTTGAAGTGTGAAATTGAGATATTTATGCTTAATGGTTTAATTCCTTCAGAAGTTCATTATTAACGGTATGAGGTCTCTTTCATGCCCGAGGCACTTGTGGTTTAAGCCTTCTTTCCCTTAGAGGACACTCACCAATGGACTTAATCGATTAAAGAATTAATTGGTAACATAAAATGAGTAAACAAAAATAAACAAGTAAAAGAGGTAAGATAAAGCATCTTTTGTGTCACATAGCATGTGTTCAGATCGGACGTTAATTTAAACACGAGAAAAATGAGACATTTCATACTCAAAGTGATGAAATGTGTCACTTTCCTTGGTCACCATCACCCTTGATCATGCATGATAGGGTAGTGGTCTTCTTGAGTCTTGTTTTGCACTCATTAAGCTTATATAAGCTTGGTTCCTTACCCATCATACATGGAAAATGTTTGGCTTATGGTTTCAGGGCCAAGAGTTGCACTCCTTTGAGCTTGTGTAATGATACGAAGGGTAATAGTACACACACTTCTTGAGAATACACTGCTTTGCCTCTGTTTGCTCTCTGTTACAGCAAAAAAGGAAGTTTAGGGGAGGGGTGTCCGATCGGCCACCAGTAGTGGTTGACCGGCCACCAGTAGTAGCCGACCAACCACCAATGGTAGCCGATAGCCACCATTGGTAGCCCACCGGCCATCAATGAAGAAGGTTGCTATGTGTACTCTTAAAGGGGATTAGAGATGTTCTGGGAGTTGGCACAATTTTTAGTGGTCAAAAATATGCAAACAGAGGCTGCAATAGCAAGGTGGTGGCATTTTTGGGAAGAGAAGCCGAGCATGCATGCATCCCTCGGCCCTCGAGGCCATTTACTTTCCTTGCTTAATTAGTTAGTTGTAGCTAATTCTTTCATACAAGTGTTGTAATTATTTAATTAGCTTAGATAGTTAATTAGTTTAATTGCTTTCATTAGCTTAGCATAGCTAGTTATTCAATTTTGATTTGTAATAATTAGTTAACTAGAATAGTTAATTAATTCATTTTGTAATAGTTAGCTTAATTAGCGTAGCTAATTAGCTTATTCATTCGGACCCTCCTTTGCGAGGGCATAATGTTGTAATAAGTGTGCGTACGTGTGTGTATGTCTTCCAACCCCACGTCTTTCTCCCTTTTATTTATCCGCTTTTGATGGTTAGATTAAGGATCATGTTTCAATTAGCATACCTTATGCTTACATGATTGCATCTATTCATTTGTCTTGCATGCACCAAGCCTCGGCGCATCATTCAAACTGCATTGTCAATTCAATACTTATTTGAATACGTGTTACAAAGCATGCTATCAAAGTGTTGTAAATACCATGATTAAGTAGCCGAGCCTATTTAGTTACATCATTGCACGTGTTGCATTAGTCATTTGACATAGTTAGGATCATGCATCTTTCTAACTAGCTTTTGTTTTGGCTTGGAGTACTCAGTGAGTTTTATGCTTTAGCATACTTGCATGAGTGTGATTACCATATTGCCATGTTTCGCATGCTTGCCATGAGGCTATGTGTTTACTTGCTAAACTGCATGAATGCCTGTGGATGAAGGCTTGTTGTTTGAATTGGAACGATTCAACAAATGTGCGTTTTAAGCCTACTTTGTTGTGGCAAATCATGTTTTAAGCCCACTATGTTTGGTGGCAAACGTACATCTTTAAGCCCACTTAAGGGTGGCAAATTCAAACCCTTTTCGAAAATATACATGAGTTGAATTGTTCCAAGTCTTATGACTAGTCTATACTTACTTGTGTGCGTCACATAGTAAAGCTAGCCTAATAATCGGAACAAGAACACATAATGTTTATAAAGTAACATATTGTGATTAGTAGAGGCTGATCTTCTATCGGGCAAGCGGGGGTGCTCATTTCAGGACCTTCCCCTCTCGTACCTAAGTTCCTGAGCCGAGGCAACTTTGGTGATGACAGACATATGGCCTTTGGCATGAGTCAGGGTTTCCTAAATTTCTCCAAAATAAAATATTTAGGTTGCGACTCTATATCTGGCAAAGCAGTCCAATTTTGGCATTATTTTGATTTAAAATTGATTTTCCAAAAAGGTTTGGCCGGATTTGGACTCTTTGGTATTTATCAGTTTCACATTGCACTTGTGAGACTAGATTCAGAATCGCTGGAGTCCGAACTGTGAGGCCTTCTTTTCAAACCCTTTTCGAAAGACAGGGGCGCAGAAAAAGGCAAGTCCACTGTTTCTAGCGACTCTGCTGGGGATTTAGAGAACTTGACTCAAACTCATGATATGTTGTTTTATCTACACTTATGTGTTTCTTTGTATTTGTATTTGTATTTGCATCGGTGCGCCTAAGTCACAGTGTTTGCCATCTACTATTCCTGAACGGTTTGCTGGAGGCTCACTTGGAAAAGCATGCCATAAGGTTAATCGGTTGCGGGCTCTGCCACGTTGGGAACACAAGCCTTGGATCTGGACTACCGCTGTATTGTTTGATCCTCCTTTCATTTCTCGGTGTTAGGTGCGAGAGGTATATTAGGTAGTCTTGTTGAGGTACCCTTTTTAACCAATCGACCTAGTTGTATATCGGAAGCCATAGAGACTGTTCCAAACTAGGACAGGTTGCTCACCCGAATGCAGGATTGTACGAAACTGCTTGTTTACGTAGTGAACCCCTAGCTCTTGACGATATTAGGACATGGTAACCCCATCCCCTCATAGGGGTGTTTTGGCTCTCACTTAATTGGTATGTGCTTTACAATGAAACTGTACAGGGATGTGCATGTCAGTTACCAAGTTAGTATCTATTTTGGAGCAGAATTCAGTAGAGAGCATAGTCATTCAGTTGTGATCATATCCGTTCTAGTGAAATTGGGCTGAGATGCTGTCTGTTTTATCTTTGGCAAGGTAGTCCTGGAACCATAGCTTCAGAAGGCTCCAATAACCCCCAGGTACTCTGGACTTGTGTCGATAGACTTTGTCAAGTCGAAAATTGTTCAGAAACAACTTGTGTTTACCTCACCCCCACCGGTTACAAGTCGAAAGACGCTCAGGCAGAATTCACCAGTGCCGTGTCTACAGCAGTCACCCCTCAGTTCACCCAGGTCTAGTTTGGTCTAGGAATAGTTGTGTGCATTTAGCTGAGCAGGAGATCAATCACCCATTCCCATGGCTCAGTATCCCCCATCCAGTGTGGAAGAACTCATGTGGCACCTACAACAAACAGTTGAAGCACTGCAGCAAGACGTTGCTCACCAAGCTGAGGTCACAGCCTGCCAAGCTGAGGTTGTAACCCACCAAGCAGAAGTAATAGATAGGCTTCACAACAGCAACCACAATCGATAGTAGCTTCTGTATCTCATGCACCTTCCACAGGTAACCCGACACCCAGAGCCACTACCCATACTACTAATGTCCAAGAGACTCAAGGTAATCCGGCAGAGCTAATCCCAGCACAGGCCTCTAAAGCTCCTGTCTATCAAGTCGAAGCTCCGTTTGAATTTGAGGTTGACCCATCTGCACTTAAGGTTAATAAACTGGAGAAGTTATTCAAACGAGCACAAGGAGTGAACTCCATCCCGGATTTAGAGGACGGGTATACTAAATCTACAGTTACCTCACCGAAGCGGTTTAAAATGCTGCATATCAACCACTTCGATGGCTCGGGAGACCCAATGGTGCACCTCCACATATTTTTTGATATCCTGAGGCCAATGGGTCTGACCCCAGCCCAGAAGTTGTCTCTCTTCGGCTGAACCATGTCTGGGATAGCCGTAATCTAGTATGCTAAATTGGAGGACTCTATGAAACAGAAATGGGAAGAGATGGCTGAGGCCTTTATTGCTTAATACTCCTACAATACACAGATCAAGGTCACAACTCGTGATCTCGAAGTCACCCACCAAAAGCTAAATGAGGGTTTCTCAGAGGTCGTGATGAGATAGAGAGCAAAGGTCTCGATGATGACTACAAGGCCTTCCAAAAAAGATCATATCAGGATGATTGTTCGGAATCTGCATGGCAAGTTGCTACAAAAGATGATCATTCTACCTCTGTTTACCTTTCCAAAGCTTCATGAAATTGCGGTTCAAATTGAGGATGCCATAAGGCAAGGGATCTTTGTGGAAGGTAATGAGCCTTTGAAAAAGAATGTTGTTTACAGTTCCAATGCTACTACTGATGGTAGTACACCTGCGAAATGCTCAGAAGTAAACACGGTCACCACTTCCCTCAATGGCCAAAAACCAACCACTTCGACTTGGCCCCAAGCCTGAAATTTCCATCCTTTTTACATGAGTCTCTCTCAAGCCTTGAGAATGCTGCATGAAAAAGGGTACCTAAAACTCCTAGAACCGCATCCTCTTCCAAATCCTCTTCCACCAAGATATGACCCAGCTAAATACTGTGTCTATCATGAACAACACGGTCATGATATGAACTGTTGCATCCACATTTGTCATAAGATTCAGGATCTTATTGAGGAAGAGATCATGGCTCCACCAAAAGGACCTCAGGCTAACACTAACTTGTTACCTCAACACCTCAATTTAATCCATACATTGCCATCCACCTACAACCCCAGCATAAACATCACCCTAGCCCATTTACCCAAGCCTGAGGTCTTCATTCCAGAAAATATGGACTTATGTATGATAGATGCATTTGAACCCCAATCATCTCAAACCCATGAACCCACTACTTCTGAGCTAGTGAGCATGATTGAAGATTTGCAAAGAACTGTGGCCGATTTAGCCTTTGGAATTTTGGCTCCATCATCAACCACATCACGAGCCAGAAATTTCGCGCCAAAAGGCATCCCAATCTTGGGACGAGCTGCATTTGAAGAAGGCCAATCCCTTGGCAAAGTGGAGGCAAATGGCAGGAACAAGATAGGGGCAGGCATTGGTCCCTATGAACATCTTTAGTGGGCTGTTGAGGCTTTGAAGGCTGAAGGACTGAACAAACAGCAAGTGCTCGCAGTTGTTGCAAAGACTGTAGATGACACTTTTGCCACTCAGGATGAGAGCATTCTGAATCAAGGGGCAGGCCGAGAGAAGGGCTGTCGTACCAAAAACACCCCTTTCAACTCCAATCCTACACTCAGAAGAGATCAGTAAATCCAGTCAGCACCTGCCAATCCCTTTGCTGGTACATCCAATACAATTCCACAAACCTCAAGCCATCAGGCCCGTGGCCAAGGGTCTTCACCCCGCTTTACATGTCCATATCCAAAGCCTTGGGCTTGTTGATCAAAAAGGGCCATCTCAAACCCCTAGAGCCTCGGCCTCTCCCAAATCCCTTCCGGCCAAGCATAATGCTGCCAAGTACTGTGCATTCCATCAACAAATCGGTCATGACACTGACAGTTGTTTTCGTCTTTGCCATGAAATACAAGATCTGATTGACAACGAGGTCATCGTCGCACCAAGTCCTGTAAAGTCTATCGGTACTGGATCGATGAACTTAGGGGATAATGTGATTATGTGATCGGGGGATGAACCACCTGTTGATGGCGCTCATTTTACTCCAAATATGGCAGATGACACACACTGTTTTGAGCAATGTGCGAATGTTGTTTATTGTACTTTCTGACTTGGGTATTGAGTCAATTCTGTTGTGTTGTATTGAGTCAGTCTTTTTGTATGGAGTCTGTCTTGTTGTGTCGGAGGTTGGTGCTTTCAAGCATGTTAACTCGGGCATCACTTTCTTGTTTTGTGTTTGTCTTTTACACTCTTTCTTTTTGTGTCTATTTTTTCCATTGACCCAGTTGTGCCAGAAGATCTGAATGAAATGGCAGTAATTTTCACCTACTTTTCTGTGCACTGAAATCATTGCATTGACCTAAGCTTTTCAAAACTTTTCAAACACTGTGCTGAAAATAAAGAGGGAGGAATTCCTCGGGATTTGTAAAAATTTAATCAACCTGAGAGAGAGAGGCACGTTAAGCCCTTAATGATTGAAATCATGTTTGTCAATGTGAGTACTGAGAAGGATCCTGGCTTGATCTAGATTAGTTCTACATTGTCTTTAGAGGAGCTTGAGCAACTAGTCGCTTTATTAAAAAATTTCAAAAAATGTTTTGCGTGGTCCTACGAAGACATGCGTGGAATTGATCTTGAGATTGTGCAACATAGGATCGCTCTCGGCCTCGAGACTCGACCTCTTTTGCTTTCAAACCTTGAAATTTGATTCAGAATGTTCAACAATCAATCACAATATAAGGCTTGTATAACCGGATCAGAAGCAACCCTTGAACTAGGGGTAAGAAGGTTAGATCAAGAAGGAAAGATGTCATCAAAGGAAGCTTGCAAAGCTAGATTAGAAGTAGCCCTTGAACTAAGGGCAAAAATGTCAGATGTGCTTAAAGAATCAAAAGATGGGTCATTCCGCAAACCAATGAAGATTGGCAAGAAAGCCAAATTCCAGCAGCTGGAAGAAGAAAATTTATTGTTAAAGGACAATCGAGTTCCTATCCACAACACTAGGGGCAAATTCAGACCCGATTGGATGGGCTCTTACATCATCGGCAAATAGCAGCCATTCTCCTGGATTCAGATGGCTTAGAGATCCTATGGCCAATCAACATAGACAAAGTTAAACTTGTTTTTATCCTTGAGAGGCTTGCTGGGCCAAAAACCCGAAAGAGCAACCCAGGCAAAAGTTAGAGCAGAGGAAAAGAACAAAAAGAACAAAAATGAAAAAATGAAGAAAAGGAAAAAAGGAAAAGAAAAAGAAAAGAAGAAAAGAAATAAAAAGAAAAGAAAAATAGAGCTCGCAATGTTGAAAACTCGAAAGGGCAACCTTGGCAAAAGTTAGAACACAAAAAGAGAGTGTCAACACCTGAGTGAACCTCAACCCGGAACTGCGGACGGCCTAATTCCCATCTTTGGGATAAATAGGCAACTTAATCCTGAAGTTTGGCCCCAACCATTTTCAGCCTGCTTGGCTCATCCATGTTGATTGGTTTACCCTTGTTCAACTCGGCTATCCTATCCATGTGCAAATTGGCTTAGCTTCATTCAAAATTGGACTGTCTTATTCCGTTACAAGATTTAGCTACGAGACAATTCAAGTTCAGATTTGAGGTTGTGCATCTCAAGAGTAGATTTTGTGTTGGTTAAGCAATGGCCATTTGCAAAAACAGTTTTGAAGATTTTTAATGAGGTCAACTAGTTTTCTCGAAAATTATTCCATTTTTCCAAAACTAGACCATTTCTTGGACTATGCACAACCTAACTTGCATGATTTCAAATCAGAAAATCGAACAAGCATGTTAATCCAACTCTTATGTTGGTCAAAATTGTTTTAGCAGGAAGCCAAAAACAAAAAATGGTCAAAATGATGAACTAGGGGCACAGTTGAGTCAGGTTTTCTGTCTTTTCCCCAGTGTCAACATATTTGCTAGAAAAGGGCACCATACTTGTCGGAAAAGGCACCATAATCGCCCGAAAGGGCACCATACTCGCTAGAAAAGGCACAACTGAATTTAGCAGTAGGGAGGCCCAAAAATCTCTCATCCTCCAAGTAGTGAGGTATCAAGCCAAGTGCGAAGCACAGACTAGAAATGGAGTGGGATGTTCGGTTCTTTCATCCGGACGATCACACCTAAATTGGCATCTGACCTGGAATGGGGATGTAGAAAACGTAATGTGTGGAACTAATCAATTGTATACCTAGTCGGTGGGACATCTCAGAATTCATCTCGATCAAGTTAAGCCAGGCATCGTCAACCGATGTCGATTCTTGATTCTGCCAGACATCCATCACACCACAACCCCTCTGTGAGAAAGTTCACGAGTTGTGAGCGAAAGAAGGAAAATCTAGCAAAATACTAGGGGCAAGAGCCCACAACTTCCTGCTTATCTATCAACCACCTAGGGGAGGGATAAAAAATAAGAGAGATTAAAGAATAGAGAGATGTGCGCTAAGAGAAAAAGTGAGAAAAGGGCTTTTTCAAAAGACTAGAGATTGAGTGCTAGAGTGATGTGAGAATCACAGATAAGAAAGGGTGGGAAACAATACTTGGAGAAGCAGGCTCCTCGTGAACTGAGAGGTCTCTCGCCATTGGAACATATCCGAGTGTTGTGTTTGTTGTTTTTGTTTGTCTCGATTCTTGTTTTGAGTCGTTTCGAGTGTCAATAGATGTGTTTTGGTTGTTTTTAACTTTGTTTTCTCTTTGTTAAGTCACGGTGTACTGTGGTCAGTCGTAGGCTCAATACCCGGTCAAGAACTCTTTCTCAATTTCAACTTCAAAAATAAATTGTTTTGTGCTCAGAGTGCTGTGTTATTCTCCACATTTGTACAAAACATGATTCTTTCTTTCATAAATCGTAGGGTTCAACCCCGGTCATGTGAGAACAATAGAATAAGGACCTATCTGAAGTTACATAGGTTCTAGACTGCAAAGCAAAAGAAAAGAGGGAAAAATTGGAGCATCTTAGTGTGTTTCAACTTCAGAAAATTCCGAGATTGCATTCCGGATGTACCTTTTCAGGCCTTGTCAATGCTCCGAAGTATGAGTGTACCTCTACCTCAAGCTCAAGCCTGCTTCAAGCCAGAATGATGATCAGAAGTGTTCTTCCTGAGTACCATTCCCTGCCACAGGCATCTTGGCTGTGTTTACAATGAGTTCCTAGGAGACCAACTGCGACGGTGGAAACTAGAGTTCGAATAGCGATGCCTAGAACACAAAGGTTTGGAATTTTCGAGACTAAAGTTTGGTTTAAATACCCAGGGGTGCATCCTTGGCTTGAAATCAGTATGGCAGCCCTATAGATTGAGATAGCATGTGTGCGCCTCAATTCTGGATACTGAACCAACCTAGTCTGTCACCCTGTTGGAGAATAGGGAAAGTTGTGAATGTGATCATGAAGAAAAGTGGCATCCAAGGCTTCTACACGAAGAACCCTTGTCAGCGTTTCAGGGCCTTTGAACTACGAGTTAAAGGTAAGAGTTCGAAGAACACAAGGGGGAGATCCCTGTCAGAGTAGAGCGGTTCATCGCCACTTACCCCATGAGGTGCTTTTTAAAAGCGCCGCTTTGTTTGTTCATTGCATTCCCTAAGCATCATGCACTACATTGTTTGTAACTTGTATCATATCATCGTACTTATTGCATTTATTTGCATCTTTTATTATCTTGTATCGATTATCCTTTTACGCTGAGCAGGGTTTAGGATCCTTGTCCCCCAAGGCTTATCTCAGGATGCGTGGAACGCGCTCCTGACTGCTTTTCTTTCGACCTTTTCTCACGATTTCAGCGTGCTTAGAGTGTTCCTTTCCTCACATGATTTCTACGTATTTGGAATTTATCTCATGTTGCGTGGAATGCGCCCCTGAATGGTTGTTTTCGGACCTCTTCTCACGATTTAGTGTGGTAAGAGTGTTCCTTTCCTCACACGATTTTAGCGTGTTTGGAATTTATCTCAGGATGTGTGAAACACGCCCCTGAGTGGTTTTTTCAGGACCAATTCTCACGATTTCAACGTGGTTAGAATGTTCCTTTTCTCACACGATTTCAACATGTTTGGAATTTATCTTAGGTTGCGTGGAACGCGCTCATTATTGGTTTTTCTTTGGACCTCTTCTCATGATTTCAGCGTGGTTAGAGTGTCACTTTCCTCACACGATTTCAGCGTGTTTGGAATTTATCTCAGAATGCATGGAACGCGCTCCTGATCGGCTTTTCTTTGGACCTCTTATTTCGATTTCGGCATGGTTAGAGTGTCCCTTTCCTCACACGATTTCAGCATGTTGGGAATTTATCTCAGGATGCATGAAACGCGCTCTTGACGGCTTTTCTTAGGATCTCTTCTCACGATTTCGGTGTGTTTGGAATTTATTTCAGGATGCGTGGAATGCACTTCTGAGTGGTTTTCTCAGGATCTCATCTCATGATTTTAGCGTGGTTTAAGTGTCCCCTCCCTCACACAATTTTAGTGTGTTTGTGATTTGTTCTTCCTCCTCTCACGATTCTGGCGTGGTTGGAGTATGTCACCCTATATATCTATTGCACTATTTGTTACATCCATTACATCATACCATTTTATTGCCTGCATCCTTTCCATGTTAAGCTTAGTTTGGCATGTGCTCATACATTTCCTTCGTTGAAGCATAGCTCTGCATGTGTATGTGCCTATTCTGCAAGAATTGTGGTCTGAGGGTTTTGGCACCTTTTCTGTGTTATACGTGGTCTGTTTTGTGTCCATACCTTTTCTAGGTAGAGATGTGGTTTGGCTTGCATTCCTTATTCACTGCATCCATTACATCCATTGCATCGCACTTTGTTTTGTTGCATTCAGCATTTAGGATCACGATCTTTCCTCAGCAGATCATTCCTCACTTATATCATCCCACCCAATTACTTGTATTCTTTCTACGAAACACATAGTTCTACATGTGAACACGCCTATCCCACTAAGAGAATTGTGGTTTGAGGCTTCCGGTACCTTTTCTATGTTAAAGATAGTTTGATTTTGCATCTTCATTCCTTTATGTTATTTGCATGGTTTTGCATTGCTTGTGGTTTGATTATTTTATTGCATTGTATTTCAAATACATTGTTTTGTTACATTGTGTATCCATTTGCATCTTGCCCCTGAACTACATTGGCTTGATTCGTTGCAAAAGGATACGTAGGCAACCTTCGGGTTCAACCAACTACATCTGCATTTTGTTTGTTTGCTTAAATCTTACGGCCTTGTCAAAATGGGTCGTCTCTGGGTTTTGACATTCACTCATGTCATTTCATGACTCTGAGCTCTGTCAAAGAGGGGCAACTGTAGACACCCCATTCTTGACTACCCTTAAGACTTGGGCACCACTAATTGCTTGCTTGATCGTGCAGGCTATCTTGTGCAAATGTTCAATTTCTTCGACAAGAGGAGCTCCAAATCCCAACCTCACACCCTATTTTTGGACCAAAATGATTTTAGATCTTAAAACCCTCACTTTCAAAATATTTTTGATAAACGTTTCTACGATGTTCCGAGGCTCGCATTTCATTAAATGTTGCGCTTTTCGGTAAACCGAGCAAGGACAAAGTTGAAATAAATGAAGGAGAGGTGAACTCTTTGCAAAAATCTTCAAAACACCCTATTTAGAGGTTTGGAGTTGAAGAAAATTGGAGAAGAGGGAAGAAACCAAGTTGGGGAAGAAGATGGGCATGAACCGTTAAGAGAGAGTCGAGCAGCCCTCGCTAAACCTGGCCTATCCTTTTGTACACTTGGATTTCAGCTGTGAGGCCCCCTAAAGTCGAGTCCAGATGAGGGAGCTATGGCTGGTTGAAGTTGGGCATGAATCCGATTAGGAATGAAACTGAGACGTCTTTACTAAAAGAGGCATATCTTTTTGCACATTTGGAATTTTGATGTGAGGCTGCCACCATTGGAAATAAGACATCCGGGGCTTCAATTTAGGCTCAAGAATGATCTATAAAGGAGTCTAGATAAAGGAGATATTCCTATTTGAAGTCGGGGCCATAAATTAGTTTTTGCTTTCCAGCCACTGGTGAAGCCTGTTTGGCCATGTATCGGCCACAAATGGAGTTTGACAGCCATATGTCGGCCAAGAGTGACCCTTGTTGGCCACCAGTGATGGCTGACCGGCCATTGGTGCAAAAAAGTCACTTTTTGTGCAGATCTTTTCCTCCAGCTGTTTCACACTGTTCTAGCTGTCTCTAATTCATATATTTTCGACCTGAAGCCATATTTTTCTATATATAGAGGCCATTCTCTATTGTTTTCAAGGTTAGAAAGATTTGGGAGCCTCTCTCTCTACAATCCTGTCTCTTTCTCTACAATTCTCTCTCTCTTTAGATTTCTCTCCCTTGCCCTTTTATGCATACAAGTAGAGATACACTTCTAGTTTGCTTATCAACCTTTAACCAAAGTTGCTTTTCTTTGGGATGAGATTCCTTGGGACCTTCTTTGAGCTTTAGAAGGTGATTTTAGCTTGATTTGGTGCCTCATTTGTGCCTAAAGTGTGTTGTGTTCAAGAGGTATAAGACTCACCTTTTAAACTTGTTTTGCATAACTTGTTTCACCATCTTTTTGTACTATTTTTGGCCTGGTTTTCAACTACAAAAACCTTTTTTGTTCAATCCTAAAAATGGTGGTTTGAGCCTTTGTGAGTTAGGGGGTTCTCTCCCCTTTTTGGCTCTTTGGCTTGTTAAGCTTTTTGTGCTATCTTTCATCACCTTTAAATCAAAATTTTTTTGGGCCTTTTAACTACTGAATCTCAGAGGTTTTTCAGTGGTAGAAAACATGTTTTGAAGTCCAAAATTGGTGGGGTTAGCTTCCCCTCCTTGTATCTTGCTTGCATGCCTAGTTGGCCTCACATGTTAGCATGTTTTTCTAGCATTTTGTAGCATAATCTCAGCATGTTTTCGCCACTATTTTGGATTGATTTAGCTCTGTTTTAGGCTGGTTGGGTCATATGAGTCTTGTTTTGCATGACTGTAGTGTAAAAGGGCTTCACTAGTTTGGTGTTTTAGGCCTTTAAACATCATTTCCTTGAGTTGATTGCATGTTTTAGTATTATTTTGCACATAATTTCAGCACCTTAATCTCTGCAATCTCCCTCTATTCTTCACTCTTTTATTTACTTTGAAAGTGGCTTTAAACTCCTTGTTTGCTTAAGTGTGAAATTGAGACATTCATGCTTAATGGTTTAATTCCTTTGGGAGTTCATTATCAACGACATGAGGTCTCTTTCATGCCCAAGGAACTTGTCATTTAAGCCTTCTTTCCCTTAGAGGACACTCACCAATGGACTTAATCGATTAAAGAATTAATCGATAATGTAAAATGAGTAAACAAAAATGAACAAGTAAAAGAGGCAAGATAAAGCATTTTTTGTGTTGTATAGCATGTGTTCGGATCGGACATTAATTCGAACACGAGGAAAATGGGATGTTTCATACTCAAAGTGATGAAACGTGTCACTTTCCTTGGTCACCATCACCCTTGATCATGCATGATAGGGTAGTGGTCTTGTTGAGTCTTGTTTTGTACTCATTAAGCTTATATAAGCTTGGTTCCTTAGTCATCATGCATGGAAAATGCTTGGTTGATGGTTTGAGGGCCAAGAGTTGCACTCCTTTGAGCTTGTGTAATGATAAGGGGGGTAATAGTACACATACTCCTTGAGAATACACTGTTTTGCCTCTGTTTGCTCTTTGTTGTAGCAAAAAAGGAAGTTCAGGGAAGGGGTGGCCAACCGGCCACCAGTAGTAGCCGACCGGCCACCAATGGTAGCAGACAGCCACCATTGGTAGCCGACTGGCCATCAATGAAGAAGGTTGCTCTGTGTACTCCTGAAGGGGATTAGAGATGTTTTGGGAGTTGGTACAACTTTCAGTGGTAAAAAATATGCAAACAAAGGCTGCAATGGCAAGGTGGTGGCGTTTTCGGGAAGAGAAGCCGAGCATGCATGCATCCCTCGCCCCTCAAGGCCATTTACTTGCCTTGTTTAATTAGTTAGTTGTAGCTAATTCTTTCATACAAGTGTTGTAATTATTTAATCAGCTTAGATAGATAATTAGTTTAATTGCTTTCGTTAGCTTAGCATAGCTAGTTATTCAATTTTGATTTGTAATAATTAGCTTAATTGGCGTAATTGGTTAGCTTATTCATTCGGATCCTCCTTCGCAAGGGCATAATGTTGTAATAAGTGTGCGTGCGTGTGTGTATGTCTTCCAACCCCACGTCTTTCTCCCTTTTATTTATCCGCTTTTGATAGTTAGATTAGGGATCATGTTTCAATTAGCATACTGTAGACACCCTATTTTTGACTGACCTTAAGACTTAGACATCATCGATTGAGCGCTCGGTGATGGTGCATGTTGTGCTCGTTTAGAGGTTTCGGAGTTTTGGCTGAGAGCCTTGCCTCCGGGCCTCTAAACTCTTTTGTGCTTCGGCTCGGTTTGTGGACCGAACTTTGTTTCTCTTCTCGGAGGGAGGGAGATGTCTTGCAGACCATCTCTTTGTGGTCGTAAACCACTTTTTGTGGTCGTAGGCCACTTTTCCCATTTGGAGACTAGTTTTTGATTTTTTGGAACCTTTGGCCACGAGCCTTGTCTCGGGACCGCTTAACGTTCTCCGTTTGGCGTGGTTTTTGAACCACACCTTGTTGCCTCTACCTAGAGGAACACTGTGGTGCGGGAGACCACTTTTGTGGTCGCATACCACTTTTGGTGCTCGTCAGCTAGTTTTCGGGGATTTTAGCTGCGTGCTGTGCCTCCCGATTTCTTGTCTTGCACCCGCTTTGGTTTGTTTTTGGTACAAACCTTGTTTTCCTTGTTTGGAAGGTGGTCCAAGGGTGGGAGACTAGCATTTCTCTGGGCCGACCACTTCTTCCTCTGCCAGCCAGTTTTTTTGTTTGGACAACTAGCTTTCTTGGTCTTTGGGGCATCTTTTCTGGTCAGCCACCACACCACTGCATTGTTTTCGTGCCCTGGACCCTCTCCCACTATGGCCGACCAGTTTTTGTCTTTGTGGACCACTTGAAGTGGTCGGCCGACCACTTTAAGTAGCAGGCCGACTACTTCAAGTGGTCGGCTGCTTTTTGACACCTTTTTGGACTGGAGGACATTTGGGCCATCCTCCATACACGTGTATGGAGGGATTGCCTTGGTGCTTAGCTTCTCCTAGAAGCTTTGCCTTTCCTCTTCTATAAGATGGAAGCTCCCCTTCTCTCCTCTAGGTTTAGAAAAACCAGCTAAGAGGGATAGATATAGTGTTGTATCTATATCTCCTTGTTTCTTCATTTTTGTGCTTAAAAAGTGTAGTTTGTCTTAGTTTAACACACAAACACACACTCAAACACCATCCTTGGGTAGCTGAGGTCCTAAAGAGTTGTTTTTGGTGTTCTTGGACTGATTTAAGCTCAAAGAACTTGCTAGAGTTATAGTTGTAAAGGAGGTCTTCAAGGGTGAGTCTTTGACCTTTAAAACCCTCATTCTTGCTTAAGCTTTTGAGCCTATTTGCATGCTGTTTTGAGCTTAACTTATAACTAAAAAAAGTTCCATTTTAAGTGCTTAAAATAGTTGTTTTAGGTCACTTTTTCGTTGGGGGTGGTTTACCCCCTCTTAAGCCTTGTTAGGCCTTATTTTGAGCCTTCCCTTTAGGCTTTTGTTGAACCCTTTGCATGACCTTTCTACCACTGAAATCCAGAGGATTTTTAGTGGTAGAAAGGTGGTTTTGGTGTCCTAAATAGGAGAGGGTCATCCCCTCTCCTTGTATGGTGTTTACTTGCTTCATATGCCTCATGTTTGAGCACCTTTGATAAAGCTTGTGTTGGCTTGTTCTTAGCATTCATTGGTGGTTATTTTTCTGAGGCATACCACTGTTTTTACTTAGTTTGGTCACTCCATGCATGGTTAATACACTTGTAGTGTAAATCACACAATCAACTCTTGTATGCCTCATGTTTGAGCATGTCTTTCTAGCTTGTTTTGGAGCCATCTTAGTGGGTTTTTGGTGTTGTTTTAACATGCCTTAGATCTGTTTTGGGTTGGTTTGGTTGGCTCTTGCATGCCTAATACACTTGTAATGTAAATCCCTTAAACTAGCTTTGTATGCTCCATGAAGTAGCATGTCATTTTAGCTTGGTTTGAGTCCATTTCAGCATGCCTTTGGTGATGTTTTGCTATGTCATGACTCTATTTTGGTTTGGTTTGGTTGGCCCTTGCATGCCTCATGCACTTGTAGTAGAATCCCATGAAATAGCCTAACATGCATCATGTTGTAACATGTCATTTTAGCATGCTTTTGGCTTAGCTCTGAGAAGACTTTGTTCATGTTTTAGCATGTTTAAGGTCTGATTTGTGTTGTATTGGTCATCCATGACTTGCTTCGTATAGCCTTGGTTCAATCTAGCTTGTTAGCTTTGTGTATTGAATCCTCTAGCATGCATTACTTGGATTATTTCAATGACTTGGTAGCATTAGTTATGTGATTTCAGTCCATGTAGTGTGGCCACACACTTGCTTCTTTCACTCATTCAATGCGTTGGAGGGTTAGCCCCTTTATGCCTTAACATGAGTCATTGTGTATGCCTTCATGCCTTAGCTTGCGAGCCATCATTTCAATGTGTTTTTGGGGTTATTATGCCATGATATAACTCTGATTTTTATTGGTTAAGTCATCCTATGCTTGGTCTTAATAGGTGTAGTGTAATCCACCTTATTTGCTTTGCTTACAACATGCCTTATGCCCACCATGCTAGCTTGTTTTGGCATCCTTCCATGCATGTTTTAGACTCA
Organism: Camellia lanceoleosa; assembly: GCA_025200525.1. Lineage (NCBI taxonomy): Eukaryota > Viridiplantae > Streptophyta > Magnoliopsida > Ericales > Theaceae > Camellia > Camellia lanceoleosa. The sequence continues at coordinate 43,018,455 of CM045766.1, read as the reverse complement.
TTTTAACATGTTCTAGGACTATTTTGGGTTGCCTTAACCACATGCTTCATGTTTTGTATACTTGTAGTACAAGTGCTCTTGCTTGCCTCAAGCTTTGGGCACCATTGCATGCTTTATTTGTGTCGTGTACATGATTTGGCATCACCTAACATGACATTTCAGAGCATTTAGCATTGCCATTTTCCTACCTCAATCATGCTTTAAGTGCCTTTGAGTGTTATGCATTGTTGCCTAGTTTATGCCTTAGCTTGTATGCTTGCATGCCTAGGCCTTTGAGCCCTCATCTCAGCATGTTTAGGTCCTTATTTTGACCTACTTGAGCTCTGTCCATGCTTAGTTCATGCATTTGTGCCATGTATTGCATGCCCCCTTTGTAGTCCTCTTTACTAGCTTCAAGCCTTAAGGACCCTAGCATGCCATACTTGTGTTGTTTAAATGATTTGGCATCATTTCTTGCCTCATTTCAGTGCACTTTGTGTTGTTACACTTCCACACTTTTCACTCTTTAAGTGCTCTTGAGAGTTGTACCTTGGTGCCTCAATTGGTGAGCCAATTAGCATGCATGCTTGTATGTGTTTTTGGTGCCTTCATTTTATGCATTATGGCCACTATTTTGGCATGACTGAGGTCTGTCCATTTCGGTTTAAGTCCATTGAGTATATGGTTTGCGTGTTGTTGCATGCTTGTTGCATTGCATATTGTTGCCTTTGTTGCATTGCATTGTGCATACATGCATTACATTGTGTTAAGAACCCTATGATTGCCTTGCATTGAGTATGCCATCTAGTTCTTAGCATTTAGCATTGTGTATGCCATGTTATTCCTTGCATTGTGTATGCTAGGTTGCTAGTCGCATTGTGTATGCCATGTAGATCATCGCATTGTGTATGCCATGTTCATCGCATTGTGTATGCGTTATACCTTGCATTGTGTATGTTTAGGTTACATCATGGCATTGTGCATGCTAATTGATATTTGCATTGTGCATGCTAGTTGTTGCATGCATTAGTATTGTGCATGCCATTAGCCTTGTTAGGTTGTTCAAGTTGCATTCCATGCTTGCATCACATTGCATTGCGTATGCCATGCTATTTGTTGCATTTTGTTTGGAATAGGTGTTTGTCCAAACACGGGAAATAAGGAACGTTTCATACTTCAAATGATGAAACGTGCCTCAATTCTTGGTCGCCGACGCTCTTGATCATACATGATAGAGTTTTAGGCTTTATGTGTTTACTTGTGCATTCATTTTCATATTGAATTGTGCAACTTCGCCTCTCGGCCATCATGCATGGAAATGCGCGATTGGTGGCCCGAGGGTCGAGAACTACACTCCCGTTGAGTTCATGACATGATAGGGAGGGTGGTTGTGCACACATATCTTGCAAATACATTGCCATACCCTTTCTTGCTCTCTGTTGTAGAAAATTGGAATTCAGTAGCAACAATTGGTCGGCTAGCCAGAAAAAGTAGCTGGCCGACCACTTTTCTGGTTTTTCAACAACCAAAAGTGGTCGGCAGTTGTTTCTAGAGACCAAAAGTGGTCGGCCACCCTCCCAAAGGTTTCCCTAGGTGGAGTTTCAGCTTTTTGGAACTTGGTGCAAGTTTCTGAGAACAAATGAAAACAGAGGCAAATCGGGGCATCGCATTGGATTTCCGAACGAGGCATTTGGGCATGCATGCATTCCTCTCCCTCTGAAGCTCCTGTTTTACCGCTTTCCTTAGCTGCCATGCTTAAATAGCTTGCTTTTGCTTTGGTTTGTACTTTAATTAGTTAATGCGTTAGCTATTCAATTTGTTTTGTAATAATTAGTTAACTAGGATTAGTTAATTAATTGTGTTGTAATAATTAGTTCAGTTAGCTTAGATTAGCTAGTTAGCTTCTTATTCGATCCCCCCTTTGAGAGGGCAAACTGTTGTAATAAGTGTGCGTGTGTGTGATGCATGTCTTCCAACCCCCATTTCTTTCTTCCTTTTATTTAACCGCTTACGATGGTTAGTTTTAGGGCATATTTTGTTTAGCATACTTTATGCTTGCATGATTGCATCCATTCATCTGTATTGCATGCACCGGGCTCGGCGCATCATACTGACTGTATTGTATCTTCAATACCTATTTGAATACATGTATCAAGTTGCATTTCATGTGACATGATTAGGATAGCCGAGCCTATCTTAATTGCATTTCGTATGTGTTGCATTAGCCATCTTAACATGAACTAGGATCATGCATGATTTCTAACTAGTTCTTTGTTTTGGCTCGGAGTACACTGTAAGTGTTTATGCTTTAGCATCTTGCATGTGTGTGAGGGTTAACATGAAAGTATGCTTGCCATGAGGCTAACTGCTTATTTGACATAACTGCCTGAATGCCTGTGGGTGAAGGTTGGATTACTTGAATTGGAACAATTCATTGAAATCCGTATTTTAGCCTACTTGCGAGTAGCAAACTTCAAATTGTTTTCAAATGAACATGCAATGTTTTGTTCCAAATTAGGTGATCTAGTCTATACTTGTTTGCTGTGCGCATCACATAGTAAGATTAGCTAATTAACCGGAATAAGAGCACATGTGTTTTCAAAAACAAAATATCATGCTTAGTACAGGCTAATCTTTGATCGGGCGAGCGGGGGTACTCATTAAATGACCTTCCCCAATCGTAACCAAGTTCCCGATCCGAGGCAACTTTGGTAATGACGGGCACGTGGCCTTAGGCACGAGTCAGGGTTTCCTAAATTTTCCCAAAATAAAATATTTAGGTGGCGACTCTATATTTGGCAAAGCAGTCCATGTTTGACACTTCTTTATAAAAATCAGTTTTCTAAAACGATTTGCCGGATTAGGACTCTTTGGTGATTTATCGGTCTTACATCGCACATTGTAAGATTAGATTCAGAACCGTGACATTTGAGTCCGAACTATAGTAGCTCAGAGAACAAAACGAGATTTTCTTGGGAGTTCTCCGAAGCGTGTCTACAGTTTTTACCTCATGCTTACATGATTGCATCCATTCATTTGTCTTGCATGCACCGAGCCTCGGCGCATCATTCAAACTGCATTGTCAATTCAATACTTATTTGAATACATGTTTCAAAGCATGCTATCAAAGTGTTGCAAATACCATGATTAAGTAGCTGAGCCTATTTAGTTACGTCATTGCATGTGTTGCATTAGTCATTTGACATAGTTAGGATCATGCATCTTTCTAACTAGCTTTTGTTTTGGCTTGGAGTACTCGGCGAGTTTTATGCTTTAGCATACTTGCATGAGTGTGATTGCCATATTGCCATATTGCCATGTTTGATTGGGAAACTGCATGAATACCTATGGATGAATGCCAGTTGTTTGAATTGGAATGATTCAACAAATGTGCATTCTAAGCCCACTTTGTTGTGGCAAATCATGTTTAAGCCCACTACGTTTGGTGGCAAACCCGCATCTTTAAGCCCATTTGAGGGTGGCAAATTCAAACCCTTTTCGAAAACAAACATGAGTTGAATTGTTCCAAGTCTTGTGACTAGTCTATACTTACTTGTGTGCGTCACATAGTAAAGCTAGCCTAATAACCGGAATAAGAAGACATAATGTTTATAAAGTAACATATAGTGATTAGTAAAGGCCGATCTTTGATCGGGCGAGCGGGGGTGCTCATTTCAGGACCTTCCCTTCTCGTACCCAAATTCCTGAGCCGATGCAACTTTGGTGATGACAGACACATGGCCTTTGGCACGAGTCGGGGTTTCCTAAATTTTTCCAAAATAAAATATTTAGGTGGCGACTCTAACATTTCAACACAATTATTTTGATTTAAAATCGATTTTCTAAAAAATGTTTGTCGGATTTGGACTCTTTGGTATTTAACAGTTTCACATTACACCTGTGAGACTAGATTCAGAACCGCGAGAGTCTGAACTGTGAGGCTTTCTTTCCAAACCCTTTCCGAAAGACGGGGGCATGGAAAAAGGCGAGTCCACACAGGGGCTCTCTCTTGTGCCATCTTCCTTACGTTCCTATGAATCACCTCAGCCACCGGGAGCAAAAAGTTTGAAATATGAAACAAGGGAGAATCATACAAGATGAACGAAGAAAAATCTAGGATCTGTTGATTTCTTACAATTAGATACATAAATCACACAAGCCCAAATGCCTATGGTTTGCCTGTGTTCCACGGATCATGATTAAACTTTGCTAGTTTGAAACCCCACAGTCTAGATAAAACCTCCACCCTTTTTGAAATCCCCCGCTATAACAAACCTTTCCAATCCCCATAGACAGTACAATATCTTCATCAATGATGCAGATCACTCCATGCGCGTCAACGTGCTACGCTGCCTTCATGAATGACCTTTCCTTTCTCATCTTTTACCCTTCATATCATCACGTGTGTTTCTCTCCCTCGAGCCCCGTGCCCATCCATGCCCCATCCACACTACCCTAACGGTCAGCCACCCTAGCGGTCGACTACTTTTGCGGTCAACCACCTTTGTGGTTGGCTACCCTCATTTGCAGTCGACCACCCTGACGGTTGGCCACCCCAACGGTTGGCTACCTTTGCGGTTGGCCACCACATGGCGACCCTTGACGGTTGGCTACTTTTGTGGTCGGCCACCCTAACGATTAGCTACCTTTGTGGTCGGCCACCCGACGGTCGATCACCCACGTCGGTCGGTCGTTCACCACGTTTGGCCATTTTCCTCCGACTATGACATTCAACCGCATGCCCTCTCCTCCTTGGGGGACTACTTCCACTCTTCATATTCCATTCGTTGGACTAAAGATGCACTTGGGAATGGGGGATTACTAATGAGGGTACGGTCCAAGAGGGCCTAGCCCTCGATCGAAGATCTAGGAGTCTAGCCCACAACGCAGGGACCAGCCACGTAAGCAGACGAAGATGCTGGAAAGTTATTGCGCCCCCATCACGCATTTAATAAGGCCATCATAGCATTAAATGTCGCAAGACCCTTCATGCCGGAGCATGCAGAATCATTATGAACGATGGTAACTAGGCTATAGACTTTCGGTAGAGGAGACAACTGGGAATAGACAGGGAAATGATGAGGAAAAAAAGAAGGATATAGTAAGCTTTCAAGATACAAAGAAAGTTAAGTTTTTCATCCCCGGCTTCTCTCCATCCCTCTATAATCAATCTCCCCTAACCTAACTTGATCGTCGAAGTGTTCGTCGGGGGATTATCTTCCCCTTTAGACCTTTTTGCAGGCTCGCTTTGAGGACTCCGAGGCCAGCAGACTCATTGGAAGCGTGGATCAGTCTGACTCATCCACCGTTGAAGTTATAGCACTATCAAAACCAATTTTCTTTTGTTCAAAATTGAGTATCCACACATGTAATGCCCAAAAAAATATGGATACCCCAACTACTCATTAAATCCATTAAATATGTGGAAGCTTATAAGTAATCCCAAACATTTGATATGAAGAAACATTCCTAAGATAGTATTTCATTAATAGATGTCCCTTAAAGTTTTACAAAATCATATCACATGCATTAATACATTCATTGATCCTAAAACATGAATCTATAACATGTGATCGATCAGAAACAACATTTAAACTAATACAAGTTCATGCCTTAAAGGCTACACATTTCTAAGACTTTGGCTGGTTGTAACAAAAGTGGCTCACATGCCCAATACATCAAAGCCCTAGGCCATACAAAAAAAAAAAAAAAAAAAAAAAAAAAAAAAAAAAAACCCAAACAAAACGAGCCTTAAGCTCCAAAATCATCCCAAGTTATCACCTTGGCGGAGGCATGCCATAAATACTTGAAAGTTGTTTCCATGTAGGGTGAGCAAGAAATCCAAAGAGATAAACTTAATAACATGTATAATGTTTAATAACATCATATGGTGAATGCATATGAAATGACATCACAAAACATAAAAGTTTTTCCCTTTTTGAATTCCAAAACCATGTTCAAAACACCTTCTTTTAAATAGAAAACAAGACAATAAATACAACATTAGTAATCCCTAGGTTGATGTCTACAAGTAGACTCTCATAGCACTACCCAAAAACCACTTTACCGGCTCATAACCGGAAAGAACTTGGTATCTATACCACGCATGTTTTCAGACTTTCACCATGAATCTAAAGCCAAATTAATTATCCACAACCATATCCCTAACCGAATTCACCACAGTATTGATTGTTTTTTTTCCCTCTCTCAAAACACACTCATTTGCAAGATATAAAATATGAAGTTAACAAATCCATGAGATGATCAATGGGATGCATGATTTATGAATAGTTTAATTACCTAAATCATATGTAATTTCTATCACATGATAATGGTCTCCTCTACCGATAGCCAAAACAACCATCTCTAATACAAAACTAAAGAATAACAACAATGATGTAATCCAACATAATATCAATATTTCAAAAAATCACTACGGTTTCTCAAAATGACAACACCTCCTAAATTTTATGAAAATTGGGGCTTCTTTCTCAAAACTCAATTTTCCTCCAACAACCATGCCATAAAAATAACCATGTGAGCTTTAATTAAACAATAAGCAAAGCTTAAAAGGTAACATGATTTTATGCACTATCATATACATAAATCAAACCCTAGCCTTCACATACCCTTTAGCCATAAAAAATAACAAATAACAACGCTAAATAATATGGACACTATTAAGAAAATCCCAACCTCAAAGCAAAGAGAAAGAAAGGAGAAAATCTCAAAAAGTTGAAGATGGCAAAATGATGATTTGCTCCAATTAGAATGAAGCCCTCGATAAGCCCTACACGTTATCCCAAAGGAGCAAGATCAGGAGATGACCCGAAGTGGGTAGATCTGAAGATTTGAGTGAAAAAGCTAGAATTTAGAGAGAAAGAAAGATGGGTTTCGATGTAGAGATTTGAGTGTATTTATAGTGCTAGGACAATAATAAAATATTAGCCCCAAAGTCAACTAAAAGAATAAGTCAAAAACCCCAAAAGTAAGGACAAATACGCAGCTAGAATCTCAAATTTACCGTCAAGTGTTGACACCTCCAAGAGGAGTGTCGACACCTTGCAGCAGAGATGCCTCACCTGGGTTTGCACTAGATTGGGTGTTGACATCAGAAAGTCCAAGTGTCAACACCAGAAACCAGTGTTGCACCCAGAACAAACAGGTCGGGCGGTTTGGCAACACACGAAACTAGAAACAAAAGAGAAAAAGAAAGGAAGGCAGATGTCAACCACTGGAAGCCCAATGTTGACACGTGGCAAGAATTTCAAGACTAAAACAGCTATTTTGACAATACCAAATGCAAAAGAACAACCCAATCAAGTTTAGATCAAATTTCACTCCTCGATACAATGATACACCAAACCAAATATCCCAAAATAAAAGTAACAAAATTAAATACACCTTCCAATAGCTTATAGAATACAAGTGTTATAACACATGTCTCATTTGTTTCAAACTGAGAACCCAAACTCATTTGTTTGGCACTGAGTATCTAAATGAAAAGGCTGCAACCGATTTTCTATTGTTCAGAACTAAGTATCCGAACATATTTCATTTTTTTGGCACTAAGTATTTAAAAAAACTTCATAGATTCGGAATTAAGTATCCAGATATATATAATTTCTTCGACACTGAGTATCCAAATGAAAATGCTGCAACCAATTTTTTATTATTCGGAACCTAGTATCCAAAGAAACTTCATAGGTTTGGAATTAAGTATCTAGACTTATATAACTTCTTCGGCACTGAGTATCCAGATGAAAATGCTACAACCAATTTTTTATTTTTTGCAACCGAGTATCCGAACATATGTAATTTGTTCAGCACTATGTATTTGAACAAATTTCATAGGTTTGGAAATGAGTTTCCGAACATATATAATTTGTTTTGCACATAGTGTCCAAATGAAAAAGTTATTAGCCTTTAGGAGTAGAAAGTAGAATTTTAGGATTTTTTTAAAATTTATTTTTAGGGTCATAATAGGTATTATTTGGAGTGTCCAAAAAAATAAAAAAATATTTAAATTTTCAATTGGGATATTCCAAGTAATGGGGTGTCCAACCTAATTTTTGAGGTGCATTTCTACCCCCAAAGACATATATTCATCGAATCTGATTTGTAATTTTAACTTATTGAATTTGATATATATATATATATATGTGTGTGTGTATGTGTGTGTGCGCGCACGCACTCGCATATATACTAATTTTGTAAAAAATAAAAATAAAAATAACTCATTCTAAAAAAAAAAAATCAATTATTTTGAATGGTTTGATAAAAATTTAACTTAGGTTGTAGAAGGGTTTGGGATTAGGATTATGATTAGGGGTGGCTTGGTGGATGTGGATGGAGTCTTTGTGGCTATCATTGTCCAAGATTTTGTTGGGAGGCTCTGGTTCTGGTTGGGTGTGCTGGAGAAAATAAACTCATAGAGAGATGGAGAAAATAAATGTGCTAAGAGAGAGAAAGAGAGAGGGCTTAGAGGAAGAGATGTTTGGCTGTCCATATAGGAATGTGGGAGGTTGTTTGGCTATAATGATAATAAATAGAATATGAAGTGTTTGGTTATATTTACAAAGGTAGTTTTGGTATTTAAACACTAGAATTGTTGACAATATAATTTTCTATTAATTGTCTAAATAGTAAAATAACGGAAGGGAGAACTAACGTAAGATAGGTCAGTGTAATTTTATAAACTAGATGGAGGTTTTTGTATTTGTGAAAAATCTCAAGGGAGATCTATGTAATAGCCGAATAAAGATTTATGTATGTGTTTGTACCATATTTGACAGCCCAATGGCAGGTTGCTACGTGTCCATTGGGTGACTCAAAATATGTTACTTTAGTATATTTATTGGTGGTAGGTGGTCCCTTTGATGTAATGATCCAAGATAGGAGTGCAACTCTTCATCCAAGGGTTAAAATTCAAATTTCTCCAACAATAACTATTTTTGTGGGATAACTTTGATCAAGCAAGTACACTTGTCATCAATCCAGTAGCCCTACCCTCCATCCAACAGCTCCGATCTTCAGGTTGGTATGGACAACCCTATTCTTGGGAAATAATCAACAAATTGCTTGGAAGAAGGAAGTTAGTGGTACTAGTAGCAGGTAGGGGGGCAATTTTAACACCCCATTATCTTAAGATCATGGAGATATTTCAGGAGGTAACTGTTCATTTCCAAGAGGCTACTTACGATTTTTAGGGAGATATGGTTTCTATAAAAAGTCCATTTGAAGATGAAGAAAAGCCCATTCAATCAATCAATTAAGTAACTATATTCACATAACATCAGTGCTATTGGCCCTAGTTTATCATAGATAGCTTCTTAAAAGGCATCGTTGCGATAATTTAGCCATAGTTTCTTGACATCAGTGTCAAATTAGTTTGTTTTGGTCATCTGTCGCATTGTTTTGAGTTTTAAATTGTGTTTGCAATCCAATTCTGAATCAATTTTATGTTATTCAAACATGTTCTTACACTTTTGTATGTTCAATCCATTTGAATTTATAAAAATAAGTGTTTTTGTGTTTAGTTCCTTCTGCCCATCCCTCTTCCTATTTTTCAAACTCTAAGGAGATTTTAAATCCTCTTCATTGAGGCAAAACAAGAACCAAGACACTTTTATCCCATTAGATCTCACACAATCTCCTGTTTTACAAGTTTAGTTTTTATTTTTTTATTGATGGGTCATGTTTTGCAAGTTAGATATTTTTCACATTTTTATACACTTAGGCATAATTAGCCTTGGCACGATTGCAATTCACCAAATCCTTCTGTTTAGTCAAATAACATTTCTGTGCAAACAATATGAAATAACAATATTACACCGTTAGAAAATATTTTTAAAATAAAATGTGAATCATATTTATTCTAAGAGAGAGACTTCTCTCCACTTGACAAAGCCAATAAGACGTACATGGAGTTTATCTCGATAATTTAAACCGTTTATATTGTATGACTAGAAGAGAAGATTATCTTTATAAAATATCATATTGTTTGGTCAATGATAATCATAGGATTATATTACATTTATTATATAAAAAAAAAAATAGATAACAATTGTAATTTTAAAAATGAACAATTTATTATTTTGAAGATAAATGTAATATATTAATAAGTTTCTAGTTATTCGATCAGTTTAATTGTTTATAAAAATAATATTCTTAATGAGTACTATGAATAGTTCAAATTATTAAAATAGATTTCATGTTAGCATATCTGTTAGTTTAAATATGCCACACAATACATCAACATTAAATTTAAACTTATGCCATATATTTTATTTTTTCAAAATTGTTTGTCAACATTCATATATAACTTTTACACATACAAAAGAAGTCTGGCTATATGTCGTCTGTACATTCAATAACATGGGGCAGCACAATGTAGGGATGGAGCTAGAATTCCTCCGATGGAGGTCAGATTGGCAAAGGAAAGTCATCGGATAGATTTGTCGAGTCGTTGATACATCAACTCGAGTTTTATTTGATTAAATTATTATTAAATATTATTTAATAGAGATTAATTGAATTAATAAAATAATAAAATTATAAGAGAATAATCTCAATTAAATATTATTTGTACAAGTTTTATCGTTAAGGCTATCAAAATGTAGAGATTTATAGATAAGCAATAAGCATGTCAATATTTTTAGATCCATAAAGTTTCACAACTGATTCCAATAAATAAATTATAAGAACTTATAAATACATTATATTCTTTCTCCAAAAATTTAATTATTGTGAGTAATTGTTTTTATTTAATATGATTTCATACCAATTAAATAAATTATATTATTTGTTTATTACAAGATTTTTTAACAACACTAATAACTTTTTAACAAGAGCCGGATTAACATTTTCAATAATATTAGGATGATCATTTTTTTTATTACAATTTGTTTACTACCTTAACTATTCATACTTGATATTAATGTAACATTAACACATGATATGGTAAATAAAACATAATAAGAAAATAAGATTATCATAACTGTGGGTGCTGATTTTCGATCACATTGCCAAACAGGAACTCAGTTGGAGAACACAGGCAGAATAGATCATGTCTAAACAACCTGTCACAGAAAGATAAGACTTCGGCGGTGGTTCGTCCTCTGAGGGGCACTTCGATGATCAAGTCAGTGCTCAGTTATCTCTCAAAGATAGCAAATAGTTCTTAACTCACTAGACAGAACACAAAAAGCGTACCTTAGACCTACGAAGGTGCCTTACTTTTATAGCCAGTACTAACTTGATCTCTGTAGAAGCCTAGCTTTAATGGATTTTGGCTCAATGCTTATCTGGGACTCTCAACTAGATAGAGATAAACTCCTTAAGAGCTTTATCTTTATCTAGATTGAGGTCCTCCCTTGTTCTAGAACTCTTGTCCCTTATTCACTTATCCCGGATTCTGATATCTCCTCAGATAACCTCAGCCTAGCCGAGATCACGTCGGCATCATGACTAAGCCACGTGGCACTCTGGTTGACACGTCGGCGTCACCTCGGCCACGTGCTGTTATTCACAAAATATGCTCCCACAAATGCCCCCTAGGTTCTATTACCTTGGCAACCTGAGGTAATGGAACCTATACCATTTGTCCACATAGCACGTCAGCTAAGACTCACTCTATCCATTACGACCGAGATCATCACTCGTCGGCTGCATATGACCAAGACTCTGCAGTCTACTTTATCAACGACCAAGAATCAAGAACCAAGTTCTTCGAGTTCCTTAACCAAGATCGCTTCTATAGCCGAGGTTTTTGCTTCATTAAATCAAGAACTCCAAATGTTTTATCTGCACATGAGCTGTCGCGTATGATTTTCTCAACCGTTTCCGCCACACGTCCTTCTTTCATTGATTCGTACCTGACACGCGCCACCAGGTCGTGTCGCTTCTGCTCACGCCGCCTGACAGACATGGCACGGCCCGAATCTGTCCCTAAAAGTTCAGGCATGACCCATGTAGAAACATATGATAAACCTGATATAAGAATATACATAGGGGCCTGAACGGAAGCATAATGTACAAATGAGCAAAAACCAAACTTCCATTGAGCTACTAAAACATGCTAGGATCATGCACATCAAGCAGAATATCACATACAGCACTAACCAATTATGTACTGGTTATGTATATACATGTAACCCTTGCCTTAGGGCGTACAACCAAAAATAATAAGTACAGACAACCCAAAACAGGTGTTTAGATTACAAGCCAAACTTGACAAAAGTATACAAAAATAGGGCAAGTCTTCTTATGTGCCTGACCATAAGGGTTGACAAAAGGAACGAGCTTCAGGAGCTAAGACTGCTTCCCGGGTTGACCTACGTAAATGAGACAATATGAGGGTGAGCGCTCGATGAATAATAGTACCAATAAATTGAAATCATAACTCTTATTCAAGTGTATGTAACTTAATTCGATGTTATAGAATGGCCCATGACTTAGAGTATTACATAAATTGTTACGAAATGTCACAAATGGCCCTCGTCTTAATGGTACCTGCATGTTACTTGATATTACAAGTTGGCCCTACCGAATGTTACTCGAATGTTACTCAATATCACAAGTTGGCCCTCGGCCGCATGTTACTCAATGTTACTCAATATCACAAGTTGGCCTCGCCCGAATGTTACTCGAGAATGCGCTCACAATTCTTTCCACATTTACCTTTTATTCTCATCACATGTTAATCAAGCTCGCATAAGGTAGGAAGATATAGAAAATAGACGTAAATGTAACTTAATTGATATTTAACAATAAATGAATACATGTTCTTTGTACTATTACTCACAGCGATGTGTTGGCGTGCTAGTGCCTTCAGAAGTGTGCCCTGCACACAATCATCATTAAATGTTAGTTTTTTTTTTTACTCATACGAATTTATAATCATCTCAGAGTCATCAAAACAAATATTCGACAAGACCAGAGGGTATAGCACGTAAAATAGAGCAACATAGAGTTTTTCTGAGAATCAGTCCTCCGCTCGAGCGCTACTTTGGCCGCCGAGCGTCAAGATAATTCCGCCAAAATGTTGAGAGAGTGATTTGCTCGGCGAGAATTCCTCCGCCGAGCGACAAGGTAATTTTGCAAAACTTGCTGAGAGAGTGATTTTCCCGCTCGAGCGGGCTATCCTACGCTCGAGCGGACTGCATGAATTCTCAAACCTGCTTTTCCTCCTTTGAGTTCTACCCTGACATTCTAACTTCAATCTCTCAATTCCAAGCATAATCAAGGATTACCATAATTCCAAAATTATTTAGACACACAATTATTCTATATATATATCACCAAATTGAGATCAATCATCACTTAATTTCCATAACTCACTCATAACTTACTTCATACATTACATACACACACATAGAGCTACTCAAGCTTCTAATTCAAACTCATGGTGGAATATTTTCATAAAATAGCAAGGAATTAAGGTATTTGGTTCTAAAACACCAATTATCACATAAGATGTTCAACATCTACCTTAATTTTCTAAAACAAGGAAGAATTCCAACCAAGATTAAGAGGAAGTGAGACTAGATCAAGAAATGTCCATACCTTAAGTCCAATCCAAACAATTCTTCACAATTTCTCCCCAAATTTTCCCCCTTGATGGCTTCTCTCTCTCTCACCCACGTTTTTCTCCCCCCTTTGTGTTTCTTTACATCCAAGAGATGATTTTAAGTCAACATATCCAAAGAGATTTTGATAGATATATAAGACTTAGATATTTATGTTTATAATATGACGAAATTCAATCGTTTAAGCATCCTAAATTGAATTTTCACAGAATGCCCCGTTAGAGCTTAAAAATCATGCATATTTCAAATATCAAATTAATTTCTGAAAATTAAGTCTCTAAGGCATCCAATTCCAAATTTAAATAACTCCAGTGTAACAGATAATGTTCTTACTCAACAGATCATTTCCTCTAAGTTCCGTTTAATTCAAAGAAATGTCACATAGAATTCGATAACATACAATCACAAACACAGAATAGAGGACTGAAAAGATACCAAAGTCATGTACGAGGGTCGGGCTATTACAAGACACGTCGTCCAAGGCACATTATTATGATTTGCTGTCTTTTTTATAATTTCAACAAAACTCCTCACTCTCTCTCTGTCTCTTCACCTTTGCAAAAAATACAATCTCCTTCATTTCATAGATTCTCGCTCTCCAAACTTCCATTCTCGAACCGCCATTATTGTCTCTTCAAAGCTCTGCATCCGTTTCGATTACCTCCTCCGGCGACCCTTTAATCATTTGTTTGCGACCATTCACATCGTCTGACTCCAGCGATACCCATATCGGCGCTCATTTCACTTGGTAAGTCACAATTTCCTCCATTTTCAGTTTTCCAGTATTCCTTTGACATGTTTCAAATTTGCTATACATTTAAATGCTATTCGTCACCTTTGCAAATCAGTTTTTGTTCTTGAATCCTTGTTGTGTTTTAAATTTCATCATTTGGGTGTCAAAATACGCTTGTTTGCGACTTTGTGTTGCTCAATCTGTCTCTGGGTCTACATACATGGTTTACGCCCCTTGTGCACACATGCGCACTGTTCATGTGTTTGATGCTTTAATAGTTTGTCACTATTCTTGACTTTTGCACATCTGCACACACTTACTCAGTGTTCTTGAAAAATGTTACTTTATTGAATCTGAATCATGCTTTCTTTTCTGTTTCTCTTTGTCTTGTTTCCAGATTCTTGCCCTTGATTCTTGTTTCCGTATAGTCTTAGGTTTGGGGTTTGATAAAAATCACATTCCTTAGGAAAATTGAAACAAATTCCTCTTAGATCCTCAAAAACCCATTACCCAAGTTCCAGTTTAGGTTTTAGTCGAGGTCCTTGAACTCATATCACCCACTCTATTATGCAATTTTGCCCCAATCTTTACTAGTCAACATCATGGGTATGTTTAGGTGGAGGGTAGACACCCCAGAAAAAAATAGAGTATTTTCATCGAGAGTTCTCCATCCCAGCCGATGTTCAACTCAGGTTGGCTGGGGAGGAGGACTCCATCATGCCTAACGGAGACTCTATGCCTTTTCCCGTTGTTGCATTCATCGAATGTGGACTTCGGTTTCCCCTTGATACTCTATTTCGAGAAATCCTTCACTACTACAAAGTTAACTGCATGCAACTCGCCATAAACTCCTATAGGGTCATCAATGGCACAATTGAACTGGCACACCGAGAAAAAGCTGGGATTACCTTAGCCGACATCCAATTCTGCTACACCAAGTATGGCCTTAAATCTGAAGAAAGCTACATATACTACCTCAAGCCCAGATCCATCTCCTTCAAACTAATAGCCGACCTCCCAGACTCCAACAAGGGTGCTGGAGATGATTACTTCATCGTCTTGGGCAACTGGGAGTTTTCACCTGATAACGACCTGCACCTCTATCCTCTGAGTCGAACAGTTTTTAAAGAGGGTAATGGAAAGACTTAGTCATTTGTACTGAAATTCCATTTTGGTTAAGGCTTACTAGTTTATTCATCTCTTCTAATGTTTGCTTTTTGTTTTCTGCAATTCTTCCTCAGCCGGTGAAAGGATTTCAACAATCATTCGTTCCCAGCCGAGATCTAAAGAGGCTGTTAGATCTCCCTATGCAGAAATGCAAGGTGCCACTTCTACTAAACTACATACCAACCTACAAGTCGGCCTCGACTGACGTCCCTCGTCGAAGACAGACTCCCTCTTCTGCCATAACTCCACCAACAACTTCATCTCTAAGGCCAGATCAGGCCTCTACTTTTGACCTAGCTGATTAACCATCTACCTCAGCCCCTCAATTAATTTCTTTATCCCAGTGCCAATGCCGATGCTAAGTTCCAATTTCTGCTCTTGCTGGCAGAACCCACTTCTACAAACGCCAACCTTCTGAGGCATCGGCTTATGACCTAGTTAATCCTCCAACCGCCCTTCCAGCAATACACTTCGGCACCAAAGTAACAATTGCTTCACCTGTCAACAAAATGGGCTAAAAACCAGTTGTTGTTGAAGACTTTCTCGTCAATATCCCTGGGGTTGTGATGGTGCAATCCTCGTCCTCCCCATCCCGATTAAACCCAAAGTCAAAGCCAAAAAGAGTGAAGAAGGCCAAGGCTAAGGCCATAGTGACTCAGATTGATTTTGAGGACACTGTGCCAATCTTGAAATTGGCCGAGGTAGAGAAAAGTCAAATGGTCGCTAAGAAGAGGCCAACCGAGGCCGATGCACCCGATTCCCAACCACCAAAAAGACCGAGATCTAACCACCCCGAGGGTAGCCACAGCTTCCCTCGTAATATGACCTAGGCTCTCAAGGTCATGGTGCATGACCTGCGCTTGGGCAAAGGTAATGAATCTTGAAGTCGGTGCAAATTGCCAATGGTTGTTCTTCTACCGTAAGACATGAACCGTATGGTCGAAGTTGCATAAATATGAGAACTTCGCCCTTATGATATAGCACTCGGTCTTGGTAATCCTCTTTTACTTACTCTTTTACAATTTTTCTATACTTGGTAAAATCTCACTAATGTGTTTTACATCTTGCAGGCTGTCCAGCATGCTCACTCATACGCTATCAAGACTAAGATGACAAGGAAGGAGTAGGCAAAGAAGACCAAGGAAGCTGCTAAACTCCTATCCTCACTCAATCATGTTGAGGCCAACAATCGAGCTCTGTTGGATCAGGCTAAGGTTGCCGAAGCTGCTTAGAATTTGGCTGAGGAAAAAGCCAAATTGGCCAATGATGAAGTCGAGGTCTCCAGAGCCAATCTTGCGGCTGCCAGGGCTAAGGCAGCTAACCTAGAGGCTAAGCTTCAGGAGGCCCTTGACTCAAAGGAGGCCGAAGTCAAGGCAGCTGACGAAAAAGCTTTTGAAGAGGCGCAGGCCGCTATCTGCGACCAATACAAACAGCAAGTCAACCTGGCTTGTAACCGAGGTTATTACCTTGGTTGAACGGCGGTGCTCAACAAGTTATCTATTCCAATGGACTCCGATCTCCGTGACATTAATCAGCTTCAAGTGCCTTTCTTTAAAGAGCCCAAGGACTTTGGTGATGTAGCCGATGAAGATGATGCTGAGGATGGTGAAGCTGATGAAGTGGATGAGGAGGCTGCCACTGATGCCAAGTCTCCTACCCTTAATAAGCAAATAGACTTGACTCAAGATAAAGAGGATGACTTGGTTTCCAAGGGCATCTCTCCCAAACCAACCACCTTTGAAGTCAAGGTCCAGTGCGCCGAAAGGAGTTTGGACCAGACTCTGCTTGAAATAGATGCCGAAGTAGCGGCAGATAAAATTGCAATGCTACCAACCAAGGCCGACAAGACTCTATCAGTCGAGGTTGAGCAATCCCAGACCAATCCTAACGCTTAGGATATTTCTTCTTTGTTTTGTACTTTTCTTCTTATTTTTGAACTATGTTAGCTTTAGTTTGGCCGATGTGCCCTTTTTTGTACCTCGAACAAGTTGTCTTTTGCTAGGCCGAAGTGCCTTTTTTTTTATTATTTAAATGCAAGTCTTCTCTTTTCTTCCAAGTGTTGAATGTTTGTTTCATGTATGCTTTACTACTTTCTTTCATGCCTTTCATGTTTCCATACTTAGAATATTTTTGCACTTCTTCAAAGTATACCTTTAACTATATAACAACTCTAGGGTATAATACCTCGAATACAAACCTTGACTGTTTTCCTCGGCCAGCCATAGGAATACCTCGGCTAACAAAAAATATCAAAATATTTTTACAAGTGTAATTCAGTATTGCTTTTTACTTTCACAAGATATCTTCTATCAAGACTTCTTTCTTCTGCCCTTTCTAACCCTGGTAGCCTGGTTAGCCATCTTGGCCATTATGTGCTTATAATCATTTATTTCAAATTTTGATGTGTTTGGTTTAGCTTATAGCTTATAGCTTATAGCTTTTTTATTCTTTGAGGAGATGCTTTTCTACCAAATGTAGGCCTATGTATCTTGGATAATTTTTTCAATATAATCTCGGCTAACTTCAACTTGTAAATTTTTCTGAAATTTCAACAAGTGTTAAGCCCATTCCGACTTGTAAATTTTGTTTATGAAATTTCAATAAGTCCTAAGCACACTTCAAAATTTTAAACTTTATTCGTCATTCTCCAGCTCCCTGCCCCCTAATGTGAACTTAAGTTTCCCTTAAGTTCACATTAAGCATGTGCCTATGGTCTTTTGCCGAAGTTAGATTCAAACGAAGACTAGCCGATGTTATCAACCTTGGTTTCTCTGTTAATCTAACTGAAATGCACTTAGTTCCAATCTGAGTTTGATTCTGCCGACATGGTAAGTCCAGGTTAATCCAACTTAGTTCAACTCCATTATATGCAAGTATAATTTCAACTCCGCCATATAATGAGTTTAAGTTATTCATCATGTTTCATTTAAAAACATCGCCAACTTAGTTCAATTTTATTATATACAAATATAATTCAACTCTGCCATATAATAAGTCTAAGTTATTCATCATGTTTCACTTAGAAATATCGCCAACTTAGTTCAACTCTATTATATGCAAGTATAATTCAACTCTACCATATAATAAGTCTAATTTATTCGTCATGTTTCACTCAGAAACATCGCCAAAGGATTGGTTAGTCCTATTACACAAATTTCAAAATCAAGCTAAAATTTTATTATTACTTTGGTTAATGACATAAACTTCGAAAAAACAAAAATCTAATGATTAAAAAAACTTCAAGTTGCAAGTGTTCCAGGGCCTTGACAACTCTTTGCCTTCACTGTCTTCAAGTCAATATGCCTCATTGCTGGCGACCGAGATAATTCTATAAGGCCCCTCCCAATTTGGGCCAAGCTTGCCCTCCTTAGAATACTTTTTGTTGCCGACCACTTTGCTTAGCATAAGGTCCCCAACTTTGAACTCTCTTGGGTTAACCTTCTCGTTGTAAGCCCTAGCAAGTTGTTGTTGGTATGCCCCCAACTGAATTGCTGCTCTTTCTCTTTTCTCCTCCAAAAGGTCTAGATCCTGGGCTAGAAATGCTTCGTTAGTACCATTTTTCCACTCTCTGGGTTCTGATCCTTGGAATGCCGACTTCTAGTGGGATAACTGCTTCAGTGCCATAAGCCATGGCAAATGAAGACTTCCAGTTGATTTCCTTGGCATAGTCTGATATGTCCAGAGTACATTGGGCAACTCTTATACCCATTTTCTCTTTGCTGCTGCCAGCCTCTTTTTGATCCCATCTAAGATAGTCTTATTAGATGCTTCTACTTGACCATTACTCTGAGGGAAACTTGGAGTAGAGTAATAGTTTTTGATTTTGTACTTTGCACAAAAGCTTTTGATTAGCTTACTATCAAACTGTTTACCATTGTCAGCTATTATTGCCCTTGGGATCCCAAACCTGGTGATGATATTCTTCCATATGAAGTTCTTCACATCAATATCTCGAATCTTCGTAAGGGGTTCAGCTTCTACCCACTTTGTGAAATAATTAGTTGCTACCAGCAGGAACTTCCTTTGACCAGTTGCTTGGGGTAGTTGCCCAACAAGATCCATGCCTCACTAGGCAAATGTCCAGCGGCTGGATATTGGGTTCAAATCTGCTATTGGTTGATGTATCAAAGGTGCGAACCTTTAGCACTTCACGCATTTTCTGACGTAGGTTTCAGCATCCTTTTGCATGTAAGGCCACCAGTACCCTTGAGTAATGGCTCTATGAGCAAGTGATCTGCCCCAGCATGACTTCCACATACTCCTTCATGTATTTCATACAAGAAGTCTTCAACCTAGGAAGGATGCACACAACTCAAAAGGGGACCAGTAAAATACCTTCTATAGAGATGTCCTTTTGTTGTTAGGTTAAATCTAGCCGACTTCAATCTGGTCTTGTGCGCTTTTTTGCGATTATTCGGCAACTTCCCATCTTTAAGGAACATTACTATTGCATCCATCCAACTTGGGTCCATCTCCACACACATTGCTTCGTACTCTGTGATCAGTGATTCCACACTTGGGCCTGACAAATAATCAACCATTATTGTCATTGCCTCTCCTAATTTCATTGCACTAGCCAGGTTAGCCAAAGTATCGGCGTGGCTATTGTCATCTCGGCTGACCTACTATAGTCGACAATCCTGAAACAAGGCTAACAATCTAACAACCTCTTTGACATAGACTATCATTCTTTCATCTTGGGCTACATTCTCGCCTGTTGCCTGGTTCACAATAAGCTAGGAGTCACAGAAGACTACCACCTCGTCGGCTTCCATTGCTGCAGTTAACTTCAATCATGCGATCAGTGCTTCATATTCTATTGCATTGTTTGAGGCCTTAAACCCCAAACGAATAGATTGTTCTAACATCTGCCCATTTGGCGACACTAGCACTACTCATGCCCCCGCTCCTTGACGGTTTGAACTCCCATTAACAAACAGGCGTAAGGAGTCGCGAATGTAAATATCGCAGGACTTGAGTTTCTCTTCTTTCTTCTACTCTGCTATGGGGTTTTTCATTCCCAACTGGGTCTCTTCTTGTTCCCCTAGACACCCTAAGCCGCGGCTCATCGGAGCCTGACGTGGCATGGCACTAGGTGTGAACTCGGCCACAAAGTCGGCCAAAACCTGGCCCTTAATTGCTGTTCTAAGCCTAAATTTCAGGTTGTATTGGCCCAATACTACTGCCCATCTGGCCACCCTGCCTGTCAAATCTCCTTGTTATAGTAGGGACTTCAATGGATGCTCAGTTAATACCATAATCTTGTGGGCTTAGAAGTAATGATTCAACTTTTTGGAAGCCATCATCAAGGCCAGTGTTAATTTCTCTAGGAGCAAGTACCTGGTCTCTACGCCTACTAAGGTTTTACTCATATAGTATACTGTCCTTTGTTCTCCTTTCTCTTATCTGATTACTACTACACTCACTGCATGCTTTGATACCACCAAGTATAAGAATAGCTCCTTTCTAGGTATTGGATTTGATAGAACTTGAGCTGTTGTCAGGTACTTCTTCAAATCGGCCAAATTGATTTCGCATTCCTCTGTCCACAAAAAATCTGTGGCCTTCTTCAATAAACTGAAAAATGGTTTACACTTATCTGAACTTCTGCTTATAAACTTGTTCGTGGTCACGCCTTCCCCTCAAGATCTCAGATTTGTTTTGCCGATGTTGGGCTCTTCAAGTCAAGGATGGCCTTGATATGATCTGGGTTTGCCTCAATGCCCCTTCTAGTAACTAGGTATCCCAGAAACTTACCAGACCCAACTCCAAATGCACATTTTGAAGCATTAAGTCGGAGCCGATATGTTTTAAGGATATCGAAAACTGCCTTCAAGTTGGCCAAGTGATTCTCAGGTTCTTTGGTCTTCACGACCATGTCATCAATATATACTTCCACTGTTTTGCCAATCAGATGTCTAAACATCTTGGTCACTAACCTCTGGTAGGTTGCTCCTGCATTTTTCAACACGAAAGGCATTACTCTGTAGCAATACAACCCTTTTGGGGTGATAAATGCAGTATTCTCCTCATCAGGAAGCCCATCCTTCTATGCCCTGAAGTGGCGTCCACCAATTGATCGATCTTGGGGAGTAGGAAACTATCTTTAAGACAAACCTCATTTAGGCTAGTGAAGTCCACGTAGTCCCACCATTTTCCATTCTTCTTTTTCACAACAACTTTGTTTGACAACCAAGTTGGGTAGTTTGCCTCTCAAATGGCTCTAGTCTCTAACAATTTGTCTACTTCCTTCTCTACTGCCTCAACATGCATTAACGTCGGCCTCCTTGCTCGCTGGATGATAGGTTTAGCCGACCTGTCTATATTGAGCATATGGCATGTGACCCCGGGATCAATGTCAGGCATCTCGTAGGGCGTCTAGGAAAACACGTCCATGTTTGCTCGCAAGAATGCTTCCAACTCCCTTTCTTCCTCCTTGGCTAATCTTGAACCGAGAAAGAAGAAGCGCTCTTCATCATCTTGTTGGACCAGAACCTTTTTAAAGGCTTCCTCACTTTTGTCAGCTGGCTCTTTGCGACGTCATCCAGGACCTCCATGTCCTCGTCCTCGATTTCTACTGTCTCTGCCTCTCACACGTTGTAGGTGGATTTCATTGCTGCCATGGAGCAATTCTTTGCTTGCACCTGATCTCCTTTGACCTCCTCAATTCCATGTTCTATTGGGAGCCGCAAAAGCTGGTATAGTGTTGAGGGAACAACCCTCATTGCGTACAACCATGGCCTCCCTAATATAACATTGTAAGGGAAAGGGGTGTCAATTACTGTGAACTATGTACTTACCTTCTTGGTGTCTGCTTCCACCTCCAAGTTTATTGCTCCTAAGGGCCATGTCGATGTTCCATTGAACCCCACCATTGGACTGCTCCAAATCATCTCGGTGAAGGCCAAGCTCCTTGTAACATCTGACATACATGATGTCACAACAGCTGCCGTGGTCAATCAGAATGTGTCTTACCTGGCATTCTCTAATCTTGAGGGATATCACCAGAGCATCATTGTGTAGGTGCTACACTGTGTCTAGGTCAGTTTCAATAAAGGACACCATTGGCCCCTAGTACTCATCTGCCCTAGGCCTCTTTAGCTGGACCTGATGCACATGTTGTAAGTGCTTTACCCTCTGAGTCTCCCTACGTACCTCGTTCTCATTGACCTTCGAGTGAATCACATTAATCACTCAAGGTCCATCTGCTTGCGGTTGCGGTACTCGTGGAGGTAGTGCTGCCGGTGCCTGAGGCAGCCTTGCTTGCTCTTCTCTTATTCTGGCCTCATCTACTAGGGCCCTTAAGTGACATTGTCATACTAGATTTTCCAAATGTGCTTTTAGGGCTCAATAACCCTGTGTTAGGTGTCTATCCTTATTGTGGTAGGCATAGTGCTTCCCAAGGCTTCTTCCTATAAACTCGCCAGGAATCTTCTGTGGTGCTCTATAGTACGGCTGGTTCCTGATCCTTTGCAGGACTTTGTAAACCGAGATCCGAAACACTGTGGTGATTGCCTGTGCAGCCCTCAGTCCTATTTCTTGTCTATTAAAATTTGTATTACCTCGGCCTTGCTTCTGTGAGCCATTTCTCTTTTCTTGCTTTGATGCCTTTTATTCTTGGCATGTCTTCTTCAGCTCTCGCATATTTCTCAATCCTGTCTATGAGTTCCTCCATGTCTCTGCCAGTGACTTTCGAAGCATGCAGTCATCGCTTAGGCCGTTCTTAAAAGATGTGACCACCAACTCTTGGTTGCACCTTGGTATTCGGTTAAACACCTCATAATACCTTTTGGCATAAGCCCTGAGGTTTTCATCCTCGCCAATTCTTAGAGCCATCAGGGAGTCTACTCTCAACGACTGCAGTTAGTTTGTAACAAACCTAGCCACAAACATCTCGGCCAGGCTTTCCCAACATTTCACAATTCCTTTCGACAACTTGTGAAACCAATCTGATGTAATTTCCCCAAAGGATGAGGGGAACACCTTGCAGAGTAACGGTTCGTTCCCAATATACAGTGCCATTGAATTCAAATATAAGTTGACGTGAAAGTTTAGATCGGACTTACCGTCATATATCTGGAACCTTGGCATGTCAAACCTTTTTGGGGCCTCAAACTTGTCCAAGTCTACTAAGAACGGCACTCTCGGCTTGATCGGAGATGTGACCTCAGAATCTTGTCGCTTTCTCTGGAGTTAGTCCATCCGGGAGCTCAGCTGTCAATAGATTTCAACATTTTTGGTGTGCTGCTCTTGGTGTCGTTATGAGTCCTCTTGGACTTCCCTTCATTCATTGTGTCAAAACAAAGCCCCTTCCCTTGAACATGCCGATGTTCCTTGACATAAGTTTCCTTGGCACGAGATGTATTTTAAGACTTTCCTCTCATCGATTTTCCTCGCTCGACCTCCCGTGAAGGCCGATGCGAATGCTCCTTTGGCCTGTCATGCTGAGGGACTGCAGGGATTGCTTTCTGACCCCTTTCTGGGCATCGTTCTTGGCCGCTGGAATCGGCGTGTCCTCCAATGGAAACCGTGACTGCATGACGTTGTTTTGCATCATGAAGTTGACAACCAATTGTAGGTCTGCTAACTTGTTTGCCATTCCCTTCATTTTGCCGTCCCTTCTTAGGCTTCTATCTTTCCATACCTGGAGGTCGTTTTCATTGTAATACCTGTCTTGACATGCTTTCTTTGGTGTATCTTCCTTTTGGCTGACGTCCTTTTTCTCGGGATTCTGCTTCCGGGGTTCTTTATTACAGTTCTCTTCCTCCACATTAGGATCGGTGTGTTTGCCACTCCCACTAGAGATGTCGGCCCTGACCTTTTCTTTCTGATTGTCGTTGACCATCTATTCTCCTCACATTTCCCACAGGCGGCGCCAAATTGTGGGTGCTGATTTCTAACCACACTGCCAAATAGGAACTCAATTGGAGAGCACAGGCATAATAGATCACGCCCGAACAACCTGTCATAGAAAAATAAGACTCCGGCGGTGGTTCGTCTACTCGGGGGCACTCCGACGATCAAGTCAGTGCTCAGTTATCTCTCAAAGATAGCAAACAATGCTTAACTCATTAGATAGAACACAAAAAGTGTACCTTAGACTCACGAGGGTGCCTTACTTTTACAGTAAGCACTAATCGGATCCCTGTAGAAGCCTAACTTTAATGGACTTTGGCTCAATACTTATCTGGGACTCTCAACTAGATAGAGATAAACTCCTTAAGAGCTTTATCTTTATCTAGATTGAGGTTCTCTCATGTTTTAGGACGCTTATCCCTTATCCACTTATTCCAGATTCTAATATCTCCGCAGATAACCTCGCCCTAACCGAGATAACCTCGGCATCATGACTAAGCCACGTGGCACTCTAGCTAACACGTCGGCGTCACCTCGACCACGTGCTGCTATTCACAAAATATGCCCCCACAATAACATTATTATAAATATTTATGAGAATATTATATGAGTCATTAAATTTTGAAAGGCAACTCTATTGTATTGTGAAATTTACAAATTTTTTGAGAGTGAAATTGAATTTGAAAGGCCATTATGTAATATACATTTTTTTTTTTTTTTGAAAATAGCATGCATATAAACTTGGCAATTTTAAACAGTTAGAGGGCCGAGACCCGCCTGACCCCTGCCTCCGCCCTGGCACAGTTTTATTTGAATAAATGTGCTGCTCCTAATACTATTGGGGTAATTTATGGATTTTTGATTTTTAAAATTTATATTAAAAAATTAATTTAGTATAAATAAATGCTAAAAAGATGTATATGATTTAAAATATATATATATATATATTAATCCCTTTATACATGTGCACGTATGTATTGCACTTTCATTAGCAGGCCAGTGTGTTAAAGCTGAAGGCATCATTTATTATATTTCAACCCATTAAAAAAAAAAAAAAAAAAAAAAAAAAAAAAAAAAAAAAAAAAAAACGTACATTTGTTTTAAGCGAGAGACTTCTATCCAGTTAGCTATGAACTAGAGGTATTGTTGGGTCTTAATCTACCTGAGATTTATTTTGATAATTTAAATTGTTCGTATTATAAAATTTATTGAGTATATTACCCTTATAAAAATTCATATTGATAGAATAACTGTAGAGACATTATTAAATTATATTTGTCTTTAAAATAATGAATAATCTTTTTTTTTTAAAATTACAATTATTATCCATTTTTTTAATAAGAAATGTGATCTTATGTAGTTACTGTTGTCCAAACACTGATTTTTTGTGAAGATAATCATCTTTGTGAATCGTATAATATAAACAGTTTGAATTATTAAAGTGAATCTCATAATGAACTCATGAGACCCAAACAATACGTTCAGTAGGCTTTGCCAACCAGAAAGAAGAATGGGGAATTGATTGAAATGTTTTATTAGGAACTATTGATTATTGTGTATCAAAAAGTCCTGTTCACTTTTAATTGTTATCACAAAATTTTATATTTTATTTTTAAAAAATTTAGTGGCACTTTTATAAAAAAAAAAATGTTACTAATTATTAATTTTTAGCAATATTTAAAATATGTCACTAATTATTAATTTTTAGTGATAAATTTAAAAAATCTTTACAAAAAAACAAATCACTTACACTTGTGAAATTTAATGATATATTCTTATAACAAGACCATGAATAATTCATCCCTTATTATAACCCCGTGGGCCGGGCCAAGCCGGTTGTGACCAAACCAACCCATTCAAATTACATATACGGATTGCAACCAACTGTGTTGTGTGTTTAAGAATACACTCAATCCTTTCACCCACTCATATAAATTCCTATTAACACGGGGAGGGGGAATTATCTTCAATGATGCCATCATTCTTCCAACTTCAAGTAATGATGCTGTAACTGTATTTATATATCAGGAATTAAAATATTAAAATAATTTGATTAAATTAAATAGTTTTAATAAATTTAAATATATATCGTTTCATCTCGTCATTGCCATAAAATACGAGGAATGGTCTTCACAATTGGAATATTCTAACACCGGCTCTTCCCATCTTTCTTCTATTCTTTACATTGTCTTTCAATGGGATTCATAACCTTTTGATCTACATATATATAGATATATGTAAACCCTAATAGGATATGACAGGATATGATAGGAGAGGGAATCAGGCCTAAATAGAACAAGGGAAAATTACCCATAGGTCCAGTTTGAAATATACGTACACTATTTAACCCAATAATTTTTTGAGTAGACCCAAAAGTCCTACTTTTCCCCTCAC
Organism: Camellia lanceoleosa; assembly: GCA_025200525.1. Classification (NCBI taxonomy): domain Eukaryota; kingdom Viridiplantae; phylum Streptophyta; class Magnoliopsida; order Ericales; family Theaceae; genus Camellia; species Camellia lanceoleosa. The sequence goes on along the minus strand of CM045766.1, from coordinate 42,991,737 downwards.
TCTGTCTCTCTGGTTTTTGCCTTATTCTTTATGTTTTTCCCTTTTTTTTTTCCTTGCATTTTTCTCTTATTTTCTTTGTCATGGACGACAACCGGTGATCACACATTTCTTATTCTCTTTCTCTTTCTAGTATATAGTCACCGGTGATCGACGACCACCATTGATTAGGGTTCACTAGCAACCACCAACCATCGACATCAATTTGTGACTTCATTCTCACTGACGGCAAAGAAGATGAGTAGATATACATGAGATTCGACTAGATCTAAACCAAAAATAGTTGCCGGAGTATAATATTCTTTCTATATCTATTCTTTCCTTCGATTTATCAATTTTTCTACATTTTCTCTGTTTCACAAGTCTATTTTTTTTTGTTTCAATGGAGAAAATTTTCAAATTCTGAATAAATTGTTTTCGAGTATTAGTTACAGGCGGTGAAAACTGTAAAATTTTACAGTTTCAATTTTTTTTTGGTGCTAGAATGAATCATGGTTTAAAACTGCAAAATTTTATAGTTTCATGACATTCTTTAGAATTGTAAAATTTTGTAGTTTCATAACATGTTTTTCAGTTTGATTAATAAGGATAAATACTTAATAGATTTTTGCTCTGAAACTGTAACATTTTACAGTTTCAAAACATGTTTTTTCAGTTTGATCAATATTGGAGATTATTTGCTTAAACCCTACAAAAATTGAAAAATAATATATGTTTTTCCCATTGTTGCTGTTTTTCATCGTTACATTTTTTTTCCCTTTTAGTTTATCAATATTTTGCACATTTTGCTATTTTTTTTTCGTTCTAATTTCTCTATTTGTTTTCTCGAGCAATATTCTGGACATTCCGGTGAGTCTCCAATGATGTTCTTACTGTTCAGCGAACGTTCTGGACATTCCGGTGACTTCCATTAGCATTCATAACAGTCCGGTGAACTTCCGACGATATTTCGGTGACTTTCCAGCGATACTCCGACGACTTGTCGTTGATGTTGAACATTCCAGTGAGTCTCCGATGACCGTCTGACGGAAGTCCAACGGTAGTGGGATGTAACAACATCTGTAAAAAAAAAATTTTAAAAAAGGATTTTTTGGTAACAATTAAAAATATATAGGACTAATTGGTGCAAGTATTTTGTTTTGGGATTAGATGGATTTCAAACTTTGTATATAGGACTTGTTGGTAAGTTCCCCATAAAACAATTACTAGGTCCTCCCATTAAGGAATCCAAATAATTTAGAATCGGCCTTATACCTCCATACCATATATCTACATATAAAATAATAAACACATTAAGATGGACCATTTTCTAAACTTTATAGATCACAATACTAATTTTGGGCTCATACCAGTCAATCTGTCTGAATCATTTTCAACTCATTTTTCACAAACTAAACAAAATATCGTCAATCGTAGCCTAATTAAGAAATTTTCTTACATTCTCCCACTTAGGCAACAGTGATTACTAATTTAAGAAAATATTTTATTTTTTAAAAAAATGACTCTCGGGTTGAACAACTTTAGTGGCCACAAAAACATGATTCAAAATAGAAACATCATAGCACAGAATCTTGTTCAATGAGAAATATTAATATTGAATTGTAGCGGTAATCATGCGATTGAACAACATAACACCTTCCGCAATTACAAACACGAATATCTCATCAACATGGACTCCTATATGTGGTCAAGTGTGTGGAATTTTAGCACAATTGATCCAAAAATTTATATAACATGCTAATTCTATATTTAGTCCTCTGTATGGTCTTGGAAAGACCTTGTAAGGAATTTTATTCCATTTTACACTTCCAAAGGAGCTATTATACCTCTAAACCGAGGTTATTCATGGTTTAAACCAAGCATCAGACTTTATGGATCCATATACACTTCTAAACCAAAGTGTTAATCTTTATGTCTCAAAATTAAAATATAACTGGGAGCTCATATAAGAAAAATACATACATAACAATTACCATTTATGTGCACGCACATAACTATAAACAAAATGTGAATAAACACATTAAACTTTATTAACTGAAATACACCATAAATAATATTTATGGGTAAAAAATTTATTGAACCAAGCACATAAAAAACTATAAAGTATCTATATGCCCAGAAAACTAAATTTGGCCTAAACCCTTTATTTACAGGATCTGTAATGCCCCAAAATAATAACAACCCATAGCATAATATTTCGTAGAATGTATAACTTGTGATATATTTAACGTTTTATTTATACTCCTTAATTATACAAAAGATGATATATGCATATATATATTCATAAATCCTAGATCTTGAATTTATAACATATGACATGTGTATATGAATTTAAATAAAAGGAGATACAGGTAAGTTTATGCCTTAATGGCTATATCTTTCCAAGTTAATACTTGGGTACATCAAAAGTGAGTTAAACTCATTACAAAAAAAGCCCAATACTTGTACAAAATTAATTACACAGAAGAAAAACAAAAGAAGCTCTCAGCTCTAAGTCCTTCCAAGCTATGTCCTTGGTAGAGACATATTATCAGCACCTAAAAGTTATTTTCTACATAGGGTAAGGTAGAGCCTAGTAGAGATGCTTTATCACAATGTTATCAGCACCTAACCACACCAATTTCTGGACTTTCACCAAGGACATATAGGCCAACATAATAACCACAATCACACCCCTAACCAAATTCACCAAGTTATACACCAATTTTTTTCTTAAAACAATACATTTTCCATGTTTAAGTATGAAACAATACTTAATGTAAGATGTATGAGTAATTAATTTCAATTAACCTAATTCTCATGCAATTTCTACAACAATCAAATATATCCTCCACTGATAACCCAAAACAAATATTTCTATTCAACAGATAATTTTTCAACAACAAATTTAATCTCATAATTTTCAAAATTTGAGAAATAATACATATCTAACTCTACTCTCATTATCAACAAATACATTGCTCTTATATTTTTCCAAAACCAACATCCTTTCCTTTCCTTTTTTTTTTTTTTTTTTTCATGAATCAAATATTAATGATTTTCAAACAAAACCTTATTTACTTTCAAAATCACATTTAAGGAAATTCCAACATTTCAACACAATCAAGCATTATATACACTCCCACAACCTTTTGCAAGAGTTTATTTGAAAAACCCCTTTTCCACATTTCAAAATCAAACCCTAGGTTTAACCCAAAATCTCCAAATCCCTAAACCTTTGCAAAGAGTAAATAATTAAGCTAAGAATCAAACTAAAGGTTGAAGAAATCCCTACCTTGAGAGTAGAAGAGGAAGAGAGCAAGGGTGGAAGTTTGACAAGGCCAAAAACAATATCCTCTTCGATTAAAATGAAGCTTTCTATGAGCTATACCTTTTTCTCCAAGGAATTAGGGTGGAGAAATCAATGAATTAGGAGTATTTGGGATTTTAAGGCAAGAACTAGAGAGCAAGAGTGAAGAAATTAGGGTTTGGAGTGTTTTAAAGAGAGAGAGAGAAAGTAAAAAAGTGACAAAATTTTCCTTTTTCTGATTTGATACACGCACAGATTGCTTGAGCCACTAAACCACCGCTTAAACGTCGAACACAATAAGTGACGCCGCTCGAGCGACCAAAAACACCGCTCGAGCGCACAATGGCCCTCTTCCAAAAGTTTTTCAGGTTGTAGAAGACCGCTCGAGCAAAAGAAATATAGCTCGAGGGAAGATCACTTTTCTCACGCCCCAAACCCGCCCCTAAAAGTTTGGGCATGACCTATTTAGAAACGGACATGTAACCTGGTAACATAACATACGGGGCCTTATCGGAAGCACGAAAAAATGGAAATAATGAAACAAATAAACTCCATTGAGCTACTTCTACATACCAGGATCTCATTCATCACATGCATTATAGTGGATAGATAATGTTCCAACTATAACCCGAAACATATACATACACATTTACAATGCCAGGCCCATGATTGGGCGTATACAAAAAAACGAACATGAAAGTATATACAACAACCTTAGAGGGACACCCATAAGCAAGTCAACATCTTAACAACTTGACAAAATAAATGGCTTATACAGTACCTGGACATACGAAGGTTGACAAAAGAAAGCGGCGTCTTGGCTAGGACTGACTACCTAATTGGTGACCTACAGAAATAGACATAATAGAGAGTGAGCCAGGCTCAGTGAATAGTAATACATAAATAAAATGATGCTTAACTTGAAACATAATACATGTCAATGCAATAGTCTGATTCTGTGCTAAGTACATAACGGCCTTAGGCCCAATCTTGCAACATAAACTTGATGGCTATAAGCCCTTGAAATGTGGTGGCACGAGGCCCTTGAAACATTGGCATAAAGCCCTTGAAACTTGTTTGACCTTGTAGCATATTCAAACTTGTAACATATACTTGAAACATACCTGAGCATACTTGAACTTGTAACATACTGGAAACATGCTTGAAACATACTTGAACATCATTCATTAATTCAAACGGAACATATTATAACTAGAGCGTTTCTTGTTGTATCATGTCATTATCGTACGCTTAACAATGAGAGACTAATTCACATTCTCATGAGGGTTACATAATAATGCTAAACTTTGCACTTATATCGTAGATTCTGAATAACTTCCAATTCATAAGCAACATAGCAAAATAACTTCAAATTCATATGGATACACATAGCTACTCTTATATTTACTCAGAATCTATTCTTCAAGAATGAACGTAAATTCTTTTGGGTAAATGACTTAATTCACATGCTCTATTAATCAATAGTATACACCGTTGTTTAATCGTTCTTATATGTTAACATAGTGGCCTTGCCTTGTAATTAATAGAGTCCTAATGGTAACCGTTACATCATTCCCATGAGTTGACATAATTAACATAAAGTTAACAGGACAAAGTAAGCACATTTTCATTAGATTATAGATGACTTTATCGGTTTCACAATTCCACAGTTCGGCCCTTGGCCTGAGGGGTTCACACATTCACGATAGCCTTTAGGTTTCATAGATTCACAACTTATCACATCAGCATTCGGCCCTTTGGATTCACAAGTTCACAAGTTTGGCCCTTGGCCTCATAGCTTCATAGTTCACAAATGGCCTTTGGCCACATAGGTTCATAGTTCACAAATGGCCCCTGGCCACATAAATTCACAAGTCGGCCCTCGGCCTCATAAATTCACAAGTCGGCCCCCGGCCTCATAAATTCACATATACATAAATTAGCTTTTGGGTTTCATAGGTTCACAACTCGGCTCTTGGCTTCATAGTTTCACAATTCACAATTCAGAAATTCATACTTCACAAATGGCCCTCGGCCACATCGTTTCGTATTTCACAAGTTGGTGATCCATACTTCACAAATTCGAGATGCATATTTCACAAATCCTTTTTGATGTTTCCATAATTTCACAATGTTCCTCATATAGCATACACCTTTGATGTTTCCATAATTTCCCAATTTTTCTTTCGTAGCAATCATAACATACATGTCAACATAATTCTTACGACGGAGATCATAACGTCAATAACAATAATCATTAACGGTTAAAGATACATCGGTACTACTACTCACGATTGCTACAGGAGTGCTTGGCCCTCCTAAAGTGTGCCTGTACATATATAACTTAGTCATTAGTTCTTTTTCCTTTCTTCATTATTCTTCACAAGCCTACCATTATCCATCCATTATACCACAATTTCCTCTATCTCAATATATCTATATATAGAAATAGAAGATTACCATTCTTGCAAACACAATATGGAATTTATAATCAATCACTTCGATTTCAAGATAGAAATGAATTGTATCGACATCTTCCACATTTTTCCAAAAATAAATCATTCTCTTGATTTTAATAACTAAGAAAGCCCACAAGTATTTAGCAAAATAATTTGGGATTAACCCATTTTGGAAAACTCCACATTTTAGGTCACAAAAATCAAAGTCAACATAGTCAATACCATCTCACATAATCACTACAATTCAACATAAGCAACATGATTCAACTCAACATCATTAAATATAATTCAACATAATTCAAGAGGAATTCTTAAATTCCATTTCAACATTCCATAACCGAGTTTATGTCACCTATATCATTAATAAATCATTTCCCCCCATTTCCTTCTCATTATAACATGATTTACATTGCTCATAACAAAAATTCATTCGCAAATTTTAAACATAATTTTCAAACATAACCAAATTCCAATTAAACTTGTACATAGATAATTCAACCTACCAATTTCATGATTCATCTTTCAATTTGGGCCAAATCATTGATTATCATCAAAAATCAACCTAGGATTTCTAGAAAAACCTAGAAATTTCAAGAAAAATTCAAACTTCTTAACCCATTATTTTTTCTTCCAATTTTCCCCTTGATTATATATCCTAGGTTCATAATCCATAATCTAAACCCAACAATAAAACCACAAATTCTTCAAATCCGAAATCCCCAAATTTCCATAATATAACCCTATATGCTCAAAATGTAGATTTTGCATTTATATACTCCAAAATACCACAAATCTATCTATTTATGTAAGCATTGAAGGAGAACTAGGACCCCTACCTCAAGATTGAAAGAAAGGAAGCTAGGTCAAGAGCATCACTTCGAAATTCCAAAATCCAATCGGTTGAAAATGTTGATCTTCACTTGTTCTTCGTCGTTGATGCAAAATCCATGGTTGATTTGTTGATAAAAGTGGAGGAAATCAAGGTTCTTAGGGCTAAGTTTTCGGACATGGAAGAGGGGAGAAGAAGAGAGGAAAAGAAAATGTAAGAAATGGTCCAAAAATCATGTTTTTGAGCTGCTGTCACCTGACCCACGTCTTGGCGCTATTCCCCGCACATGCGGCTCTGCTTCCAGCACAGATGTGAGAACTTCAAACGGGTATAACTCTCTCATTGGGACTCCGTTCTAGGTCGTTCTTGTGTCCAAATTGAATCCCCGGAAACAAGCTTTTCAATGGTTCCAATCTCACATTCAAATTCTAAGTATCGAAGGAGAAAAGGGCAAAAGAGTGACGGCTGGTCAAAAATTCAAACTCAAATTTGGGACTATTTATCTAATCTTATCTATATATCTTGTTAAGGCTTCGTTCAAGGTTCCAAACATCATCCAAGGGTCCTCAATTATAATATTTAAAGTTCACTTGCCAACCCATCAATATCAAGAGTCCGACAACCATACAAATTTTAAGGTGACAGGCACTACTATACATTAATCCAATGTGAATTTAAAATCCGAGTCGTTATAACTTTACTCCCAGAAGTTTTGCAAACCTACTAAAATAGTAGGAGATCTCAAAGACCGCTCGAGTAAAGAAAAGACCGCTCAAGTGAACCCAAAGTGAAATAGACAGCAGCTCTATTGAAAAACTAACTCCTAACCTATTTCAAACAAAACTCATAACTCCCAAACAACCAAACTCGACTAACAATAAGAGTAAGAGGTTATAAACAACAATTAAAGATATGAAATTTCCAGATCTAAGAACATGAAAAGTGTGGGGTCTAAACCGAAACCGTTATAGGATCAATTAGTATGTATTCTGTAACATGTGCTCATAAAGAATATTATATTTAATGACTCTCTGATTCTAAAGTGATTTAAATTTATATATATTTAACACAATTAGAGCTTTTATTATTCTTTATAGAGAAAATTAAAACCATCAATCATAATACATTTTTATAGGTTTGGAGATGAAATTAACAATTCCAAGCTCTGAAATAAAATTCTTTAATTACATAATTCAAGTTGAGCTCTAAAACATGTTTTCATAGTGAAAAATTATAAGAGATTTTGTGCAACTCTTTCATGAAACAACACCTTATGCAAACATAAAAATGAAACTAGTAATAGACACTATATATCATTTAAGCGACTACCAAAGTCGACATTGTACAGGCAATAATATTAAGATGATTAATTCTTCTATAGACAATCGTATAATCCTTAATTCTCTATAAATATCATAACACTTTATGTGTTCTAATCCAATGGTCATGGCTTAAATTAAAATAATAATTGTGTAACAAACTACTTGCGTATGCACCAAGTTTAATTCAAACTTTATAATTGATTAAACTCTCACAACACTAGTGTGATAACCATGTTCCATATTATGCTAATTGGTCCTTATTATGAATGTGATTATGTGTTTGATATGATTCTGTGTGCCATTTATGTGAAAATATGTGATTTTGAATTTCTATCTGTTTACCGTAGGAATATCTGTTTGATTATCTACTTTGGAATTTAAATTGAAGGCCCTATCGGCCACAGAAACTGAAATTGACTGCGCCATTGTGATTGGCGTAATTTTTAGAGCCTACGGTGAAATTTAACTGAAAATTGATTCGGATCAAATTAATTAGATTAAATTAATGGGTTAGTGCTCAACTATTTAAATATTAGTGAAATGTGATTAGAGGGGCCTATATATGAACCCAACTATACTTAAGCTCATTCTTTTTGAGCTCAAAGAATCTGAATTTGCTCTCTAGAGAGAGAGAACCGAAATTAGAGAGAGCGAGAATGGCCAATCTTGAAGAATTTGCTAAGGAACTTGGTGATCTTGAAGCTACACTCAAGAATTGAACATTATTAGCAGATTTGAGCCTTTAGGTGAGTAATCAACCCTTAATTCATGAGTTCGAATTGTGATTTTGTAAATTGAAGATTAAATGGTGAGTTAGATCATGAATTGAGTTGATTAAGTTGAGATTGAAGTCCATGTGTGCATGCATGTAGAGAATTCCTATGAAATTGCATAATCTAGCTTGTAATATGTGAATTATGAAAGATTGTGGATTGAATCATACATGCAAGCATGGTTTTAGTTGAGCTTCATGAGAATGAACACCATTTGCACCATATTTTTGACATTCATGTTTGATTATTGGAGATATGGAGCTCATATGAGATTTGAATGCACGAGCCTTGTTTACACCAAGAAATGTTGATTTTTTTTGAAGAATTGGACCATGATTTTGAGCAATTAACCTCATCTTGCTTGTATACTCATGATATATAATGTATTTTCATGTTTTGGAACCAAAATTATGACTTTTGAACCTTTGGAGGTCGAGTTTGAGCTCAAGAACAAGTTCTAGAAAACCCAAAATTCTTGATGTCCGCTCGAGCGGGGGAATCGCCGCTCAAGCGTAAAATACGAGCTCCCAGAATATTTTGCAGACATGATGTCCGCTCGAGCGAGGAAGTTCACGCTCGAGCGGGGAGCTGTGTAGAATGACCTTCAGCTCAAGCGTTTGAGTTCACGCTCAAGCGTAAAAACGAGGCAACCAGTACTTTTGCAGACCTAATAGGTCTGCTCGAGCGGGAAAGTCCACGCTCAAGTGGGGACCCCTGTTTCAGAAATTTTGTAAAGATGTTCTGTGTTTCGTTTTCCGTTCTCTTTCACTTCTAAGTACTCTTAGGCATGTATTGAGCATTATGAATGAATTAAAAGAATAAGAAAGAAGCCTAAGAGGGATGTATGAATCAAGAACGGATTGAATCGTTTGTGACCCATGTGTGTTATGTAATGTGTAGGGTCAAGCTCCAGGGCAAATCACCCAGCTGAACACTGTGAGTAATATCTTAATAAAAATATTTTGAAATGTGTTATTTGTCCAATTACTTATTCCTCTATAAACTTTATGAGTCTGTTGATTTGAATTGTGGACAAATGTTTGCTATGCCATATGGTGGGCCTAAGGCCGTTTGCTATGAGTGAATGGGCCTAAGGCCGTTTGCTATGAATGAATAGGCCGGAGGCCGTATGACATGGATGATTGTCTGACTCGAATGATAGTCTGATATAAATGAATGGGCCAGAGGCCGTATGACATGAATGAATGGGCCAAAGGCCAGTTTGATATGAAAGATAGAATGAATAGGCCAAAGGCCAGTTTGACATGAATGAAAGATAAATGGGCCAAAGGCCAGTTTGACATGAATGGATTGGGCCCGAGGCCGTTCGACATGTTTGGAACCCCAGTCACTTGATCTATATATTTGTATACACCCGATTGAAACATGAATTGGGTCCAAGGCCGTTTGGTGTATATTGTTCTAAGTACCGTTCGTGTAACTTCTTTATTTGATATTATCCATTGGGCTTTTGCTCACGCGCATTCATGTGTTTATAGATGAGCCAAGAGAGGTCCAAACCCAGCCTCAGTGAAGTTTCTATGGAACAACCAAGGTTTTGAAGAGTCAGCCCTCACATCTCACGAATGAGACTCGTCTTCGCCCTTTTGCTATCCTATTTTATTTTGTCATGATTGGCGAGGACTTTGGATACGTTTGTATATAGTTTTGATTGGCTGACCTAGACTTGAATGATCCTGTCTGTACAAAACTTTATGTTACTATTTTTTCCGATGTGAGTTATTAATATGTATATGTATGGTTTGTTATGATGTGCCATGTAAGCGCAGCTCTATAGACAAAGTTTTAAATTTTGCTTCCGTTTGGCCCCTTTACTCTGATGAGTTATGTTTGGTTTGGTTTGAGGCCGTAGGTAATCTCAGGATTACTGGCCAGTTATGTCTTTAACCCATGGGGGCGGGTTCGGGTCATAACAACTAGCATACAAGACATTGCTCAGGAACTCTTTTTCAAAATCATTTTATGAATACTAAATGTTACTTAATTAGTCTTAATCACTAAGAAGAGCAATGCAAAACTTTCAATTTTACATATTAAATTTAGTAAGAATGTGATCTAAGTATGCTCTTTCAGATGAGACAAATAATCCTCTAAGTTATTTTCAAGTATCTTAATGCCAAACACATAAAATATTTTATTAAGGTATTTTATATGTCAAAAATTTATAAACAACATTATCTTTAAATCAAGTATTAATTCAAAATTATTACTAGAAAATAAAATTCCATTAGTATAAAGGATCAAGAAAAATAAATTGCTCCCATTGACCTTGAGATATATGCATAAATTAACAGTATTATCTATAAAGCTAAGTAATAATATTTGGTGAACCTTTAAATATCATTGCTCAGAAATTCATTTGAGATCCTAGATAAATTTTTTTTAACTTCTATCAATAGACTGAATAGACACTTCAGGTTCTACTTGCACTCTTACTTTCCCTATGTAAGAATGATCGGACCGTTTTATTACAATAGGCACACGTATACATGAAGATTTATACATTTGAGCTTTAAATTGTTCACCTATTTAAAAACTTCACATTTTAAGTGTAAAAGATTCTTACGTCAGAACCAAGATAATAGAACCATTGACAACTTACAAAGTAACAACAAATAGCTATAGATCCCATTTTAATTTCAAAAACACTACAAAATTTTTACTTCTGTACAATCCCCAACTCAAAAGTTATTCTAACTAAATTTTCTACTAGTTCACAATATATCAAACTTCCAATGACCTGAGAATATTCTATTATTCTTGATCAAATGGAGACTCAAGTCTCCCAGTGTCCTTGACACACTTGTATTTGATTTACTAAATTTCTCAAGTATCTTATCAACATAATGATACTAAGGAAGCACAACACCACCAGATGTTCTGGTAATCTTAATTCTTAAATATACATCTGTAAGGCCCATGTCAAACATAGAGTTCAACATCCACGTGGTAGCATTGAACATCTTCTTATAATTACCAACAATGAGCATGTCACCTACACACAGACACAAAATGGCATATACTTTTGTCAGTGTCTTTGACATAAACACATTTATCAATACCCATTGATTATAAAAACCCACTTGACAACATAGTGTAGCTAAAATTCTCATGCCATTGTTTTGGTGCTTATTTCAAATCATAAAATGATTAAGCTTACAGTCTTTCCTCGTCTTGGAACCAACAAACCCTTCGAGTTGTTCCATAAAGATTTATTCAAATAAATCTTCATTTAGAAAAATTATCTAAACATGCATCTTGATGTATCTCCAGATTCAGACAATTGCGATCACACTCACCATAACTAGTGATCACATATCAAAGTAATCCAGGTCTTCTATTTTGTTGGTATCCTTTGATAACAAGCTGCAGAGGCATATTCTGTGAGTACCGACACGTGGCCAAGGTGACGTTGAAGTGTTAACCGAGGTGCCACATGGAGTGGTCTTGATGCCGAGGTGATCTCGGCTAGGCTGAGAGATATCAGAATCTGACATAAGCGGATAAGGGACAAGAGTCTTAGAACATGGGAGGACCTCAGTCAGGATAAAGATAAAGCTCTTAGGGAGTTTATCTCTATCTAGCTGGGACTTCAGGATAAGCATTGAGCCAAAGTCCATTGAAGCTAGGCTTCTATAGGGATTAGGTTAGTGCTGGCCATAAAAGTAAGGCGCCCTTGTAGGTCTAGGGTATGCTTTTTTTGCTCTGTCCAGTGAGTTAAGCACTATTTGTGATCTTTAAGAGATAATTGATTATTGACTTGATCGTCGGAGTGCCTTCGGGTGGATGAACCACCGTCAGATTCTTATCTTTCTGTAACAGGTTGTTCGGGTTTAATCTATTCTGCTGGTGCTCTCAAGTTGAGTTCCCCGTTGGTTGTGTGGTCGGAAATCAACACCCACAATTTAGCACCGTCTGTGGAAAAGGTAAGGAGAATAGATGCCCAACGACAAACAAAAAGAAAAGATTGGGGACAACATCCCTAGTGGAAGTGGTAAACACGCCGATCCTAATGTAGAGGAGGAGAACTATGATGAAGAACCTCGGGATCAGAATCCTGGTGAAAAGGACGTCGGCCAAGAGGGAGAAGTATCGAAGAAATCTGGCCTAGGAGAGTATTACAACGAAAGCGATCTCCAGGTATAGAAAGATAGATGTCTAAAGAGGGACGGCGAGATGAAGGGAATGGCAAACAAGTTGGTAGACTAACAATCAGTTGTCAACTTTATGATGCAGAACAATGTTATGCAACCACCGTTTCCATTGGAGGACACGCCGATTCCAGCAGCCAAGAACGATGTCCAGAAAAAGGGGCAGAAAGCAGTCTCTGCAACCCCTCAGCAAGACAGGACAAATGAGCATTCTCATCAGCCTTCACGGGAGGTCGGGCGAGGAGAGTCGATGAGAGGAGAGTCTCAAAGGACACCTCGGGCCAAGCGAACTTATGTCAAGAAACATCGGCATGTTCAAGGAAAAGAGCTTTGTTTTGACATGATGAATGAAGGGAGGTCCAAGAGGACTCACAATGACATTGGGAGCAGCATACCAAAAAGGCTGAAATTCATTGACAGCCAAGCTCCTGGTCGGACTAAGGAGGATTTGAGGGACTACCTTCTGAGGAAGCAACAAGATGCCAAGGTCACATCTCCGGTCAAGCCAAGAATGCCGTTCTCAGTAAAGTTGGATAAGTTTGAGGCCCCAAAAAGGTTTCACATGCCGAGGTTCTAGATATATGACGGTAAGTCCGATCCAAACTTTCATGTTGGCTTATATTTGAATTCAATGGCACTGTATACTGGAATGAACCGTTACTCTTCAAGGTGTTCGCCTCATCCTTTGGGGAAATCACATTAGATTGGTTTCACAAGTTGCCGAAGGGAACTATGAAAAGTTAAGAAGTCCTGGCTGAGATGTTTGTGGCTAGATTTGTAACAAACAAATTGCAGTTGTTGAGGGTAGACTCCCTGATGGCTCTGAAAATTGGTAAGGGTGAAAGCCTCAGGGCATTTGCCAAAAGGTACTACGAGGTGTTCAATCGAATACCAGGATGCAACTAGTAGTTGGCGGTCCTGTTTTTTAAGAACGGCCTGGAGGATGACTGCATGCTTCGAAAGTTGCTGGCAAAGACTTTGCCAAAGAGTATGGAGGAGCTCATGGCAGGGATCGAGAAATATGCCAGAGTAGAAGAGGATACACCGGGGACAAAGGCGTAAAAACAAGAGAAGAGAAACGGCTCGCTGAAGTGAGGTCGAGGTAATACTGGATATAACAGGAAAGAGACAGGACTGAAGGCTGCACAGGCAGTCACCACCATATTTCGGATTCCAATTTATAAGGTTCTGGAAAGAATCAGGAACCAACCGTATTATAGAACACCAGAAAAGATTCCTCGCAAATTCATGGGAAAAAGTCTTGAGAAGCACTGTGCCTACCACAATGAGGATGGACATCTAACTTAGGGGTGCAGAGCCTTGAAGACACATTTGGAAGATCTGGTCAGACAAGGCCACTTGAGAGATCTGGTAGATGAGGCCAAAACGAGGGAAGAGCAGGCAAGATTGCCCTAAGCACCGGCAGTACCACCTCCACCAGCACCTTAACCGTAAGCAGATTTGAGTGATCAATGTGATTCACACAAGGGTCGATGAGAATGAGGTACGTGGAGAAACCCAGAGGGTAAAGCACTTACAACATGTATATTAGGTCCAGCAAAAGAGGCCTAGGATAGATGAGTACCAGGGACCAATGGTGTCCTTTACTAAAGCCGACCTAGACATGGTACAACATCTACACAACGATGCTCTGGTAGTAACCCTGAAGATTGGAGAATGCCAAGTAAGGCGCATTTTGATTGACCAAGGCAGCTTTTGTGACATCATGCATGTCAAATGTTACAAGGAGCTTGGCCTTCATCGAGATGATCTAGAGCAGGCCAACAACCCGATGGTCGAGTTCAATGGAACGTCGACATGGCCCTTGGGAGCAATGAATTTGGAGGTACAAGCAGGCACCAAGAAAGTAAATACAGAGTTCACAACAATTGACACCCCCTCCCCTTATAATGTTATCTTGGGGAGGCCATGGTTGCACGCAATGAGGGTTGTTCCCTCAACACTGCACCAGTTGTTGTGGTTCCCAACAGAGCATGGAATTGAGAAGGTCAGAGGGGATCAGGTGCAAGCAAATAATTACTCCATGGCAACAATGAAATCCACCTACAACGTGCGAGAGGCAAAGATGGTAGAAATTGAGGACGAAGAGATGGAGGTCTTGGATGACGTCGGCAAAGAGCCGGCCGATAAAAGCGAGGAAGCCTTGAAGAAAGTTTTGGTCCAAGAAGGGGATGAAGAGCACTTCTTACTTCTCGGCTCAAGCTTGGCCGAGGAGGAAGAAAGGGAGTTGGAAGCATTCTTGCGAGCAAACATGGAGGTGTTTGCCTGGACGCCCTACGAGATGTCTGGCATTCATCCTGAGGTCACATGCCATATGCTCACTGTAGACAGGTCAGCTAAACCTATCATGTAGTGAGCAAGGAGGCCGACATTCGTTCATGTGGATGCAGTAGAGGAGGAAGTGGACAAATTGTTAGAGGCCAGAGCCATTCGAGAGGTAAACTACCCAACTTGGTTGTCAAACACAATTGTTGTGAAAATGAGGAATAAGAAGTAGAGGATCTGCGTGGACTTCACTAGCTTGAATAAGGCCTATCCCAAAGGCAGTTTCCCACTCCCCAAGATCGATCAATTAGTGGATGCCACTTCAGGGCATGGAAGGATGAGCTTCCTAGACGCTTATAGGGGGTACCATCAAATAGCAATGTGCCCCTTGATGAGGAGAAGACTGCATTTATCACTCCAAAATGGCTGTATTGCTACAGAGTGATGCCTTTCGGGTTGAAAAATAAAGGAGCAACCTACCAAAGATTGGTGACCAAGATGTTCAGACATCCGATTGGAAAAATAGTGGAAGAATGCATTGATGACATGGTTGTGAAGACCAAACAACCTGAGAATCACCTGGCTGACTTGAAGGCAGTTTTCGATATCCTTAAAACATATCGGCTTTGACTCAATGCTTCGAAATGTGCATTTGGAGTTGGGTCTGGTAAGTTTCTGGGATGCCTAGTTACTAGAAGAGGCATTGAGGCAAGCCCAGATCAAATCAAGGCCGTCCTTAACTTGAAGAGCCCAACATCGGCAAAACACGTACAGATGCTGACAGGAAGGGCCACAGCCCTGAATAGGTTTATAAGCAGAAGTTCAGATAAGTGTAAACCATTTTCCAGTTTATTAAAGAAGGCCACATATTTTTTGTGGTAAGAGGAGTGCGAAGTCGCCTTGGCCGACTTGAAAAAATACCTGACCACAGCTCCATTTCTCTCAAATCTAGTGCCTAGAGAGGAACTGTTGTTATACTTGGCGGTTTCGTAGCACGCAGTAAGTACAGTGATGGTTAGAGAAGAGAAGGGAGAACAAATGGTAGTATATTATGTGAGTAAAACCCTAGCAGGCGCAGAGACTAAGTGCTTGCCCTTGGCCTTGGTGATGGTTTCCAAAAAGCTGAATCATTACTTCCAAGCCCACAAGATTATGGTGTTGACTGAGCACTCCTTGAAGTCCTTGCTGCAACAAGGAGATCTGACAGGTAGGGTAGCCAGATGGGTAGTGGTATTGGGCCAAAACGATTTAGAATTGAGACCTAGAACGATAATCAAAGGCCAAGTTTTGGTCGACTTTGTGGTTGAGTTCACATTGGGTGCCATCCCTCGTCGGGCTCTGGTGAGCCACGGCTTAGAATGTCCAGGGAAACAAGAAGAGACCCAGCTGGGAATGAAAAACCGCACAACAGAGTAGAAGAAATAGAGAAACTCAAGCCCTGCGATATTTACATCAGCGACTCCTTCCGCTTGTTTGTTGATGGGAGTTCAAATCGTCAAGGAGTAAGGGCATGAGTGGTGTTGGTAACACCAGATGGGCGAATGTTAGAACAGTCTATTCGTTTGGGGTTCAAAGCCTCAAACAACGAAGTAGAATACATGGCGCTAATCAATGGGTTAAAGTTAGAAGCAACAATGGAAGCCGACGAGGTAGTAGTCTTTTGTGACTCCCAAGTTATTGTGAATCAGGCAACATGCGAGTTTGCAGCCCGAGATGAAAGAATGATAGCCTATATTAAAGAGGTTGTTGGATTGTTAGCCTTGTTTTAGGATTGCTGACTATAACATGTTAGCTGAGATGACAACAACCATGCCGATGCCTTGGCTAACCTAGCTGGTGCAATGAAGTCAGGGGAGGCAAGGACAATAATGGTTGATTATATGTCAGGCCTAAGTGTGGAATCGTTGATCATAGAGTACGAAGCAATGTGTGTGGAGATGGACCCAAGTTGGATGGATGCAATAGTAATGTTCCTTAGAGATGGGAAGTTGCCAGACGACCGAAAAGAGGCACACAAGGCCAGATTGAAGTCGGCAAGGTTCAGCCTAGCAGCAGATGGCCACCTCTATAGGAGATCCTTCATTGGTCCCCTTTTGAGGTATGTACATCCCTTCTAGGTTGAAGACTTTCTATATGAAATACATGAAGGAGTATGTGGCAGTCATGCTGGGGGCAAATCGCTTGCTTATAGGGCCATTACTCAGGGGTACTGGTGGCCCTACATGCAGAAGGATGCTGCAGCCTACGTCAGAAAGTGCGAGAAGTGTTAGAGGTTTGCACCTTTGATACATCAACCAAAAGAAGATTTGAACCCAGTATCAAGCCCTTGGCCGTTTCCCCAGTGGGGCATGGATCGTGTTGAACAACTGCCCCAAGCCATTGGGCAAATGAAGTTAATGCTGGTAACAGCTGATTACTTCACAAAATGGGTAGAAGCTGAACCTCTTATAAAGATTAGAGATATTGACATGAAGAACTTTATATAGAAGAATATCATCACCAAGTTTGGGATCCCAAAGGCAATAATAGCAGACAATGGTACACAGTTTGACAGTAAACTAATCACGAGCTTCTGTGCAAAGTACAAAATCAAGAAGTATTACTCTACTCCAAGTTTCCTTCAAAGCAATGGTTAGGAAGAAGCATCTAATAAGACTATCTTGGATGGGATCAAAAAGAGGCAAGAGGCAGCAAAAGGGAAATGGGCGGAAGAATTGCCCAATGTGCTTTGGGCATATCGGACTACGCTGAGAAGATCAACTTGGGAGTGTCCATTTGCCATGGCTTATGGCACCGAAACAGTCATCCCACTGGAAGTTAGCATCCCAGGGATCAAAATCCAGGGAGTAGAGAATGGGTCTAATAAGGCATTCTTGGCCTAAGATTTGGACCTACTGGAAGAAAGAAGGGAGAGAGCAGCAATTTGACTGGGGGCATACTAGTAGCAGCTTGCTAGGGCATACAACAAGAAGGTTAACCCAAGAGAGTTTAAAGTTGGGGACCTTGTTTTGAGAAAGGTCGTCGGCAACAAGAAGGATCCCAATGAGGGAAAACTTCGTTAAAATTGGGAGGGGCCTTATAGAATTATCTCGATCACCGGCAATGGGGCATATTGGCTTGAAGACACTGAGGGCAAAGAGTTGCCAAGACCCTGGAATACTTGCAACTTAAAGTTTTTCTATCATTAGATTTTTGTTTTTTTCGAAAGTTTATGTCATTAGCCAAAGTAATAATAAAATTTTAGCTTGATTTTTATGAATTTGAAATTTGTGTGATAGGACTAACCAGTCCTTTGGCGATGTTTCTGATTGAAACATGACGAATAACTTAGACTTCTTATTTGGCGGAGTTGAATTATACTTGCATTTAATAGAGTTGAACTAAGTTGGCGATGTTTCTGATTGAAACATGACGAATAACTTAGACTTATTATATGGCAGAGTTGGTTTATACTTGCATATAATAGAGTTGAACTAAGTTGGCGATGTTTTCGAATGAAACATGACGAATAATTTAGACTCATTATATGGCAAAGTTGAATCATACTTGCATATAATGGAGTTGAACTAAGTTGAACTAACCTGGACTTGCCATGTCGGCAGAGTCAAACTCAGAATGGAACTAAGTGCATTAACAGAGAAACCCAAGTTGAACACCTCGGCTAATCTTTGTTCGAAATTGACTTTGGCGAAAGGCTATAAGTTCTTAATGTGAACTTAAGTGAAACTTAGGTTCACATTAGGTGGCAGAGAGCTGGAGAATAATGAATAAAAGTTTAAAGTGCTTGGGACTTGTTGAAATTTTATAGAAAAATTTACAAGCTAGAATTGGCTTAACACTTGTTGAAAATTCAAGAAAATTTACAGGTTGAAGATTAGCCGAGGTAATATCAAACGAAGTATCTGAGATACATATTGGCCAAGATAGCCAACCGGGTTGCCAAGCTTGGAAAGGGTGAAGTCTTGAAACAAGATAGCATGTGAAAGTAAAAAAGCAATACTGGATAACACTTGTAAAAATATTTTGGTATTTTTAGAGTGTTAGTCAAGGTATGCCAATGGTATTCCGAGGAAAACATTCAAGGTTTATATTCGAGGTATTATACCCCGGAGTTATTAGACAGTTAAGGTATACTTTGAAGAAATGCAAAAACATATTAAGTATGGAAGCATGAAAGGCATGAAAGAAAGCAGTAAACATGCATTGACGAAAAGAGGAAGGCACACATTCAACACTCAGAAGAAAAAAGAAGCCTTGCATTCAGAAAAGATAACTTGTTCAAGTACACATAGGCTAAACTGGATTTAAAACATTGTCCAAAAGGTTACAAAGACTACAAAGGAAAAAGTACAAGGTACAAAAATAGAGAAAAGATTCTAAACAGGCTATTCTGTATCGGCGGTCGGTTGTGTTTCGGCATCAACAGATAGCTAGGAGAGCTTCTCAGCAGTCTTCTCGACCTCAATCTCAGCATCGATTTCTAGAAGAGTCTTGTCAACACTCTTCTCAGCGCTTTCGACCTCGGCCTCAGTAGTGTTCTTGGGGACCTCGTCCTTGTCATCCTGAGTTAAGTCAACGGCTTGCTCATTCAGAGTTGGGGACTTGGCCCCAGCAGAACCCTCAGTACTAGCTTCGACCTCGGCTTCTTTTTCTGCTTCGTTTTCTTCTTCTTCTTCTTCTTCTTTTTACTCCTCAGCCTCACCCGCAGATTGGCTTGGAGTGGTAGGGATTGGCATGACAAGTCGGCTCTCATCTCAGAGGGCTGAGTCCTCGGGGACAGCTAGCTTTTTCAGAGCAACCATCCAATCAAGGGTGTAACTCTTGTTGCATGCCTGTCTAACTTGCTTTTTGTATTACTCGTGGACGTCGGCTGCCCCCTCGGTGTAGGTGTAGACACCCCATTTTTGACGGCCATTTAAGACTTGGATGATCTTGCAGGTACATCCGGTGGTGAGTTTGATTGCTCACTGAGTGCTTAAAGTCCGCGGTGGAAAGCCACAGGTTTGAGTTTTCCAAACCATACATCCTTTTTGCCTCATCTTTGGACCATGCTTAGGTCCTTTCAAATTGAGGTTGGTGATGGCTTGTCGACCATTTTTAAGGGGTGCTGGCCATAGCTTTTGGCCTACTGGCCATTGATGTGCCTGGCCGACCACCAACGAACCCTTGCCGGCCATCACTGATGGCTGGCCGACTAGCAGTGTTCTAGCAGATATTTTGTGATATTTTGTGCCAGCTGTTTGCACAGATTGATGCATCTTCCAACATGTGTGTGGTTGGATCCTTGTGAAAGGAATTTACATTTTCTATATGTATGACCCCTCTCTTGCATGTGGGGGGAGGGGGGGTTATTAGAAAATTTTGAAGACAAAAATTCTCTCTCTCTCTCTCTATAATTTCCTCTCTCTCTCTTGTTATTTTGTGCCTTAAGTTTATTTTCTCTATACTTTTGCACATCAACCCGAAACCAAACACTGTCACCTTGGAGCTGAGGTCTCTTGAGGTCCTTTTTGAGCTCTAGAAGTGGATTTTGGCTTGATTTAGCTTGTTTTGTTGCTCTAAATTGCATCTTGTCTTCAAGAGGTAAAACACTTGTATTTTAAGCTTCTTTTAAATACTTGTTTTGCTATCTTTACATGCTATTTTTGAGCTGGTTTTGACCTCCAAAAATATCTATTTTTATGGTTTAAAAATGGTGGTTTAAGGCCCTTTTTGAGTTAGGGTTGGTTCACCCATTTGCTACTTAGTTTGTTAAGTCTTTGTGCCTCTTTTCAAAGCTTTTAAATTAACTTTTTTTGGCCTTTTAACCACTAAATTTTAGAGGATTTTCAGTGGTAAAAACCTTGTTTTGAAGTCCAAAATTAGAGGGGTTAGCCTCCCCTTCTTGTGTCTTGTTTGCATGTCTAGATAGCTTTACATGTTAGCATATTTTTTAGCAATTTCTAGCTTAAGTCCAGTATGTTTTTGCCTCTGTTTTGACTATTTTGGCTCCGTTTTGGGCTGGTCAATTCAGTTGAGGCTTGTATTGCATAGTTGTAGGGTTAATTCCTTCACTAGCTCATTGTTTTAGGCCTTTAAACATGAGTTGCTTGAGTTGGTTGCATGTTATAGTGTCATTTTGCATGTAATTCCGGCATACATAGCTCCGTCATATTCTCATTTGTTTCACTCTTTCAATTGCTTTTGAGAGTTGCTTCAAGTTTGGGATTCTTTAAGCTTGAGATAAAGTTTATGCTTAATGGTTTAATCCTCTTTGAGGATTCATTATCAACGACAAGAACTCTGTCTTGCCTTACATCATCCTTTGGTTGATGCTTCTTTCTCTTTAGTGGACTCTCACCAATGGACTAAATCAACTAAAGAATGAGTTGGTAACTTAAAATGAGTAAACAAAAGTGATAAGTAAAACTTGAGCAAGATAAGCATATTGTGTTGCATTGCACGTGTTAAATTAGACGTTATATTGAACAGAAGGAAGATTGGAGCATTTCATACTCAAAGTGATGAAATGAGCCAATCTCCTTGGTCTCTATTGCCCATGATCACACATGATAGGGTGATGGTCTTAAGTCTTGTTTTTGCATACAATGAAATTGTATTTCTTGGTTCTTTGACCATCATGCATTGAAAATGCTTGGTTGGTGGTTTTGGAGCCAAGAGTACCACTCCTTGGAGATGTTTTGATGATAAGGTGTGGTACACAGTACATACAACCTGTGAAATTACTTCTTTCCTGCTCTGTGTTATGCCCTGTTGTAGCACAATGAAGTTATTCATCAGTGGCCGGCAGGCCATACACTGATGGCTAGTAGCCTTTCATTGATGGCCGGCAGTGCTCTTTTGCAGCAGGCACAATGCCGGCAGCCTCCATTAGTGGCTGGCTAGCCACTGATGTACTCTCAGAAGCTGCCCTTCAAAGATACCGTAATTCAATCGCAAATAGAGGCAAATAAAGGCAAAGAAAGCAGTGGCATTCCGGGTGGAAAACGAGCGCGTGCATGTGCATTTGATGTGCCTCAAGTTTAACTAGCTAGAACAACATGCCTATTGTTATTTTTGAGCTATTTTTATACTTAATTAATTTAGTTTAATTAATTAGCGCAACATGTATTTGATTAGCTTAGATTAGTTAATTGATTGTTGTAATAATTAAGTAGCTTAGCTTTAGCTGTTTCTTTATTTTGTTTTGTATTAATTAGCTTAGCTTAGATTAGCTTCATTCGGACCCTCCTTCGCGAGGGCATAATGTTGTAGTAAGTGTGCGTGTATGTGTGCATGTCTTCCAACCCCACGTCTTTCTCTCTTTTATTTAATCACATTCGATGGTTAGATTAGGGGCATTTTTCAATTAGCATAACTTATGCTTGCAAGTTTGCATCCATTCATTTGTCTTGCATGCATCGAGGCTCGACGCATCATTTAAACTGCATCGTCATTTCAATATTTCTTTAAATACGTGTTTTACCACATGATGTTCAAATCAATTCATATGCCATATTAAACAGGTGAGCTTATCAATTGCATTATTATTGCATGTGTTGCATTAGGCATCTTAACATTGTTAGGATCATGCATTTTTTTTTTCTAACTAGTTTTTGTTTTGGCTCGGAGTACTCGGTAAGTTTTTTAAGCTTTACATATTGCATTAGTGTGATTTCCATATTGCCATGTTTCGTATGCTTGCTGTGAGGCTATGTGCTTACTT
Source organism: Camellia lanceoleosa (assembly GCA_025200525.1). Classification (NCBI taxonomy): domain Eukaryota; kingdom Viridiplantae; phylum Streptophyta; class Magnoliopsida; order Ericales; family Theaceae; genus Camellia; species Camellia lanceoleosa. The sequence continues at coordinate 42,968,905 of CM045766.1, read as the reverse complement.
GTTAACTGCATAAATGCCTGTGGATGAAGGCTTGTTGTTTGAATTGGAACGGTTCAATGAATGTAAGTTTTAAGCCCACTTGATTGTGCCAAAATCATGTTTTAAGCCCACTATGTTTGGTGACAAATCCACATCTTTAAGTCCACTTGAGGGTGGCAACTTCAAACCATTTTCGCAAAACAAACATCACTTGAAATATTTCAATTCTTTCAATTTTAGTCTATACTTACTTGTGCGTGTCACATAGTGAAGCTAGTTTAATAACCAGAATAATAACACATGAGGTTTATAAAATATCATATCATGGTTAGTAGAGGCCGAACTTTTGATCGGGCGACCGGGGGTGCTCATTTCATGACCTTCCCCTCTCGTACCCAAGTTCCTGAGCCGAGGCAACTTTGGTGATGACGGACACGTGACCTTTGGCATGAGTTAGGGTTTCCTAAATTTTTCCAAAAATAAAATATTTAGGTAGCGACTCTGTAATCTGGTAAAGCGGTCCAATTTTGGCATTATTTGATTTCAAATCGATCCAAAAAGGTTTGCCGGATTTGGACTCTTTGTTGATTATCAGTTTCACATTGCACTTGCGAGACTAGATTCAGAACCACAGGTAGAGTCTGAACTGTGAGGCCTTCTTTTCAAACCCTTTCTGAAAGGCAGGGGTGTGGAAAAAGGCGAGTCCACATAGGCCTTCTCGTCTACCTCTTTGATTTTGGCTGCCTTTGTAGACAGTGTTGTTTGGAGCTTGATTTGGGCCTGGGCCTCTTTCTCTTTGGCCTCTTTTGCTGAGGTCTCCTCGGCCTGAGCGACCTCAGTAACATTTTCTACAGCCTCGGCGTGGTCCTCGGCTGTCTTCAAGGCCAACTCATTAACCTTGGCTTGATCCAGAAGACCTCGAATGCGGCCTCGACTTTGTTTAGCAAGGAAAGGAGTTTGGCTGCCTCCTTTGCTTTTGGGGGCAGAAATTTGGGCCAGAAATTAGTGTTTTAGTACAGTCATCCAGCTTAAGATTGCAACTGTATGTTGTTCCTGTCTGAGCCCAAGTGCTATGCATTTTCTGTTTTTTTTTTTTGTTTATTTTGCTTTATTTTATTGTTGCAAGGTAGTCTTTCACAATTGCTTCAGACGAGGCAGTTTCCCCCCAAGTGCTCTGGACTCGAGACGGAGGAGAGTCATGCATAACTCACCGGTTCGACAATTACCTTCATTCAGTGAAGTCTAGTTTTCTGCTTCCACTTCAGAAAAAGAGTACACACCAGTTCCGATAGATCAGGACCCCTTAGTCAATATGGAAGAAATGCTCCGCAAACTCGAACAGACTATTGAGAATATGCAGCTAGATGCTGCCCGCCAAGCGAAAGTCACCACCCGCCAAGCGAAAATTGCAGCCCAGCAGGTTGAGTTGATCAGTAGGCTCCAGCAGCAACAATAACCACAATAAACAGCAGCTTCTGCTTCACATCCACCCCCAGTCAGGGTTCCAATACCTAAGATTACAACTAATATCCAAGATAATATAGACATTCTGGCAGAGCCAATTCCACCCCAGACTTCCAAAGCACCGATTTACCCAACATAGGTGCCGTTTGAGTTTGAGGTCATCCCTACTGCACTGAAAGTGAGCAAGGTTGAGAAAGTTTTTAAAGAGCTCAGGGTGTGAATTCGATCCTAGATATTGAGGACGACTATATGGATTCGGCAGTGACATTGCCAGATAGGTTTAAAATGCAGCATATAGACCGCTTTGATGGCTCGAGTGATCCCATGGTCCACTTGCGGCTATTTTCAAACATTCTGCGGTCGATGGTCCTGTCCAGACTGCAGAAGTTATCCCTCTTCGGCCAGACCCTGTCGGGTATCGCCGCCATTTGGTATGCTAAACTTGATGATTCTATAAAGAGGAACTGGGAAGAGATGGTTGAGGCCTTTATTGCTTAATACTCTTACAACACTCAAATTGAGGTCACAACTTGTGATCTCAAAGGAACTTGTCAAGAGCCGAAGGAGGGCTTCTCTAATTTCGTCATGCGATGGAGGGCCAAGGCCTCCATGATGACCACCCGGCCAACTGAAAAGGACTAGATCAGAATGGTTGTTTGCAATCTGCAACCAAGGCTATTACAGGAGATGATAGTCATATCTCTGCCTACTTTTACTGACCTCCATGAATAGAGGTGCATATAAAGGATACAATGAAGCAGGGTCTGGTAGACCACGAGAAACAGTAGTGCAAGAGGGCTTTTACACGCAGTTCCAATGCGGCTACGAGTAGTAGTGCAGTTGCAAGGCTTTCTGATGTTGGTATGGTCACCACCACACCGAAAACTGCCAATCCCTTTGCTGGTACATCCGACACGACCACACAAACAGCGAAACACCAACCCTAAGGCTAGAGGATTTTCACCCCACTATACATGTCCTTATCCGCAGCCCTAAGGGTCTTGATAAAAAAAGGGCATCTGAATCCACTAGAGCCACGTCCATTACCAACAACCAACAGCATAGTCATGACACGGACCTATGCTTCAGATTGCGTCATGAGATTCAAGATCTCATTGACAATAAGGTGATAGTGCCTCCTCAAAAGCCTAACGTCACTACAAATCCCCTTCCACCACATAACCAGGTCCGTCCACCTCGGCAAATAAATCTCACCCATACGCTGGCTGCTCTTTACGACCCCAATATATACATCACCCCCTCCCACCTACTCAAGCCGGCGCTGTTTATCCCGAAAGGCACAAACTTGTGCATGATGAACGCGTCCATATCCCAACCCAAACCTGTGATGGTGACTGTGGAAGAGGAAGGTGAAGTAACGCCTGAGGGCTCCGTGGACTCATCTGAAGAGGAATACAACCCATGCTGCTACATTGTGCCAACCAATTAGGCCAAACCAGAGGTAGAGTTTCCAACAGACTAGAGGTCAGTGTGGTTTGGGAGGATGGACCAAGCCAGGGATTGGATGACTTAGTCGACCTCGAGGAGGACATCAGCAATCTGCAGTTTTACGATGAACAAGATCTGGGAAATGTACAGATTGATTGGTTCAATCCGAATGGGTCAGGAGATAATTCAGGGTGGCTCAGTGATGAACTTGATGTGGATGAGGGACTTCAACCAAAGCTGGAACAGCTGGAAACAGGAACCGCTACAAGGGTTGGAATGGCCGATGACAAGGGAAAGTTGCCGGAGAGCATCGGTACTAAGAATTTTGCTCAGGAATTGAGTAATGATAGTACAACAGATACAGAGCAAGAGGCCGCACTGAAATAGTTTGAACAGGAAAGAGCTGAGAATAGTCAGAAAGCAGGAAAAGCCAAAGGCCCTATGGGGAATAACTGTGATGTTGATGTGAGAATACTTACAATGAAACCAGACAGTTGCTTGTCGGTTGCCAGAGGAATATGGTGGAAAGATGATGATTTGCGTCTTACCCACACTGATGAAGATTAGGGACAAAATCTACCAGACGATACTTGGTATTCTAAGGAAGTGGATGACATGACTAGGAGCGGGCAGTACTTCAAGCCCCCACACCTGGACCAACCTGAAGCATCTGGAAATGGCTAAAAAACAAATGGAGAAACTATTAGAAGAAGAAGCTGTACTGAAGCAGCTGAAGAAGATTCAGGCGGACATATCTATTTGGGGGTTGCTCATGGCTTCGCGCGTACACCGGTAAGCAGTATTGTCTGCAATGAATAAGGCCAAGCTATCTATCGACACAACTCGAGAACAGTTAGTGGGACTGGTCTTCCCGGGAGGTGCTTCACTGACTTTGACCTTCACGGATAAGGAATTACCACCTGAGGGCTCTGAGCATAGCAAACCGCTATACATCTCCATTGAATGCAGAGAGAAGTAGGTGCTCATTGTACTGGTTGATACTGGGTCTGCGATTAATGTTTGTCCGTCGCGCACGGCCTATATGCTATTTGCCTGAAGCCAGTGGACTTTGTACCAACGGCCCAGGTGATCCAGGCTTACAACAACACGAGTAGAGAGGTGACGGGAACAGTTTAAATTAGAACACTGGTTGGCCCGGCCCAATAGGACATCGAGTTTCACGTCCTGGATGTTCCAGCTACCTTTAACTTGCTACTTGGGCAACCCTGCCTACACCAAGTACAATCTATTTCTTCCACCTTGCATCAGATGCTGAAGTATCCACTTGGAAAAGGGGTAGCCATTGTTTTTGGTAACTTTTCTGTACATCCTCCACTAGAGCTCACTACACCAGTACTAGAGATTGTACACGGCAATGAGGATGTATTCTTGTTTGGTTTTACCTTGGCTGAGGCCCGGGTGGTGTGAAACATCTTAGCTATTGATGAGGGGTTGTATGTCAATGCTCAGTCAGTCCACCTTATGAATAAGCTACAACATGTACCGGGGATGGGATTAGGAAAGAGCGGCCAGAAGGGCGTTACCACACTGGCCAAAGTGCCACATAACCCTCATGCCTTTGTGTAGACTCAACTTTCTTTCCACCCCTCCCCTTTCGAAGAGGTGTGAATTGGTCTTACTATTGTTCAGACTCTTGTCACGGTTCTGAATCAAATCTCACAAAGTGCAATGTGAGACTGATAAACACCAAACAGTCCAAATTCGACAAATCGTTTTGAAAAATCGATTTTAAATAAAAAGCGCCAAACATGGACTGCTTTGCCAGATTATAGAGTCGCCACCTAAATATTTTATTTTTGGGAAATTTAGGAAACCCTAACTCGTGCCAAAGGCCACGTGCCCGTCATTACCAAAGTTGCCTCGGCTTGGGAACTTGAGTACAAGAGGGGAAGGTTATGCAATGAGCACCCCCGCTCACCTGATCAAAGATCGGCATTTATTAAGCATGATATGTTGTTTTATAAACACATATGTTCTTATTTTGATTATTAGCTAACTTTACTATGTGATGCGCAAAACATACAAGTATAGACTAAATCACGAGAATTGAAACCAAACAACTCATGTTTGCTTTTGAAAATGGTTTGAAAGTGCTACTCGCAAGTATGCTAAAGCGCGGATTTGCCACCCTCAAGTGGGCTTGAAAACATGATTTTGCCACTTTGCAAAGTGGGCTTAAATTTCACACTTATCGAGTTGTTCCAATTCTGGCAATCAAGCCTTCGCTCGAGCTGTCGAAGCGGTCTATGTGAGGCGTTTTAAATCTGTTTGGCAATGTCACCGCCGAATCTGTGTAGCCGTCCTCTATGTCCGGGATCGAGTTAACTCCCTAAGCTCGCTTGAACAACTTTTTGAGCTTGCTCACTTTTAGAGCAGTTGGATCGGCCTCAAACTCGAACGGTGTATCCGTTAGGTAAGCTAGCACTTTAGAAGTCTGAGGTGGGACTGACCTTGCTGGCCCTGCTGGAATGTTCGTATTTCCCTGAACATTTGCTGCATCCCTGGGTATTGGAACCCTAGGTGGGGGTGGGTGTGAAGCAGATGTTGCTGCTTGTTGTGGTTGTTGATGCTATTGCTATTAAAGCCTGGAAATTACCTCAGCATGCTGGGCTACAACCTTTGTTTGACGAGCGGTGACCTCCGTTTGGCGAGCAGTATCTCACTGCATGGCCTCGATAGTTTCCTAGAGTTGACGCATCATTTCCTCCATACTGACTGTGGGGTGCTGATATATCAGACTTGTTGTACACTCTGAGGTAGAAGTAAAAAACTGATTTTCATTGAGCACAAGTGACTGATGAACTGGTGAATTATGCCGAACTCTCCTCCATCTTGTAACCGGGGGAAGCGAAACAAACACTGGCTGTCCTATCACAAGATCCCCAGATCGATAAAGCCTTCTTACTCGGGTCTAGAGTGCTTGGGGGTAACTGCCTCGTCAGAAGCAATGATGAAAATACTACCTTGCAAAACATAAAATAAAGCAAAAGAAACAAAGATCAGAAAAACATACAGCACCTCGGCTTAGATAAAGACAACACACAGTTGAACTCATAAGCTGGACATTTTGTACTCAAACACTGATTTCTGCCCCCAAATTTTCTGCCACAATACTGATACCCTCAAACACTGATGTCCTCAGACTGATACCCAGACTTGCAACTAATACATACATTCCCTGTAGAGACATACCCTAACAGCACATATCAAGCGAGCGCCAAAACACCCCTATGGTGGGGTAGGGTTTCCCTGTCTTAGTTTCATCAGGAACTAGGGTTTCACTACGCACGCATGCGGTTTCAAACAATCCTGCATTCGGGTGAGCAACTTGTCCTAGTTTGGAACAGTCTCTATGGATTCTGATATGCAACTAGGTCAAATGGTCAAAAAGGGTGCCTCAACAAGACCACCTAATATACCTCTCGCACCTGACACCAAGAAGTGAAAGGTGGATCAAATGGTATAGCGGTAGTTCAGATCCAAGGTTTGTGTTCCCATCGTGGTAGACCTCGCAACCGGTCAGCCTTATGGTGTGCTTTTCCAAGCAAGCCTCCGGCAAACCATTCAGGAAGAGCAGATGGCAAACACTGTGTCCTAGGCGAACCAATGCAAATGCGATGCAAAGAAACAGATAAGTGTAAATAAAATAGCATATCATGCGTTCGAGTCGAGTTCTCTAAATCTCCAGTATAGTCGCCAGAAAATGTAGACTCGACTTTCTTCACGCGCCTCCCTTTCGGAGAGGCGTAAATTGGTCTTACTACAGTTCGAACTCCTGTCACGGTTCTGAATCTAATCTCACAAAGTTTAATGTGAGACTGGTAAACACCAAAGAGTCCAAATTCGGCAAATCGTTTTGGAAAATCGATTTTGAATAAAAAGCGCCAAATATGGACTGCTTTGCCAGATTACAGAGTCGGTACCTAAATATTTTATTTTTGGAAAATTTAGGAAACCCTGACTCGTGCTAAAGTCCACGTGTCCATTATCACCAAAGTTGCTTCAGCTAGAGAACTTGGGTACGAGAGGGGAAGGTTATGTAATGAGCACCCCCGCTCACCCGATCAAAGATCGGCCTCTACTAAGCATGATATGTTGTTTTATAAACACACGTGTTCTTATTCTGATTATTAGCTAACTTTACTATGTGATGCGCACAACATACAAGTATAGACTAAATCACGAGAATTTGAACAAAACAACTCATGTTTGCTTTGCTACTCGCAAGTAGGCTAAAGCACAGATTTGCCACCTTCAAGTGGGCTTGAAAACATGATTTTGCCACTTCGCAAAGTGGGCTTAAAGCTCACACTCATCGAGTTGTTCCAATTCAGACAATCAAGCCTTCACCCACAGGCATTTAAGTAGTTTAAGCATTTAAGCAAATAGCCTCACGACAAACATGTTGTCATGGCTACACTCACACTCATGCAAGTATGCTAAAGCGTAACACTTACAGTGTACTCCAAGCCAAAACAAAAACTAGTTAGAAATATACATGATCCTAACTATGCAAGATGCTTAATGTAACACATGCAATAATGCAACTAAATAGGCTCGGCTATCTAAGATGGTATATGAATGCAACATTTGATAACATGCTTTGAAACACGTATTCAAATAGGTATCGAAATACGATGCAGTTTGAATGATGCGCCGAGCCCAGTGCATGCAAGACAAATGAATGATGCATGCATGCAAGGCATAAGATATGCTAATCAAAACGTGCCCTAAAACTAACCATCGAAAGTGGTACGTAAAAGGGAGAAAGAAGTGGGGTTGGAAGACATAGACACACACACGCACACTTATTACAACATTGCGCCCTCACGAAGGAGGGTCCAAATAAAAGCTAAGCTACGTTAAGCTAAGCTAAGCTAACTAATCTAATTAAACTAATTAGACTAATTATTACAAAACAAATGAATAACTAGTAAACTACTTACTAATTATTACAACACTTTACTAATTAATAAATTAACTAATTAAATTACAAATTCATGCTAACCAACAAGTAAAGCTTTAAACAATGCTGCCTTAGCTTTGCTCTAGGAAGTAGACATGCATGCATTCGGTTTCTCGCCCCGAAAAGCCTTCCGGTTTGCTCTTGAGAGGCTCTGTGTGCAAGGTGTCTCTAAGAACTTTCTGCTTTGCCTTACTAATTCCATGCTGAGGATTGCACCAGTGGCCTGTCAGCCATGGGAGCTTGCTGCTGGCCAAAGATGAAACAATGCCGGCCACCAGTGAAGCACTACCGGCCACTGGTGTGTTGCATCACCATTCTGCAACAGAGCTTAAACAGAGAAAAATGGGAGGGTCTCCCAAGGGTATGTTTGTACTGAACCCTCTCCTTATCATCTCAAAACATCAAAGGAGAAGAGCTATTGGGTCTAAGACCACCAATCAAGCATTTTCAATGCATGATGGCCAAGGATCCAACTTGTAAACATTCAATCAATGCACCAAACAAGACTCAAGGACCACTACCCTATCATGCATGATCAAGGGCAATGGAGACAAAGGAGATTGGCTCATTTTCATCACTTCAAGTATGAAATGGACCAATCTTCCTTGTGTTTAATATAACATCCGATTGAACACAATGCAATGCAAACAACAATGCTTATCTTGGCATGTTTTACTTGATCCAATTCTTGTTTACACATTTTAAGTTACCAAACCATTGATTAATTGATTTGTCCAATTGTGAAAGTCCTCTAATGAGAGAGAGGTCAATGAAAAGATGACTTAAGACATGAGAGAGACCATGCCTTTGACTAGGAGGAACCCTCAAAAGAGAGTTAAAGCCATTTAACATGAGCCTCAATCCCAAGCTTAAACACAACTTTAAGACCAACCATCCCTCAAAGAAAATAGAAAAATGAAGAAATGAGGGACGTGGCAAAATTTCAGTGCTAAAATGGCATGAAACACAAGACTCTAACATGCAAACAACTCATGTACAACATGTGAAGAGGCTTAAGCATTAAAACTAGGGAAGAGCTTTACACTAGAACCATGCAACATCAAACACAAATGGCCAAAGCAGCCCTAGAAAGACCTCAAACATGCCAAAACAATGGCCAAAATGTGCTGAGATGATAGCATGAAAAGCAAGAAAATCATGCTCATGTATTAGCTTATAAACAAGGCACAAAGCACACCTCTCAAAAGCAATGAAAGAGTGGAATATGTGAGTGTGACAAGGCTATAAGCACTGAAATCACATGTGAAATGATGCTATGACATGCAAACATCACAAGCAAAGTATGCTAGAGGCCCTAAAACTCAAAGCTAGTTAAGGCTTTTGCACTACAACCATGCATAACAAGTGCCATAAGACCAAGACCACTCAAAACAGAGTTAAAGCATGCTAAAATATGAGCAAAAGCATGCTGAGATGGAGCTAGCACAAGCTAAAATGATAGGTTAACTCATCAAGCATGTTAAGTTAGTAAGCATGATTACACTACAAGTGTAAGAAGCAAGCAAGAGGTGCTCCAACCAGCCAAAAACAGAGTTATAACATGTTAAAATAAGGCCAAAAACATGCTTAGATCAAGCCATGAGATGGTAGAAAAACATGTTCAACTATTAGGTCATCAACACATGCAAACAAGATATGGGGAGGGGGGACCACCCCCTCCTATTTTGGTCCTCAAAACCAACTTTCTACCACTAAAAAACCTCTGAGTTTCAGTGGTAGAAAGGCCAAACAAAGGATGTTACAAAAGCTTAGAAAGGTGGCTCAAAAGGCTTTACAAGCCAGAGAGTAGAGAGATGAAACTACCCCCTAACCAAACAAAGCTCAAACCAACATGTTAAGACCTTAAAAACAAAACTTTTTAGAGGCTAAAACCAGCTTCAAAGTAGCATACAAAAGTGGCAAAGCAATGAACTAAAACAAAGCTTAAAAGAGTGAAATTCTTACCCATGAAGCACAACACTAAAACAACAAGAAAAAAGCCAAACTTCTAAGCCAAAACCACTCCAAGGAGCTCAAACAAGGCCTGCAAGAACCTCAACTCTAAGGTGAAGGTGTTTGGCTAAGGGTGCTAGTGCAAATATGTGGAGAAAACTCACTTTCAAGCACAAAATATAGAGAGAGACGATTCTAGAGTGAGAGAGAGAGAGAAATATAGCTCAGCTCAAACTTTTTAACCCTTTGCATGCATATAGATGAGCTATATATATAGAAGATACAAAAACCCCTTGAAGAGATCCAGCTATCCACGTGCAAGCAGATGGGCTCATCTGTGCAAACAACTGTCAAAATATCTGTAAAAATATCTACTGATGCATTGGTGGCTGGCAGTGGCTCATTGATGGCTGACAGGCCTCATCAATGGCCGGCAGGCCAAGATGCACGGCCGGTAGAGCCCAATCATGGCCGGTAGGCCATCAAGAACATTACTCTGAAAAGACCAACACATGGTCCAAATATGAGACAGAATGGAAACAGGGCTTGAAAAGATCAAACCTGGAGCATTCCACTGCGAAGTTCGAGCGCTCGACGAGCAATCAGACTCATCACTGGATGTACCTGCGAGAACATCCAAGTCTTGAGGACGGTCAAAAATGGGGTGTCTACACTTTGGTTTGGGCCACACGCCTACCAAAGAGGATTAGGTGAGAAAAGGGAAGTAAATAGTAGGAAGAGCCAAAGCAAAGCAAACTAGGAAGCACTACAAGCTTGTACATAGACCAATTCAGGGAACAATGAACGGTTGTTTTGTCCAGGAGGGGGAGGACTTCCCATTTTGCGGCTTTCCTGAGCCATGGTTGAATTCTGAGAAGCAGCGTTTGCCGACTTTGAGATTTTCTTCGACCTACAGCTGCAAGAGGATGAAGCCACAAAGGAACAGACAGATTTACCTGCTGAGGCAGAAGAGAGTACAGAGGATGAGTCTAACGGCGGTGAACTTGAGATAGGAGCAGCACTGCCTTGTCTCCTTTCGAATCCTCAGATCCAACCGTAGAGCTTGGGAGATGACTTCACCGTTTCCATGATCAGAGACCAATTAAGTGTGGACCCTTCCGGTGGTATTCTGGATGCATCTATTGTACCCTCCCTTGTTTGGAAGCTAGATGAGGGCTTTTTGTTTAGTAGTTCTGAATCAGGTAGTGAGCCGAAATCTGATTCCACAAAGTCTGTTGGAGTCGGAATCAGATTCCAGTTCTTCTGAATCGGAGTTCGGCATTCCTGGGGTTAATAACCTAGATGCCATTGTTTTGTCCAGGTCGTCTTTTTCCTTTCCTTTTGAGTCGGTTGTAACCAAGGAATTGGATGAGTTGGAAGCTTTGAATGAGAATGATACGACTGTTGTTTCTGAGTACTTCTCTGTGCCACTTATATATTACATTGATCATGACTTTCAAACTTTTGATAAAAACGACGAGGAAGGAATTCCTCTGGTTTTGAAACATTTGATTGATCGAGAGAAGGAGAGGTTTGTAAAACCCCTTGTTGATGAAATCATTTCAATTAATGTAGGTACTGAGAAGGATCCGCCCCTGGTCCAGATCGGGTCCACGTTGTCTTCGGAGGAACGCGAGCGCTTAGTCGCTTTATTAAAAAGATTTCAAAGATGTTTTCGCGTGGTCCTACGAATACATGCCTGGAATCGATCTTGAGATTGTACAACACCGGATCCTTCTTGACCCTGAGGCCCGACCTGTCAAGCAGAAGCTTCGGAGAATACGCTCGGATTGGGCTTTGAAAATCAAGGAAGAGGTCACCAAGCAGATAGATGTAGGGTTTTTGCTAGTATTTGAGTATCCTACTTGGCTGGCCAATATTGTTCCGGTGTCGACAAAAGATGGCAGAATTTGGTTGTGTGTGGATTTCAGAGATCTGAACAAAGCTAGTCCGAAAGACGAGTTTCCTCTACTGCACATCGACGAATTGGTGGACTTCACCTCAGGCCATGCATTGCTCTCCTTTATAAAATAGATGGGTTTTTTTTAGTATAACCAGATCTTGATGGCACTCGAGGATAGAGAGAATACTACCTTCACCATGGCATGGGGAACCAACGGCTACAGGGTGATGCCGTTCGGTCTGAAAAATGCTGGGGTTACTTATCAGCGGGCTGCAACCACTATTTTGCATGATATGATCCACAAAGAGGTTGAGGTGTACATGGATGACATGATTGTCAAGTCCAAGGAAAGAGAGGGCCACTACACTGCCATGAAGAAATGTACTTTTGGTGTCACAGCAGGGAAAATGCTGGGGTTCTTGATTACACATAGGGGCATTAAGGTTGATCCTTCCAAAATCAAGGCCATCCTAGAAATGCCACCACCACCAAGGGCTGAAAAAGAGGTGCGAGACTTTCTGGGTAAAGTGTAATTCATAAGACAGTTTATTGCAAAATTAACCTTGACTTGTGAACCACTATTTGGTCTCCTGAAGAAAGGAAAGAAATTCTAGTGGGATGACTGATGCCAGTTTGCTTTTGAGTAGATCAAACAGTATCTTCAGAACCTACTCGTGTTATCACCGCCAGAGCCGGGAAAGCCGTTGATTTTGTATTTGTTAGTAACCGACACGACAATGGGCTACATGCTTGCACAAGAATATAAGAATAGAGTGGAGAAGGCCATCTATTACCTGAGCAAGAAGATGTTAGAATATGAGACCCGTTACACTCTGCTGGAGAAGGCTTGCTTGGCCTTGGTATGGGCTACCAAGAAGTTAAGGCACTACCTATTAACTCACTCCGTAATTCTAGTTTCAAGATTAGATCCCATCAAATATCTCTTCGAGAAACCAGCGCTTACAAGTAGGCTAGCCCCGTTGGTTGCTTCTTCTTTCCGAATTTGATCTGAAATATGTGACTCGCAAGTCCATCAAGGGGGGAACAGTAGCAGAGTTCCTGGCAAATCACCAAGTGGAGGGAGGCGAAGCAGTAGAGTATTTGTTCCTAGATGATGCCATTTTGTAGGTCGAGGAAGAGATTTGGACCATGTACTTTGATGGAGAGTCTAACCAGTACGGTTGTAGGATAGGGGTGTTGCTAATAGCATTCAACAATTCCCATATACCTTTAGCCTTCAAACTTCAGTTCAATGTATCTAACAACGAAGCAGAATACGAGACATGTATTGCCAGACTGGAAGCCGCCCTGGAACTAGGGGCAAAAATGTTGGACATCAATGGGGACTCGAACCTAGTTTTGTCTCAAGCGAAAGGAGACTGGAATGTTATAGAAGAAAGGATGAAAATCTATCACCAAACCCTGGATGTTTTGATTCCTAGATTTGAGAAGCTAACCTTCACGCATTTGTTAAGAGAGAATAACAGATTCGCTGATGCTTTATCAACTTTATCTTCCATGATAAACATACCTTTTGGAGTCCAGATGCATTCGATCATTATTGAACAGAGGTATGTGTCGGCCTACAAGTTGATTGCCGCAATAGATGAAGTACAAGATCAGAACCCCTGGTATCATGATATCTGGAACTTCTTAGAAAATGAGGCTTATCCACTAGGGGCAAATGCCAAAGATAAAAGGGCAATACGGAGAATGGCTACTCAGTTTATCATCTGCGGGGGTAAATTGTACAAACAAGGCCATTTGGGAATGCACAAGTTGTGTGTTGATGTAGAAGAGTCAAAGCGCCTAATGAAGGCCATCCATGGAGGGGAGTGCAGATCGTACATGAGTGGGGTAATGCTAGCTCAGAAGATTCTCAAGCAGGGCTATTACTGGTCAACCATGGAGGAGGATTGTATCGGTTTTGTTCGGCGATGCCACAAATGCCAAATTCACACAAATCGCATGAACATCCCACCATCGAAACTTTACAACATGACTTCAGCATGGCCGTTTTCAGTATGGGGAATTGATGTTATTAGGGCAGTTACGCCAAAAGGCTGGAATGGGCATGAGTATATCCAGGTGGCAATAGACTATTTTATAAAGTGGGTCGAGGCCTAATCCTATGCAGTGCTGAAAGCATCGCACGTAGCCAAGTTCATCAAGAATAATATCATTTGTCGTTATGGGGTCCCGAATGAGATCATTTTAGATTTGTTCTCACTTTAAGAAAGAAGTGATCGACTTGTTGGAAAAATACAACATGGCTTTTTATAAGTCATCCACATACCGACTACAAACCAACGGAGCTGTTGAGGCCGCCAACAAGAACATCAAGTACATTTTGCAGAAGATGGTACAAACCTATAGGGACTGGCCAAACAAATTGCCATTTGCTCTCTGGGGCTACAGAACATCAATTCAGACATCTACCGGGGCAACTCTATATTCTCTGGTTTATAGGATGGAAGCTGTTTTGCTGATTGAAATAGAGGTTCCGTCACTGTGGGTTATGGCTGAGTGCCAGATAACAGAAACGAATTGGCAATAGAGCAGGTTCGAGGAACTGATGCTGTTCGACGAGAGGAGACTGAAAGCACTGTACCACATCCAAGCGTATTGACGTAGGATTGCCAGGGCTTTCAACAAGAAAGTTAAGTCCATGAATCTCAAGGAGGGCGATTTGGTGCTCAAAGACAACCGGACTCCCATCCATGACCCTAGGGGCAAGTTCAGATCTAATTGGACTGGTCCTTACATCATCAAATCTATTTGGTTGGGTGGAGGTGTCATTCTTATGGACCTAGATGGCTTGGAATTCTCCCAACCAATCAACATGGACATGTTGAAGAAATACTACCCTTGAGTGGCTCGCTAGGCTGAAAACCTGAAAGAGCAACCTAGCCAACAGTTAGAGCACAAAAAGTTGGAAAAAGGAAAAAACTTAGCTCACAAGGTTAAAAACCTAGAAAGCGCGGCATTGGCAAAAGTTAAAGCGTAAAAGGAGAGTGTTAATACCCGAGTGAACCCGAACTGAACTACATATGGCTTGATTCCCATGTTCGGGATACGTAGGCAACTTTATTCTAAAGTCCAACCGTAAACACTTCAAACTCATCTGTTTTGTCCATGAGATTGTTCTGTTCATCTTTGCCTTTTCTACATTCAACAGTTCAGTTGTGATCTTCACTATGAGAGCTGGTTACAGTGCAGTGCAGTGATATTCAGAAAAGGGGCAACTTTCCATTTATTGGATTCGGGGTTGTACATCTCGAGGACAGATTCCATGTGTGTCCAGTTGTGATCCTTATCGAAAATGGTTTTGAAAAGTTTTAATAAAAGTTGATTTTTTTCAAATTAATCTTTTTACAACTTAGACCATTTTTGGACTAAAAAGAAAATTTTCAGTGCCCACAACTTCAATTTCATTGATTTCAATACAAAGTTCTCTAACTCTTGATGAAAATCAAAGTTGCTTTTTATTACATTCAAAAGGAAAAACTTGAAAGTACAGATCAAAGCAATAAACTTGGGGCATAGATGAATCAGGTGTTCCTGCGTTCCCTTCCCGAGCTTGTGGAAGCTTCAAATG
The DNA here is from genome assembly GCA_025200525.1 of Camellia lanceoleosa. Taxonomy (NCBI): domain Eukaryota; kingdom Viridiplantae; phylum Streptophyta; class Magnoliopsida; order Ericales; family Theaceae; genus Camellia; species Camellia lanceoleosa. Next base: position 42,953,572 of record CM045766.1, on the reverse strand, counting down.
CTAAAGAAGGCCCGATTTGCACCTTATCTTCAAGCCAAGCTATACATTCACCAAAAAGGGTGCAACTAAAATTGGGAGCAAAAGTCAGAAGTTCTCTTGTCCTCCATACGGTGGGATATCGAGCTAGTTGTGAACCTCAGATTGGAAATGAAGCCAGGTACTCTACCCCCTCTTCTGGCCAAGTTTGGTCGTGTCCAAACTGACGCCTCAATCAAAGTGGAAAGCAAAAAACACAGTGTGTCAGGCTAATCAGTTGAATATTGGGTTGTCGAGCCATGCTGTAGCTCATCTCGAGCAGATCAAACTAGGGGCAACGACAAGAAATGTCGACAGCAGACCTGTTGCATATCCAATGGCACCACCATCCCTTGTTCGAGAAATCAGTTAGCCATTGATGAAAGAAATAGCTTCATGCTGAGTATGCAGGGCAAGAGTCCACTACCTTCGACCTGTCCATGAGCCATATCTGGGGAGGGACGAAAAATAAGAGAGATTAAAGAATAAAGAGGTGTATGTGGAGAGAAAAAGTGAGAAAAGGTTATGAGAGAAAAACAGAGCCTGAGGGCTAAGTGATGTGAGAAACACATGTGAGATAGGGTAGGAAACAGTACCTGCAAAAGTAGTGGACTTCCTGCGAATTTGGTTATCTCCCACCTATGGAAGGTGTCCAAGCCTATTAAAATCTCGGCCAATGCTAGGCCAATACGACTCTTGCCCTCTTTCAAGCCTTGGGCTACTTCGATCAAGCGAATGCTAAACCCTTCGAAACTTGGGGCAAGAAGAAAATGAGCCAACAAACACAAGCAAAGGGCGTGTTGCTGAAAACTTTGCCAAAGAAGGTCGCCGCAGTCACCAGCGTCAGAAAATCGATGAATGAGGCTGGGAATATCCAGCTCCCCATTGTGAATCAAGGATCGAGCCTCATGTAAAGTGATCCCACACATCCTTCCCGAAGCTTGGATGTGACCAAAACGAGACTGGGGCAAAATTTCCTCGTTACACCAAGATTCTATCAGAACTTGGAATTCTTCAATTCTTGGGCATAGTTCCAGCCCCCCGAAGCTAAAAACATGTGTAACCGATTTCCAACATCTAGCCGTGGCGTGGAGGAACGGAAAACACAGCGAGGTACGACTTAGCTGGAATAGTGCATTTATCCCGAAATCCTAAAAATTTAGCTTTTCCAAGCCATCTAAAGCTGCAATCCAATCGGAAAGTTTTCCAGCAAATAATCGCTCCATTTGTGGCAAAAACAGAGATGGAATGAAGAAACCATGAAGCTAGAGCTTTGTAAAAGATAAGGCGGTGAGTGGAGGCCAGATGTCAACATTTTGGAGGTTCTGCACATTGATGGCCAGCAAGGCTCATTGATGGTCGGCAAGGGGTCATTGATGGCCGGTAGCCTTCCTTTTGTTCTTGCTGCCCTCCTTTGTGAAGATTCAATTGTATGTAGTAGTTTTGTTCTGTTATTTGTGTGTTCCAAGGTCTTGTTTTGAGTCCTGTTTCGGGTTGGACATGTTCATTGAATTGAATTCATTTTGTTCTACTTATCAAGGTGTATTTGTGTTAATTAGTTTGTCGAGTTGTTTTGTTTGTTTGTCGAGTTGTTGTGTTGTGTGTCGAGTAGTTTAGTTGTTTATCGAGTTGTTTTACTTTGTTTGTTATTACAATTGTTGGTCGGTTCGTTACCCGATTGAGACTGTTGTGGCAATACAAATATTTGGTTTTCAATGTCAAATTCAATCTCAATCTCATGCAAGGTGGTGCTTATGATGCAAAAGTACAACACTTTTTTCAAATGAAGGATGATTTTCATTATGATCATGGCTACTTTTTACAAAAGTGCAGTACAAGGTTTTAAAGCAAAATAAAACCCGTTTGAGGCTGTACAAAGTGCTAACGCTACTAGCAAAAAGAAACTAAGAAAAAAACACAAAAATCAGAGCTATCCATCTCAGGATCTAGAGGCCCTCTTCGTCCTCCTCCTCGGCGAAGCGGACTCTGTAGCACTATCTCCATCGGCGCCACTGTCTGAGTCTGGGCCAGAGTCTGAATCGGAGCTGTTTCCACTCCCCTCCTTAGAGCCCTCCTTGCCATCAGCATCCCCACTCTCAGAACCTGAACCAGTATCACCATGCCCACTCTTGGATGACTCTGAATACCGACCCGTCGCCTCCTCGGTCTCACTAGTATCAGTGTCATTGTCGCCCAGGATAGGCTCTGAAGGTCCACTCTTAACTCGGGTGCGCCCAGCTCAACCTCGATTGCGTGTCAGAGTCTCTCTCTCTTTCTTTGCTATCGCCGAAAGGGGTACTGATGATCCAGCTGCAGCCGCCACTGATGCTGTCGGAACGAATGGGACTTGAAAAGGTGTTTGTCATATCTCAGCCACAGTATGCGTGTCAGATAAGTGTATGAATTCAGATGCAGTGTATCATTGTAATGTGGGTCAGATGCAGTGTTTGTGTGCAGTGTATCAGGTCAGTGCAGTGTGGAATAGATTACAATTGAGATGCTAGTGTATCAGCGGAAAGTTTGATGGCATGAGATGTAAACTGAAAGAAAATTACCCAAATGTTGTAGAGAGTGAGCAGGTTCATGCTCCTCTACACCATCTCCATCAAGGAAGCCGCCAGCTCGAGAGAGTCCTCGGTGTACTCTATAGATGCCTGCAAGTTCTTTGAGAAGATCAGTGTTCTATAAGCATAACTGGAATGAATTTGACATGCAAAATGTAAAGTATAGTATATACTGGAGTCGGGCCTCGAACCCCGACAAGCTTGTGCTCAGCTGGTGCAGGCTCAATAGGGATTTGGAAAGCCTTCCCGGTATGCTGCCAACAGCTAAGTGTAGTGGGAAGCTCTGGCCAGCCAGTCCTTTGTCTCGCCTGGAACCCCCTTTGCCACGGGCCCTACTCGCCCGACTCGCTCTATAACTCACCCTCACAGCAGCAGCTCTTGCTCATTCACCCCCGCGAATGCCAGTCAGAGGTGGCATCAAGTGTGTCTGGATAAAGACTAGATAATCGCCCTCTACATGGAACTACTCTGCTTCTAGGCCTATCATGAATTGGATCACCTTGTCAGAAGTCAAGCTGTGTGTCACTCTCATAGACGCAGGTGGTGTCATCGGTATAAATAGGGCAGGTAGGCCCAAGGTCTGATGGACGAAACGCTCGCCCAGGAACCAAGCTCGACAAATCGGGCCCTCAAGAAGAATGTGATGCTGAGAAATGCCTCGAACTACAGTGTATCAGACTTGAAGCCCCATCGGCATCATGGCCCAGGGCTGCCATGTGATCTGAAATGGAAATGAATGGATTGTTAGTCACTGTTAGTTATTAATGTGTGGATCAAAACAGTTTCAAAGTAAAAGTAATGATAATTGTGTCTCGAGTTACCTCGTGCGCTGCGACCATGTCGAAGTACTAGCGGAAAAACATGAAGGACTCACGAGTCTGACGGTGGAGCTGGCCATCGTTTACCTGAGAAAGGGGGACTGTCAATGGCACCTCATCTACAGGCTCAGGAGTGAGAGACGGGAAATATGCGTAGACCCATAACTGCAGAAAGAATGTGGAAGTGTGTATATTATCAATACAGTATGAACAGATGCAGAAAATGCAAAGCAGAAAGCTTATAGTATGGACAGTTGTAGAAAGTGCAAAGCAGAAAGCACACATGTGGAACACATATAAAGCAAGAAACGGTTGAGTAAAAAATGTAAAATGTGAAGAGGGAATTGAGATGTGTACCTCCCAAGCTCGCCAGTAGCCTCTTACCAAAGTCCTTCAGAGGCGGGAGGAAGAGCTCATGTATCCGTACAGTGTGGTGAGGCCGGCTCTGCCCCAATCATAAAACTGAAGTCTATGAAGCACCACCAAGGTGCTTAGCAAATACAAACCCATGGTGTTCCACCTGTTTGAGAACAAGGTGGTACGAAAGATGAACATGAGGAAGCCACTTGCATACTGCTCTATCTCCTCAATCGTCTTGGGCTCACTCCCCCTGAACTACTCCTCAAACCAGCTGTATCGCACCATGCTTGCCCGGGATATCGGTGGATGTGCCCTAAGCAATAGGCTTCAAACACTTATTCATTTCATTTTTCCTGCCTACCCGGGATATCAGTGGATGTGCCCTAAGCAATAGGCTTCAAACACTTATTCATTTCACTTTTCCTCCTCTTTTCTCTCTCTCTACATCATGAATATTCATTCCATTCTTTACGTCGTATAATGTTCTTAGGCTTCTTTCATGCTCTTTAATCCATTCACAATGCTCAATGCATGCCTAAGAGTGCTTAGAAATGGACCGACACATATTTTGAGGTCGGTCCAAGTGGTGACGTGTTTCTTGCTGCATTGCAATTCACATGGTAAAGTCAGTTCGTCGAAACCATTTATGGGTGAATAGAAATAAGAGGACCAAGTACTGCCTTACTTCTATCATGGTTACATGAGTTTGTAGAGGCATGTGCTTGTATCATGGCTTATGAAAGGAATATTAGACTAAAGCCTACCTCATCAATGATGTCATGAACCTTAGCTGGGAGCTCACCATACCAATCTTGAGCAGTCGTCATACCATAGCCTCTAAAGGCGCGAGACCCACCCTGTGGCAATGCATGAAATGCAATCAGATCGATACAGTGTATGAGGCAGTGCGAAAAATGTAAACAGTTAAAGGCAGGGATGTATAAAAATAGTTGTATGGAAAAAAAATTTCGTACCTCAACGGCGATGGCCGATAAATGAGACGCCGGTGTAGACGTCCCCGAACGTCCTGGGAAGGAATCCCCCGTTCTGTCCATAAGTTCGGACTCAAATGTCACGGTCCTGTATCTAATCTCACAAAGTGCAATGCAAGACCGATGAATCATCAAAGAGTCCAAATCCGGCAAATCATTTTGGAAAACTAATTTTTAAGAAGTGCCGAACATGGACTGCTTTGCCAGATACAAAGTCGCCACCTAAATATTTTATTTTGGGGGAATTTAGGAAACCCTAACTCGTTTGCCTAAGGCCACGTGTCTGTCATCACCAAAGTTGCCTCGGCTCGGGAACTTGGGTACGATTGGGGAAGGTCAGCCATGAGCACCCTCGCTTGCCCGATCAAAGATCAGCCTCTACTAAACATGATATCTTGTTTTGAATACATATGTGTTCTTATTCCAGTTAATTAGCTAGAATTTACTATGTGATGCGCACAACACACAAGCATAGACTAGATCGCCTAATTTGGAACAAAGCATTGCATATCCATTTGCTTGGAAAATAGTTTGAGGTTCGCTACTCGCAAGTAGGCTAAACATGGATTTCGATGAATTGTTCCAATTCAAGCAATCCAACCTTCACCCACAGGCGACCAGGCAGTTATATCACATAAGCACATAGCCTCATGATAAGCATGCTATCATGGCAGTCACTCACACACATGCAAGGATGCTAAAGCATAAACACTTACCGAGTACTCCGAGCCAAAACAGAAACTAGTTAGTAATCATATGCATGATCCTAGTTCATGTTAAGATGGCTAATACAACACATGCAAGATGCAACTAATCTAGGATCGGCTATTCTAAGATGGCATGTGATGATGCTATAGCTAACACGTATTCAACTTGGAATTGAAATACGATGTAGTTAGTATGATGCGCCGAGCCCGGTGCATGCAAGACAAATGAATGGATGCAAACATGCGAGCACAAGTATGTTAATTGAAACATGCCCTAATCTAACCATCATAAGCTAGTAAATAAAAGGGAGAAAGACGTGGGCTTGGAAGACATACACACACGCATACACACTTATTACACAATTGCCCTCGGTCGGAGAGTCCGAATAATAATACAAACCGAATAAATAATTAACTACCCTAGCTAATTAAATATTACAAAACCCTTAACTAATTAACAAATTAATTAAGTTACTAAAGCAGTAAAACAGAATCGAGAAGAGGGATGAATGCATGCTTGAATTGGCTTCGCTCGGAAACCTAATGCCATGCCACTGTTGCCTCTATTTACACTGTTATGCGCCTCTGAGACTTGCACAAATCCCAAGGTTGCTTCTAAACCACCCCTTGATCAGAATGGGATGCCACCGACCAAGATAAAAAGCCACCGGCTATGGAAACATGGTCATCGACCAAAAGTGGAGCCATCGGCTGGATTTTGGTAGCCGGCTGGCACTAAAGATGGCCGACTGGCCATCTGTTCCTGCAGGACCCTGTTTGACAGCAACAGAGGATAGACAGAGCATGGCAATGCATTTTCAAAGCAAATGTGTGCAGAACCACCCTCCCTATCATGTCATGAATTCAAGGGAGTATGGTTCTCGACCCTCGGGCCACCAATCACGCATTTCCATGCATGATGGCCCAAGAAGCCAAGTGCGCAACTTCAATATCAAATGAAATGCACACAAAATACATCAAAGCCCCAACCTCTATCATGATTGGTCAAGAGGCAATGGATGCATGCTCAATGCTATGCAACCTAAGCATGCAAGCAAACTAATGCAAAATGAGTATGCTAGCAAGCAATATGCAATAGGCATACAACCTAAATATGCAAACACGCAACTTAGCATACACAATGCTATAGACTATATGGCACCCACAATGCTATATGAACTATGGCATGCTCAATGCAACTAACCGCCTAGCATACACAATGCAAGGAGTGACATGGCATACACAATGCTAACAACATAACATGCACAACACATTGTAACATGGCATACACCATGCAAGATGAACTTAAACTAAAATGAGTGGGCCTCAGCCACACTCAAATCAGTGGCCAAATGAGATGAGAACAAGGCCCAAGATTCATGCAAACATGCACAATGCAAAAGCTCCAAGCCTAAGGCACAAAATGCAACTCTCCAAGAGCAATGCAAGGATGAAACATGGCATACAATGGCATACATATAAGCTCTGAAATGACATGCTCAATGACCCCAAAACATGAAAACACCTCAATATAAGCATGTAATAGGCTTCAAAACTCAAAGCTAAGCAAGGCTATTACACTACAACCATGCATGGCAAGCACCAATCGACTAAGAGGCCTAAAAAAAGGGCTAAGGCAGCCCCAAATAAGGACAAAATCAGTTTGGAGTATGGCCAAAATGTGCTAGAATGAAGGGCCAAAACAACATGCAATGTAAGCTAGTATGCATGGTTTACACTACAAGCATATGGAGCATATGAGGGACCACCAAACCAGCCAAAAAAAGATTCATGACATATCAAAATATGACCAAATACCAACTGAAATGTATCCAATACATGCAAGAATGAGATGCTACTTTGAAAGGCTATAAAGAGGGTTGTTCTACACATGCAAGAGGTAAGCCTTAAATGACAAAAGTAGCTCTGGAAAAAGTTCATGCAGGCCCTAAAACTCACTGAAAAAGGCCTGAACCAAGCTCAAGAAGTGTGCAAATAAGGGCTCCTTTGTAAGGCCAAAGATACTAGTAAACAAGACAACAAGGGAGAGGGTCACCCCTCTCCTTCTTAGGACCTCAAAACACCATCCCCACCACTGAGGGATTTCAGTGATGAGAAGGCCAGTGCAAGGTGGTCCCGAAACTCAACAGAGAAGGCTAAAAAAGAGGCCAAACAAAGCCTAAAAGGGGGTGGACGACCCCCAACACCAAAATAACCTTAAACAAACTTCAAAAGTATGAAAATACAAAACTTTTTTCAGTTTATAGCTAAGCTTAAATCAGTGTGCAAGATAGGCTAAAAGTGTGTACAAAAACGGGGAATAAAAGAGGGAAAATGAGTTACCCTTGAAGACCACTTCCAAGAACACCAAACCAGCAGCCTCTTTGGATCAAAACCAGCTCAAAAACCCCTCAAACAACTCCTTAGCACCTTAGTAACCAAAGAGTAGTGTACTCCTAGGTGTTCTAGTGCAAAAATAAGAACAAAAACTCACTTTGGAACACTCGAACCCACACAAATGTAGAGAGAGAGGGAGATATAGAGAGAGAGTGATATATATATCTTATATATCAGATTTTTTCAACCCTTGAAATGGAAGGAGAGGCCCTCTTTTATAGAGGAACAAAGGTCCAAGCTTCTCTTAGAAGCTCGGAGCAAAGGGGCTAAGCTTCTCTTAGAAGCTAAAGCAAAAAGGGTCAAGCTTCTTCAAGAAGCTAAGAAAGGTTCAAGCTTCTCTTAGAAGCTTGGAGCAAAGGGTCAAGCTTCTTAGAGAAGCTAGAGCAAAGGGTTCAAGCTTCTTGGAGAAGCTAAAAAAATGGTTCAAGCTTCCTCAAGAAGCAAAAACAAGGTTCAAAAGGTTCAAGTTTCCTCAAGAAGCTAAAATAAGGTTCAACCTTCCTCAAGAAGCTAAAATAAGGGTTTGAAAGGTTCAAGCTTCCTCAAGAAGCTAAAACAAGGGTGCAAAAGGGCCAAACCTCCCCAAGAAAAGGTCACGGCCAGAAAAAGTGGCCGATTGATCAAAGAAATGGCCGGCCGACGAAAAACATTGCCGACCGGCCAACACTTTTGGCTGGTAGCAAGAAAATAGGGCCGGTGGCCTCAAGCCATGGCCGGTGAGGTGTGGGGATGGCCAACAAGCCATTCCTTGCGCTTAGAAGCAAACACACAAGTGTTTGGTCTACAACCGAGCACAAAACAAACAAGTCGAGAGGTCTCGAGGCAAGGCGCGCAACTGAAACCTCTAAGAACTCAAGACGAACACGAACATGGATAATCATCGAGTGTTCAAACGATGACGTCCAAGTCTTGAGGATGGTCAAAAATGGGGTGTCTACAGCCGGCTCCCTCAACAGAAGGTCCTTTGGTGCGTCCTTAGCAAAGTTAGCAAAAGATCTGATGCCTCCTACAGCGGGCACTATGTGTGTCTCTGGATGATACCTCGTTGAATCGAAAGGGCATATACTCAGCAGTAATGGCTCTGGCTCGGCCTCAGGCTCGACCTCAAAGTCTGCCTCGAAATCTACTGGAGGAAGCTCTAAAGGAACCCCATCATGAGGAAGATCATCCGTTATCTGAAAAGGAGATGAGAAAATGGGCGAAAATGAGGAAAATGGGTGGAGAATGCCAAAAGTCAACAAAAGTCAACCTTAAGAGAGAGAAAATGGCAGAAAAAGTCAAAGTTGGGAAAAGTGCACAGAACTCGAGAGAAACTCGAGGGAAATGAGCCTAGAATGTTGGAAACGAGGAAAGAAGCATCGAAATCAAATTCCAATCGGTTCAAAGGAAACAGAACTAGGAGGATTTAGCAAAATAAAGTTTGTGTAGGGTGTTGAAAAACGTGTAGAAAGTGCTGATCTAGAGAGAAGGAGCACCTAGAGAGAGAAAGGGAAGAATTTCGAACATGGGGTTGTGAGGAATGAAGTGTCATGCCCTATACTTAAAGACCCAAGCTGAAAGACCATTTTTGCCCTTGGCAGACCATCGGTGGCCGGCAGGGCACACCAGTGGCCGGCGGTTCTTCCTACTGGCCGGCAAGTGTCCATGAGTTTCCTATGTGTCCCTTGGTCTGTTTTGTGTTCTTGGATTTCAAGAAGTGAAGAGAATGTTCAGTGTTTGGTTCAAAATGTCCCTGTGAAGGCTTGGGATCGCACTTCCAGGGTACGATGTTTGTTGCTTATCAGCATAAGCAAGGTGTATCCTTTTAATATATTACAGTTCTTCCTAGAGGTACATTAGGAGTTGTTCTTGAATTGATCTTACTAAATGCGTTTTGTTATTGCATGGATTGTGCGTTCCATTTATAACTATTGCATGGATTGTGCTCTTACTCTAGTTGCATAAAATGTGCATTCACTCTTCCATTATGCCTAGAACGTACTTTTGATTCCTATTTGCATAGAGCATGCATTTGGTCTTTTGCATAGAACATGCTGTTAATCTTGCATTGAGCATGCATTTTCTACTATTGATCACTGCATGCATCTTATACTATTGCATAGAATGTGGATTCCGAAGTGGCATAGTCCATGTTCTAGTTCTCATTGCACAGAATATACTCCCGTTTTGTTTCTCGCATGTGTTGCATGTCCCTAACATTGTACTATGATTATTCGTCTTGCATAGAACATGCATTTGCTCATTCCTTGCATAGAACATGCATTTTGTACTTTTGCATAGAATATGCTCCTCTCTCGCGTAGAACTTGCTTTCAATCTCCTACATAGAACATGTGCTTTTATTGTGTTATGCCTGTTGCGTTGCTTTCTTATACAGGCGCGATATTGTATGTACGGTTCATTTAGAGGAGTTCTAGGTGAGACCACTCATGTCCTCTGATCCGCCTTGTTTTGGTTAGAAACATTTGAATACGCCCAGTGTTTACACCACTCCTTTTGGTTAGAAACATTCGGGTATGCCCGGTGTTTACACCACTCCTTTTGGTTAGAAACATTCGGGTGTGCCAGGTGTTTACACCACTCTCTTCTCCTCTCGTGTGCAACACGTTAGGACATTTTGGTTAAAAGCATTCGGACGAGTTCCGATGCTTGTACCACTCCTTGTTTTGGTTACAAATATTTGGCCATGTTCCGATATTTATCACCGCTCCGGTTAGGAACATTCGGGTGTGTCCCTGTGTTCACACCATCCCTTCTTTCCTTCTACGTGCAACGCGTTAGGATCTTGTTTGACACGTTGTGCGCCCAATGGACTGTGTTATTCTTTGCCTTTCCTGCGTGATGTGTAGTTAAGCTTGCATAATCTTTTTATATCCTTTCTGCATGAAATGTGGTTTGGTTCATATTTATTTACTTCTTTTCATGTAATGAGATTACTTTAGCATCTCTTTGTATAACGTTTGCATTTAAATGTTTCATTGTGCAGCTTCATTGCATGATCATAAGTTATGTTCTTGCATCCTGCATGTTATTTGCATCTTGCCCTGGCAGCCTAGGGTGCAACCTTTTATTGTTGTCTCGATTGTCTGTCCAAGTCTTAAGTCCTTGTCAAAATGGGTCGTCTCTGGGCTTTGACATTCACTCATGTCATTTTATGACTCTGAGTTCTGTCACAGAGGGGCAACTGTAGACACCCCATTTTTTACGACCTTTTAAGACTTGATTGATCTTGCAGGTACATTCGGTGGCAAGTCTGATTGCTCACTGAGTGCTTGAAATCTGCGGCGGAACGTCACATGTTTGAGTTTTCCAAACCCTGTATCCTTTTTGCCTCATCTTTGGACCATGCTTAGGTGCCTGGCCGACCACCAATGAACCCTTGCCGGCCATCACTGATGGTCGGTCGACCAGCAATGTTCCAGCAGATATTTTGTGATATTTTGTGCCAGCTATTTTCACAGATTGATGCATCTTCCAACATGTGTGTGGCTAGATGTTTGTGAAGGGAATTTGCATTTTCTATATATATGACCCCTTTCTTGCATGTGCGGGGGTTAGAAAATTTTGAAGACAAATTCTCTCTCTCTCTCTTATTATTTTGTGCCTTAAGTCTATTTTCTCTACACTTTTGCACATCAACCCTAAACCAAACACTCTCACCTTGGAGCTGAGGTCTCTTGAGGTCATTTTCGTGCTCTAGAAGTGGATTTTGGCTTGATTTAACTTGTTTTGTTGCTCTAAATTGCATCTTCTCTTCAAGAGGTATAACACTTGTATTTTAAGCTTCTTTTAAATACTTATTTTGCCATCTTTACATGCTATTTTTGAGCTGGTTTTGACCTCCAAAAATCTTTGTTTTTATGGTTTAAAATTGGTTGTTTAAGGCCTTTTTTGAGTTAGGGGTGGTTCACCCTTTTGCTACTTAGTTTGTTAAGCTTTCGTGCCTCTTTTTAAAGGTTTTAAATCAACTTTTTTGGCCTTCCAACCACTAAATTTCAGAGGATTTTTAGTGGTAAAAACCTTGTTTTGAAGTCCAAAATTAGAGGAGTTAGCCTCCCCTCCTTGTGTCTTGTTTGCATGTTTAGATAGTTTTACATGTTAGCATGTTTTTTTTAGCAATTTGTAGCTTAAGTCCAGCATGTTTTTACCTCTGTTTTGACCTATTTTGGCTCTGTTTTGGGTTGGTCAATTCAGGTGAGGCTTGTATTGCATAGTTGTAGGGTTAATTCCTTCACTAGCTCATTGTTTTAGGCCTTTAAACATGAGTTACTTGAGTTGGTTGCACGTTATAGTGTCATTTTGCATGTAATTCCAGCATACATAGCTCCGTCATATTCTCATTTGTTTCACTCTTTCAGTTGCTTTTGAGAGTTACTTGAAGTTTGGGATTCTTTAAGCTTGAGATAGAGTTTATGCTTAATGGTTTAATCCTCTTTGAGGATTCATTATCAATGGCATCAACTCTCTCTTGCCTTACATCATCCTTTGGTTGACGCTTCTTTCTCTTTAGGGGACTCTCACCAATGGACTAAATTAACTAAAGAATGAGTTGGTAACTTAAAATTTGAAAACAAAAGTGATAAGTAAAACTTGAGCAAGATAAGCTTATTGTGTTGTATTGCATGTGTTCAATCGAACATTATATTGAACACAAGGAAGAATGGAGCATTTCATACTCGAAGTGATGAAATGTGCCAATCTCCTTGGTCTACATTGCCCTTAATCACACATGATAGGGTGACGGTCTTGAGTCTTGTTTTTGCATACAATGAAATTGTATTTCTTAGTTCTTTGACCATCATGCATTGAAAATGCTTGGTTGGTGGTTTTGGAGCCAAGAGTACCACTCCTTGGAGATGTTTTGATGATAAGGAGTGGTATACTGTCACGCCCCTAACCCGCCCCTAGAAGTTTGGGCATGACCACTTCAGAAACAGACACTTAACCTGTTATATATAACATATGGGGCCTGAGTGGAAGCATAATTTTATATAATAACATGCAAGGAAAGAGCTACATCCATTGAGCGACCACTATCATGCCAGGATCACAAATAGACCGATAATAATAGTTACATACACATATACAACCCCGCCCGTGTTTAGGCGTATAATAATAAAAAAAAAACATTAGAAGTTACAACATATTATAGACAATCAAAATCTAAGCCAAAACTTCACCAAACGGGTAGGCTTCACCCAAATGCTTGGACACACAGAGGCTAACAAAGGAAGACGAGCATTAAAAGTTGAGCCTGATCTCCAAACGCAGACCTCTAATCAGACAAAATACATAGTGAGATAACCTCAGTGAATAATAGTACGTGAATAACTCAATGTTCAACTTGAATTATAATGCAAATCAGAGTTTATATAATATAAAAGACAGGTAGTTAATTTGATTCCGTACTAATGTCAGAACGGTCTTGTTGGTTCACAAATTCACAGACTGGCCCTTGGCCTGGTGGGTTCACATATTCACAATTAGCCTTTGGCTTTATAGATTCATAATTGAGATTCATAACTTCACAACTTGGCCCTTGGCCCTTTGAATTCATAGTTTCACACGTTGGCCATCGGCCTCATAAGTTCACCAATTCACAAGTTGGCCCTCGGCCTCATAAGTTCACAAATGGCTCTCGGCCTCATAGATTCATATTTCACAAATGGCTCTCGGCCTCATAAATTCATATTTCACAAATGGCTCTCGGCCTCATAGATTTATATTCACAAATGGCTCTCGGCCTCATAAATTCATATTTCACAAATGGCTCTCGGCCTCATAGATTCATATTTCACATCGGCTTTAAGCTCAGTATACATATATATATATATATATATATGGACTCAAGAGGTGGCTCGTACGGATTCTAGAGATGGCTCACACCAAAGTGTAGCACTTAGCTCCGTACAGCACTTTGCTCCATATCATAAATATATAATAGTTCATACAGAAGCACATAGTTCCTTCTAATTATTCACATGAGTTAACATAGTTATGTTGCGTTCAACAGAGTGCTAATAGCAACTATTCACAGATTGAACTTCATAATGTAGTCACATCCCATTTGTTTGTCATGAATTAATGCCACTAGTTCATAGATAACAGAATGTTATTACATATTAACAAGTCCAGAGATACGAAGATACCGTAGTCTCGTAATGCACTTACATTCCACTTGTCCTTCATAAATCCATACAACTGACTTACAGATAACAGTGTGTTAATATCCATTATCAACAATAAACAGAACGAGGTGCACAATAATGCTCTTAGATCTTCCCATGGTTTCTCATAAGGTGACATAATTATCCCACAATAATAGAATAACATTATTAACAATAAACAGAAGGTATATGCTCCATTATATTAATAAGAGTGGAGCCATTCACATCATAACGTGAGTCACATAATTGTGTTATTGACATTCAATTCTTTCTCCGGATTGAGTCATTCAGAGGTTAATCCATTATTTAACATAATTCCACAATGGTCATCATATAGCATACACCCTTGGTGTTTCCATAATTTCACAAATATTCCCTACGTAGCATACATAATATACATGTCAACATAATTCTTACGACGAAGATTATAACGTCAATAACAATAATCATTAACAGTTAAAGATACATCGAAATACTACTACTCACAGTGTTCAGGTGCTTGGTCCGCCTCAGAATGTCGACCCTATACAATTCACGTAATTCAAACATAATTTATCATGGTATATTCAAGTCAATATTAGTTAACACAATATAATCCAACAAGGTCAACACCACTTAGTTTATTAACACCATTTGCAATTCAACATAATGCAACATAAATCCTTGAATCATATTCCAACATTCTAAAACCAAGTTCATATCATCTATATCATTAATAGATTATTTCCACAATTTTCCCTTCACATTACAACATGAATTACAATGTTTATACCATAGTTCATTCGCAATTTTAAACATAATTTTCAAGTATCACCAAATTCCAGTTAAACTTGCACATATGTAATTCAACCTACTAATTTCATGATTCTAGTTCCAATTTGGGCCAAATCATCAATTAACATCATTACCCAACCTAGGGTTTCAAGAAAACATTGAAATTCAAACAAAAATTCAAACTTATTAACCCATCACTTTTTATTCCAATCTTTCCATTGATTAAACACCTAGGATACATGGTCCATCATTTTAACCCATCAATTTAACTCTCAAGATTCCTTACCTCAAGAATTAAGCAAGCCTTGGTGAGATTCCTCCATAATTTTGGAATTTCAATCGGTTGCAAATGTTGATCTTCATGCCTTCTTCATTCCTTGGTGGAAAATCTTGATCAAAACTTAGAGAAATGGTGAGGATTTGGGATCAAAACTCTAGGGTTTTCGGACCTAGGGAGAGAGGAGAGAAGAGGGGAAAAGGAAAATGTGAGAAATGATCAAAAAAATCTCTTTTTAAGCTGCTGTCCCGTAATTCCCGCTCGAGCATAGAAATTCCCGCTCGAGCGGACCTGTTTTCAGCACAGATTTCGAAACTTTGAACATGTATAACTCTCCCATCCGGACTCCGTTTTATGTCGTTCTTGTGTCCAAATTGAAGCCCCGGAAATAAGCTTTCCAATGGTTCTAACCTCACATCCAAATTCAAAGTGTGAAAAAAGAAAAGGGGAAAAGAGTGACGACTGATCGTAGATGAATCATTCAAATTAAAGCTTTTGGTTCCTTCCTACTTTACCTTCATTGTACCACCTCAACCCATATTCCAAAATAACATAAGAAGGTTCTAAGTACACTAATAAAATGTCAAGGACAATCTTACTTTCCATGCTCGAGCGCCACCTCACCCACTCAAGCGCTCACAGACCAATAAAGCAGTCCGCTCGAGCGTCAACTTCTCCGCTCGAGTGGAGATTTACAACTTACAGAATCTCAGGCCGTCTGCGAATTTGCTGGGAACCCCAAAAGTCCGCTCGAGCGTTAACTCTTCCACTCGAGTGGAGGGAAAAGTTCTGGGTCGTCACATATACAGTATATACAACCTATGAAATTACTTCTTTCCTGCTCTGTGTTGTGCTCTATGGCAGCAGAATGAAGTTATTCATCAGTGGCCGGCAGGCCATACACTGATGGCCGGCAATGCCCCTTTGTAGCAGGCACAATGCCGGCAGCCTCCATTAGTGGCCTGCTAGCCACTGATGTACTCTCGAATCAAAGGTTCTTTCAAAGATACTAGAATTCAACTGCAAACAGAGGCAAATAACAAAGAAAGCAGTGGCATTCCAAGTGGAAAACGAGCGTGCGCATGTGCATTTGATCCGTTTCAAGTTTAACTAGCTAGAACATCATGCCTATTGTGATTTTTGAGCTGGTTTTGTACTTAATTAATTTAGTTTAATTAAATAGCGCAACATGAATTTGATTAGCTTAGATTAGTTAATTGATTGTTGTAATAATTAAGTAGTTTAGCTTTAGCTATTTCTTTATTTTGTTTTGTATTAATTAGCTTAGCTTAGATTAGCTTCATTCAGACCCTCCTTCGCGAGGGCGTAATGTTGTAATAAGTGTGTGTGCGTGCGTGCATGTCTTCCAACCCCACGTCTTTCTCCCTTTATTTAATCGCTTTCGATGGTAAGATTAGGGGCATTTTTCAATTAGCATACCTTATACTGGCATGTTTGTATCCATTCATTTGTCTTGCATACACCGAGGCTTGACGCATCATTCAAACTGCATTGTCATTTCAATACTTCTTTGAATACGTGTTTTACCACATGATGTTCAAATCGATTCATATGCCATATTAAATAATCAAGCCTATTAATTGCATTATTATTACATGTGTTGCATTAGGCATCTTAACATAGTTAGGATCATGCATTTTTTTTTCTAACTAGTTGTTGTTTTGGCTTGGAGTACTCAGTAAGTTTTTTAAGCTTTAGCATATTGCATGAGTGTGATTACCATATTTCCATGTTTCGCATGCTTGCCATGGGGCTATGTGCTTACTTGTTAATTGCATGAATGCCTATGGATGAAGGCATGTTGTTTGAATTAGAACGATTCAATGAATGTAAGTTTTAAGCCCACTATGTTTTGCGGCAAATCCATATCTTTAAGCCCACTTGAGGGTGGCAACTTCAAACCATTTTCGCAAAACAAACATGACTTGAAATGCTCCAATTCTTGCAATTTTAGTCTATACTTCCTTGTGCGCGTCACATAGTGAAGCTAGTTTAATAACCAAAATAATAACACATGAGGTTTATAAAACATCATATCATGGTTAGTAGAGGCTGATCTTTTGATCGGGCGAGCGGGGGTGCTCATTTCATAACCTTTCCCCCTTGTGCCCAAGTTCTTGAGCCGAGGCAACTTTGGTGATGATGGACACGTTGCCATTGGCACGAGTTAGGGTTTCTTAAATTTCCCGAAAAATAAAATATTGAGGTGGCAACTCTAAAATCTGGCAAAATAGTCCAATTTTGGCATTATTTGATTTAAAATCGATTTTCCAAAAATATTTGTCGGATTTGGACTCTTTGGTGATTATCAGTTTCACATTGCACTTGTGAAACTAGATTCAGAACCACAGGTAGAGTCCGAAATGTGAGGCCTTCTTTTCAAACCCTTTCTGAAAAGTGGGGGCATGAAAAAAGGCGAGTCCATATAGGCCTTCTCGTCTGCCTCCTTGATTTCGGCTACCTTTGTAGACAGTGTCGTTTGGAGCTCGATTTGGGCCTGGGCCTCTTTCTCTTTGGCCTCTTTTGCCGAGGTCTCATTGGCCTGAGCGACCTCGGCAACATTTTCTATAGCCTTGGCGTGGTCCTCGGCTGTCTTCAAGGCCAACTCATTAACCTTGGCCTGATCCAGAAGACCTCAAATGCGGGCCTCGGCTTTGTTTAGCGAGGAAAGGAGTTTGGCTACCTCCTTCGTTTTTTGGGTTAATTTTTTCTTAAAACCCTCATCCTTAACTGCAAAGGAGTGACCCTGCTAGATGGCCTTCAAGAAATGAAAACAGATTAGTAGAAGTTTGGCTAAGTGTTGAAAGACTTCAGAAGATAAGGAAAAAGACTTACCAAGATGCAGTGCTGCATCATTAGGGCATAGTTTTCATATTTTGTTAGCTCAGCCATTCGGTTGATATCGGCTGGCAAAAGGATGGCAGTGGAAATGGCAACGACGACTTCAACATTGTTCAATGCACTGTTGCCAGCTAGTAGAGGTCGGTCACCCACCAGGAATGTCAGGCCCAAGGGGAGTTGGATTTGCAGACGTCGGTCTGATCTGTACCCTCAGACCTTGGCCTCTTTGAGGAGGGTACCTCAAATGAGCCAGCCTCGACAAGCCTGTTCTCAGGGCCAGATGTGGTTTTCTCAACCTCGGCTAGTTTAGAGATAGGCAAAGTGTCCTTAGAGTCGATATGAGTCACTGTTGCCTTAGCTTTGGCTTTCTTTACCCTCTTTGGCTTAGCCTTGGGCTGGGATTGTGATGGGGAGGATTGAACTATTAGGACACCAGGCAGGTCGGCCAAGAGGTTTTCAATGACAACCTTGCTACGTCCCATCTCATCGACGATTAAAGCAACAGTGACTCTGTTGCTAAAATGGAATCCAGGAATAGTAATAGGAGGGTTGGATGGGTTGAACACCGGTGTGTCAGAACCTTGGCATCTGCGGCTTCGAGTCCTCCTAGCAGGAGCGTTGGTGGGAACTCGGCGACAGCGTTAGCACTGATGTGGAAAAATCAACTGGGGAGCAGAAGTGGATGGTTATTCCACAGGACTCGAGGTGACCTTGGTGATGATGTAGCCTATGGAGTTGTAACAGAAGGAGGGGTCCTGCTCCTCTTGGGAATGTCGAGCAATGCAGACTTGTAAGTTGGAATGTAATTGAGCAGCAGGGGGGCTTTGTGCTGGTCAACTGGCAAGCCCAACAGCCTTTTAAGGTCTTTACTGGGGAAGAAGATTTTGTGAAAATCTTTTGATGGCTAAGGGAGAGCTGCAAGAACAAAATTCAAACTTTACCACAGATAAAGGAAATAAAGTGGTAAAAGTCTCAAGCATAGAAGTTGACACTTAATTCTTACACTCATCCTCTTTAAACACCGATCAGTGTAGAGGAAATAGATGAAGATCATCATCTGGAGCAAATTCCTAGTTACCCGATACAATCAAATAGTCATCTCCAGCACCTTTGTTGGAGTCTGGAAGGTCGGCTATGATTTTGTAGGTTATGGATCTCGGCTTGAGGTAATAGATGTAGCATTTTTCAAATTTTAGGCCACACATGGTATAACAATATTGGATGTCGGCTAGTGTTATCCTAGCGTTCTCTCGGCGAGCTAAAGTAATTATACCATTAATGACCCTATAGGAGTTAATGGCCAACTGCATAGGGTTAAGTTTGTAGTAGTGGAGGATTTCACTAAAAAGAATGTCTAAGGGAAGCCGAAGACCACATTCGATGAAAGCAACCACTGCGAAGGGCATGGAATCCCCATTGGGCATGATAGAGTCCTCCTCCCCAGCCAACCCAAGTTGAACATCGGTTGAGATGGAGAACTCTCATCAAAAGTGTCCTAGTTTTTCTAAGGTATCTACCCTCCACCTGAACATACCCATGATGTCAGCTAAAGGAAGAAAGTTCAAGATTTCGGATGAAAGTGGCTAATATGGGTTTAAAGAACCTTGGCTAAACCCTAAGCAAGAAACTGGGCAAGGGCTTTTTAGGATCTGGGGGATTAGTTTCAATTTTCCTAGAGATTGTGATTTCTATCAAATCCCAAAACCTAAATCTATGCAGACACAGGAATCAAAGGCAAAAATCTGAAAACAAAGCAAAGAAAGCAAGAAAAGAACGTGATTCAGAATCACAAAAGCAATTGAAATTCAAGAACACTAAGTAAGTGTATGCAAATGTATGACCAGCGATACAGAGATAGATTGAACAATATGAATCACAAGCAAATGCAGTAACAAAGCTCAAGGTACAACAAAAGTTCAAAGAAATGAGAAATTGATTCATGATCAAAGAAGAAACAAAGTACACCCATAAAAACAAATTCAACACCAACGAAATGGGCATACGGTAAAGAAATGGGCATATAGAGTAATAAAAGGCTAAAACTAAAATCAAAAGAAATAAAGAACTCACTGATTGGGGCCAAGATCGAGGACACCAGTTTCAGGTTCGCTGGAGTCAGATGGTGGCGACGAGTGAAGCAGGATAGTAAATGCTTTGCTAGATGAGGTAAACGGAGTGATTACAAAGAGCTTCGAAGGTAAAAAAATGGAGGTCTGGGAGAGAAAAGTTTAGAGAGAGAAAACTTTGAGAAAGTGGGAGAATGCGAAGTGAAAGGACAGAAAAAGAGGGAAAGAGTTTTGTTAAAATTCAAAAAAGTGACAAAAGAAAATAAATATGCCTTGGACGACGTGTCTGTCAAGCTGTATGTGCAAAGGCGATATGACCTGATGGCACGTGTCAGGTATGAATCAGTGAGAGAAGGACGCATGGCGGAAACGGTTGAAAAAACCATGCGTAACAGCTCACACGCAGACAAAACTCTTGGAGTTCTTGATTTAATGAAGTAAAAACTTCGCCTAGAGGAATGATCCCTGTTAAGGAACTTGAAGAGCTTGGTTCTTGGTTCTTGGTCATTGATAAAGTAGACTACAAAGTCTAGGTCATATGAAGCCAACGAGTAATGATCTCGATTGTGAAGGATAGAGTAAGTCTTAGCCGACATGCAATGTGGAAAAACAATATAGGTTCCATCACCTCAGGTTGTCAAGGTAATAGAACCTAGGGGGTAGTTGTGAGGGCATATTTTGTGAGTACCAACACGTGGCCAAGGTGACGCCGAAGTGTCAACCAAGGTGCCACATGGAGTGGTCATGATGCCGAGGTGATCTCGGCTAGGCCGAGGTTATCTGGGGAGATATCGGAATCCGAGATAAGCGGATACAAGACAAGAGTCCTAGAACAGGGGAGCACCTTAGTCAGGATAAAGATAAAGCCCTTAGCAAGTTTATCTCTATCTAGTTGGGAGTCCAGGATAAGCATCGAGTCAAAGTCCATTGAAGCTAGGCTTCTACAAGGATCAGGTTAGTGTTGGCTATAAAAGTAAGGCGCTTTCGTGGGTCTAAGGTATGCTTTTTATGCTCTGTCTAGTGAGTTAAGCACTATTTGTGATGTTTAAGAGATAATTGATTATTGACTTGATCGTCGGAGTGCCCTCGGGGTGGACGAACCACCGCTGGATTCTTATCTCTCTATAACAGGTTGTTCAAGCTTAATCTATTTTGTTGGTGCTCTCCAGCTGAGTTCCCCGTTTGGTTGTCTGGTCAGAAATCAACACCCACACAAGCCTATCTCATTGGCTTCCATTCACTTGTATCCTAAGGCTTACTACCTATGCAAAATAAAGTTAAATTAATAACTTATTTTTAAAGAAATCACAGCTTCAAAAAAGCTTTTAGCCTCACTAGCCACCATATAGGTTTAAGAAAAATAGCCTTTTAACATCTTCTAGGCTCATCTTATGAAAATTGCTTCTTCAATTACATGATGGTATTCTTGTGTAAATTTGAATATCAGATTTGTCTACAAGAAAACCGACATGTATTACTATATTGTGGATAACCATTGAACACAAAGTCAATAGATTTTTAGGCCCATCCTACCTGCTTGGGTTTAGGTATTGCCACCTTTTGCATGATATCCCTACATTTGTAGAATTTATACAAAGGCTTTCAGCCTTTCAAGAAATTCATACAAGGCCTTTAAACAATTCCTTGTGTCACAATGATTATGAAATTCTCAAAATCATATCACCAAAAGCACATTCCCATACCATCATCAACTAAATTAGGTCTTTCCCGAATTCAAGGCACTAAACAAGATTGGTCCAACCTATCACTCTGAAGTCAATAGCATTATTATTAGGAAACACAAATCTAGTGTTCAATAGTTTACTATTCGGAACTTCATAACATGGCCAATAGTCTTATCACTGGGAATCACTATTTTCTCAACAAGTGGTCAGTAGACTTTTCACTACTAGGAATCACAATATCTTGACATGTGATCAATAGTGTGAAACTCTGTATTTTTGAGGTATTAATATTTTAGTGAGAGATATTGGTAGTAGTTTGGTGGTAAGATTTTTAGATGCGAACCTAACTTATTTTCTCTATTTGTTTTATCTCTTTTTACCTCAATTTCATTAAAATCATTATTCATCTCTTTTATTTATTTATTTATTTTTAGTTTGCTTAGGATCCAAGTAAAGGTTCTTTTCTTTCCTTCTAAACAAAGGTTATTTTCTTTCCCTCCAAGCAGGCCCATCCCAAAGATTTTCAAGGCCCAAAGCCGATAATGAACTAATAAATATCACTAGATCATTTGGGGCCCTTCACATATTTTTTTAATTCAACAAATTTTTTTTTTTTTTTTTGAAGGTAAAGGACAAAGATTTGTGTCAAAAGAGTTAGAGTTAGGAATTAGATAGGGGGAGAGAATAGGTCCTTTTAATTTTGAATGTGGCTTTTAATTTTTCAATGGGTCAATTTATTTTAAGTTAGTTTGGGCCTTCTTTAAATATATATATATATATATTTGGGACTTAAAACATACCTAATATATTACACTAAACTATAATAGAAGGGGGCCCCTTTTTTAAGTCTATTTTGAGGGGCCCCTAAGCCATGGCTTGTTGGGCCTATGCCCAGGGCCGGCCTTTCCTCCAAGCAACCTTTCTTTGCCTACAAGTCAACTATCTTTCTTTCTCTCGAAGTTTACTTGGAGGATACTCTTTGTTTTGCTTATAAATTGAAACTCATCCTCTTAACTTCTTTCCATTTTTCTTCTTGGTCCATCCATATCTCCCTCCATCCATATTGTTCTCTCTTAAATTATAGAAATTTAGAGTTTAGATTAAGAGTATTTAGAGTGAGAGTTAGAATTTTATTCAAGGGGAGAATTGTAGATTTTTGTTAAACTTTACATACCTTTTGGATCCACAACCTTTGGAGATTTATGGTGATATAGCAGATGATTAAAGCATTGGTATTGGAGGGATTTTGCATCAAGTGGTCATGGAATTGTTTGAGGTAATTCAGGTGATATACAATATGCTTCCTTTAAATCTCTTTGCAAAGAGAGTTTATTTTAATTCTCATTTGTACTCCTCTTGATTATCATGGTCATATGTTAAATTCTATGGAATCATTCTTGTTGATACGTTTGATTATTCTAGTCAATTGGTAAATTCTATGAAGTTGTTCTATGTAGTTAGTGTTGATTTGTCTGACTAAATGACGTGGAAATGTTTCGTACATGGATTGAGTGGACCTTGCCAATAGCTTGGATCAATAGCTCGGTTTAGTGGTTGTGCTTGGATGAGGTGGGTGAGGCCAGTCACTGGTCAAGTACCGAGTAGGACCGGGTATTTGGTCTTGGATAAATTATCATATGTCTAGTTGACTTGTTTGTGCAATTTGGTAAATTGCTTGGTGTCTTGCATCGAATCGTTTGTGCCAGGTCGTAAATTATTGGATCCCTGTTGATTTATTCTCTATCTGAGCATTGTTATTCCTGTCATACTGTATACTTCCCGAATTAATTTATTTTTCAGGTGTGGAGCAAATCTAGTGGCGATTGGAGTTGAAGCTTTTAAAGAATTATTGAGTTGGAGATTTTTGAGCCCACCATATATATTATTTTTCGATATTTGCATAAATTATAAATTATAGACACTTGTGTAATTATTTTGGAGACAATTTGTATTTTTATGGTTATTAATTAGTTAGAATTTTAAATTTGAGGTTGATTTGGTTTATTAACTACCTAGAAGTTAGGGCGTTAAAGGTAGTCACTCTACTACTAGGAATCACAACGTCTTGACATAAGATCAGTAGACTCTCTCATTACTAGAAATCATCATGTCTTGACATATGATAAGTAGACTCTTTTACTACTAAGAACCATTATGTCTTAACATATGATCAGTAACTTGTTCACTACTAGGAACAATAATCTCATAACTGCGTAGCTAGTGGTCTAACACCTCCTAGGAACCACCAGTTTCCTATTTTTGTGATCAGTGATCTTGCATTCATTAGGAGCCACCAATTTAAGAATATATTCATAATTATAAAAAATTCAAAAAATACATTCACCCACCCTAATGAGTTGTCTCATCTTTGCTCTTAAGCAAAGTCATATAGCAATTTTACGTGCTATAATTGACACAATGATAACATACTAATTGCCTTTGATTAACAACTAAAAAAATCAGTCACTTTAGACAACTTAATTACCTTTTTGACAGAACTTTACATTAGTTAATTCAGAGATATTAGTATGCAAAATTATGATTTCCTCTAATCACATTTGATCTGTCTTGATGTTTCTTTAAGAACCTTACAAGGCTTAAGGTTGTCAGGTGGAACGACATTTCCTATTGTCACCTTTGAAGCCATATCTAAAAACAACAATAGAATTTCAACTATTTTGTTTCTCCAGAAACCAAATTAACACTAGGAAATCCCAAACCAGAAATTTACTTCAAAACTAATCTCACTTCTAACTTCAGAATCGAACAAGGTTAGGAAAGTTTTCAGGAACACTAGAGGGGTCACAACGGCCCCACTTAAAACCTAATTAACCTTAGACAAAACTTTCAAGAGCTTGTTGACTCATTGTTAATGGGGAATAAATTCAAAATTAAGTTTTCAGGGGATAAACAAGGTTAAAAACCAATTTTGAAGAAAATAAAAATTACTACCAGAATTACACCACTCATAAAAGTTAACTACTACTCCCGGAACGAAATCCATTATTACTGAATATAAATAAAAAATAACTTGGTTTCTTTTTCCAAAACCAAAACAGTTTGGAAATAATTAGATTATAACCAAAGATTTTCTCAAAACTTGGTTTTCTACCAATTTGAGAATAAATAAATTAAACCCAAAAACTTTATAAACCCCAAAGGTTTGAAACCAAATCCATCTTAATTGCCATTTCTGAACATAAATTAGAAATACTCTTTAACCAAGGCTAAACTTTGGATTCTATTACAGAAAACCAAAACACTTTGGAAATAATAAAATTAATCCAAAGATTTTCTCTAAACCCGAAAGTTTAAATTTCTTTCATTTCCTCTTTTTTTTCACTATGGTGAAACTATTACAATTAGAAATTAAAACTACTACAAATTGAAATGCAACTGTTACAATAAATTTTCCAAATATGCAAAAAACAGAGTTCATGGTTGCATCCGAAATAGTTTGTTTAGCTAAAAACACACTCATTCACTTTTCTTGTGGTCAAATCGTAACTTCATAAACTTTCAAGAGGCTAAACTGCAAATACCATAAATCTAGGGGTCAAATTGAAAATACTAGGAAGTTTAGGTTGCCAAATTGTAAATATCATAAAAACTTTAGGGGCCAAATTACAATTTCAAAAAGTTTGGGGGTCAAAATGAAATTATCCTAAAATTCAGGGACCAAAATGCAATTTCTAAAAAAATTCTGATGACATTGCAGCCTTGTTGATGTATCGCTGATTGGTCTGCCACATGTCATTAACATGGCGGCTGACTAGGCTGCTACATGGCATTAAAATCACCTATTAGTCATGAAGATATCATCATTTGATAACAAAAATCACCAAATTTTTCAATAGTCGTGTGGGTTTATTCAGATTCTTCGAGACGTTCTTTATAGGGATACTTACGTGTAGGTCCTAATAAGTAGACTTATTGTCTAATAGGTCCTATGAAAAAAATTTGTCATAAAAAAGTCACTAATTGTAAGTTTTAGCGACAATTTACAAAAATCATGACAAAAAAAGTCATTTATTATCAATTTTTAGCGATGTATGTAAAAAGATTGTCACAAAAAATACTTTTAGTGATAATTTTACCACGACTTATTTTCAATAGGATTTGATGAGAATTAAGTCTACCTATCGTCGGAAAGCTCTCGATGAGATGAATCTCTAGAAATTCTCAAAACATGAAATCCAACACTTCAGTTTTTTTTTTTCTTCAAAATTTAATTAATCAAATTAAATTGAAATGGTTAATCAACTTGCACTACAACATATGAAATAAATTCAATATAATTCTTTACATTAAAGCGAATATTTCAATTCACAGATATATCGAAAAAAAAATGAAAGTCCAATCTTATTCCTTGTTCCACACAAAGATAATCATGTTCAAATAAAAAATTAGTAGTCCAATTTATTAGTTCCAATTTGTTTTGTTTATTTGTATCATATATCTTCATTTCACGCTTAGGTTAACTTGTAGAAAAAGTTAGCTACAAAACAAACAAATCAAATAAATTAGTAAGAGCCTTAAGAAATAAAATTCTTATTTTATTTTTATAAACTCCTAGCAACTTAAGCACTAACCATCAAATAACTCATACAATAACAACTAATTAACATAAAATATATTGCATGAATAAATTACTAGAAATAAACAACTCAAAATAATCCAATAACTCTAGGCAATTAAATTAATTTTAATTCCAAGAGTCACTAGAATAAAACTATAATAAAACTAAATTATTTTATCAAAAACTATTTATATGAATTTGTTTTAAGATTGTTAATATTTTTTCATAATAATACCAGAAAAATATATAAAATAAATTAAATAAAAATGACAAAAAAAAATTTTTTTAATTAAAGAATGAAATACAAAATAAACTACAAAACTAAAAATATAGGAATCATGGAACATATTACAAGACGGATCCACATAGACATACAAAATAATATACAAGAAATAGTTTAAATTAGAAGTTTGAAGAATAAAAGATAAGAGATGCAAATTGAAGTCTGTGTGATACCACAGTTTCCTTAAAACAGATTCATTGCCTCCCGATAGGTGCTAGAGGTATGTCGGCGTCTATTTCCCAGGATACGACGATTGAAACCAACTCATGTAGAAGCACCTTCTGAATAGCTCTGGCGAACTTGACAATGGCATCACTCTTTCTCTAACAAAAACCAAAGAAGGGGCTAGCACAAAGAAGATAGAAAAAAAATCTTTGGCATAAAAATCATCTCTAACTTTATTATCTCAAAACACCATCTCATTTCCCATAAAAAAAGTCTCACTAAAATTATTCTACTAAGTTGGAGGGGAACCCCTATATTTATACTTGTAGGGGAGAACTTTAGCCATGAAGGCTAACATCAATAGGGTTATCAAATTGTCATTAACCAAGGCCATCAACTCTAGCCATTAGGGCTAGAGTTGCAAAGGTTAAAAACTTATAGCCACTAATATGGTCATCAAATCCATCATTAAAATATGAGAGTTACAAAAGTGTACGAATTTCATGTGTTAATATATACAAATAAATATGTATAGAATGATATTTGAATAATTCAAATAGACGTGTAGCAAAGTAGATACAGGTATTGGGTCAGAACCAAATCCAAGCCCAATCTCAAACATATGCACAAGTTAAGCCTAACACACAGCTTAACCCAAGCTTAAGACTAAGTCCAACTCTAAGTCCAAGTTCAAAACCAAACCTAGTACATGCACAAGTACAATCACAAGCTTAAGCTCAGTTCAAACTAAGACTAAGTCTAAATCTAAGCCCAACTTTTATTGATGCTTACTTTATGAGACAATTCTCATTTACAATTTAATAGTTTCGGCTCATTATTTTTGTATTTCAACATTCTCACTTAAGAAAATATAAGCCCTACTAGAACCCACCTTAACCTATGGTTGAATCCCACTTTAATTTCACATTAAAGTTCCCAAAAAATAATGGTATTTTCTAACAATATATACATGCATGATATCATATGCCTAGCCATGTAACTAACTTGTATGTGTCATTGTTAAGCAACATTAAGAACTTGAAATTTAAAACAACACACCACACCTAAAGTGATTACTAGCTAGAAAAACATAAATCCTTTTATTAGGCATCAAAATAATATGTGTATATATATATATGTCACAATAATTATATAAGATTCATGAATCAAACGTCTTGGTAAAATGCAAGTGAGATACGCAATTTAAACCAACGTGTTTTATTATTACTTTATTTCAATTGATTCTAGATGACATTGTTGCTTTATTTCCATTGATTTGTTGTGCCTATAATGTCAAAATCATAGATCTTAATTTCTCAAAAACGTTTAATTTCGTTTATTTCCATCGATTTGTTGTGCCTATAAATATGCGTATTAATATTTTAGGGTTTTAATCCTAATAATTTTAGCTCTGATACCACATGTAAAATTTACAACATCTATATATCAGAAATTAAAACACCAAGGCAATTTGATTAAACTAAACAACTTTAATAGATTTAAATACGTATCGTTTAATCTCATCATTGCCATAAGATACTGAAGAATGGTCTTCACAATTGGAAAACCCTAGCATTGACTCTTTTCCTCCTTCTCTTAATCTGTATGTTGTCTTTCAATGGGACTAACAACCCTTGATCGACATATATATATATATATATATATATAAACCCTAATATGATATGATAGGAGAGGGGATTGGGTCTAAATGAAACAATTATTCCGTCCTCCCATTAAGGAACCCAAATAACTTAAAATAGGCCTTACACCTCTGTACCACATATCCACATATAAAATAATAAACACACTACAATAGACCATGACCCAAACTTTATAGATCACAATACTAATTTTGGGCTCATACTAGTCAATCTATCAAAATCACTTTCAACCTTTTTTTCACAAACCAAACAAAATATAGTTAATGACAGCCTAATTAAAAAAAATTCTTACAGATACTCGGCACATTCATAAACACCATTAAATTCTAAGTTCTAATTTTGTTCTGGTTGATAAAGCTTCTATCTTGTTTGGAATCCTCTTTGGGACATGAAATTAAAATAAAAACACCAAACATTCCACCCCTGTATATGTTCTTCCTTATAAACCTTTTTATTTTTTCTATTTTTTCTTCTAGTAGGTTTCCAGATTTGTGCTACAGAATTTTATTATGGGCAAGAATCATCGTTTTAATGTACATTAATGGATTAGTATGACAATCACTGACGAACAAAATAAAAATTTTAATAGACAAACTCCAATACCTGATTAAAGGTATAAAACTATTTTTTTTTTTTTTATTTTCCTTCCCAAATTCAAAATTCAAACTTTGTATAAATTTTTTTGATGTTAATCCTTACCAAACACAATATTGATAGTAGTAGCATTGTAACGCCCCCAAAAATAATACGATAACACCAACTTATAAGCGGAAGAATAATAGAAATAAGATACTTTCATTCATCAGAGTTTGTTTACAAAAGTTAACACATGCGATATACATTCACAAATGTTCATCTTGAATCTACAGCATGTGTTGCAATGATAAGAGAATTGAAACTAAACAAATAGTCATACGCCCTATAGGCTTACATCTTTCCAAGTCCTTGCTTAGTTACATAGAAATGAGCCTAGCTCAACACAATTTAAAGCCCTTGGCTAAACAAAAGAACATAACAAAATAAAGAAACTCTTATTCCCAAAAGTTCCCCTAAGCTATTGTCTTGGTAGAGGCATGTCACCAGCACCTGGAAATGGTTTTTCCCAAATAGGGTGTATAGCTCGGCTTTTTGGCACCCCCTTTCAGAAGTTTGAAAGAAAGCCCTACAGTTCGGACTCCTGTGGTTCTGAATCTAATCTCACAAGTGCAATGTGAAATTGATAAATACCAAAGAGTCCAAATCTGGAAAATCATTTGGAAAATTGATTTTAGAATAAAAAATGCCAAATTTGGACTGCTTTGCCAGATGCAGAGTCGCCACCTAAACATTTTATTTTGGAAAAATTTAGGAAACCCATGACTCATGCCAAAGGCCACGTGTCCGTCATCACCAAAGTTGCATCAGCTCGGGAACTTAGGTACGAGAGGAGAAGGTCATGAATTGAGCACCCCCGCTCGCCCGATCAAAGATCGGCCTCCACTAATCATGATATGATTTTTATCAACATTATGTGCTGTTATTTCGGTTATTAGGCTATCTTTACTATGTGATGCGCGCATGCAAGTATAGACTAGTTTGCTCAAATTTGAACAACTCAATTTCATTTTTGTTTTGCGAAAAGCGGTTTGAATTTGCCACCTTAGGTGGGCTTGAAGTTTACGAATTTGTCACTCAACAAAGTGGGCTTAAAGTACTAAATTTGCCACTAGACATAGTGGGCTTTAAACAGATATTCGTTGAATCGTTCCAATTCAAGAAACAAGCCTTCATCCACAAGCACTCAAATAGTTTAACTTGTAAGCATTTAGCCTCATGGCAAGCATGCTAATCATGGTAATCACTCACACTCGTGCAAGTATGCTAAAGCATTAAAACTCACCTAGTACTCCAAGCTAAGAATATATGAGTTAGAGAAATATGCATAATTCCTAACTATGCAAGATGACTAATGCAACACATACAAAGAATGCAATTAATAGGCTCAGCTACTAATGCGGCATGTGAATCAATTCAAAACATGCAGTCTGAGCACGTATTCAAGGAAGTATTGAAATGACAATGCAGTTAGAATGATGCGCCGAGTCTCGGTGGATGTAATACGAATGAATGGATGCAAACATAAGGTATGCTAATTGAAATATGTCCCTAATCTAACCATCAAAAGCAGGTAAATAAAAGGGAGAAAGACGTGGGGTTGGAAGACATACATATTATTACAACATTTGCTCTCACGAAGGAGAGTCGAAATGAATAACTAAGCTAAACTAATCTAAGCTATGCTACTTAAATTAATTAGGCTAATTATTACAAACCAAAATGAAATAAATAGCTAAACTAATTATTACAACATTTTGAACTAATTAGCTAACTAACTAATTAAATAATTATAAGACAATTGCAACTAATAATTCAATTAAGTAACTAGACTAAACTAATTACTACTCCGCCTCGGGGAATGAAAGATATGCATGCGCACGCTCAGTTTCCACCCAAAAAGACCTCCGCTTCCCTCTCGAAAGCCTTTGTTTGCACATTTGAACACTTTTAGAACAATTTTGCTGCACCTTACCAACACTCTGTTGAGGTTTGCATCAATGGCCAACCAACCACTGGTAGAGCTTGCTGGCTACTTGCCGGCCACTTGCTGGCCATGGATAGTGGCCTGTCGACCACTGATGCATTGGTTCATCATGCTGCAGCAGAGGACAAACAGAGCAAAGAATGGATATTCCCAAGGATTGTCTGCATGATTCACCCCTCCTTTTCATGAACAAATCCAAGGAGTTATGATCTTAAGCCACAAACCACCAATCCAAACAACTTCATTGCATGATGGCTTGTGATTTAAGAGGTGCAAGCTCAATAAATGCAAAACAAGATACGCAAGAACCATCACCCTATCATGCATGATCAAGGGCAATGGAGACCTAGGAAACTAGACATATTTCATCACTTTGAGTATGAAATGTCCAAATTTTCCTTGTGTTCAATAAACGTCCGATTGAACACACAACACACAAGTTATTATCTTGCTCAATTTTGGTCCCAAGTTGTTAGTTACTCATTTTAACTTACCAACCATTTTTTAATCCAATTAAGTTCAAAAGGTGAATTAAAGTCCTCTAATGGAAAGAAGGCTCAAAACACAAGTTGCTTTGGGTATGAAAGAAGTCTCATGCCATTGGTAATGAACCCCCTAAGGGATTAAACATTTAAGTACAAAACCTCAATTTCACACTTAGGCACACAAATGACTTGAAACCATTTTCAAAGAAAAATTAAAAGCTAAGAAAGAGGGAGGTTGCAGAGATGATTAGTGCTGAAAATGAGTATGAAAAAGCACCAAAACATGCAATCAACTCAAACAAGTGGTGTCTATAGACCTAAAACACCAAGCTTGTGAGGACTATTACACTACAACTATGCAAAACAAAGCTCAGATGCAACAACAAACACAAAATAGAGCATGCTGGAATAAAGCTAAAACAAGCAAGAAAAATAACCTAAAGCATGGCACTAACTAGGCTAACAAACAAGGCACAAGGAGGGGATGCTAACCCCTCCAATTTTGGACTTCAAAACTTGATTTTTACCACTGAAAATCAGTGTTCAAAGGCCCAAAAAAAAGATGATTTGAAAATGGGAAACAAAGGTGCAAAGGCTTTTTAAACAAGGAATAAAGAGGGATGAACCACCCGTTAACCTTAAATGGCCAAAAAACACCAATTTCAGCCCATAAAAATAGGTTTTTTTTTTACAGCTCAAAAACAGCCAAAAACAATGAAAAAAATATAGGAATACAAGTATGTAAAGTAAGCCTACAAAGCTAGTATTATACCTCTTGAAAAGAAGAGTGATTCCAAGCAACAATTCCAGGCAAATACAACCTTCTAGAGCTCAAACCAAGCCCAAGAACACCTCAGCTTAGAGATAAGGGGATTTGGTTAAGGGTGTATAGGCAAGAGTGTAGGAATTGTAGGCAAAAGTGTAGAAAATTTATAAAGAGAGGAAAATTTTTTATCCTAGAATTTTCTAACCCCAAAACAAGAGAGAGGGGGTCCCTATATATAGAAAACATGAAATTTACATAAGGAGATCCAGCCCTCCATGTGTGGATAGATGCATGCATCTGTGCAAACAGCTGGTACATCTGGCATAAAATATCTCTAGAAAACACTTGTGGTCAGCTGACCATCAGTGGTGGCCGGTAAGGCATCATTGATGGTAGGCAAGGCACATCAATGGCTGGCAGATAAGAGGTGATGGCCGATAGCCCCCAAGGATGGTTGACAAACCACCAGAGATTGCAGGATAGAAATACCGAGGCATGGTCCAAAAATGAGATAGAATGGATGTAGGGTTTGAAATGCTCAAATCTGTGGCATTCCGCTGAGGACTTTGAGCCCTTGGCGAGCAAAAAGACTTATCATCGGATGTACCTGCAAGAACATCCAAGTCTTAAAGGGCCGTAAAAAATGGGGTGTCTATAGTTATCCCTCTTTGACAGAACTCAGAGTCATTAAATGACGTGAGTAAATGTCAAAGCCCAGAGACAACCCATTTTGACAAGGCCGTAAGACTTGGACTAACAATCAAAATAGAAATAAATGGTTGCGCCCACAGGCTATGTACGTATCCTTTTGCAAGGAATCAAACCAGCGTAGTTCTGGGGCAAAATGCAAACGATATGCATGAGGCAAGAACATAACTTATGATCATGCAATGAGGCTATACAATGAAACATTTAAATGCGAATGCTATGCAAGGAAATGCCATAGTTAAACAAACTGAAACAAGGCACAATAATTCCAAGAATGAAAATAAGTAAGTAAATAAGCACACCACGCATGATAATCACAAGCCAAATCACATTTCATGCAGAAAGGATGTAAAAAAATTATGCAAACTTAACTACGTGATGTGCAGGAAAGGCAAAGGGCGACATATCCGTATGGCACACCCGAGGTCTCAACGGAGATTCTAATGCGTTGCACGGGGAAGAAGAAAAAGGATGGTGTGAACACCGGGCGCACAAAAGTGTTTTTAACCGAAGAAAGGGGGGTGGTGTGAACACCGGGACGCACCTAAATGTTTTTCACTGAAAGGTCGTGTGAACACAGGGACACACCTGAATGTTTTTAACTGAAAAGGGTGGTGGGAACACCTGGACGCACCCGAATGTTTTTAACTGAAAGGGGTGGTGCGAACACCAGGACGCACCCGAAATGTTTTGAACCGAAAGGGGTGGTGCGAACACTAGGACACACCCGAATGTTTTTAACCAAGAGGGGTGGTGTGAACACGGGGATACACCCAAATGTTTTTAACCGAGTGGGGTCAATCCTAACGTGTCTCACGCAAGAGGAGGAAGAGTAAAAGGATGTGATCCGAAGGGCACGAATGATTTTCCTTGAAACTCCTCTGAATGAACCATATATACAATATCGTGTCTGTGTAAGAAAGCAACTTAACAAGTGCGATTCAATAGGAATGCATGTTCTATGCAAGACAAACAACCGAGATACAATGTTAATGGTATGTTTAATGCGAGAAAGAAACTATCGAGAAGCATATTCTATGCATGATCGATAATAGGAGCATATTCTATGCGTGATTTAAAAGTGGATGCACATTCCATGTATGATTCAAGCACAAATGCAAGACGTGCATATAATTCTTGCGAGACACACATCTTATAACAACATATGTGAAATGCACATTCTATGCCACAAAGTGAAATGCATGTTCCATGCAATCAACGAATGAGAAATGCATGTTCTATGCAAGATGCCAAAGCATAATTTGACGAAAACAAACTCAGTAGCAACTTCCGATTCACCTCTCGAAAGAGTTATAATATGTTTAAAAGGATACACCTCCTTTATGTTGACAAGTGACGAACATCGCGCACTGAAAACAAAATTTTGAGCTTCCATAGAGACATTCTGAATCAAACAGTGAACAATCCCTTCAATTCTTGAAAACCAAAGACACAAAACATCATCTGGACCCCTAGGGAAGTCGCCGGCCACCTGTCGGCCACAAAGGAAGGCTGCGGGCCAGGTGCCAACCACTGATAAGCCTTGCCGGCCATCTATGAGCCTTGCCAGCCATTGATGGCAGATTGAGGCATATTTGATCATTTCGGTTCGAGTCTTTAAATATGAGCCACTGGGGCTCATTTCCTCACTCACCTAAGTTCGAAATCTTCCTCACTCTCTCTCTAGAAACTTCTTCTCTCTAGATTTACACTTTCTACGCATTTTTTAACACCCCACGTGAACTTGATTCGCTAAACTCTCTTTATTTCCTCCACTTTGAACTGATTGAAACTTGATTTTGATGCTTCCTTCCTTACTTCCACCATTCTAGGCTTATTCCCCTCAAGTTTCTCTCAAGTTTTGTGCACTTTTCCCAGCTTTGACTTTTTCCTCCACTTTCTCTCTCCTAGGGTTTGACTTTTTCCAAGTTTACCTTTTTTTCTTCATTTTTCTTCACTTTTCATCCATCTCGCACCTATTTTCAGATGCCGGACGAGATTCTGCATGGGAGGGATCCTCCCAAGATTCCCCCAGTAGTTCCACCTGTGCCCAAGGTAGAAGAGTCGATAGCTGACCTTGAGACCGACCTAGAGGTGAAGTTCGAGCCTGAGGCCGAGCTAGAGCCGCTACTACTGAGGGTATGACCTTTCGATCCGGCGAGAGATCACCCACAGACACACATATTGCCCACTTTCGGAGGCATCAGACGCTTCAATGAGTTTGCCCGCGGTGCACCGGAGGTCCTTTTGCTGAGGGAGCCAGATTCTCACTTGTCGACCATTGCTGTTGAGGTATGAACTCTGTTTTTAATGTATTTTACCTTTCATTTGTATCTGATTCACCTAACTACATTTCATACACTGCCTTGTATCTGACCATACACTGCCTTCATCTGATTGTATTTCATGCAATATCCTATATCTGATTGCATTTGTCTTCTGCCATAGGGTGAGTCTCGCGCCTTTAGAGGCTACGGTGCTACGACTGCTCGAGACTAGTATGACGAGCTCCCAACTAGAGTATGTGACATCATTGACGAGGTGGGCTTCGGCCTCTTCTGCTCTAGCTTGACTCAGGTCACCGCAAGTCGTCCCTTCCTAGGAGCACTCGTGGAGAGGTAGTAGGATACCACAAACTCCTTTCACTTTTCCACTACAGGGGAGATGACGATGACTCCTTACGACTTGGCCATGATCATTGGCTTAGACGTAGGGGAAAATCCAGTCCCTCTTAATACAAATATGGAGAAATGAGAGACGGCTTGGTTCGAGCTGCTGGGGGCATACCCATCTGTATACAGGACGGGGATTGTCAGATACACTTGGTTCACTAAGTGATTCAGAAGGACCGAGCCTGAGACGATAGAGGAGATCGAGTTGTATGCTAGGGGCTTCTCGATGTTCGTCTTCGGTACCACCTTATTTTTGAACAAGTGGAACACTGTTGGCTTATATTTGCTGAGTGCCCTGGTGACTCTTCCTCGGGTTCGTTTCTATGACTGGGGCGGAGCTGGCCTCACCACATTGTACGAATATATGAGCTCTACCTCCCGTCTACTAGGAAACTTAATTGGAGGCTACTGGTGAGCTTGGGAGGTACACATCTCAATTCCCCCTTTGCACTTTATATTTTCTTTACAGTTTCTGCTTTATATCTATTTCAACACATGCTTTCTGCTTCGCATTTCTGTATCTGCTCAAACACTGGTCATACACTATGCTTTCTCTTTTGCACTTTTTGCATCTGCTCGATACTATACTGATCACACACCGCTGCATTTTCCCTACAGCTATGGGTATACGCATACTTTCCGACTCTCCCCCTAGAGCCTGTAGAGGAGCTTCCGTTGACAGTCCCCTATTCGCATATATATGACGGTCAGCTTCGCCATAGGACCCATGAGCACTTCACATTCTTCAGGCAATACTTCAACACAGTAGCTACCCATGAGGTAATTTGAAACATAGTCATTTTTGCTTTGAAACTGTTCATTTAGCAAATGACAGCAATTAATAATCTGTACAACTTCTGTTTGCAGATCATGTGGTAGCCATGGGCCTTGATCCCAGGGGAGTCCGAGACCAGTTCGCCGGCGCCTAGGCCACCTTCCGCTACTGCATTCTACTCGAGGGCCCAGTCTGTCGGGCTTGGTTCTTGGGCGAGTGCTTCGTGCTCTAGATTATGGGCCTGCCCGACTCATCATCCCGATGGCTCTGCCAAAGCCCATGTGATCCACAAAGAGCCTATCTGTTGAAGAGGTCATCTAGTTCATGGTGGGCCTTGATGCCGACTTCTTTCAAACGGAGGGCGACTATTCAGCTTTCATTCAGACATAGTTGATGCCGCTCCTGACTAGAGTTCATGGAACTGAGGAGGTGAGAGCTCCTGCCGTGAGAGCGAGGCCCAAAGTGGCCTGGGCGAGCAGAGCCCGCGGAAGAGGGACTTCTCGGGCAAGGAAGAGGGCTAATTGGCCAGAGCTTCCTGCCATGTTGACTTGTTGGCGGCACACTGGGGATCCATACCAGGTCCCAATTGAGCCCGCAATGGCTGGTCACGAGCTTGTCGAGGTCCGAGGTCCATCTCCGGTATGAACCACACTTTTAAATCTGTGGCATTCTACTGAGGACTTCGAGCACTTGGCGAGCAAACAGACTTATCATTGGATGTACCTACAAAAACATTCAAGTCTTGAAGGGTCGTAAAAAATGGAGTGTCTATAGGATAAGCCAAAGCCCATTAGCAACAATCTAACACAATATATGAAATTTAATAAAGATATAAGTGTAATGTGCATATACAATGCCGATGACAAAATATCCATATTTTATATAACCGTAAAGCACCAAAGTTCATATTTCAATTCATTTCCTTCAGTTTATTTCAAGTTCATTTATTCTTCTCAATTCATGAGTCAATTTAATTATCTTTCAACAACCCAATTGAGACTACAACTCAGTGGTTTTCCAATTCAATACACTACCACACAAACACTTCAAATCTGCCATTTTACGAAAATTTTGTCCGCAAGATCGGCACCTATATATACACGCAATTTCAGGACTTTCACCTTGGACACTCCGGTCAACTTAATTTTAATGGAGTCCATCCCCTATCTCCTCCTAAACAATGGAGAACATCCCATTTCTCCTCCCAAACATCATACATATACAATGTATTTAAAACATAGCCATACTCAATGACAATCAATATTAGATTAGTTTCAATTTACCTAATCCTCACACATTTTCTACAATAATCATAGCTATCCTCCACCGATAGCCCAATACAGATATTTCTAAATAGATGTACAATCTTTTCAATAGATAAATTATTCAAATTTCCATACGCGAGAGACAACACGTGTCCAACTCCACCATTTACATCAACAATCATCCAATTGCACATTATCATTATCAATTTTAGTTATTTGCACAAAATAACAATTTGACCCATTTAGGGCAAAACTCTATTTTTCTATATACCAACTCAAGTGCCAAAATTAATTATTTTGCCACCATAGAACCTCATATTCAAACCCCACAATCATTTATTTCACACCTAAACCCTAGGTTTGTTCAAAATACACCCAAATCCCACCATTGTTACACAACAACAAATAACTAAGCTAAAAGCCATATGAAAGTGTAAAAATCCTTACCTCAAAGAGAGAAGATGAGCCAAGCAAGAGTGAAACTTCAAAGATGCCCAAATCCTACTCTATTCAAATCAAAATGGAGATCTTGATATGGTCTACCTTTTTATCAAAGGAACTAGGGTGAAGAAATCACTAAAACTAGGTGAAAATGTAGAGAGAGAGAGAGTGTGTGTGTGTGTGTCTGTGTATGTGTGTGTGTGTGTTTTAGAGAGAGAGAGAGAGTCTCAACTTTAGGTTTTAGGGAGAAAACATCTAAAAAAGTGATGTAAAAAGTCATTTTGCGATCTGATATATGCACAGTCCACTCGAGCACAAGAGTTGACGCTTGAGCGTTAGACACAATAAGTTGTTCCACTCGAGCGCAAGAAAGGCCGCTCGAGCACCCACCTGCTGGAGCATAGGAAACGCCGCTTGAGCATAGAAATCACTTTCCCAGTAGTTTTGAAGACCTGCAAAAGTACTTAGTGTTTGCAAAGCCCACCCGAGCGCAGGAAGTACCGCTCAAGCAGAGGACCAAAATTCTGGGCAACACAAGGTTTGAAAAACAAGTGAACAACCTGCCCAAACACAACTACAACAATCCAAAAGCCAATTTCAAAGAGATACAAGGGAAGAGAGAGGTAAACAACAGTATGAAAGCATTAAACCGGAGTCCGGAATACCACAAGAGTCCGGTCAAAACCAGGATCGCTATAAGCATTGTATTAGGGCTCTTTCTCCTTCTTTCACACTTTTTCCTTCACAAATTCTTCTACAAATCTAAAATCCAAACAGAACCTTATGAGCAATGATTTAGTGATAAACTAAAACGAACCAAGTTATTCAAGTTCGATTGATATTCGACTCATTAAAAGTTCATTTGAGATCAACTTATTCTATAAATAAATTAATCATGAAAAAGGGCAATAAGTTTTCAATTCAAAAGCTTAAATAAGTTAGGGTTAATTACACTTTATCCCCTTATAGTTTGACTCAAAAACACATTACCACTCTATGATTTAAAATATATACACAACCTCCTTCTAATTTGGATTGAAGTGCAAAAGCAACAAATATGTTTAATTTAACAGGAGGTGTGTACAAAGCACCAAATGAGCATTTGTGACCAGAGGGTCAAACATTAGTAGTGCCTAAATAAATTAAAAATGACATTTTTGCCCTTTTTAATTTTCATTTTTTTTTAATCTTTTGATTTTCTACTTCCTTCTTCCCCTTTACTATTAACTATAGTGATAGAACCACTCTCCTCTTTCCTTTTTCTTTTCACTGATGCACATTATCCCTTCATTCTCATCTTTATTTTCTTTTCCCTCATGTGATGCTTTTGTTGAGAATAGTTGAGACTTGAACCATTTCCAAATACCTCTCAATGATCTCAATCAGCTTATGTGTTGGATAGTTGTTTTAATGGGATTGGTTGATTTCAGATGACTGGAGCTTCAATTAAGTCTGCGATCAAATGTATTATTAGCAGGCTGTGAATATAATAATAGCTTTTGCTACTATTTCTAAGAAAATATTGACGCTTATGTTCTCTCTTTACAATCTCTACTGTGTTGTGGGTTTAAAAAAATATATTTTAGAGAAAATAAGTATGAATACGTATGAATGTAGCGGGTCTTCATGGTGGTTTGGATGGGGCAACGAAAACTACTTCCATGAAAACAAAAATGGAGGACGAAAAGCTGCTTGTAATGCAGTTGGATGAGTGTATGGTTTGTCATGGGATGATAAAGAAATGAGAAGAAGAAGAAGAAGAAGAAGAAGAAGAAGAAGAAGAAGAAATGCAGAAAAAATTGAAGAAAAATGATAGAGAAGGTTCTGGTTTGTAATGGCATTGAAAAGGAAATTAGAGAAAGAAATAAGGGTAATTTAGACTTTTTGCAAAAACTATTTAACAGAGTCACACTTCGCACTTCACTCCATACTACAAGAGGGTTATATGTATATTTCTAAATTATAGGGAAGTTATGTGTTTTAGAGCTAAATTACAAGGGGATAAAATGTAATTAACCCAAATAAATAAGAATCATATAGCACCACATGTGACATAGTAATATATATTTTTTTCTTTATTGGATACAATCGTTCTTACAGATGGTGCCAATTATAGTGACATAAAAATAAATAAATAAAATAAAATAAATAAATAAAAAATCACTTACCTGATGATGAAGAAAACCAATAAAGAAGATGATTAGAACTACCACGTGATTATCATCTACAAGATAAAAACACCCCAGCTGTTGAACGATCGAGGGTCCTCCGATATCCAAGTTAGTCCTCCAATATTATGAAAATATTTAATACACAAATTGCACATAGAAAACAACGTACCTTAACCCATGGGGTTGTGGTCTATTTATAATAATCTAATAGCTTGTTTAGCAAGTAGTCTAAGTGTTCCAGAAGTCCTTTTCCAAGCAATCTCCAATTGTTTAAGAGTTCTATATCAATAAGATCACATCTCTTGATGAGTTTTGTATAACATAAAACACTAATGAACTGTTTAACTAGGATTTGACAACTACCATACATGTAATTATGTCACGTGACAGTGTTGAGACCCACATAGTTCTAGTGGTTTTATTCCCTCTCAATTATGATTATATATTTTCATATCCATTGCAAAACAAAAGTGTACTAATAATTTTGTACAAGCTGATACATTAAGGGAGGTAACCTGAAACAATACCCCTTAAATTCATCAAAAAAAAGATGAGTCCTAAAAACAATTATTTCAAAATTTACAAAAACTTATGAAAACAAAACCATTTTTCCAACATTTACTTGGATTCCAATATCTAAACTGTAAATCAAGTGGCTATTTTGTGTGGCAATCCCGTGATGAAAAGGAAATTCTCATTGCACATTTTATGGTTAGTATTATTGGAATTAGCTTCAGCTACTATTAGGGGCAGAACTAGGATTTAGGCTTTGGGGGGTCAATACATTTACATTTCTAAAAAAATTATAGACATATTATATTAGTTTAATTAAGAGAATATATTAAAATTATAGACTAAGTTTCTTCATAATAATAATATTAAAGAAAAAAAGAAGCATTCAACCTTGACAAAATAAGAACAAAAGAAGTTTAACTTCACTTTTTAACTTGATCAACTATCAAAGTGGAACTCGACGCTCTTTCAAATCTCAAAAATCATCTAAGATTGCTTCAGAGCTAAATTTCATTAATTTCTTTCAATGTATAAAATCGCAGAGTCCAAAGATAATCATCCTCCATCTTGTTACGAAGCTTTATTTTAATTACATACAAATTGTAGGAAAAATAAGAAATAATACATAGCGAAAATAAACAGATTCGAACATACCTTTTATGTTCAAACCGAATCCATGGATTATGTAGGTGAATCACATGTCTCCATTAATGTCTTCAAACAATTCCCAGCAGTGGGGTAGAATTGCTAGAGAACTACCTACACTACTCATAGTATAAAAGCTATTTTGTGTTTCTATGGAGAGAGGAAGAAGAGGGAGTCTAGGATAGAGAGAAAATAGATTACCCATGCAGTTAAATTCTTACTCTCCAAAAAATAATGCGTATATTATGTGGGAGAGTAATAACTACCCATAACTCTATCTCCTTAAGAGATGAGATAGTGGGTTATACGCACTTATCCCTAGGATAAGTTGATTCAAAATGAATCTTTCCTAACAGAGTCTCTTAATGGGTCTTGGGTTATGCCACCATGGGTGACCCAATGGGGCACAGGTTTTAAACCCAACTCAATTCCCAACATCTCTCACTCAAACATGTGCTGGCATGACACCATGCTTCCTTTAGCTCAATGTATTCATCAAATACGATCATACTAGCCAATGGACCGTGTGACCATTGAGAACACCTGCAAGTGAGAGCTCTACACTAGAAACTCAAAAGAGCCAACATAGTAACATTAACCCCAAGATATAGTGTCTCATATACTCTAGACCCATCCAATTACACCGGTCTAAGCATCTCTAATCCCTCACATCGCATGCTCGATCCTCTCATATCATGCAATATATTCATACTCAATTCGCCTCTCATATAGAGTGATGTGAGTTGCCAGCGGTGAATATACAACAAAGGTGTAATCTTAGATGAACTACCCTTTGCCCTCATACCATTTAGTATAGGATTGACCATTTTCCTAGTGATATCCCTTAAGGCCAAATCATATATGACTACAGGCAACATACCAAAGTAGCAGAAAATCAACCCCTCGCCTTATGACATAGTCAAAGTTCACAAAATGGTATAAAAGTGAAAGTCATATCAATAATGACATGTAAGACTCACACGGCGAGGAAGTAGGGATCCATTCTCTCACCTCATTATTCAGTCAATCGCCAAGCACATATAGTATGAGTACATGCTACGGTGGAGTAACTTTTCTAAAGAGTGACGTTATACTCGATACACCGTATAGATTTTAATAGCCTGCTGATATCATCATTTTCTAATCATAATAGCATCAATATCTCATAATCTCACAAAAGAAAGCGATCGACAGAAAAACACAACCATAGTTTGTACAATTCTAGATTCCAAACATAGGCCCTATTAGCATGTCTTACGATAAGCATATAGAACGGAATCCACCATGTGCGCCTTACATAAAGTGGTTCAAGATCACTACCTCTTACGCAACTACCTTTCTAAAGACATTATGGTGACCAATTTGCGTTCATTCAAGATGCGCCCAACTAGCGCATTGATTCTTACAAGGTGCAAATTTATACACTACTAGTAGAGCATCATTTCCACAGTTTAATGAGCCAGGTCAATGTCTAAACTACTTAGTTGACCATTTACAAAAGATAATACTCATCATGTCGAATACGTCCACATAGCGTACTTTAGACTTCCATAACAAAAGATTAAGGATATAAGTCATCTGTTTCTCCCAGAGACAATCTGGGGATTCACTCAATAGCTGAGGCTCTAGGTTTTACTGATAGGTAAGTCAATGGGTTTGCAATTTCGCATCTAGAATCATTCTAGGATATTCCTTATGTAAGTCATCAAAGACAAACCGAGAATTCTCCTAGAATAATCCCTAAGGATCGTGCATCCGTACATATAAATTACATCACCCATGTTCATTATGTCTAAAGCAGAGGATTGCCAACCCAAGGTGGCGATAACCTTATAAACTCCTAGCTCATAATGACTAAGGAAAAGGTTTTTTTGGACCATTGATCATACCTCAGTGGTCTTCAACGATCATCATTGGCCTATCATGGCTCGATGAAATCTAAGAACCATTGATTGGATACTTGTTTTAAGCTGTAAAAGATTATTGAAACAAGCAATCTTTTGCACTTCTAACTTTTCGCTATAAAAGTAGAAGGTAAATCCCTACAGATCTACTTATCCAATTGTCCAATGAGAAGTTGGGTCATAATATTCACAAAGTAAAGTTTCGAACTCTTGTCAGTCATAGCCTAAGTCGAAGTAACCTCAGGAGGAAGTGTTCCCATAGTTTACACCTTCTTCAATGGTGTGACTTTTCGATATCTAGCGAGCCTTATGGCTCAAAAAATGACTGTCCAAATCACGCATAACTGTAGAATAGTTTTGTGTCGTAGCAAAAAGTCAACCAAATCCAAAATATGGTTAACCCTTAAAGATTTCATCTTAAAATGTGCAACATTGATCCACTTTCTAAAAAATAAGAGACTAGAGAGCCTTTGGCACTATCCTAAGCTCTTTATTATCTTGCGGAGCAATCATGAACGTTCCTTGTCAATCACCCAGTGATGACATGAAAAATTTTCACATTCGCTACCACACAACTAAAAATTTAGAGTATTCTTCTCTAATGGAGTAATCCACTAGTACGCATGTCACTCCCACTGTCCCAAGGACATTGGAAATTTCTTTCTATTCTTAACTAGGCTACATAAAGCACCATGCTTAGAATTCTCTATCTTGTAGAGTTCCAAAACTCTATTTACATCACCACTGCTAAGAGAACTTTATGTGACCAAATGCGCCAATATTGATGCCCTTTTGCGGCTTTCTAACTTACTTGTGCGCAACCATTGCGAAGAAAGTTGCACATTCACATGAGAGCAAGATGTTGCAAGCGAGTGTGCCCAAGAGGGCCTACTCAAAGCATC
Organism: Camellia lanceoleosa; assembly: GCA_025200525.1. Classification (NCBI taxonomy): domain Eukaryota; kingdom Viridiplantae; phylum Streptophyta; class Magnoliopsida; order Ericales; family Theaceae; genus Camellia; species Camellia lanceoleosa. The sequence goes on along the minus strand of CM045766.1, from coordinate 42,909,373 downwards.
CCTATCAACCTCTCGTCAATGTGATTAAGTGCAATAAGTAGCCTATTCATGACCAATGTCATAAACCAATTCCAATCATCCTAATGTGTGAGTTCTCGTAGACAAGTGTAAAGGTTTAGGTCCAACTACACAATGACTCATGACTAACTCATGTTTACTAGATCATAAAAGGATGTCATGGAGATATTGAGTGCGCTTAAGTTGCAAATTTAACTAGTAAGTGTTAATCCTTGCATCTTCAAATCAATTTTATTCTCCATACACTTTACTGTATCTAGTTGAAACATGACGATACTCCTTTTGCCATCTCCATTTCTCACTTCATAGTTAGTTTCTTAATTCTACTATCCACTAAAATGAGAGAATAAGCTACTAATCCATGATAACTCCTGAAACAACTTAAGCGTGAATTAAGCTAAAGAGTCTAATTCAACACAATGCTCTTATGAGCAATGCATCAAACTCTTAGAGTCATAATAACAGCCAACTTGGCCTTGACCTTTTTATAACTATGTTGCGATTTTGCACTTAGTGATAAACGTCATTCAAAGGTGTTAGCCTAGCTAAGGAATCATACAAAGAAGTACCTCCTTATGTCTCACAGTCAAGTGTGGAAATAGTAAGTGTCCAAAGTTAGACAAGTTAGCATTGTTAATAGATTTTGTAGCCACTAGGTGCTAATCTTCTCACTTTGTGTCAATAGATTTTGCAACTTCTAAGTGCTAATCTCTTAACTTTAAGTGACACTTCAACACACACTATCATACTGCCTGAAATTTTACTCCATCCACTCCTATCAGTTGGGTAGAGAGCAAAATACTGTTCATACTGGCTACTCATTTTACACTTAATGACTAACTCATTTAAGCTCGCATTTTTTTGATGACGTGACTCTTGGATGTTGCTTCATCTAATAATGCAACATTATTACAATCCAAATTACAAAGTTAATCTACGTAGCTCAATAGTCAAGATCATATCTAGATCTATTGAGGGCTTACTAATTTCACAACTCCAAACTCACTAATCAAATTAACTGTTTAGCATGCTACTAATCATAGCTCACACATCAGTTTTTATTGCACCAATCAAGGCAACAAAACCACGACAACGTTGTTTCCTTACTTTGGCTCAACTAAGATATGACCTAAAGTCTCTAAGACTTTATGCTCAACTAAAAAATAGGATTACTTTGTTCATAATTAAACAACTATACTAAGTTCAGGTCAACCAAATTAACTTCTATAAGCTAAGTCAATTAGAGAAAACAAAATCCGCATTGAGATTAATTTGATTAGTATATCACAATATAATTTTGCCACAAAAATCTAAGTTAAATAATGACACAAGTGACAATTATTCAAAATTTAATTTAATTCATACTCAAAATATTGATTTTTGGGAGTAAATTACAAAGATTTCTCTCAACCGAACTACCTTCCACTACTTATGACATGTCTAAAATATGATAAAATATTTAACTCCACATGATAACATCTCAATGTAATTCATAAAATAAATAAATAAATAAATAAAAAATAAATAAATAAACATACTAGAATATTTAATCATGAAATTAAAATTCACCAATATAAATAAATTATGTTATTTAAAATAACAACATACTGCAAGTTTTAATCATTTAAAAGAACTTAACATGCCACATACACTATTTAAATAATGTCATAATATATTTCTATAATTTCTACAATTTTCTGAAATTTTTCTAGAATTACCAGTAATTAATAATTACACAGAAAATCAGAAATAAGTATTATAGAATCTGGAAAAATACAAAAATTATGCTAGTAAATAAAATTACATAGCAATAGTCTACTGTAAAAATTTTAAGTCTAGAATGCAAGTCATGCTCTCCCAAGAGCGATTTAATGCAAAAAAAAAAAAAAAAGAACACTGAAATATTCATTAATGAAAAATATTTTATTTTTCAAAAAAATTCTATAACTTTACCAGATTGTATAAAAACAAATTATAAGTCTAATGGTACAAGCCATGCTTCAATCAGAATTATAACGAATAATCTAGAAGCAATTAATGTAGTTTTAAATTAAAACCAAACAAACAGAGCCTTAACAGCGCCTGCATTAGCGCTTTTCTAAGCAGATGTCGTCAGTGCCTCAATCAACGCAGCTCCCAGACTCAACATCAACTTCCAAACTTGGAAGAGCGTAAAACAACTGTTGGTGCGTGAGGGCCACACGACACCTATCAGATTCGATTTTGACTTGATTTTAGCACTATCCGACTTGATTTTTTTGAGAGGAATACAATGGTGGTCCTGATTTTTCATTTTGCCAAGTCTAAAATAGGGAGTGTAATAGACTCTCTTGCTAGTGAGAGTGTAGATTTTCTACACTTCATCTTCTACAATGAACCACCAAAAATACAAAAACAAATCCAAATTAAGATTTATGATTTCCCTCAGTCTGTAAGTCAGAATCATACCCATAATATATCGCTTCAAACGTCTCAAAACAAGGATTCCAAATATGTAGTTTTTACAACATGAAAGCGAAGCATGAAAAACCAATATGCAGTCAAAGTTACCAAAATCAATTATAGATCTCCATTTTTTCAAAATTCGACTGTTCAATTTTATCAAAACGTAGCACATATGCTCTATATTATCTGGAATACAACATATATGAAATTTAAGACGATCAGAGATGGTTTGAAAAAACATCAATTTTTATGCACAAATCATATCTATATATATATATATATATATATATTCATGCACAAATAACACGAAAACACCTGATAATGGCTTTGATACCAATGTAGAAAAAATAAAAAATAATACACAGTAGAAATAAAAGGATTTAAACATACCTTTTACGCTCAAACTGAATCCATAGATCATGTGGGTGAATCACGTGCCTCCATTGATGACTTCGAACAATTTTCAGTAGTGGGGTAGAACTAGTAGAGAACAACCACACTATTCACAGTACAAAGGCTATTTTGTGTTTCTATAGAGAAAGGAAGAAGAGAGAGCCTAGGAGAGAGAGAAAACAGATTACCTATGCAATTAAATTCTTACTCTCCCAAAAATAATAAGTATATTATATGGGAGAGTAATAATCACCTATAACTCTATCTCCTTCAGAGATGAGATAGTGGGTTATATACACTTATCCCTAGGATAAGTTGATTCAAAATGAATCTCTCCTAACATGGTCTCTCAATGACGGTCATGCCACTATGGACAACCCAATCAGGTACAGGTTCTAAACTCAAGCCAATTTCCAACATAAACAAATATAAAATTATTTACCAAACCAAATCAAATCAAAATTAAATCAAATACACAGTCAAGACATCATATTAACAAAATCTGAATTCGTTTATCACTAAAGAATATAAATTGTTACTAATATAATTTGAAATCAGTCATTCAACCTTCAAAAAATACACAACTGTTAAGAGATGATTTAGTTACACGCAAAGTCAATAATTTCATTGAATCCCATGAGCTTGAGAGAATTTATAGATAATACATAATTTAATTTATTTAAAATTAAAAAAGAAATGATTCAAAACAAAACCTTAAAAAAATTAATAAATTTTTTTTTCCAATATTATACATAATACAGTATCTCACAAGTTGTTAATTCTCCTGGTATAAATACACTGCAGTTTGTATAATCATTGAGTTTGAATCAATTTTGTAGAAAGTTGGGGAGGAGAGGGTGGAATGAAAGAAGGGCAATGTTAGAGACTCTAAAAATTCTATCAAAATTTTTACTAAATGTCTCATATGGGTGTGGGACCTACAGACCCACACCATGTGAGACACACACCTACAAGAGACGTTTGATAAAAATTTTGATAACATTTCTACAATCTCTAACTTTTTTGAGGAAAAGACACTCTCAATAGGAGTTTTGGAGTTTGTGGTAAAAAGACTTTCTGACTTCAACCAATAAAAGACTTTAAAAATGTTAGAGATCATAAAAGTTCTATCAAAATTTTTACTAAACATCCCACATCCACATGGAACTTACATTGTGTGGATCCCATATCCATATGAGACTTTGGTAAAATTTTTAAAATTTCTAACATTACTCAAAGACTCTGGGACTTTTGCAATTTATAAATTACAAACAAAGCTAGGCAGCGTGAGGTGGTGTAAGTTTTTGTTACTTTTTTGTTGGTGTTAAATAAAATTTAAAAAAAAAAAAAAAATTAGCTAGGCTCCACCACTTTGACATATTTGTATATAAATTATTTTTTTGTGAGGGGGCCACATCTTGACATGGGTTGCTTTAACAAAAACATATGCATATAAAGGATTTTTTACCATAACTCCTTCATAGAGCTCTTTTATTTATTTATTTTTTTTTTAAAAAAAAAAGTGCAGGTTATATTTTTTTAGCTCATAAACTCCTTCAAAATAAAGAAATCTTGTAAGAAGGAAAAAAAGAATTCAGATTTATATTTTATATGACAAATTTACCCCTTCACACATACACTCTCTATCTTTCTCCTCTTTCTCTCCATCAGTTTGTTATCTCTCTCTCAACTATTTCTTTCTCTATTTCTTTCTAAGAGCTTTCTCAACCACTACCACCACCACCGTCTACACCACCACCACCACCACCACCACCACCACCAATGTTTATACCACCACCACTACCATTATTTCCATTACCTCTACCGTCTCCACCAACACCTTCTCAACCACTGGCACCGTTTGTCATTGCCACCGCCACCGCCACCGCCACCGCCATTACTGTTTCACCACCACCATCTCAACACCAGCTCCATTCGATGCTACTGTACCATGAGCAACCACCATCGTCATCCTTAGTGTCCAAGACCTCAGATTTGAGATTGACGACCTCAAATTTGAGATCTATCATCTCAAATCTATATTATCTCCCTCTTTTTCTCTTTGTCTCCTCATCATGCTCTATTTTTCAGACAATAAAATTTTACTCTGGTTTAAACCAGATCTAAGGCAATATATGTACTCTCTCTATCTCTCAATTTCTCTATTTGTTTTTTCTCTAGTATGTTCTCTGTTTTTGTTTGACAAAATAAGAGTAAAATTTTATTCTATTATGTGCTCTGATTTTGTTTGACAGAATGAGAGTAAAATTTTACTCCGATATGTGCTTTGTTTTTGTTTGATAAAATGAAAGTAAAATTTTACTCTGGTATTATGTGTTCGTTTTTTTTTTTTTTTGATACAATGACAGTAAAATTTTACTCTGTTATTGCGTACTTCTGTTATTTGTTTTCAGAGCAATGAGTTCAAGTGATGAAACAGAGTATGGGAGACAAACGGTTCCATCGTTTGATATTTGCCGATTTATATGGAAGAATATTTCAGTCTTTTCGCCATATTTTTTGATTTGAGGGACTTTTGGAACGTGGTCTTCACACAAAAAAGACCCAATGGGAGGGGCTTTTCACTAATATATATATATATATATTTTTTTTTTTAAAGCTGGGAAGGAATGACCATACAGTCTTCACACTCCTCCACCCCTAATTATTGTCACGTTGCATTCACAAAATAAAATTATTATTTATTATTAAATTCATTTTATTTTTTATTTTTTATATGTAATTGTATAATAAAAAGCTTATATGTATAATTCATTATATTTAAAATAAAAATTTATCATGATACATAAAAAAAATTATATAATAAATAAAATAAATTTAAGTAAATATTTTGATAGTATATATCAATCCTCCTAAGAAACGTGTGTGGACTTGGGAAAGCGAAATTATATTTTGAAAAGTAAAAGAATTAATAAAAAGGAAAAAAAGAGAGGGGGGGGGGGGGGGGGGGGGGGGGAGGAAAGAAATAAAAATACGAAGAAGAAGCCGCCAAGGGACACGGACAGCAGAATTGTAAAGTCATGCAAGATGTGGACTTAGGCGCACCAAATAATTTTTTGACTTGAAGATATAACCAACAGAATTTGATGTTGATATTGATATTTTAATTTTGATTTGTCCACCTACATTAAATTCAGTCACATAATTATAAACAAATATTATGATATTCGAAAATAAATAAAATTCTAAATGAGTCAAGTCTGACACAGGATGGACATAAAATCTTAACAAGCATTTCTTTTAATTAAATTTTTTTTATAATATAATTTTATGTAAAATTCATTTTTTTCTTTTTGATTCTTAGGACTAAAATTTTAGCATATTATCTAAACCATCTACTGAATTTATGAAATAAAAAGTATCGCAAGCTACTCATACAAGTGCTTGGGAGGCTCTGGAAGGTAATGAGTCAAGTGTGGACCTTGGTATGTCTAAAGATTTCGATGTCTTGATTTTGTTCTGGTTGGATAGGTGGCTTGACATTTTAATTTTAATTTTTAATTTTTTATTATTTATTTATTTATTTATTTTTATTTTTATTTTTATTTTTATTTTTTGTGTTCTTTGTTGGCTTTGACGTAGCATATGATTGGCTCAAGTAGGGATGCCAATTTGAACCCGGCTCGATAGGGACCCATCTCCTCGACTCCGATCAGAGTGGTTTTTTCTCGAAAAATATCTCTAATAAGCTGGGAACGGTATTCAAAAATAAATCCTCGATGATTTTCGAGTCGGGGATGGTGATATATCTTTCCAACCCAGTCCCCGACCCCGACCCCGACCCCGACCTCGACTCCATCCCCATTACCCCTCGAAGTAAACTTACCATATATACCCCTTTATCTCTCTCATTCTCTCTCTCTCTCTCTCTCTCTCTCTCCTCTCTCTCTTCCCTCTACTCTCTCACTCTCACACCTTTCCTCTCCTCTTCCTCAATGCCACTGCCACTGTCCACGACGCCGAAGTCGCCGTCCACCTCGCACCGCCACCTCCTCCATCTCCTCCTCTCATCTTTTCCGTCCTCCTTAGTCATCTGTCACAATCACCGTCATCGCAGTCACATAAAGATCTCAGATCTGTGTTGATCTCCTCCATTGTCGTTGCCGATCTTCGCCAATCTCCATCTTTATTGATCTCCTCCGTCATCGCCACCGATCTCCGCCAATCTCCTCCGTTGTCCCCGCCGATCTCCTCTGTCATCCTCTCTCTGTGTGTATGTATACATGTATGTGTGTGTCTTTGTATGTATGTATACATGTCGTTGTTGATGTTGTTGATGTTGATGTTGATGTTGATGATGTTGTTGATGTTGTTGTTGATGATGTTGAAAGTTGTTGTTCATGATGTTGTTGAAACAAATTTGGGCCGAGGAATTTTTGGGATTGGGGAAAACCGATCCTTGTTTGGGGCGAGGGTAGGGACAGGGACAGGAATAGGTCCCCCGTTGGGGATCAGGGCCCAAGATAGGAAAATTTTCACCATCGGGGATTGGGTACAGGAAGTGTGATCCCCGGATTCGGCCCGGCCCAGCCCGTTGCCATTCCTAGGCTCAAGTGCACATTCTAACCTAATTGGGATATGATGTTAGTGCAATGATGCTAATTTCCACATTAGCCTTCTTGCTTTTTGATGTAATGTTGTGTACTCTGTGTACTTTGTTGTTGCATCAATAAATTTTTTTTCCTCTAGAAAAAAAAAAAAAAAAAAGAAAAAAAACTTACGCATGAAATTATTATCTAATAGATCTTATAAAAATTAATGATATTTTTCATCAAATATTATTAAAAACTGTCACTAATTATTAATTTGCAGTGACAATTTGAATTTTGTCAAAAAATGTCACTAATTATAAGTTTTAACGACAATTTAAAAAAATCATCACAAAAAAAAATCACTAATTTTCAACTTTCTGCGACAATTTGAAAAATTCATCATAGAAAAACGTCACTAATTAAAAGTTTTAGCTGCAAAAAAAATCGTAAAAAAAATCACAAATTATCAATTTTTAGGGACATGTGTAAAAAATCGTCATAAAAAATTATTTTTAACAACGATTTTATTAAAACTTACTTTCAATAAGACTCGATGAAAATTAAATCTAATTATTAAGATTTATTGATAATTTATCCATATATATATATATAAATATATATATATAGTATGTAAAATAAAAGTCACTCAAAATATAACAGTTATTGTTTAAATATATGTAATCAAAATAATAGGGTTATTTTCGGTGCGAACTTTAATAGTATTTTTTTAACTCAACTTTAATGTACTTTGTAAAACGACATAATAGATGTACTTTATTATAACGTATCTAATATAATCACAAAATTCTCTATGGAAATGTTATAATGTGTACTTGAATATTATATGAAAAGTTATAATTTTTGTGATAAAAGTTACGATTTTTTTTTATAAAAATCATAATTTGTGAAATTATGATGCAGTTAAAAGTTATGTATAATTAAAATTATATTTTTTGTGATAATAGTTTTACTTTTTGTAAAAAGCAAAATATTATACTTTTTGTGAGAAGCAAAAGTTAAAATTTTCATGATAAAAGATTTTTTTTATTTTTATTTTTATTTTATTTTATTTTTATCTTTATTTTTTGTAAGGTGTGGATACCATATACACACTAAAAAGGATGCATATAGTAGACTTTCCCTATTTTCTAACAAACACCACAATATACTTTTCACTAAAATGGTTCCTAACTTTTCTCACCACAAACGATTCTTATATTTACAATATTCATAACATAATCACAATAACACAATGGTTTGTAACTTTTAGTTTGCACATTATAGATTCACTCATTTACTACAAAGTGACATAACTAAAAGCTTCTTTAACCATATTTTTCATTTTTCAATAGCTAAAATGTTAAAAAAAAAAAAAAAAAAAAAAAAAGAAAGTATATTTTTATTTTGTCTAATTCCTTTTTATTTATGTACTCCAATGCTACTGTTTATTTTACCTATTTATATAGACAAATTGTTTAAAGAACTTGGGTAATTTTATTTACACACCACTAAACTTCTCAATTCACACCAAATTCTCCTATTTGTTTAATTCACACCACACTTAAATTAAAAAGTCTGATTTTATCTCGCTATGCACTCTTATTTTTTAAATAATATCATACTACTTTCTTCTTCAATAAACCCAAATCATAATCCTAATCACTACCACCAACCGCAGCCATCGCAAAAGTGGCAACTCCTCGCCTCTGGTCATCGCTCCTCCATAGTCTCCTTCTTCTCTTGCCACCTCCATGAACCACCGCATCCACCACTATTTGCCGTTGCCCTCTTTCCGCACTTGCTGCTCATTGTCGTCGTCAATTGCAAGCCTCTGCCTCCAACTGTTGTTACCAACCACCATCATCGATAACGACGACTCCACCAACACTGCAAATAACCCCGCTCCCCTTCGCCGTCACCAACAACCTCATCACACACCCTTTCTATAACACCCTATTTTGTGAGACTACTCGAGTAGTCCAGTGGTCATTCGAGCGAAGAATTGCGGCTCCCAGTATCTTGTCTGTAAACTGGGTATAAAGAGGAGACCACTCCAGCAGTCAGGTGGTCGCTCGAGTGAAGATGTGTTGTTCACAGTATTTTTGCTATAGACTTGCAAAACCTCTAGAACCTTTACTGCTCGAGTGATGGAATGTTCGCTCGAGCGATCTATTCAGGACAACATATTTAAAAGTCATTCTAAACTCATTTTTCTCTCACATTTTCATACCCTTTCTCTCTCAAACACCCATTTCCGTAACCCTAGCCCTAAAACACATGATTTCTCTTGATTCTACATAATATCTACCCTAGAACTTCCAAGGAGGTTGAAGAGCAAGCTTAGCTTGAAAGTTCTACCGAGTATTTTGCAATTTCTTGAAGCTTTGAGTTGGGGTTTGATCTTTTCCTTCATTCTTGAGGTAGGAGTACTTTAATTTGATATATCTTCGATTTGGGACACATATGTGGTATTTTCTTTGGTTATAGAGATGTATGAAATTGGTTTATGATATGAAGTGGGTTTGATGAATAAAAAGGGGTTATACTCTATGTTTTGAAAAAGTTTATGCATATTCTTGTTGATAATTGTTAGAAATAATGAATATTGACTCTTTATGTGCAAAGAATGGGAAATCCCCAAATTTTCCAAAAATCCCAATTTTCAAATTTGATTTAATAATAAGTTTGGCCAAATTGACTCTTAAATTTTGAAATTGGGTGAATGATTATGGAAAAGGTGTTGGGATATGAGATTTTTGAAACTCTTTAGGTGTATATATTAAGATTGGTAAATGTTGAGATTGTGGAAATTGAGAGATTTGAGAAATCTGTTTGTTGTTGTGGATTGAACAAACCTTATGAAAATTGGATTTGAAAACTCATGCATCATGTACATCATAATTTCTCTTGTGATCCTACCATTTGTGGATGTTTGGAAAGTGTCGGAAAGGGGTAAATAGTGTATGAGCCCAGGTAGTTGAGTCGGGTCTTTGGTAATGGGTTGTGTGTTGTATTTGGTACATGCGTTAAGCTACCCAATTGCTATATCTTGAGCATCTCACCGAATGAATGTGGGAAAAAGGTTTTTGGGTGTCCACGAGCCCGCCGTTTTTAGAGTTGGCAAATGTAGAAAAATATGGTTTTAGATGTCCACAAGCCCTCTGTGTCAAGAGTCGGCGAATGTAGAAGAGAAAGGTTTTGGGTGCCCAACGCTCTATCTTTTTAGAGTTAGCAAATGTGAGACTATTTTCTATATATCAATATATATATATATATATGTATGGTGTTTTGGCTTTTTCTTGTGACGTCATAGGTTATTTACAGCCCATGGTTTGGTTAAGATATGTTGTTTTTGGCATCATGGTTTTAAAAAGGAAAAGAATTGGATTTTTCTATCTTTTGCATGGCATAATCATATGCATCTCGATTAATTATATATCTTGTTAATGGTATTTCTTACTGGGCAATAGTTCGACCCATAACTAACAACATTTTAGGAAATCATGTTGTAATTCCGCCCAAGTGATTTGGCAATGAGTTTGTTTTGGATGGGAGCACGGAGGCTCTATGAATACTACATGTTAAAGCTTCGAAGCTACTTTTTGTGTGTGGGATGGAAGTCTAATTTTTTTTGTATTCAAGGAAAATCCTTCACAAGGTGTATGCCCTTAGGGCACTACACTTTTGTATTTATGTCTTGCTTCTTGGACTATTGTTATTATTTTATTAATATAACTCGAACAATGTTGTAATCACTTGAGTGGTTCAATGGGAAAAAGATTACTTTGGATGTATGGAAGGTACTCCCTGAGGGTTTGCACTATATATTAGTCGAATCAATTTATATTTCACGTTATAAATTAAGATGATATTTTCAGGGCGTTACAACTTTGTATCAAAGTTAACTGGGTTTGAATACCTAGAGCTCATGGGATGTGGCTTTTGCCACAATGGGCTTATCATGCCGGGATGAGACGTTAGTTGCCCTACATATTTATATGCTTATGTGACTATGTGGTTATGGGAGTCAAGATTATGAGATATGGCTTGCGTTCATTTGGAAGTCATTGAGTATCGTGGGACAAGTTGATATCTTAGGAGAGTGATCTGTGTGTGTTCTATGTGCTTATGTGCTTGTGTGGCTTGCTTTATATGAAATAGATACATGAGTAGGCTTGAGATTATCCGAGTGTGATGTGTGAAGTAACGTATGAGTAAATGAATTATGAGTTTAATCCTACCTCATCGCCACTTTTATATAGGAAGTCTGGACACGTCAAAGGCTGTAGACATCACTGGGGTGGTCAGGGTATTCCAATCCAACATGATATTCCTCTCCAAGAAGAAGGGATAGGGAAAAATAATGTGGTCATACCTCCGACCCAAGATGCAATGGGAGCGTTTGCCCAAGAAATGGCCGGGACTCTTTGGGGAGTCCATGGACATACTTTGAGCTGAGCAAGCGGCTAGGACAGTGGAGGAAGAGGATAGAACTTCCTTCCTAAAGAAAGAGTTCATCCGTTACAATCCCGCCGAGTTTAATGGCAAACCTGATCCCATGAAAGCTGATGAATGGCTAGAGTAGATCATCAAATCCTTTGAGATCCTAGATATCCATGAGATGGAGCTCTGAGTAGTGCTAGTGGCTTACCAACTGAAAAGGGAAGCCGGTCAGTGGTGGAAGTCGATTAAGCATCAAGTCGAGCACACTTGGGAGGCATTCACTCAAGCTTTCCAGGAGAAGTTTTTACCTCCCACTGCTAGGGAGAGGTTTGGAAACAATTTGAAGAGTTTGGACAGCTAAATACCCTAGTGGCGGAGTTTGAGTCCACCTTCACTAGTTTATCACGTTTTGCACCTGAACTAGTGGCGACCGAGGAGCACAGATACTTGGAACTTGAGAAGAGACTGAGGCCCGAAATCTTGATGAAAGTGATGGGCAATATGTTTAGGGAGTATGATCGACTTGTTGAAGCTGCAACACACGTTGAGATCATGTTAGAGGCCGAGTGAGTTGAGGCAGAAACTTAAGAGGTTGGGTTATACAGAGTCCCAAGGTGATACAAGATCCTCCAAGAAGTCGAGGGGTTCTTCTTCCTTTTAGTCTTTGCTCCAACAGGCCAAATCTTCAAGCTTTGTTTTGATGAAGAGTTTGGGGAATACGGGACCTGGCCGTATTACTTGTCTTCAATATAGCCAGCAGGGCTACTACAGCACTTTGAGTTTTTCCTTCATCGCTTGAACGATGAATTGGTCGCTCGAGCGGTCTTTCGAGTCTTCCGGTATCTTTGCAGGTTTGCAAAACTTCTAAGAGTGTGGTGTTTTTCGCTCGAGTGGTCTTTCTTGCGCGCGAGTAGTGTCTTCTTGTGCGCGAGTAGTGTGTTTCTGTCTGCGAACTTCTAAGAGAGCGTCTTGTGCGCTCGAGCAGTCACTTTGTTCGCTTGAGCGGTGCTACTTGTTGTGTTTGGTCACTCGAGCAGTATTTTGTTTGCTCGAGTGGTCTGTCCATTTTCAACAGCTATAAAAGCCACTTTTAGTCACATATGGATCACTTTTCTCTCTCACTTCTCTCTCTTTCTGCCATTTTTGAACTTTCAAGCTCTTCCTACTTGGTTTTCATCTACTTCTACCCATCTTTGACCCATAGTCCCTTAGACCAAAACGTAGAGGGCCGCGAGGGCTTCATTTTAATCTGAGTAGATCGTGTTTTCGTCGCTGTGGATTTTTTGGCATCCTCCTCATCGCTTCTAGAGGTAAGGATTTCTTTGTTCCTCTTCAATACCTCATCTATAGATAGACATGCGGTAGATTTTATTGCATAAAAATCATGTCCATTATAGATTTCTTTGAAAATCATAAAGAGGATCTAGGGTTTGAATGTTTGGAATAGGAATTTTGAAATTGATTGTTGTTGGGTTAATTAGAGGGTAGCGTAACTTGTTTATGTTGAAGAAAAGGAAATGCCCTAAATTTTTTTAATTTGACCTAATGAATTTAAATGGGGTAAAGTTAAATAATGTTTGTGTCTTGTTAATATTAAGTTGTGTTATTGTTTTAATAGTATAAAGGGATAATCAATGTTGATAATGGGATTTATTTGGATTAATCATGTTAAGTTGAGTTGGGTTATGGCTTGGAATTCATGGATGTGGTTTTATTGAAAATGTGGAAATTGATCTTTTTAAAAGAAAATGATTTGGGCAATGTAACTTGTAAAACAAAAGGGTTGATTTTGAAAAGAGAATGAAACCACTTATGTATTGTAAATTCAGAATTTGAGCTTGAGGTTGGATTTGAAACAGTCGATTATTGTTCTCATTATCATTGTTGTTGAATTTGAGGTCATGTGAACATCAGACTATCGAATTATGTGCATTTAAATATTTACACTTAGAGGTTTTTGTCCTTTGTTATCGGTGGAGGATGACATTGTGATGTTGAATGAATTTTGTGTATGTAGTATGCTCGGGTCATTTATATTTATTTGAGTTATGTGATGGTTGGAAATGTGCATATGCTAAGAATATGGGATACCATTACCTTCCAGCTAACGCTTGGAGAATTTGATGCGCTGAGAATATGGGGTGCCAGTACCTTCCAGCTAGCGCCTGGAGAATTGAATAGAGGTACCATTACCTTCTAGCTGGTGACTGGTAAATTGGTGTGAGTATTGGAAAGCTGTATCCTTGGCTTACAATGCTTAAGGTAGGTAGAGTGTTGTTGGATTTCTCGTTATCATCTCAGTTCTATTTATGTGTTTCATGCATAGTGGTGATTATTTCGTGGAGGATGTCAATTGTCTTATTTGGTTATGCGATGAGTATTTTATATGTATTGTCTCCATGTTCGTTTGGGATACTTCTATTTAGAAATTGTAATTTGGAATTGGGTGTAAGTTCAGTAATTGGGGAAAAGTAATTGGATTTCGTGGGTTCGTTTTCAAATACCTATTATCGACTATTAAATGTAAAATAAAGCGGTAATAAGAAGAAAGAAAAGTGAACGGTTTTGTGATTGTTGGATAAATTGAATTATTTTGAGAAAATTATCTGAGTAAGTATATCTTCATGTATAAACTGACACATATGTATATGATATGACATAAAGCATTCATGATCATAGCTATTTGTATGTTGTTATTGTTTAGGATCATGTTGGGATCCCTATTAGACTTTATGTTCATCCCATATTGCTAATCCGTTTTCAGGTATATATCAAAAAGTGGTCAAGATTAAGGATCTTCATTATCTGTTGGCCACAAGGCCTTGTATTTGTTGACTGAATGCCATTGTTGTAAAAAGGGTTGAACCCTTTCTCTTGTATATAATGATGTAAGCTTGCAGGCAATTTTAATTAATTATGTCTCATGTTGCATTTATTTTGTATACAAATGAGAGAATCTTCATTTATTTATCTTTATTAAGATATTGGAACTTTAGTTTGTTATCTTTGAAATTGTTTATAATAATGATTTGGTAATGTTATATGAGTAATAGAAGTGGGGCGTGACAACTTGGTAGCAGAGTGGGCCGGGTTTGAATACTTTGGGCTCGTGGGGAGTGGTTTTTACCACATCGAGTTTGCTATGCTTGGTGAGGACGTTGCATGTAGTTAGAATAAGTGTTAGGATTTATATGTGTAGCATGCCCGGGGGATATCCGTGCGCGTTAAATAGTTCGGACCCTCGATTTATTTGATCTAGTCTCACGAGTGCAATGTGAAAGATAGATGAGAGTCTAAATGTCTTAACCCGAACCCACCCCTATGGGTTAAGGACATAACCGGCCAGTAATCAAGGGATTACCTACGGCCTCAAACCAAATCAGACATAACTCATCAGAGTAAAGGGGCCAAACGGAAGCAAATTTAAAACTTTATTCTTAAAGCTGTGCTTACATGGCACCTCATAACAGTCCATATACATACATGTTAATAACTCACGTCAAAATAAGGAATAACATAAAGTTCTGTACATACAGGATCATTAAGTCTAAGTCGGTCATGCCCAAATTTTATGTACAAGAGTAATCCACTGTTTTCGCCAACATGACAAAATTACGACAAAAGAACAAAAGAGGCAAAGACAAGTCTCGTGCGTGAGACGTTTGGGCTGACTCTTCAAAACCTTGGTTGTTCCATACAAACTTCACTAAGGCTGGATTTGGACCTCCCTTGGCTCACCTACGGACATACAAATGAGCGTGAGCGAAAGCTCAGTGAATAATATCAAATAAAGAAGATACACAAACGGTATTTAGAACAACGTGCTTCAAACAGCCTTGGGCCCAATTCATATTTCTATCTAGCATATATATATAAATATGGGTCAAGTGACTGGAGTCCCAAACACATCATACGACCTCAGCCCAATTCATTCGTGTCATATGGCCTTCGGCCCATTCATTCATATCATTCATGTCATACGGCCTCTGGCCCATTCATTCGTATCATTCAGGTCGAACTGGTCTTTGGCCCATTCATTCTTTCATTCATGTCGAACTGGCCTTTGGCCCATTCATTCTTTTATTCATGTCGAACTGGCCTTTGGCCCATTCATTCTTTCATTCATGTCAAACTAACCTTTAGCCCATTCATTCTTTCATTCATGTCAAACTATCATGTCATACAGCCTCTGGCCCATTCATTCGTATCCAATGGCCTCTAGCCCGTTCATTGACGTGTCAGACTATCATTCATATCAGACTATCATTCGAGTCAGATTATCATTCATATTAGACGGCCTTCGGCCCGTTCATTCTTAGCAAACGGCCTTAGGCCCAACCATATGGCATAGCAACCATTTGTCCACAATTCAAATCAACAAACTTATAAATCTTATAGAGGAATAAGTAATTGGGCAAATAGCATATTTCAAAATATCTTCATTAAGATATTACTCACCGTGATTGGCTGGATGATTTGCCCTAGAGCTTGACCCTACACATTGCATGACACATATGGGTCACAAACGATTCAATCCGTCCTTAATTCATACATCCCTCTTAGGCTTCTTTCCTATCCTTTTAATTCATTCATAATGCTCAATGCATGCTTAATAGTACTTAGAAGTGAAAGAGAACGGAAAATGAAACACAGAACATCCTTACAAAATTTCTGAAATAGGGGTCCCCGCTCGAGCGTGGACTTTCCCGTTCGAGTGGACCCATTAGGTTTGCAAAAGTACTGGTTGCCTCATTTTTACACTCAAGCGTGAATTCGGACGCTCGAGCTGAAAGTATCACTACATGGCATGCCGCTCGAGCATGTATCTCCCCGCTTGAGCGGACATCCATGTCTGCAAAACTTCTGGGAGCTCGCATATCCCGCTCGAGCGGCGCTTTCCCCGCTCGAGCGGACATGCCAAATTCTGGAAAATCTGGAATTGTTCTTGAGCTTCAAACTTACATTCAAACCAACATATCCTGCACATTATGACTCAAACTTCACATATACATAAACTAACATGATACAAACACCAAATTACAACATTATGAAGCTCAATTCCATGAATTACTTACATGCATGTTCCAAATTACACCAAACTTGTTTCCATCATAACAATTTCATGTATTTCAAACTCATATTCCCATGAATTGTACATGCATGTGAAATATAACTCCCATTTCAACTTACATAGTGCAAATGGTGATCACAAACATGAACTTTAACCGAAATTCTACATGGATCATACTTTTCATGCTCAACTATACAAATTCATGGCAATTATACACATGCATGCATTCCATGACTTCAAACTCATCAAATACAACACAATTCTTGTTCTTGATCACCATTCAACTTTGAATTCACAAAATTACAACTCAAACTCATGAGTTAAGGGTTAATTACTCACCTAGGAGCTTTAATCCTCACAATTGAAGTTAATCCTTGAGCCTAGTTTTCAAATCTCACAAACCTTGAGCCAAACTATACAATTCCTCCTCTTTCCCTCTCTAGCCGACCCTCTCTCTTTTTCCTTAAGGTAATCTCAGCCAAATGAAAACAAAAAGATGTATTGAGTGGAAATGGCCCATTTAAATAAGCTCCTCTAATCACACTTCTTTAATATTAAATAATTGAGCACCATTTCATTAATTTAATCTATTTAATCTGATCCAAATCAATTTTCAATTAAATTTCACCGTAAGCTCTAAAAATTACGCCAATCACAATGGCGTAGTCAATTTCGGTTTCTGTGGCCAATAGGGCCTTCAATTTAAATTCCAAAGCAGATAATCAAACAGATATTCCTACAGTGAACAGAAAGAAATTCAAAACCCCATATATCCATATAAATGGCACTCAAAATCATATCAAACACATAATCACAATCACAATTAAGATTAATTAGCATAATACGGACCAGGGTTATCACACTAAATTTGGCAACTTTTAGAGAAAATCCATTTTATTGCAAAAGATTTGCCAGAAATAGACTGTATCACCAGATCTTAGAGTCGCCACTAATGTTTTGGAAAAATTAGGAAACCTGTGACTCGTGCCAAGGCTACTATTCATTGTCACCAAAGATGCTTGGCTTGGAACCTTAGGTAAGAGAGGGGAATGTCATTATTGAGCACTCCCACTCACCTTATCAAAAGATCGGCTTCTACTAAATCATGATATGAATTTTATTTACTTTATATGTTCATGTTCTGATTATTTAATAAATCCTAAAATTTACTATGTAATGCATACAAGTATAGACTATGCCATTTATTTTGGAAAATTTTGATTTCATGCATTTTGAAAGAGTTTTGAAGATGTACAACAAAAATAAATTGAGTTTACAAATATAAAAAATCAACATCATTCCAAATTAAGCAACACAACCTCCATCCATGGGCATTCATACACTTATATCAAGTAAGTAAGTGGCCATATGGTAAGATGCAAAACATAGAACGAAAAACACACAAAAGCGGGATGCTAAAGCATAAAAACTGACATGTTTACTGTCATGCCACGCATAACTACAAAACAAAGTTAGTAAAGTATGCATGATCTTATATTACAAAATCCTAATGCAATTCACACATGAGATGCAACTAAAGATTCGGCTTCTAAGATATGACATGTGAATCATCTCATGAACATGGGATAGCGCACACAATCACATAGGAATTAATTAAATCCATAAATGCAAACGTAGCCAAATCAAGATGCATGAAATATGGCTACAAAGCATGGATATAATGAAAAACAAAATATGACGCATATTCACAAATAAGGAAAGAAAATAAAATAACGAGATAAAAAGAAGCGGGGCAGGAAATTCTTACAATACTTTGAATAAATTATTACAAACCAAATTAGAGAGGGAGGATGAGGAAAATAATACAACATAATTAAAACCTCACAAAACACTTAAATAAAAATAAACAAACGAAAAACTTCAAGTGCCTTGGAAACCACTGGAATTGGTCAATATCGGAAGGCTACGTGGTCTTGTCCAAAAGAAGTTAACCGGCTGGCCAAATAGTCTGGCCGGCCAACTAGGTCTAGCAAAACTTGTCGTGTTGTAACATAAAGAAAAGAACAAACAAAGAATATGTAGATGGCTCAACTACCACTCCCTGTTATATTAAAACAAGAAAACGAATATAAAATATAAAGTACAAAATTACAACAAAACAAACATGAAATAAAACAAGAAAAACAAGTATAATAAGATAGAAAATGCAAGATTATAACAAAACTAATATGAAACTAAAACAAGAAAACAAATATAAGCTAGGAAGTGCAAGAGTACAACACAACTACGACGAAACTAAAACAAGAAAACAAATATAAGATAGAACATGCAAGATTCCAACAGAACTAACGTGAAACTAAACCAAGAAAACAAATATAAGATAAAACATGCAAGATTACAACAAAACAAATATGAAACTAAAACAAGAAAACAAATATAAGCAAGAAAAAGAATGAAAGGATTGAAAATTCACCTTCCAAAGAAAGATTAAACTTCTTGATTTCCAAACTTCCCATTGATCACCCTCAAGATTGTGAATTGTGCTCCTAATCCTCAATTCAGGAGCTTGGAATTTGAGCTTCAAAGGTAGCTTTATACAAATGTGAAGTAATCACTCTTTTCTTACACTTGCAAGGAGTATTCTCTCTTTGAACAAGGCTCTAGGACTTGGTTCTTGAGTGATTTTTACAAAGGAAGATGAGATGTATAGAGGCTTGGTAATTTCACTAGTTTGGCAAGATAACTCTCTTGTTTTCAAGGCTTTCTTCTCTCTCAAATTATAACTCAAATTTAGCATTCTCTCTACACTTCTCATCTAATCCATCTTTTTTTTTATAAAAAAAAAAAAAAATTCAAGACTAGAGCTCTCATTATATAGGCAACGCAAGTGGGCAATGATGCAGGACAAAGTGGATGACAAAGTGGAAGATAGAGTGGATGACAGAGTGGAAGACAAAGTGGAGCACTTAGGGAAGATAATGGACCTAATGGGAGACAATTTATAATGGAGGTGGATGGTGAGTGGAGGTGGTGAGGTGTGAATAGGTAAATAGATAATGAGTGAGGATGGTGGGTGTGATTATGAAAGTGGATGGTGAGTAGGGATTGTAGGGTGTAGGAAATTTGGTAGTGGAGATTGTGGGGTGATTATGAAAGTAGATGGTGAGTGGGGATTGTGGGGTGTAGGAAATTCGGTAGTGGAGATTGAAAAGCCAAGATTCTTTTGGTAGTGGAGATTGGTGCATTTTGGATTAAACATAATTTGGCCAAAAATGTGTAAAGGTTGGGATTAAAGCTCAAATTTCATCTCTCTTATTGAGGATTCTGAGAAACACGGTCGGATTGTCATCAACGGGTAATTAAAAGAAAGTGCTCAAGTCTTAGGGCTAGTCAAAATGGAGTGTCTACAATACGTTGCATTTATGTGAGTATGGAGTTAAGTTTCTTGGATAGTACTCGTAGCCGGTGAACTTGCTTTGAGGTCTTATCGGAAACACGCCTGATTAACGTGGTTTCTGATGGGAATTCCTTGAGAGTTCCGAGATGAGTATTTATCCTTGTGGACTTGATTCAATTATGTGACTAAGTGTTTTATTGTTTATATGTGGTAGAACTGTGTGTTTAGGGCTTAGTTTGTCTCGTAGCCTGAGGTGGTAAGTGTGTATGCCTCGGGGAAAGGTTGTGGTGTTGTACACTAAGTTGGTCTTGTTTT
Source organism: Camellia lanceoleosa (assembly GCA_025200525.1). NCBI lineage: Eukaryota > Viridiplantae > Streptophyta > Magnoliopsida > Ericales > Theaceae > Camellia > Camellia lanceoleosa. The sequence goes on along the minus strand of CM045766.1, from coordinate 42,888,777 downwards.
GATTTTATAGGATGTCTACACAAGGGAATAGAGGACGAGTTGGGAATAGGAGTGTCAGTAAGGGCACAACGGTTCCTTTAGCACTTGCCGTTAGAGCATCGACTGTCGGCAAGGAAGTTGCACGTGAGATTGTGAGAGCGGTACAAGATGCTCTAGCTCGCAATGAGGGTGACAATGGGCATACCCTCAAGCTTACTAAGGAATTTCTTTGTTCCAATCCATTGTAGTTTTTGGGGGAGGCTAAACCATTGGAGGCAGAGGATTGGTTGGAGCAGATTACTAAGACTCTTGATATGCTCAGAGTCGAGGATGAGGAGTTAAAGATTTCTTTGGCGAGTTTCCAACTGAGGAGTGACGCAGGGTATTAGTGGAAGTATGCTAAGAACACCATAGCTAACACGCGGGTTGCTTTTACCAAGGCCTTTTTGGCCAAATACTTCCCTCCTTCTGCTTGGGAAAGGTTGAGGGAACCGTTTGTTAAGTTGCACCAGGACGTTGCTCCTTTGGCATGGTTTGAGATATAGTTTACTAGTTTGTCGAGGTTTGCTCCAGAGTTGGTGGCAACAGAAGAGCATTGTTGTTATGAGTTTGAGAAGTGGTTACGTTATGATATTCGAGAGGAGGTAGCTGGATCTCTGTAGAAGAATTACTATGCTCTAGTTGAGGCATTAGCCCATGTGGAGGCCATGGTTATGAGTGTTGGTCGAGTTAGGGAGGAGGCCACTTTAGCGACTCCTACAATTCATAAGCGCTCTAGGCTCAGTAAGAGATGGAGGCGAGCACATGCTCAATCTATGGCTTAGTTTTTGTCTTTATCGGGGGTTTTGAACTCGTCGGTTGGGGGCCTAGTAAGGTTCAAGCTTCATGGCAATCTCTGAGTAAGGGGTCTGCTATTTGTTTTGATTGTGGTCATCTGGGCTTGCGTTTTTGCTCGTTGTGTGTGAATTCTTCAAGTGTTTCAGAACCTAGTTGGAATTAGTCACTTTAGTCCAATCGAGGACGGTACCGATACCAGACCCGTGTAGGCCAGACTTGGAAAGCTTCACGAGGGTCGACTTTTCGGTCATCATAATAGTATTACCCTTGAGAGGGGCTTTTGTATTAGAGACCAGTGGTTTAATATTTGAGCTTTTGTTGTTGACTAATGTGTTGTGGGGTGCTGAGGCATCACGGTACTATGTTGTATTTACATATTGTTGTTATTGTTTGTTATTCCTCACGTGTTAAAGGCTTATGATGGATTTTAAACTTTTTAATGGTGCTGTATATATGTTATTGTTTTATGACATTGTTTTGCGATGGCCTTTGAGCCTTGTTTTGTTTGGGAGTTAATTGTTGAAAATGGGAATTTGTGGATGGTTGTGGTTAGGGGTGTGAAGCGGTGAAAACAAGTTATGAGGTTAGGGTGAGTTGAGTATAAGGGGATGTGAGACTTTAGGATTTGTGAGTTTGGTTGGTTAAGTGAAAACGTTTCGAGGGAGTGTGAGATTTGTGTGTTGGGGTAGTAAGAATGATATTTGAGGGTCATGTTTAGTATTTTGGTTTTGTTGGTTAATGAGTTCGTGGTGGTCCTACTAATTGTGAGAAGGGTGGTGCGTGTGTTGAGGTACTATTAAATGTGGGATGGAGTTTTGAGAGTGAAAGGAGAATTCCATAGGCAAACACTAGAAGTATTTCTTAGGTTGAAGAATGGTTGTGTTCTCGGGTAGTTAGTGTGGCATTGGTGAAGATCATTTTGTGTCCAGGAATATGTGATTATCATTGACCACATCGGTCTTACGTTTGAGGTGTGAAAGGTAATTGCCAGATAGGCATATGAGAGGTGATTTCTTTAGGAAACAATAGTGGTATGGCCAAGTCTTGATGAATCTGGGGTGATTCAAGGAGTAATAAAGTTAGGTGACATGCTAGTGTTTGGTATTGAGCGTTCAGTTTTATCGAGTTAGTTAAGCGTTTAGTTGATGTTGGAAGGTGGTTGACAAATAGTCACACTGGGTGTTGCTTGGAGTTTGGTAAAGAGGGTTGTAACCTTATTAGTGCCTTAGAGTGGTTTGTCGGGAGTGGAGTCTCTTGTGTGGGGGTGTAGAAGCTTGTGTGAAGCTTGCTTTGAATTGTGAAACTCATCGGGGTTGGAGTAGTGTGTGTAGGGTCGTTGTATTACGGGTGCATTACGCTGCGTGTGGATGATAACTTATGATGATGTTTATGATAGAAAGGAATTTCAAGTTAATGAACTTTCTTGTGTTTTGTTGTGTTGATTACACGATTGTTATTTCTATTACGAATTGTTTAGTGAATTTGACATATGTGTTTGTTGTGGCATCATGGTAAGAGTAATGGATGTTATGAGATGACGGTAGTTGAGTTTGAATTGGAAAATGGTTTTTGTTCTTGGAATTATAGCCTCGGATGGCCTTTTTTAAAGGAAATGTTGTGGAGCTAATCTAAATTGTAACGAGGAATTTCATTGTATAGTCCTGTGCTTCTAACTTGTGAATGATTATGTTTCGATTTACACCTTTGTTTTCAGAGAGTGTTTATAAAACTTTTGAGTTTTGCTTGAGAAGTAGAAAAATATATTTTGACTTTTAACTGGTGTGAGTCTTGGCACTTGTGAGAAATGTTTCATATTCAAGTGGATGATTTTTCAAATGATCGAGAAATTATGAAATTTTTTTCTCTTATGTATAAAGCTCTACTATTATTTATTTTACCTAGAATGATGAATGTTGTAGAGTGACTCAGCTTGAATTGTTAATTTTGGGTTTGTTGTTGGTTTGAGGAGTGTTTGGTGTTAGTGAGGTTTGTATACCGAGGTGTTGTCTGTAACTTTTCATGTTGGGAGTTTTGTTGTTCCTATCTGAGTTTACCGAGACTTTTGTTGTTAGTAGGGGGGGTTTTTTCGTATACTAGTGCAGAGCACTCGGAGGTGTTGGTTGTGTTGTGGTGGCTATCACGTGGTTGATACTTCTAGTATGCATGTGGTTATTTTTGTTCTATCTCGTAGGCCCAATGAATTGTATGGGTCGAGGAGACATCCGTTTCTTTCTCCTTGAGTTTCATGTTTGGGTTTCTTTGGGGTCCCAAAAGGTTGAATCAGAATCCGGGAATTTATCCCAAGTTTGGGTCTAGTTTTGAGTTGGTGGTTGTGCTTCCAGTTTTGATTGAGTCGCCTTGTTTCGACCTTATCTTTAATTCCGGGGACTAAATTTCTTAAGGTGGGGAGGTTGTAGCACTCTGAGTTTTTCCTTCATCGCTCAAGCGATGGATTGGTCGCTCGAGCGGTCTTTTGAGTCTTCCAGTATCTTTGTAGGTTTACAAAACTTCAGGGAGAGTGGTGTTTTTTGCTTGAGCGATCTTGGCTCGAGCAGTCCTTCTTGCGCTTAAGCGATGTGCTTTTGTCTACAAACTTCTAAGAGAGTGTCTTGTGCACTTGAGCAGTCACTTTGTTCGCTCGAGCAGTGCCACTTGTTGTCTTTGGTAGCTCAAGCAGTGTTTTGTTTCCCTAGAGCGGTCTGTCCGCTTTCAACAGCTATAAAAGCCACTTTTAGTCACATCTGGATCACTTTTCTCTCTCCCTTCTCTCTCCTTCCGCCATTTTTGAGCTTTCAAGCTCTTCCTACTTGGTTTTCATCTACTTCTACCCATCTTTGACATAATCCCTTAGACTAAAATGTAGAGGGCTGCAAGGGCTTCAGTTTAATCTGAGCATATCGTGTTTTCGTTGCCGTGGATTTTTTGGCTTTCTCCTCGTTGCTTCTAAAGGTAGGGATTTTCATGTTTCTCTTCAATACCTTATTTATAGATAGGCATGTGGTAGATTTTATTGCATAAAAATCATATCCATTATGGATTTCTTTGAAGATCATAAAGAGGATATAGGGTTTGAATGTTTGGAATAGGAATTGTGAAATTGATTGTTGTTAGGTTAATTAGAGGGTAGCTTAACTTGTTTATGTTGAAGAAAAGGAAAAGCCCTAATTTTTTTTAAGTTGACCTAATGTATTTAAAAAGGATAAAGTTAAATAATGTTTGTCTTGTTAATATTAAGTTGTGTTATTGTGTTATTGAGTTATTGAGTTGTGTTATTGGATTAATCATGTTAAGTTGAGTTGGGTTATGGCTTGGAATTCATGGATGTGGTTTTATCGAAAATGTGGAAATTGGTCTTTTTGAAAGAAAATGATTTGGGCAATGTAATTTGGAAAACAAAAGGGTTCATTTTGAAAAGAGAACGAAACCATTGATGTATCGTAAATTCATAATTTGAACTTGAGGATGGATTTGAAATAGTTGAATATTGTTTTCATTATCAATGTTGTTGAATTTGAGGTCAAGTGAGCGTCAAACTATCGAATTGCGTGTATTTAATTATTTACGCTTAGAGATTTTTGTCCTTGGTTATCGGTGGAGGATGACATTGTGATGTTGAATGGATTTTGTGTATGTAGTACACTCGGGTCATGTATATTTATTTGAGTTATGTGATGGTTGGAAATGTGCATGCGTTGAGAACAAGGGGTACCATTACCTTCCAGCTGGCGCCTGTAACTGCGCTGAGAATGTGGGGTGCTAGTACCTTGTAGCTAGCGCATAGAAAATTGAACAGAGGTACCATTACCTTCCAGCTGGTGATTGGAAAGGTGTATTCTTGGCTTACCGTGCTTGAGGCAAGTAGAACGTTGTTGGGTTTCTTGTTATCATTTCAGTTCTATTTATGTGTTTCATGCATAATGTTGATTATTTCGTGGAGCATGTCAATTTTCTTATTTGGTTATGTGAGCAATATTTTATATGTATCATCTTCATGTTCGTTTAGGATACTTCTAGTCGAAAATTGTAATTTGGAATTGGGTGTGGGTTCAGTAATTGGGGAAAAGCAATTAGATTTCGTGGGTTTGTTTTCAAAAATACCTATTATCGTCTATTAAATGTAAAATAAAGTGGTAATAAAAAGAAAGAAAAGTGAACGGTTTTGTGATTGTTGGATAAGTTGAATGATTTTTAGAAAATTATCTAAGTAAGTATATCTTCATGTATAAACTGACGCATATGTATATGATATGACATAAAGCAATCATGATCATAGCTATTTGTATGTTGTTATTGTTTTGGATCATGTTGGGATCCCTACTGGATTTTATGTTCATCCCATGTCGCTAATCCTTTTTTAGGTATATATCAAAAAGTGGTTCAATATCGAGGATCTTCATTATTTGTTGGCCACGGGGCCTTTTATTTGTTGGTCGAATGCCATTGTTGTAAAAAGGGTGGAACCATTTCTCTTTTATATAATGATGTAAGCCTGCGGGCAATTTTATTTAATCATGTCTCATGTTGCATTTATTATGTATACGAATAAGAGAATCTTAATTTATTTATCTTTATTAAGATATTGGGACTCTAGTTTGTTATCTCTGAAATTGTTTATAATAATGATTTGGTAATGTTGTCTGAGTAATAAAAGTGGGGCGTGACAGCCACATGGCTTCAAAGTGCAAGTAAAGTCTTGGTTAGCATTAGTCAGGTCATTCATAGAGTCAATCTCATGGGAGGAGTCAATCGCTAGCATGTTATCATTGCAGACAGACAGGGCACATGAAGAGGTCTTGCCCATAGTTAGCTGAGATGACTAGTGCTTCAGGGTTTCGACAGTCAGGAGGTTTTTAGGTAGGTCAGGGTCAGAGGTAGACTCATCAGCCAGTTCAGTCTAGACAGGTATCTAAATAGTACATGGGGCCACTTCTACACAGTCGGTGCAACTGACGTAGTGTTTAGAGAGGTGATCAGAGTGAGCAGAGACCACATAGGTGAGTTTATGCTGCCACCATATCCAAGTAGTCATTAGGTCATCTGTAGTGAGATGTACATATCTTGTTTCCAATAGTTGGCCCAATGTATTAATAGATATTGGAGCATCTCAATCATTCATAGCATATGCATTTGCATCCATTTTGGGGTTAGAAATTGATCAACTAGAGTCACCACTCATGGTGGTGTCATTGGTTGGGGGTAAAGTCTCTTAAGTCGGGTATGTCGTGGTTATGAGACTGAGGTCGTCGATCGATGACTCTCTTTCGATTTCGTTATATTGGATATGTCGGGCTTTGATGTCATCTTAGGCATGGATTGGTTGTCTTCCTACCATGCTACCATAGATTGTCACCGTAGGAGAGTTACTGCGTGCACACCGAATAAGGATTGTTTTTATTTTCTAAGGGATTGAACAGATAGATTGTTCCTGCCATTGCATGACCTACATAGTCGATGTGAACTTAGTTTCCTCTTTGCTACTTTTATGGCTGAAGAGGGTAGTATGGTCCGGGATACATTTCTTAGAGCGGTTTGCAAGTATCCAGAAGTTTTTCCAAAAGACCTCACCGAATTAACACCTCACTTTGAGGTTGAGTTTCTATAGATTTGTTGCCTAGCATAACACCCATCTTCATGTCACCTTATAGATTTGAACCGGCCAAACTACTCATCGTGAAGTAGTAGTTACAAGAGTTGTTAGACAATGGCTTAGTACTCTCTTTGCAAAAAAGAAAGATGGCTCGTTGTAGTTATGTATAGATTACCGCAAGTTGAATAGGGTCATGGTTAAGAACAAGTATCTGTTGCCTAGAATAGATGACCTCTTCGACCAACTTAAGGGTTCCCGATGTTTCTCAAAAATAGATTTAAGGTCGGGTTATCATTAGTTGCGAGTGAAGGAAGAGGACATTTCGAAAATGGCCTTTCATAATCGATATGACCACTATGAGTTCGTTGTAATGCTATTTCGCTTGACTAATGCCCCTGCCACTTTCATAGACTTGATGAATCGAGTCTTTCGAGAGTGTCTTAACAAATTCATTATGGTTTGTGTGGATGACATTCTTATTTATTCACCCTCTGAGGAGGAGCACAAAGAGCACCTCCGTATTGTCTTAGAGCTGCTTAGGGAGCACTGATTGTATACTAAGTATGAAAAATGTGAATTTTGGCTTTCCAAGGTGAAGTTTTTGGGTCATGTCGTTTCTGGGGATAGGGTCACTATGGATTCTTCAAAAATTGAGGTTGTGCAGAATTGGGAGCGACCTAAGAACGCTTTTGAGATTCGTAGCTTTTTGGGTCCTGCCGGCTATTATAGGCAGTTTGTGAAGGACTTCTCTACCCTAGCATCCCTATTGACTAGTAGGTTAACTAGAAAATGGGTGAAGTTTGTTTGGAGTGAATCATGCGAGAAATCTTTCTTAGAGTTGAAGTTTAGGTTGACTACTATACCAATTTTAATATTCTGGAGAGAGGCTAAGGTTACACCGTTTATTTAGATGCTTCTAGGGCAGGTTTAGGATATGTTTTGGTGCAAGAGGGTAAAGTTGTGGCATATTGTTCATGTCAGTTAAAGACTTATGAAAGGAACTACCCGACTCATGACTTCGAGTTAGCCGCGGTGATCTTTGCCCTAAAACTTTGGAGGCACTATTTGTATAGAGAGAAGTTTGACGTGTTCTCAGATCATAAAAGCCTTAAGCACCTTTTCTCTCAAAAAGATTTGAACCTACGTTAGAAGTGGTGGATGGAATTCATGGAAGATTATGATCTTGACTTGCATTATCATCCAGGAAATTCCAATGTAGTGGCCAATGCATTGAGTAGGAAGTCTGTGAGTACCATGTCTAGTCTTGCCATTAAGGAGTGGGAGCTAATGGGTGACCATGGGGACTTTCACTTGCATCTTAGCGAGTCTACAGAGCATGCCACCTTATTCTCAGTCCTTGCACAACCAACACTTGTCACATGGGTTATAGAAGTAGAGCAGAATGATTCGAAAGCGAAGGAAATCAGAGAGAAAATGTAACGCCCTCAAAATAATACATAAAACCCATCACTTTAGACATGCATTGATATAAGGGAAATCAACCATTTATATTCATCAGAGCAGTTCTTACAACAGCATTACATGTTAACAACAAAAGCAAGTGCCCTACTGGCTTACAGCTTTCCAAGTTAACACTTGGTTACAAAAAGGAGAGTACTAACTCTGTACAAATAAGCCGTTGGCTTGATACACATGTAATACTAACAAAATAATCCAAAAAGAGTCTTCAACTCCCATAACCATCCAAGCTATGTCCTTGGAGGCGGCATGCTACCTGTACCTGAAAATGATGTCCCATATAGGGTGAGCCAACGCCCAGTAGAGATATGCTAAACACAGTATGAGCATTAACTAAGACATTAGCAATTGATAAATGTTTAACTCTCATAAATCAATTCTTACACCACTCTCCTTACATGACCACAGTGTCTATGTTTCATTTCATTTTCCATTTCTTATCAAATTCACAATTCACAACTATGGCTCAAAACTTGGCCAACAACTTACATGAGACAGTAACTCATTTTAAACGTCTCCTATTTCACAATAGATAAGCCTACAAGCTGTATCAACACTTCTATAGACAAGCATATGAGCTATATCAACAAATCAACAGATAAGCATATGAGCTATATCAATACTTCCAAAGATAAGCATATGAGCTATATCAACACATGAACTGACAAGCATATGAGCTGTCTCAACGGAGTCCATCCCCTATCTTCTCCCAAACAACATCCGGTTTAGAGGTCCATCCCCCATCTTCCCTTAAACCGTGGAGTACATCCCCTATCTCCTCCCACACACAATGTATATATACATAGGTCTTATACAAGCAATCAATACACAAAATTAATGTATTCTTTCAACCGTCATTCTCAATGACACACCCAACTGATTAGTTTCAATTTGCCTAATCATCATGCATTGTCTACAACAATCAAAACCATCCTCCACCGGTAGCCCAAACGATTATTTCTAAACAGATAATAAAAGCTCCAATAGATAAAATATCGATGTTTTCAAAAGTGAACGATTTACAAATCCAACTCCACCATTTCACAATACAATGAGTCAATTTCATTATTTCCAATTCAATTCCAAATAACAACAACTTTCCCAAATTAATCATATCAAGTGATTTATCCACATTTTAGGGCTCTCTCCCCTAATTCTCAATATTAACCCAAAAGGTCAAATATCAACAACCAATACCCAAATCATCTTTTTGAGACCCAAAATACATGTTTAAGAATTAAAATAACAAACCCTCTTTCATACCATTTTGAAACCCTAAGTCCCAAAATCAATCAACTTCAACACTTTATCAAAACTACCAATAATCTATGTCAAAGGCCATAATAGTGAGTAGGAATCTCTACCTCAAATTCGGAGCTCAAAGGAAGAAGATGACGAAACTCAACGAGCTCCAAAACTCGTAATTTTCGGATCAAAGTAAAGCCCTCGACGATCAACCCAACTTTTGTAAAGGCCAAAGGTGAGAAAAACACCCTAGCTAGTTCAATACTTAGAGAGAAGGTAGAGCTCTAGAGTGAGAAGCTCAACAATTGTGTTTTTGGAAAAGTAAGAGAGAGAAGAGATGTGAAAAAGTGATTTTAAAAGTCAAAATACGGAGCTTTAACCCAGACTCCTTGCTCGACTCACAGGGAAAGGAGGAAACGGGTAGGAGGGTACATTCTGATTTGAATATCTAGTATTTAGAACCTTTTTTGTGCCAAAGCCATATAGAGACAAAGTACTTTGGAAATTCCACCACTCACGCCGTGCGGTGCATTCGAGAGGCACAAAAATGTACCATGACCTTAGCCATCAATTTTGGTAGAGGGGTATGAAGTGAGACATAGCCTTGTTTGTGTCTAAGTGTCTAACTTGCTAACAAATCAAATAGAACACCAACGGCCAGCCGGTTTATTGCAACCCTTACCTAGAGCCTAGTGAAAGTGGGAGCACATCACTATGGATTTTGTTTCAGGTTTTCCTAGAACTCAGATGGGTGATTCAGTTAAACAATCTCTATGTCTGTGCGTGATTCGGTTGACTACTTAGTTGAGCTTTATGTTGGAGAGATTGTCTAACTTCATAAGGTTTTGGTGAGCATTGTTTCAGATAGAGACCCTAGTTTTACCGCACGGTTATAATAGAGTTTACAAAGTGTTATGGGTACTCAAGTGACTTTTAGCACCGCTTATCACCCTCAACCTTATGGTCAATCTAAGTGCACTATCCAAATCCTAGAAGACAAGTTGAGAGCATGTGTTTTGGACTTCAAAGGTTCTTGGGAGAGGCACTTGCCTCTAGTAGAGTTTGCCTACAATAATAGTTATTAAGCTAGCATCAGGATGGCATCTTTTGAAGCCCTATATGGGTGTCCGCATAGATCACCTGTGTATTGGACCAAGGTAAGGGACTCATACATGCTTAGACCTGAGTTAGTTCGTGAGACCACCGAGAAAGTGGCTCTCATTCATAAGAGGTTGGTTACAGCTCAAAGCCGATAAAAAAGTTATGCTGGCCAGAGGAGGCAACCTCTATCCTTTGAAATTGGTGATCATATGTTTTTGAAAATATCACCTAGAAATGGTTTGATGAGATTTGATTGAAGTGGGAAATTGTTGCCTAGATTCATTGGTTCTTTTGATATTTTAGAACGAGTGAGAGAAGTGGCCTATCGTCTTGTCTTACAACCACAACTTTCGGGGTGCATAGTGTATTCCACATTTGTATTCGTAAGTATGAACCCGATCCTTCCTATGTCCTAGATTGGACAAGCTTAGAGGTGGATGAGAACGCCTCATATGAAGAGAGACCTTTGAAGATCTTAGACACTCGAGAGCAAGTTATGAGGGGAAAAACCATCCCTTTAGTTAAAGTATTGTGGCATCACCACGGGGTAGAAGAGGTTACCTAGGAATGAGAAGCTGAGGTCCGTGAGAAATACCCATATTTGTTTAATGATGTGTCATTTTATTGTTTTCTTTCTCTCTTTGAGGATAGGTATTTGGCATATGTGAAGAATTAATGAGAAAGTAATGTTTTCTTGGCGATTTAGACTTGTATATCCTTATTCAAACTGTAATTTTGATTTTCTCATCAATCGATCTTGTTTTTGTTGTTGTTATTGTTGCTGGTTTGGTGCTTGTCTTCATTGGGATTGTCGGAGTTTGTTGTCAATAGGAATCGTGAATTTCAGGGACAAAATTCTTTAAGGAAGGAAGGCTATGACACCCTATTTTGTGAGACCACTTGAGTGGTCAAGTGGTCACTTGAGCAGAGAATTGGGGTTCCCAGTATCTTGTCTGTAAATTTGGTATAAGGAAGACACCACTCAAGTGGTCAGGTGGTTGCTCGAACGAAGATGTGTTGCTCCCAGTATTTTCACTATAGATCTGGAAAACTTCTGGGACCTTGCGTTTACCACTCAAGCATTGGAATGTTCGCTCAAGTAGTCTGTTCAGGATGACAGATTTAAAAGTCGACCTAAACTCATTTTTCTCTCACTTTTTCATACCCTTTCTCTCTCAAACACCCATTTCCAAAAGCCTAGCCCTAAAACACTTGATTTCTCTTGATTTTACCTAAAATACCCTAGAACTTCCAAGGAGGTTGAAGAGCAAGCTTAGCTCAAAAGTCCTACCAATTGTTTTGCAATTTCTTGAAGCTTTGAGTTGGGTTTTCACCTTTTGCCTTCACTCATGAGGTAGGAGTACATTTAATTTGATATATCTTTGATTTGGGACACATGTGGTATTTTATTTAGTTATAAAGATGTATGAAATGGGTTTATGATATGAAGTGGGTTTAATAAATAAAATGGTTTATACTCCATGTTTTGGAAAAATTTATGCATATCCGTGTTGATAATTGTTAGAAATGGTGAATATTGACTCTTTATGTGCAAAGGAGGGGAAAGCCCCAATTTTTCCAAAAATCCCAGTTTTCAAATTTGATTTAATAATGAGTTTGGCTAAATTGACTCTTAAATGAAATTGGATGAATGATTATGGCAAAGGAGTTGGGATATGAGATTTTTTAAACTCTTTAGGTATATGTGTTGAGATTGGTAAATGTTGAAATTGTGGAAATAGTGAGATTGGAGAAATTTGTTTATTGTTGATATTACTAAATGCTCCTGTGTATTGAACAAACCTTAGACAAATTTGATTTGAAAACTCATGCATCATGTGCATTATAATTTCTCTTGTGATCTTACCATTTGTGGATGCTTGGAAATTGTCAAAAGTGGGTAAATAGCGTATGAGTCTGGGTAGTTGAGTCGGATCTTTGGTAATGGGTTGTGTGTTGTATTTGGCATCCATGCGAGGTGTCAAGGTGCCCAATTGCCCTGTCTTAAGCATCTCGCCAGACAAATGTGTGCCGTTTTTAGAGTCGGCAAATGTAAAAACAATATAGTTTTTAGTGTCCACAAACCCGCTGCTTCAAGAGTCAGCGAATGTGGAAAGGAAAGGCTTGGGGTGCCCAACGCCTTGCCATTTTAGAGTCGAAAATGTGATACTATTTTCTACATATGAATCTGTATATATATATATGGTGTTGTGGCTCTTTCTTGTGACATCACAGATTATTTACACCCCATGGTTTGGTTAAGATATGTTTTTTTGGCATCATGCATTTGGCATCATGGTTTTAAAAAGGACAAGGCTAGGATTTTCCCATCTTTTGCATGGCATGATCATATGCATCTCAATTAATTATATATCTTGTTAATGATATTTCCTACTGGGCAATAACTCATCCCAAAACTAACAACATTTGAGGAAATGATGTTGTAATTCCGCCCAAGTGATTTGGCAATAAGTTTGTTTTGGATGGGAGCACGAAGGCTCTATGAATACTACATGTTAAGGCTCCGAAGCTACTTTTTGTGTATGGGACGGAAGTCTAATTTTTTGTGTATTCAAGGGAAATCCTTGATAAGATGTACGCCCTTAGGGCACTAGACTTTTGTGTTTATCTTTTGCTTCTTGAACTATTGGTATTATTTTACTAATATAACTCGAATAATGTTATAATCACTTAAATAGTTCAATGGAAAAGAGATTATTTTTGTTGTATAGAAGGTATTCCCTAATGGTTTGCACTATACATTAGTTGGATAATTTATATTTAATGTTATAAATTAAGATGATATTTTTAGGGCGTTATACTTGCCGTCGTGACCAACCCTGTTATCGCGATTCATTCCTTACCATCGCAACCCATCCCTCATCTATCATATATATATATATAAAGAGAGAGAGAGAGAGAGAGAGAGAGAGAGAGAATCCTTGGGTTTTCAAATCTTCGACGAAGGTATGAGTTGCACTGTCGGTGGCAAGGAATGGTAGCACGAGTAATAGCAAGGAGAGGTGATGTGAGGTGGAGAGAGAGAGAGAGAGAGAGAGAGAGAGAGAGGAACGCGACAAAGGTTGGAAGAAGAAGAAGAAGAAGAAGTAGAAGAGAGAGAGACAGAAAGATGCGACAATGAGGAGAGGGAGAGTCGCTAGAGAATGAGGAGGTGTCGGCGGCGGCTAAGGTTAGGGTTCGATGGATGGTGTGGATTAAGAGATGATTGATTTGTGTAAAGGTTAAAAATGTAATTTACTAAAAGAATAAAATTGTAATAAAAACATTTAAGAAAATGGTGTGTGTTGAGAGGATTGAAGGTGTGTAAACAGAATTCCCAAAGAACCTCCCACGACTTTTCAAATGAAGCTAACCTTGAAGAATTTTATTAAAACAACTACTGTAATAGTGAGTCCGTCAAAGTGACAAAAATATGATAATACTAGTTATAATAACTAAAAGACATTGTTTAAATTCCTTAAAAATACTCGTACACAATAAAATTTTGTTAAATTTCTTATAATATCTCTGCTTTAAGGATGCACACATATTTCTCCTTTGTAAAATTTGGGGCATTTTTAAAGGGAAGAGTTTACCCAAAAAGCAACCTAGGAGAGGGGTGAATTAAATTTCTACAAATAACAACAATAATACCCCAATAAAAATTACCAATTAGTACAACAAATTATTAACAAGCACAATGATGAACTTATTAGTAAATGATCAAGCAAAATAACAAAGAAATATAGCTAACACAGAGAGTAAATCAAATGATTAACACATGAATATCAAATAGCTATAGTAGTAGTAGAAAAGTAAAGAGACTGGGGAAGAGAATATAACACGATTGATGGTGGTTCGGCTTCAACCAAGCCTACACCCACTCCTCAAGCTTCACTTGAGATTTTCCACTATTTTGTAACTTCACAGGGGTGCTAGCAACCTCTTGTACATGGAGCAATCCTGCACATATTTCTAGCTTCAGAAGGGTGCTAGTAACCTCATATACATGGAGCAATCTTCCACAAATTTCTCTAGCTTAACAGGCTTGCTAGTGATCTTTTACAAGATTGGAAATTAGCGTTTTGCTTTCAAAGAAAGCTACAAAATATCTCTCACAGATAGATATACAATGTTAAAGCTCTCAGATTTTTCTGTAAACCTTTCAAATGTGTACATGCTTAAGGCTTAGGGTTAGTGTTTGTTTTCTGACGGATGAATAAGAAAAAAGATTGGAGAATACTTCAGACAACTCTAAGGATGAGTTTGAGACTGATGATAAGAAATTTCTTAGCTTAAGTCTATCTGATTTTTCTGATAACCTCTCACGAGTAGATAAGCTTAAGGTTAGGAGCATAGTGTTTGATTTCTGAAGAAGAAGATAAACTGAAATGAAGAACACTTTAGGAACTCACTGTGTAGAGAGTATGTGATTGATAATATGAAAAATGTTTGGCTCGTTGTTTCTGTTCTCTCTCTAATCTATGTAGCTATTCCTAGTGCTCGATATATAACAGAGTTGAATGTTGTGTTTCTGAGAAGCCCATCGTCGTCTTCCCGTTGAGGAGATGGGTTGATGATGGGTGAGATAATATACAAATCAATGCTCAGTAGTTGTCTCTAACCCATGTGAGATTTTCCCATTGAATGATGGTTATCTGATGCAAAACCATTATTTTATCAGTTCACAGTATCTAACATGTTCAGTGATCATTTGCATAGTGGGACGTCCGCCCGAATGTCCAAAACCAAGCTTTGTGTCTGTGGGTCATCTGCCCGGATGTCCCGTGAAGTCCCTATCATCAAGGTTGTCGTCCGTGGTCATCAAGCATATTGTTGTCTAATGTCTAGAGTGAAACAGAACTGATCTAAAACGAAATTGGGCCAAAATTCCTTGGCCAGGTGTCCCCCCAAATGTCCACCTGATCGTCCAAGCTTGCCCAAAGCTGTAGAAGAAAATTGCCAAAATTTGGCCAGGTCAAACAGCCGGCCGACCTGTCGACCACCCCTTTGTGGGATCAACCTCCTCTGCTACTACTCTGTGCCGCTGCTTCTTGGGCTTGATTCAGTACCTGTGTAGGCTTCATTTGGCCTTCAAAAACATAGTTAAGCACAAGGAGATCATAGATTATAATGATTTAATTAAACAATAAATTTTCAATCATAATCCATTTCTCAAAATAAATCAAAACAAAATCATCAAAATCATATTATTTATGCTATGACTAACAAAGAGATTTTCTCTAGGGAACTTGCCTACTGCACCATCGTAGTTGCTTTTTATCAACTTATTACAAAACATGTTTTGATGATTCAAATTGTTTATGTTAATAAGCATTTTAAGTCGATCATCCATGTGGAAAATTAGATTGATCATACAATTGTAATCATATAATAATATCACATTTGTTATTAAAAATAGATAATAAATATGATTCTGAGAATATATCATTGATTATTTTGAAAATAAATGTGATCTAATCATGCAGTTGTAATTGTTCGATTAAGCTATTCTTTTGCATAAATGATTAGCTCGGAGGACTTTATAGATAAATGGTTTAGATCATTGAAGTGGATCCCATGATGAGTTTGTCAAAGAGTTGAGATTCTCTCATGTTGGGATCTCAATAATGCCTCACAATATGATTCAATTGGCCTTGAGTTGAGATTCTCTCATGTTGGGATCTCAATAATGCCTCACAATATGATTCAATTGGCAAGGCCAATTGAACACAATCTCTTTTTGAAAAACGCAATAATGTCGATGTTAATGTCAATTGTATATTGAAATATGTGAAAAGTTAATAAAAATATAAATATTTATTGAAATTTTTTCTTTTGCTTTTCACATTACTTGGTCTCAATGGGCAATCATTAGCAAGACCTATTTCAAAATGAGAACCATGGTTTAATGGATTTACCCTTAGGCCGGACTTGAATTGAGCTTAATGATGAATTGTTTATGGTAAGTTTAAAAGTTTAACAAGCTTTAAAATTATCTTCGAGTTTAGTTTGTCTTATCTTTTAGGCTCATCGCAAAAATCATGAACCAAATTAAAATAGCTTGATTTTATTTATTTAAGTTCATGTATGCAATATTATTCAACCAAGTTCAAGTGAGCTTAGAAAATGATATTAAATTTGAATTTAACTTATTTACATAAGATTGGGATCGAATAATTTGATTTGTTATACAACTCTACCTAAATATGAAAAAAACCAATTCATTATTGATTACATATATAGAAAAATTACCTTCAAAAGTAAATCTATGAATGTTGGACTGTCTCCAGTATCAAATCAGACTAGACAGTCTAGTCTGGCCTCTTGGGCCCACTTTTAGGCCCTGTTTTGATGATCTAAATATATTTTAGAGTTCATCGAATACATCTTCCCTGTAAAAAATCAAGTTGATTGGATAACAGAAATCACGTGTCTAGATCAATTTTTTATAAACTATTTCTTTTCTTACCGTCTATTTTTTTTTTAATAAAAACTCATCCAACACGTGATTTGTATTATCTAATTGACTTGATTTTTTGCAGGAATGATATATTCGACGAATCCTAAAATATGAACAATTCGGATTATCAAAACGTGGCCCAAAATTGGGCACAATGGGCCAGACAACACTTCTCCAGTCCAATTTGGGACTAGAGAGAAACCGGTCCCTATTTTGAGTATGGTCCAAATCGAACTTTAATACTCTCCATTCTATGTAGGGCTATGCACGGGTCGGTTTAGGTCAATTTTGCTACTGAACTGTTACTCGACCTGAACATTTCAGGAATAGAAGAACACCACCCAATTTCAACCAATCACCCTTTGAAACCACAAAGTAGCGGGTCTTTTTTCAATAGTTAGTTATCTGTTCGGATGAATAATATTTGGAAAAAAAAAATTAGTAAGGGAGGGAGGAGTGGCAAATCAGAGGAGGAAATAAAGGAGAATGGATTTCGTAGGGGTTGAGAGAGGGGATTAGGAGAAGGGCTATGAGATTAGAGAGTGAGAGCGGAAGAGCAAATGTCATTTTCGTGCTGCCAATCTTCTTGTTGCTTTATTACTCTGATCACTTCGTCATGGCTTCATGTTGTTGCCAAACCATCAGCCTGAGACTCTTTGTAGAGAGAGAGAGAGAGACTGTAGCACTTTGAGTTTTTCTTTATCGCTCGAGCGATGGATTGGTCACTCGAGCGGTCTTTCGAGTCTTGTAGTACTTTTGTAGGTCTGTGATTCTGAGAGTTGTTGATCTTCACTCGAGTGCAGGTTTGGTCACTCGAGCGGTCTTCCTTGTGTGGTCTAAACTTCTGGAAGGTGTCATTGTGTGCTCAAGTGGTCACTTCATTCACTCAAGCGATGTCACTTATGTGTCTAGTCGCTCAAGCGGTGTTTTGTTCAGTTGAGCGGTCTGTCTGTTTTCAGCAGCTATAAAAATCACTTTTAGTCACATTTGGATCACTTTTCTCTATTTCTTCTCTCTCATTCCTTCATTTTTGAGCTTCTAAGCTCTTCCCACCAGTAAGAGGTGGAAGCAAGCGCATGCTCAATCACATGCTCAGTCTTTGTCTTCATTAGGGGTTTTAGACTCGTCAATTAGGAAACCTAGTGAGGTTCAGGCTTCAAGCCAGTCTCAGAGTAGGGAGTCTACTGTTTGTTTTAATTGTGGTCAACTGGGCCATGTTAGATGTTTCTGCCCGTTGTGTCTAAATTCTTCAAGTGTTTTAAAACCTAGTCAGACTCTATCCCTTAAGTCTAGTTGGGGACAGTGCCGATACCAGACCCGTGTAGGCCAGACTTCGAGTGTTTTACAAGGGTCAGCTTTTTGGTCATCACAGTAGTATTACCCTTGTGAGGGGCTTTTGTATTAGAGACCGATGGTTTAATATTTGAACTTTTGTTGTCTACTAATGTATTATTGGGTGCTAAGGCATCATGCTACTATGTTGTATTTGCATATTGTTATTGCTGTTTGTTATTCCTCATGTGTATGAGGCTTATGATGGATTTTGGACTTTTATATGTGTAATGAGAAATTGTTCATGGGATTGGTAACTATAATGGTACTGTATATATGTTATTGTTTTATGACATTGTTATATGATGGCCTTTTGAGCCTTGTTTTATTTGGGAGTTAATTGTTGAGAACGGGAATTTGTGGATGGTTGTGGTTAGGGGAGTGATGTGGTGAAAACAAGTTATAAGGTTAGGGTGAGTCGAGTATAAGGAGATGCGAGACTTTAGGGTTTGTGAGATTGGTCGGTTATGTGAAAATGTTTCAAGGGAGTGTGAGATTTTTGTGTTGGGGTGGTAAGAATGATAATTGAGGGAGATGTTTAGTATTTTTGTTTTGTTAGTTAATGAGTTTGTGGTGATCCTATTGACTGTAAGAGACGTGGTGCGTGTGTTGAGGTATTATTAGATATGAGATGGAGTTTTCAGAGTGAAAAGAGAATTCTGTGGGTAAGTACTAGACGTATTTCTTAGGATGGAGAATGATTATGTTCACAAGTAGTGTGTGTGGCATTAGTGAATATTCTTTTGTGTATGGAATTATGTGATTGTCATTGACCACATCGGTCTTACGTTCAAGGTGTAAAAGGTAATTGCCATATAAGCATATGAGGGGTGATTTCTTTAGGAAACAATAGTGGTATGGCCAAGTCTTGAAGAATATGGGGTGATTCAAGGAGTAATAGAGTTAGATGGCACGTTGGTGTTTGGTACCGAGCATTCAATTTTATCGAGTTGGTTAAGCGGTTGGTTGATATTGGAATGTGGCTGACAAATAGTCACACAAGGTCTAGCTTGAAGTTTGGTAAAGAGGGTTGTAACCTTGTAAGTGCTTTAAAGTGGTTTGTCGAGAGTGGAGTCTCGTGTTTGTGGGTGTAGAAGCTTGTGTGAAGCTTGCTTTGAATAGTGAAACTCCTCGGGTTGGAGTAGTGTGTGTAGGGTCATGGTTTTACGTGTGCATTATGCCACGTGTGGTTGATAACTTATGATAATGTTTATGATAAAAAGGGAATTTCAAGTTAACGAACTTTCTTGTGTTTTGTTGCATTGATAACGCGATTGTTATTTCTGTTACGGATTGTTCTGTGAATTTGACATATTCGTTTGTTGTGGCATCATGGTAAGAGTAATGGATATCATGAGATGACGGTTGTTGAGTTTGAATTGGAAAATGGTTTTTTCCTGGAATTATAGCCTTGAATGGCCTTGTTTAATGGGAGTGTTGTGGAGCTAATCTAAATTACAATGAGGAATTTCACTGTATAGTCCTGTGCAACTTACTTACGAATGATTATGTGTCTTGAATTACACCTTTGTTTTCGGAAAGCATTTATAAAACTTTTGAGTTTTGCTTGAAAGGCAGAAAATATATTTTGGTTATGATCAGAATGAGTTTTGGACACTTGTGGAAAATGTTCAACATCCAAGAAAATATTTTTTTTAAGGAATTGAGGAAATGATGAATTTTTTTTTTTTTATAAAGTTTTGTTGTCATTTATTTTGCCTAGAATAATGGACGTTGAATTGTGACTTGGCTTGAATTGCCAATTTTGGTGTGGATGTTGGTTTGAGGAGTGTTTTGATATTATTGAGGCCTGTGTACAAGGGCATTATTTCTGACCTTGCTCTGTTCAGAATTTTCTTTTCCTGTGTGAGTTCACTGAGACTTTTCTTGTGGAGATTTCTTTCGTATCCTAGTGTTGAGCACTCAGGTGCATGTGGTCGTGTTATGATGGTTGCCGCTTGGTAGATGTTTTTAGTATGCGTGTGGTTATGTTTCTGTTTTGTCTCGCAGACCCAATGAATTGTATGGGTCGAGGAGACGTCTGTGTTTTGCTCCTTGAGTTTTGTTGTTCGGGCGTCTTTAGGGCCTCGAAAGGTTGAATTGGGATACGAGAATCTATCCCAAGTATAAATCCAATCCTTAGTGGGTGGTTGTGCTTACGGTTGTGATTGAGTTGCCTTTGTTTGGCCTTACCTTCAATTTCGGGGACCAAATTTCCTAAGGTGGGTAGGTTGTAGCACTCTGAGTTTTTCTTCATCACTCGAGTGACAAATTGGTCGCTTGAGCGGTCTTTTGAGTCTTTCAGTACTTTTGCAGGTCTGTGATTCTGAGAGTTATTGATCTTCACTCGAGCGCAAGTTCGGTCACTTGAGCGGTCTGCCTTGTGTGGTCTAAACTTCTGAGAGGTGTCCTTGCGCGCTCGAGCGGTCACTTAGTTCAATCAAGCAGTGTCACTTATGTGTCTGTTCGCTCGAGCAGTGTTTTGTTCGCTCGGGTTATCTGTCCGTTTTTAGCAGCTATAAAAATCACTTTTAGTCACATTTGGATCACTTTTCTCTCTTTCTTCTCTTTTCTTTTCAAGCTCTTGCCACTTGGTTTTCATCTACTTCTACCTATCTTTGACCCATAGTCCCTTAGACCTAAACGTAGAGGGTCACAAGGGCTTCATTTTAATCTGAGGGGATCACGTTTTCGTCGCCGTGGATTTTTCAGTTTTCTCCTCGTTGCTTCAAGAAGTAGGGATTTCTTTGTTCCTCTTCAATACGTCGTCTATAGATAGACATGTGGAAGATTTTATTGCATAAAAATCATATCCATTATGGATTTCTTTGAAAATCATAAAAAGGATCTAGGGTTTGAATGTTTGGAGTAGGAATTGTGAAATTAATTGTTGTTGGGTTAATTGGAGGGTAGCTTAACTTGTCTATGTTGAAAAAAAGGAAAAAACCCTAATTTTATAATTTGATCTAATTAATTAAAAAGAGGTAAAGTAAATAAATGTTGTGTCTTGTTAATATTGAGTTATGTTATTGTGTTAATAGTATAAAGGGAGAATCAATGTTGATAATGGAATTTATTCAGATTAATCATGTTAAGTTGAGTTGGGCTATGGCTTGGAATCCATGGATGTGGTTTTTATCAAAAATGTAAAAATTGGCCTTTCTGAAAGAAAAGGATTTAGGCAATGTAACTTGGAAAACAAAAAGGGCTGATTTTGAAAAGATAACGAAACCATGATGTATTGTAAATTCAGAATTTGAACTTGACGTTGGATTTGAAATCCTTGAATATTGTTGTCATTATCACTGTTGTTGAATTTAAGGTCAAGTGAGAGTCGGGCTATCGAATTACGTGTGTTTAAATATTTATGCTTAGAGGTTTTGTCATTGGTGATCGGTGGAGGATGACATTGTGATGTTGAATAGATTTTGTGTATGTAATACACTTGGGTCATTTATATTTATTTGAGTTATGTGATTGTCAGAAATGTGCATGTGCTAAGAATAAGGGGTACCATTACCTTTCAGCTAGTGCTTGGAGAATTGGCTACGCTGAGAATATGGGGTGCTAGTACCTTCTAGCTAGCGAATGGAAAACATGGTAGAGGTACCACTACCTTCTAGCTGGTGACTGGTAAATTGGCGTGAGTATTGGAAAGATGTATCCTTGGCTTACCGTGCTTGAGGCAGGTAGAGCGTTGTTGGTTTTTCTCATTATCATCTCAGATCCATTTATGTGTTTCATGCATGGTGATGATTATTTTGTAGGGGATGTCAATTGTCTTATATGGTTACATAAGGAGTATTTTATATGTATCATCATCATGTTTGTTGGGATGCTTCTATTTGGAAATTGTAATTTGGAATTAGGTGTGAGTTCAATAATTAGGGAAAAGTATTTGGATTTTGTGAGTTGTTTTCAAACACCCATTATTGTCTAGAAAGTTCACAATAAAGAAGTAACACGAAGAAAGAAAAGAGAACGGTTTTGTGTTGTTGGACAAATCAAATGATTTTGAGAAAAATTCCTATACAAGTATATTTTCAAGTATAAACTGGCACGTATGTATATGTGGTATGACTTAAAGCATTCATGATCATAGCTATCTGTAAGGTGTTATTATTTAGGATCATGTTGGGATCCTTACTGGACTTTATGTTTATCCCTCGTTGCTAATCCTTTTCAGGTGAATGTCAAGAAGTGATTCAAGATGGAAGATCTTCATTATCTATTGGCCACGGGGCCTTTTATTTGTTGGCTGAATGTCGTTGTTATAAAAGGGTTGAACCCTTTCTCTTTTATGTAATGATGTAAGCCTGCGGGCAATTTACTATAATCATGTTACATGTTTACATTTGCTTTGTATATGAATGCGAGAATCTTCATTTACTTATCTTTATTAATATATAGGAATTTCTGTATGCTATCTCTAAAATTGTTTATAATAATGGTTTGGAACGTTATCCGAGTAATAAAAGTGGAGCGTTACACACACACATACACACAAAGTGTGTGTGTGTGTGTGTGTGTGGAATGCCAGTCGCTTGAACTTGAAAATCTGTGAGAAGAAAGAGAGACGTGATTTAATTGACATGAGGAAATTATTCATTGCTCCAAGAGCATTGCTCCACACCATTCATGTTTAGACAAGTATCCAATTGTCTCTCCAAAAGAGACAAATAAGTAATGGGATCTACTATTTCAACCAATAATATCTAGGTTGGGCCACCACCTAGATTTACCCCTGAGGCAATAAATAATTTCTCCAATGATTCAACGTAGCTCGAGTTTTTAGTGGCCTAAGTTTGCCCAAATGATGTGGCTTCAGTGACGTGGCGGTGACGTGGAAATAAAATATATATATATATATATTTTTAAAGATACTAAACCTAGCTATTGTTAATAATATACGATTTCTTGAGATATTTTATCAATTCTTTTTCTAGTAAATTTTATATCCTTTGCATACCAGTATTTAGTAGATTTTGTAAAAAAAATTAATACGTTGTTGACGGTTTACGATTAGTACTAGTAATTAATTACGATCTAATAACAGATCTTGAATATAAAAGTGGTAATAAATACTCATAAAATAGAAAAACTTATTACTTATAATTTTAAGATGCTTTGATTTTAGGCTCACTATGCTTCCAAAATAAGAATAATATCTAAAGACTTTGACCGTTACCTGAACGTAGTCGACGTAGGGCTCCGACGTTGGCAAGCTTTCAATTTACAGAGGTGGCTAACCTCAACCTTTCCTTCCTTAGATCATGCTAACACAAATCTATTTCGTTTCCTACCTCAAACCGTAATTTTAGAAACTTCTTATTTGGTTATGTAGGAGACCTAAGATCAATAATTTGACATACAGTAGTAACACACATTTTTCTGGAAATAAAAAACTTTTTTGTTTATAGAATAAAAATTTACAAGGAAAGGGGTGTATGTAGACTGTTAGATTGCTAGATTATTGTTTTCTCTAAGAAGGCTTGAGAACCAAACTTCTTTCTTAGTTTCAAGTATACTCTAAATAATATGTGTCCTTTCTTGCTTTCCCTTAGAGCATCTCCAACGGTGTGCCATTGGAGTTGCTATTGCCAAATTATGGCAGCAGTTGATAAAAAGGCACCTCCAATGACAAGTTTTAGCAGCTGCTATCTTTGGCAAATGCCAAAGCTTGTGTCAAATATGGCACAAGCTTTGGCAACTATCAAAGTTTCCAAGTCAGCTTCAACTAACTGTTTCCTCCCTCCCTTTCTCCCTTTTTCATCATCCTTTCCAAACACAGTTTCAACATTCACCCAAAAATCACACAAATTTCAACATATCAAATTTCATAACATAGAATCAATTTCCAAATATAGAAGCAAGCTAGAAAATCAACAATTTAAAAATTTAAAGCATAGAATCATCAAGGAATGAATTTCCAAACATAGAATCAACAATTTCCAAACACATAATCACCAAATTTCCAAATTTCAATTTCACCAATTTGAAGCAAACAAAATTTAAAAAAAAAAAAAAAGAAAATCAACACAATGAAGTAAAAAAAAAAAAATACCTGACAGAGATGGGTTGATCTTCTTTGTGTTCATCGGATGATCTTTTTTGTGCTCATCATTAAGGATAAAAGGCTTTGGTGGGTGGTCTTCCATGTCCATAGGAGATGAAGGAGGTGGGTTTGTGAGATTTGGAGACATGGATGATCAATTTACAGAGAACTGAGGCATTTGGAGTCAGATCTGGCAGATGGAGGCGATTGTCAGATCTGGGTTGTAGGAGAGAGAGAGAGAGA
Source organism: Camellia lanceoleosa (assembly GCA_025200525.1). NCBI lineage: Eukaryota > Viridiplantae > Streptophyta > Magnoliopsida > Ericales > Theaceae > Camellia > Camellia lanceoleosa. The sequence goes on along the minus strand of CM045766.1, from coordinate 42,864,456 downwards.
GAGAGAGGGGTGAAGGGTAAAAAGAGACGGAGAGCAAAGAGAGAAGTGCCTATCCTTAGGGAGGAGTGAAATTTGGGTTGGCAGATGGCGGTTGGCAGATAGCGACGATTAGCAGATCTAGAAGAGAAGAAATTTGGTCTATCTGTGGGGAGGACCGATCAATATGGAGAGAGAAGAGATATAGAGAGAAAGAGACAGAGAGGAAAATTAGAGAGAAGTGTCTATTCATGAGGAGGACCGATCAGTATGGAAAGAGAAGAGATATGTAGAGAGAAGAGAGACAAAGAGTATTTAAAGAACAGAGAGATGAAGATGATTATAGAGAACGGAGATAGATAGATGAAGATGATTCTAGACAATAAAGATCTCAGCTGTTGGAAATGAGAAATAGAGATCTCAGTCATTAGAAATGAGAGATAGAATGTCTTGGAATGTGTAACATGAGCCCAACCGCTCCATTTGAATCTGAAAGTTAAAAAATGACTATTTTCCCAAACAAACAAGACACCAACAGCTATAATTAAATGGCTATTTTTCTTTCAATTTGAGTAGTATAAATAGACATACCTTGTTTCACCAATTTGAGTTCACAGCAACAATTTTTCTTTCAATTATAGTTTCTTCTCTATTTTTCACACAATCAGTATGGAAGGTTCATTAAAAACAAAAAGAGGAAAATCATTCACCACTCAAGAAGATGTGTCAATTTGAAGAACTTGCTGTCACATTACTGAAGACCCAATTGTTGGGAATTCACAATCTCATGCTCATTTTTTGGGAAATTTTTTTGAAAATTATTGTTCATTGCATAATGATCACTCAAGAACACAAGTATCTATCTTATCTTGATGGGGTATAATCATGAAATGTTGCAACAAATTCTGTGGGTGTCTAGCACAAGTCGAAAATCTACATCCAAGTGAGACGTCACAAGTTGATATTGTAAGATTTCATTTTCATTTATTATGTTATTTTTTTTTATTTTGTCTTATATAAAAATTAACTAATTAATTAATTTAATATTTTATTTATATAGATGCTTCAAGCAAAACTGTTATACCGTCAAGATGAAAACAAACATTTTGCTTTTGAATATTGTTGGTCAATCTTGCAAAACAATATCATGTGGCAAGATGTAGCTCCTTTGAACACAGTAAAGTCAAGGATATATACACCGTTTTCCCCTAATTCAGCCCCCGATTCCCCTATAGATAACTGCATTTCTCTTGAAGATGACACCAGTTCAAGTGCTGGTAACAATCCAACTATTGGTGAGGGCAGTGTCTCTACAAAGGCTAAAAAGCCTATCGGTGGGAAAGCTGCAAAAGAATTATTTTGGAGAAATCAAGTCATTCAAGCTGAAGTCCTAAAAATGAGCATACAATTGGAGACATTTAACCAATACCTTGCTGAGAAGGAAAAGAAAAAAGATGAAAGAGAAGAAAAAATGATTCAAGCACTGCAGGAGTTGAAAGAACTTGAAATGAAAAAAAATGACTTTGAAATCAGAAGACAAGAACATGAAATGAAAAAGGAAGAATATATGATAATGATTACGGACATTTTTCATTTGGACCCTCAGATGAAAGCTTATTACGCAACATGAAAAAATGAGATTTTCGCCAAGTAGTCCTCAAATGTCAGCAGCCCAAATTACTATTTCCCCCTGCCTCCTAGTGAATAATTATGCGATAATGTATTTTTAAATTTTGCAATGTCATTTATTTTTTAATGTAATTGTTAGTCTCTATTTGCAATGTCATTTTTTTTTTTTTTTTTGTAATGAAATTTCATTTTTTTTTTATTTTTCAGTATTTTCTACAACAGAGTGTAATATTATTTTTGCAATGTATAATTTATTAAATATGTAGTGATATGTTTTTGGGTGGGGTGAATTATATTTAATTTTTTTTTCCAAATTTTCAAATTTTTTTCAATTTTTATATTTGTCTAGTCGGGAATAATATAAATATATAATTTTTTTTTTTTTTTACAAACAGTTATAAAAAGGTCACAAAAGACAAAAAATAAACAAAAATAAAATCACAAAAAAACTTATATCTAAACAACACCTACAAACTTGGAGGGAAAGTTGATTGAGATTTGCCAAAATAGTGAATAACCATTGGAGCACCGTTGCTATAATTTTGCAAAATAGCACTATTCATTGCCAAATTATAACAATAGTAATGGCATTATAGCAACAACCATTGGAGATGCTCTTAAGGTCTTTATATAGGCATCTTTTGGACTTCAAGTCTAGACTTGAACACAATCTATAAACATAAAATATTTTACATATTACATTTTATTGTTGCTAGAAGACAAGCAAAAGACAAGCAAGCATATGATGTGGTCACATGATGATCACATATTATTTATGAACAAGGGACACCTGGTGATATAGTCACATGTAGATGTAGTCTTCTCAACCCATGGTTTTGCCAAATTGTCCACGGTTTTGTCAATCCATTGCATTATCTAGATTCCACACCCCTTCATCACCCATGACATCACTAAGATCATAATTCTCATAATATTCTTCAAACATTTCATCCCATTCTTCTAGATCTTGCTTCATCAAATATTTTTTCAAAATTTTACATCCTCTTTCAAATAAATATGTTCCAGAACCTACCTAATCTAAGTAATCATCTACTAATTTATAAGTCAATCCTAGAACAATTATTTTTTCTGCCAAGGATGGTGTTACTGCAAAGGTGGTCCTTCCATAATGAACTAATGTAAACCCAACCCTTGCTAATTCTATACTTTTATGAGATATTAAGAAAAATCCTCTTGCCCTTGCCTCTGTTGGATTTATTACAAAAGATACTTCCCAAATTTTGAACCAATCATATTTGTACGGGATCACGTCATTCTTGTCTTTTATTTTTATCAGATGATAGGCTGCATTTAGACATCCATTTTTACCATCGTTTGTGCAGTTGTAAATGTGATGGGCACTATGCTTGAATATTTTTTTTTATAGATTTCATAAATTCTTTTGAAAATGAATTGTTGAAATTTGGTGAGTTGAGAGAACATGGTACTCTATGGGTGAGGTGGAACATCAAATGTATTAACTATTCCTAATTTCCACATTTGAACTAGAGGATCTTTTGGGCTGATGACATTATCTGGATCAAATGAAACTTTTAACATTCTATAATTGTACAAGGTTATCCGTCTAATAAAGTAGCACCACTGAGTTCCTAGATAAGTGACACTTTGTTCATACCATTCAAGAAATAACTTAATGAAAGTACATTCTCTTATTTTATTTTGAATATCATAAAGGAGCTAAATAAACAAATATAATAATTATAGTCGTAAAAAGGTTTTGGAAACTAAATAGGTGGTCATACTGAGCTCGTTTATCGAATAGCTCTTCCCTGCTAACTATATTTTTTGATAATTTCAACGTTGTCTTGTGTCACCAAGTCTAGCACTTCTTTAGTCTCTGCCAGGAGTGTTTCCTTCTCTGGTGATGTGCGTCTTGTGGATGTGGAAGCCATCTGCAAGTTCTCAAGTTAGAGTTTTTGTTAAACTATTTGTATTACCATTGATATATTTTATATCAAAGGTAAATTGTTTGAATGAAGTTGTCATCGTAAAAGCCTCCATTGTGCCTACATGTTAGATAAATTCTTATTTACAAAACCTAGTAGGCCTTTGCAATAAGTTCTTATTAAAAACGGTTTTGGCGCTTCTATTCCTTTTATTATGGCTAATTATTCTCTTTCCATGGTGTGATAATTACATCTAGTTTGATTAAAACTTCCACTACAGTTGATTGTTTTCTTTTATTTTCAGCATTGCACTCCAGTAATTGTTACTTGCATCAGTTTCGAATACTAGCTTATTATTTTCATTAGAAGGTGTTATGGTAGGCAAATCTTTACACTTTTCTTTTAAAAATTTTACTAATGTGAAGTCGGTTGAGTTCCAGGTCTAAGTTTCATCGTTTTTTAATTTCTTTTGTAATGATTTTCTTATTTTAGCTAAGTCTTTTATAAAATCTAAGGCATAAGTCAAACATCCTAAAAATCTCTCTAATTATTTTCTATCCGTTATTTTATCAAAAAATTTATTAATATTTTGGAGAACATGACTTTTCATTTTTATTAATCTTGCCTTGATTTCGAGTCCTAAAAATTCTATTTCCTTTGTGTATACACACATTTCTTTTCACTTAACACTATTCCATATTCTTCACATTTTTCTGCTATTATTTTGATATCTATTCTATGTTATTCTATAGATCTAGAAAAAAATAAAATGTCATCTATATATACAAGACAAATATTACTTAGTTCCTTAAAGATGTTATCCATTCTTTTTTGAAATATTTGAGGTACATTTTTTAATCCAAATCACATTACAAACCATTCGTAATGTCCTTGTGCCATAACTAAAGGCTATTAGTGGTATACTTTCTTCATCCATTTTGATTTGCCAGTATCCACTTTTACAGTCTATTTTGGAGAACTAGGAGGCACCCTATATTTTGTTAAAAATGACTTGCTTATTTGGAATAAAATAACCATCTCTTTTAGTATTATCATTTAATTTTTTGTAATTTATTATCATTTTAGTTTTTTCTCTTTTAATCTCAGCATGGTTTCTAACCATAAATGCTGGACTATTATATGGACTTTTATTATCTCTAATTAACCCTTTCCATTTGAGATCTTTTATCTATTTTCTGAATTCCTCTATATCATTATAAGTATATACCATTTGTTTTACTGTAATTATTTTATTATGGTCAATTAGGTCTAATTTAGCTATAGTTATATTTTTGTATCAAAATTTTCATGGATCTTCGCTATATAGATTTTTGCATCTTTCTTGTTACATTTTTTACATTTATTCCTGAATACTAGTTTCTTTCATACTTAGTGCAGTTTCACGCTCGGTTGGAGAGATTACCTCCTCACCACGCTTGTTGTGAACAAAGTCAATGCTGTGATGTATAACATCCGTTTTTAGCTTTAAGACTTCAACTAGTTTATTATTATTTGTAAATATAATAGAGTGTAATGTTTGAGTACAAGAGCTGTACAATATTTGAAAGTTATTTCCTATGATTACATCATGTGATGGTTTATCAGTTGCCTAAAGTTTAGGAATGATAAAGGTGATGAAATTAATTTCTATAACTAAGTTTTCTATGGCGTCATTATATATTATCATTCTATTATTAGCTATTTGAACTATTAATGGTAGATTTTTCTTTTTCCATACATACTCATAAAAGAGTTTCATTTTCCCAAAACAGACTGAGCATCTACTGTCTAAGTAAGCACATAGTTTGTAAGTATTAAATCCTTCTATTCGTATTTTCATAGGTATATATATATATATATATATGTAGCTTGCCTTTCGTGCTCCTCGGATACGATAGCCCTACAGTTCGGACTCTTGTGGTTCTGAATCTGATTTCACAAGTGCAATGTGAAATAGATAAATACAAAAAAAGTACAAATCTGACAAATCTTTTGAAAATTTGATTTTTACTTAAAAATGCAAAAAATGGACTATTTCGCCATATTTCAATCACCTAAATATTTTTGGAGAATTTAGGAAACCCGTAACTCGTGCCAAAGGCCACTTGCCCATCATAACCAAAGTGTCTCAGCTTGGGAACTTAGGTATGAGAGGGGAAGGTCATGAATTGAGCACCCTACTCACCCGATCAAAGATCGGCCTCTACTAATCATGCTATAATTCTTATATACAGTATATGCTCTTGTTTCGTTTATTATGCTCTTTTACTATGTGATGCACACAAGTATAGACTAATTCATCTAATTTGGGATATTTTGATTTCATGTTTGTTTTGAAATGTGTTTGAATATGTACCACTTGAAAAAGTGATCTCATATGTACATTAATCAAATTACCCCAATTAGGCAAATAGCCTTCATCCACAGGCATTCAAACATGTATATCAAATAAGCACGTAACCTCGTGGTGATATGCTTGATATGGCAACATTAACATACATGTAATATGCTAAAGTAAGAAATGCTCACCTAGTACTCAATCATGACAAGCCAAAAGAAATAAAATCATTTCGAAAAATGCATGCTCTACTATGCAAGTGACTAATGCAACACACACAAAATGCAACTATGAGGTTCGGTTTGTTAACATGGCATATGACTTAACTCAAAGCATACGATATCGCACGTATTCAATTAAGTAGAAAATGACAATATTGGTTAAAATAATGAACCGAACCCTATGCATGCAAAAATGGATACAAGTCATGGTAATGTTATGAAATCAAAACATGAATGCAACATGCAACCGTCATAAGCAGATAAATAAAAGGGAGAAAGAAATGGGGATTGGAAAATATACACAATATTACAAGTATTACTAATTTGCCCTTGCACAAGAGGGTCCAAATGAATGTCCTAATTAAACTAACTATTACAACACCAAATAAATTAGCTACACTAACTAATTGTTACAAATTGAATGAATCTAATTAATTAATCACAACGCGGAATTAATTAACTAAGTACCTAGCTATTACGAATTCAAAGGAATTTAACTAATTAATGAACTAACTATTTACAAGTTTTAAATAAATCTACTAATTCGCATTAACTTCACGAGCCATAGGAAGTGGAGAATCACATATGCATGAACAGGAATTTCGCTCGAAAACCCCTCTGTTTTGCTGCCAGAATTGTTTTGTTTGTAGTCAGAAAATAATTCTGTTTTTGCCCCGGCCTCTGCTCTGTTCTGCCATGAAAATGGTATTGCCTGCATAAAATCAAGTGGCCCGCCGACCTTGGAAAGTGGTGGACTGGATAGAAAGGTGGCCAACCGGCCTCTATTTTAGGGGTATGCCCTACTACAATAGAAAGGAAACAGAGCACAAACAGATTGTTTCCAAGGGATGTTTGTCCTCTCTGCCTCTCCCTATCATGAAACAGATCAAGGGAGGGATAGAATTGATTCGCAAACCATCAATTGATGCAAACTCATTGCATGATGATCTATGGATCGATGGGACAAAGTCTCAATAAATGGAAATAAAATACCAACGAAACCTCCTCCCTATCATGGAGTTGCCTCTCTAGGGAAATGGTAGACATCACTTCTCGAATCATTAACATCACCAATGAGTATGTAATGACTCGAGATGCAATAGGTTCAATTAACGCCCGATTGAACCCAAACCAATTTTATTACTCATGTTACCATTTTAGTCCAATTTTATTAATCCTTTTTAATTACCTTTTCATTCTTTAATCATCTTAGTCCAAACATGAGAGTTAATGAAGAGAAGTGTCAAACAAGGAGTTGTTCTTGGCATGAGAGAGATGCAATGCCTTGGTAATAAACCTCCGAAGAGATTAAATCATTAAGAATGGAAGGGTTTGTTTCATATGCCTTAAACAACACTTATTTGAAACAACTCTCAAATAAAGAAAACCAAGAAAGGAGGGAGAGTGCAGAGATGATTATTACAAGTGTGAGCATATATATGAAAGTCATGAAAATAAGAGCTATCAACTCAAATAGGTTGCTGTTTAAGGCCTAAACCACCAAACTTATGAGAACTACAACACTACAAGCATATTATGCAAAGCATAAATAAAATAAACACACTAAAACAGTCCTAAAATGGGTAAAAATAGTGCTAGAATTAGTATGAAAAAGCTAGAAAAAGTGAGCTAAAATAGAAGAGAAATAAAGCAAGAAAGTAAGCGAAAGAAAGGGACGGCTAACCCCTCCATATTTGGACCTCAAAACCACATATTTTTTCCTTTTAAAACTCTGAAAATCAGTGGCCAAAAGTTGAGAAAGAAGTGGGAACACAAGGACCAAAGCTTGTAGAGTAAGGTTCAAAGAAGGGTGGTCAACCCCTCCACTTTTAGTAGCTTTAAATCACTAGTTTCAGTCCATAAAAATAGTTTAAAAAATAGTACAAAAACAACCAGAAAAGATAGGGAAGAAGTAGTGTAAAGATGGCCAAAGTTATACCTCTTGAAGATGAGTAGCTCTTTGATTCACAAACCAACAAGTGATCACCCTTATGAGCTGAAATTTTAGCTCAAGAACCTCAGCAAGGAGCCTCAAATATTTGGTTTATGAAGTGTTTGGGTAGTGCATGTGTGTTGCGAGAGAGAGAGAGAGAGAGAGAGAGAGAGAGAGAGTGTGTGTGTGTGTGTGTGTGTGTGTGTGTGTGTGTTTTTTTCAAGAATTTGAGCTTTGGTAATTTTTTCTAACCTAAAAACATAAGGTATGGTTAAGTATATATAGAAAAACTGGTTGTTTTCTCAAAAATATATGTATTGAGCCAGTTAATACAGCGCATGCATATGGGGGGATAGCTGGCAACAAATATCTGTTTTGTCGAAAAACCTGGCCGATCGGCCAGATAGGGGACAGCCGGCTACTAAATTTTGGCCAGCCGACCACCTGTTGGCCAGCAGGCCTCTAGGTGGTTAGGGTTGGAAAAATCAGGTTTTGGCTCAAAGGAGGTGCAAGATTTTTAGACTATGAAACTCAAAACTGAGGCTTCTTACTGAAGAAAATGAACGTTTGCACAGCGTGCTAATTCATCATCAAGTGATCAACCTGAGGCACCCAAGTCTTACAGGCGGTCAAAAATGGGGTGTCTACAATATACTATTAACATTAATGTATGATTATGACATTTTATTTTATGCATTCTTTTTCCCGTGTCTTTGCACAAATGTGTCGTATTTCTTTTGCGCATCTTCATCATCATCATCTTTTGCCTAGGCCATATTATTTTCCTCATCTTCATATATTAGCACATTCGTAGTGATATATCCTATTATTCTTTTATTAACTGAACTTCTACCATATTATATGCTACAATTATCTATAGAGTGTTTTCCTGATGATATACTTACATTATCCATTTTATTATTATTTTCTATCGTGCCAAGAGTTTCTATTTTGATATTTCCAATATTATCGATTTTAATTGTATTTTTTTTTTTTTTTTTGTAATATTTTTAGAGTTATTGAAACTTGCTATCCATCGATTATCTAACTTAATCTCATTATGATTTTATATTCTTTTAGGTGTAATTCTATCTATTGGTATTTCATTAGTAGATTCAACTTTATCTGCTTCTATAATTTTATGTTGCATTTTTTGATCTATAATATTATCTAACTTATATATTATTTTTCAAAATATTCTTAATGGATAGGTAGTATCATGCATATTGATTCCTACAAGTTTTTTTTTTTTAAATGTTAAGTATCTATTTATGAATCTATCTCTTAAACTAATATAATATCTTAGTCTACAATTAAAACTTAATGGTCCCCTACACAAATTATTTTTTATTTCACTGATTATGGACCTTTCAAAATTTCGTTGTTTAATATCACGTAAAAATACATATATATATATATATCTATATCCTGTCATTTATCAAATAACGGTGTAATTTGTATTTATACACTCCCTATATACATATATTTATACTAATTATCTTTATTATTTTTAATATTTTTTTATAGTTTATTAAATTAATTTCTCCTACATCATATTGACAAATATATATATGCTTTTTAATTTAGATATTGACTTTTGATATATTTTGTCCTTTCCTATTATTGGTAATATCTAATCTTCTTTTTTTCTTTTTTTTTCTTTTTTGGAGAATTTTCTATGGCGAATTGTTATCCTCTCTATACTTATTTCTTCTGACATCATAAAATTTAGCTCTTCATCGGTATCATTATAATCTTTCTCTTTTATTTCTATTTCTTCTTCAATTAATTATATTATTCTTTTATTATTTTCTAGAGCCAATTCTAATGTTTCTTCTTCTTATAACTCTACGTAATCTAAACTTCCTAAAATTTCTATTATTTTATTATTATTTTTATTTCTACATTGATTAGCAAAATGACTTATTTCTCCACATGCCCAATATTTACAAGTCTTTTTTTTCCTCTTCTAGACAATAATTATTTTTTCTAAAAAATCATATTCTTTTGTTGAAATTATAGGTTTTTTTTATAATATTTTCTTTTATATTTTTCTCATCTTTGTTATTAAAATGTTTTCTTTTTCTTATTGTATGTTTTTATTCTTGAAGGCTCACAATTCCTATGAATTAGATGTTTGCCAACAATGTAAATAATGTTTTTTCATTTTTCTTTTTTATTGCATTTTCATGCATTCCTACTCTACCCATTCTTTTAAATATCTAATTCTATGAGCCAAGATGTCACTTGTGACATCTCTTAATTCTTTTAGTCATTTTTCATATTTTTCTTCTATATTAACATTTATAGAATATGGTAATTTATGAAAAAATATAGTTAGACGAATTTTATTTCTCCCTATTTAATAGTAGTAATAGGAATATTAGCATATATAATTTTTTATATATTCCATATTATATATTTTTATATTATTTAATTTTCTCGCACAATCTCTTTTTCTTTTATCACTACAAGAAAAAAGCATATTTGGCGACAAAAAATTTAGTCGCCAAAAGTCGGTTTTTAAGTTTCCCTGACTAAATTTTTTAGTCACCGGTTTGGTCGCTGGAAAACGGTCGAGAAAGGTATTGGCGACTAAAAAACTTTTAGTCGCCAGAAAGCAAGTCTTTAGCGACTAAAACTTTGGTCGCCAATAGTCAATTATATTTTTTTAAATTATACATTTACCGACTAATGTTTTAGTCGCCAATACTCAAGGAATCGGCAACCAAACAGATTTAGTCGCCAAAAGCTCATTCCGAAAAAAAAAAAAAAAAAAGTTACACCTTGCTCTTGTGAAGATTCGAACCATCAACCTCCCACGCCGTAAACCTTATACAACACACTCTTTTCACTACACCTCCATAACATCATATGATTATATATGCAACATATATTATTTATATAGTACTTAGACCCGTATTAATATAAAAGTATATATATAAGCATAATTATTTTTTATTGAACATAATTTATGCAAAAATAAATTATTTAGTAGAAAAAAAAAAGGACACCACTTTTGGCGACTAAACATAATTTTAGTCGCCAATTATATACTTTTGGCTACAAATTATTTTTTAGTCGTTAAAAAAAAAAATTTCCCGCGCTAAAATTACAACTTTTGGCGACTAAACTTCTTTTTAGTCGCCAAAAAGTCTCACTTTCGGCTACTAAACATGTTTTTAGTCGCCGAATGCTTCACTTTTGGCTACTAATTTTTTTTTAGTCGCCAAGGGCCTTACTTTTGGTTACTAAAATTTTTTTAGTCGGTAAAAGCCTCTCTTTTGGCGACCAAACAGATTTTTAGTCGCCGAATGCCTCACTTTTGGCTACTAAGTTTTTTTTAGTCGCCAAAAGGCCTTACTTTTGGCTACTAAAATTTTTTTAGTCGCTAAAACCCATATATCGGCGACCAAACAGATTTTTAGTCGCCAAAAATCTTTACTTTTGGCTGCTAATGCATTTTTAGTCGCCAAATGCTATACTTTCAGCGACGAAATGTGATTTTTTAGTGGCCAATAGTGCTTTTTCTTGTAGTGTATCCTCATCCCACTCTTTTCCTACAAATTCATCTTCAATAAATTTTTACAAATATGTTTCACATACCTTCTAAGGTAGTTTCTGCTATTAATTTATTTATTTTTTATTTTTTATTTTTTTGGTCACTTTCGCTCAAGTTGTCATACCAACTTGCTATTATACCCATAAAGTTATGTTCATATAATTTAAAAAACTTTGTGCGCTCCAACTGCTGCTATGGATATTTAAGACATGGTGCATGTCTCTTTTCTATTGTTTTATTACTTCACTTGTATTTGTAGCACAATCAATGTATAATATAAATATCTTATATTACTTATTGGTTTTAGTGGTACGTCCCTTAAAAATACTTCATTTCTAGAGGTAAAGTCTTCATAATTAAATGTTTTCCTAGCAAAAGATCCTCTATTTAGATAACTGCAGTGTCCCGTTCTTTTTTTATAATCATAATCTCTAGTATTATTTTCCAGTTGTTGTTCGGTAAAATTTCTAAAATCTGAGTGATTTGGATTAAGTGGGACGGATGAACTACTCCATTCTTGTTTTACTATTGTCATTTCAGTATTATTAACATTATTTATTTCTTCGAAATCTTCTAAGATATTATTTTCCTTTTCTTTTTCGGCATCACTATTTCTTATTAGTTGTTCTAAATCTTCAAGGGAAATGTGTTCAATTTGTCTCAAACTAATTAATCCTTATTGTTTATATATATATATATATATCTTTTTCTAATTTTATTTTATCATTATTTATTTCTTCATCTACCTTATCTAATTGTTAAGCTATTTATAATTATTTTGTATTTTATTTCATTATCATTTTCCTTTTCAGCCATTTCTTCTAACTGTTTTAGGCTATAGTTACTAAACTCCATTATTGTTTTGGTTTTTAGGTGAAACTAATTCAAATGGCTCTTATGGATTATTTCCTTTATATGAATATGGATATAGATCTAATTCTTTTTGTTTTTCTTCAAGCATATCTAATTGTTTTTCTAAATCTAGTATAAAGTGTCTAATTTCGTTTATTATTTCTAACTGATTAGTTCTAAGTTTTTTGTTAATTTTTATTAATAACCTAATTAAGGTATTATTTCATTCTATTATTATTTGTAAAGAAGTATTATTTATTAAGTCCTCAGATTCTACTTCTTCACTATATTTAATACGCATGCAAATGTTATTGGCAAGGTTGAGAAATTAGACTTTAATACCCATTTTAATTGCAGGTTTGCGGATCTTATTTAATATTAACTCACTCTTTAAATCAAAAATATAATCTAAATTATTTTTTATTTTAATTTTGAGTGTTATAATTAAACGGATATAATTATTACTTATAAGATTACACACTATATAATTTTATTTTTATTTTTTTTTATACCTTTTGTAATTTTTTGAAACTTTTTGGGGGTGAAATTATAATTTCTAAATTCTAGAATGATTGGGCTTGGTGATTTGCCTTTGACTGTCCACCTGTGTTCGGGCAGAACTTGGGCGAGGAAAATTCGGACCATAAAGATTTCCGTAATTTCTCGATGGAGGGTCACGTGGCTTGTTCCGATTGCGACTGACTTTTCCACTGGACATAACAATAAAAAAATGCCAGCTCTATTAGGTGATCGGTCATGCTCGAGACCTTTAATTTGATAATTTTAATTTATTACTAATAAAGTAGGAAAACAAAAAAAAAAATAATATTAGGTATTATAAAAAGTCTTTTATAAAAATAATCATAAAAGATTTGTGACTTTTAAATTATATTTAGAATAAAACACTATACACTAATCAAAGTAATATAAAAGTCACAAATCTTTCTTGATCATTTTTATAAAAAAAATTTCATAATTCCTAACATTTTTCAAAAAAAAAATTTAAAAAAAAAAACGACAGTGATTCATCCTCCGAATGGGGTGTCCCCGAATCCCCCGAAATTGCCAAATCAAAAAAAAAAAAAAAAAAAAAAAAAAACAGTTTCCAAAAATAGAAATTAAGGGGATTAGGGAGATTATTTTTAGGGGACAAATCATTTTTAAAAAAAAAATAAAAACAAGTGAAACTTACTGTGACATTACTAATAATGGGGCTAATTATTACTCTGACTTATTTTTCTCAGGTGATAAGGTCGAATATTAATCGTTGCAGACACCACTATCTACTTCAAATGAATCCGTCGACCAATCATCGAACAACAAATTTATAAAATATAAAATCATCGTGGCCACTGAAAAGTTAGGGAAAAGTTAATTTTTAATTTTTTAAAACTTTTTTTAAGTAAAAAAAGTCATAAAAGATTTTTTTTTAAAAAAAAGTTAATTTTTTTTTAACAAAAGTGCTAATTTTTTTATAAAAAAAATTAAAAAATTAATTTTTTAATAACTTCTCAAACATTACAAAGCTGACCGTGAAACATCGATTTTGTTCGGATCGGACGAGTCAGGTCAATCTGTTTAGTGCACACTTTTGTATTACAAAGCTGACCGTGAAACATCGATTTTGTTCGGATCGGACGAGTCAGGTCAATCTGTTTAGTGCACACTTTTGTATGTATATAATAACGAATTTTTATTACAAATTTAATAGTTATGAAATAAAAATGTTAATTTATAATTATTTTAAAATAAAAGAAAGGTCATTACACCCAATAAAACCTCTAATCCGTCCAAATCCTAAAAACTTTAACAACAATGTTAGAGGGTTATAATTTTGTAACCACAATGACTCAAAACTGTCAAAACGACATCGTTTTAAGTGCAAAACATGCTAAAACGACGTCGTTTTAATAATTTTAAAACTTTGTGACCACAAACATTTTTCAAACTTTAAATCTTCACCATAACTTCAGGTAAGATTTTCATGATTTTCATTATTCGTCTTTGAAACTTTTCGTTATTAGTCTCAATCCTTATTTGACAAAAGATTTTTGACGTTAGGGATTAAATTAATTATTAAAAAATAAAATTTATTAAAAAGTTAATAAAATATTATTTTTAAATTACATTTACTTTTTTTTTTTTATAAAAGTTAAAAAATTAATTTGAATAAACATTTTAACTCTAAATTAAGATAATTAAAAATAAAAAAATCAACTTACTTTTCAAACGCCTATATAATCCCAACCAAAACTACCAAGTACTTGTGTTTCAGTAAAACAAAAAAATTACCCTTTACTTTAGGATTAGCGGCCATGTAGTTCATCCTTTCATTCATGACTGCTGCGGTGGCCATTCCGTATAGATATTTAAAAAATATCACTTACCTTACACGATAAATAAAATAAAAAAAATCTATATATTTAAATTAGATCTCCATAAATACATATTGAATAAATTACCTATTGTCATTCCATTCTAAACCATCACTAATAAATTAGCATTCATTTAAAAAAAATAAAACAAACTGTAACAATGGGTAGGGCCACTATCACATCACTCATTTTCCTAAGTGATAAGGTCGAATATTAATAGTTGCAGACACCATTATCTACTCCAATTGAATTCGTTAACCAATCATCAAACAACAAATTTATAAAATATAAAATCATTGTGACCACTTAAAAAGCTACTTTTTTAATTTTTTAATTTTTTTTTATACTTAAAAAAGTCCAAAAAAAATTTGAAAAAAAAAAAAGTTAATTTTTTTAAACAAAAGTGCTAGTTTTTTTAACAAAAAAAGTTTCTCAAACACTACGAAGCCGACCGTGAAACATCGATTTTGTTCGGATCGGACGCCTGAGGTCAATCTGTTCAGTGTACATTTTTTTATATATATAATAACGAATTTTTATTACAAATTTAATAATTATGAAATAAAAATGTTAATTTATAATTATTTTAAAATAAAAAAAGGTGATTACACCCCCATAAAACCCCTAATCCGTCCAAATCCTAAAAGCTTTAAATCTTCACCATAATTTCAAGTAAGATTTTCATGATTTTCATTATTAGTCTTTGAAACTTTTCGTTATTAGTCTCAGGCCTCGTTTGGGAACAGGCTAATTTAGTAACTTTTTGGCTAATTGGCTAAAAAGGTTGGTAAGAAAAACCTGTATGTTTGGGCCAACTTTTTGACTAATTACGAAACGACGTGCAAAAAGTAGAGAGAAAAGAAAATCTTTGACTTTTTGGTATGGGTTGTTGGCTTTTTGGCTAAAAAGGTAACTTTTTGGCTAATTGGCTATTTTAGCCTCTTGCCAAACGAGGCCCAATTCTTATTTGACAAAAGATTTTTTTTGAGGTTAGGGATTAAATTAATTATTAAAAAATAAAATTTATTAAAAAGTTAATAAAATATTATATTTAAATTACATTTACTTTTTTTTTTTTTTTATAAAAGTTAAAAAATTAATCTGAATAAACATTTTAACTCTAAATTAAGATAATTAAAAATCCAAAAAAATCATCTCACTTTCCAAACGCCTATATAATCCCAACCAAAACTACCAAGTACTTGTGTTTCAGTAAAACAAAAAAAAATTACCCTTTACTGTAGGATTGGCGACCATGGAGTTCTTCCTTTCATTCATGACTGCTGCGGTGGCCATGTTTGCCTTTCTTCTTTTTCTCTATTATGCCGTGAGCATGGTAAGCAGTGGACATAGACACAGCAGTCGTAAGGGAAGAGAAGCACCGGAAGCTGCCGGTGCATGGCCTTTGATGGGCCACCTCCATTTGTTAGGAGGACGCGAACTGCCATACAAGATACTAGGAGCCATGGCAGACAAGTACGGACCGGTCTTCACTATCCGGCTAGGAGTTCACCGAGCCCTGGTGGTGAGTAATTCGGAGATGGCAAAGGAGTGCTTAACCACCAATGACAAAGCCTTCTCCAATCGCCCAAAAAGCATAGCAGTGGAGCACATGTGCTACAACTATGCCATGTTCGGCTTTAGCCCTTACGGTCCATACTGGCGCGAAATGCGCAAGATTACCACCCTTGAGCTTCTCTCCAACCACCGCCTCGCCACGTTCAACCACATCCGTGAATCTGAGGTGAAGGCATCGATTAAAAACATTTATGAGCAATGGGTGAAGAAAAACAACAGCACAAGTGCTTCAAATTATAAGGTACCGGTGGTGGTGGAGATGAAGAGATGGTTTGGGGACATAAACTTAAACTTGATTTTTCGGATTGTTGCGGGGAAGCGGTTTGTGGAGGGAGACACGGCGGAGGGTGAGAGGTGCCGGAAGTCGTTGAGGGATTTTTTCGACCTGATGGGAGTGATTACGGTGGCAGATGCTGTTCCATTCTTGAGGTGGTTGGATTTGGGGGGTTATGAGAAGGCCATGAAGAAGACAGCCAAGGAACTAGACGGTGTGCTTCAAGGGTGGTTGGAGGAACACAAGCATAAAAGAATTTCCGGGGAGGCCAAGGCTGAGCAAGACTTCATGGACGTGATGCTGTCCGTTCTCGATGGTGGTGTCACCCAGGAGGGCCCCAAATTCGATGCTGATACAATCAACAAAGCTACTTGTCTGGTAAGCTACTAAAAAAAATTGGGTAATGCTATATTGTGCAACTTACACCTTACACCTTTTTGTGTTCACTTACACCTTACACTTACACCTTTTTTACCTTGCACTTACACCTTTTGTGTAAGTGGCACATGGTGTGCAACTTATACATTTCATTTATACCTTCCACTTACACTTACACCTTACACTTACACCTTACACTTACACCTTTTGTGTGAGTGGCACATGGTGTGCAACCCACTTACACCTTTTGTGGGTTGCACACCTAAGAAAACTCCAAAAAAATTTAATTGTATTGCTTAAATTTAAATTTTAATAAACCTAATATATACGTTTTAAATTGGAAAAAAATTTCTCAACAAGTTTTATCTAATATACACATTTTCATCTTCCAAGTTCAAATCTTTGAAGTTTAAATCAAAGGGTGAGTAAGGGGTTGTTTGGAATGATCTAAATAAGTGTACCTTTTGTCTTTTTACGAAAAGATGTGTAGAAAAATAGAGAGGTAATGTGATAAAAAAAAGATAAAAAGATAGATTATTTGAAACTTCCTAAACTTGGCCTAAAACTATGATATAAAAAATAAAAAATAAAAACAGCAACAGATTTATCGTGAGATAGAGGGATGAAAGAGAGATTGGCATCATGAGACAAATAGCAACTGATTTACAGATCCATGAGATGAGATATTGATATTTAGGTCAAGTTTGGTTAAACTAAAAAAGTGTACTTATTTTATCTTTTTATCTTTTTTGGGTCACATCAATCAACATCTCTTCTTTACTTTTTCTACACATAATACAAGAAAAGTTAAAAAGTGTACTTATTTAGTCTTTTCAAACTTGACCTTAAAAGACAATAAGATGAGAGAAATAAAAGGGTTTTACATAGCTAAACGAATGTAAAAGTTGAGTAAGCCCGTTTGTTTGGAGAGTTAGAGGGGGATTGGGATTGATAGTGAGGTGGGATTTAATAACATTGTGTTTGTTTTGAGAGATAGGGAGGGGATTGATAGTGAGCTCTCGATTCAGATGGGTCTCCCTTGGGATTCGGACGGGCGTCCACGACTTAGGCCAAGTTTGGCTAAACTAAAAAAGTGCACTTATTTTATCTTTTTATCTTTTTTGAGTCACATCAATCAACATCTCCTCTCTATTTTTTCTACACATAATACAAGAAAAGTCAAAAAGTGCACTTATTTAGTCTTCCCAAACTTGGCCTTAGTATTAAAAAAATAATTCGTCGAATTAGAAATTTTTTATTTTATTTTTTACATGTTGGATTTTTTTTTTTAACATTAATGTTTAATTTTTTATATTTTTTGTTAAACAAAAATCATTATTTTATTTGTTTTATTTTTTTCTGAAATTTTTTTATTATTTTTTTATTTTTACATATTGAGCATTTTTTAAAAAATATTAATGTTTAATTTTTTATTTTTTTTATTTTTTTTATTGTTTTATATTTATTTTATATAAAAATAACTTAACAATTCTTACATTAACAATTATCATCAAAATAAATATAATTTTACTTAATTTTCTCATTATTAATTCTCTCACTATAAATCACTTCTATTATATTTCTAAAAACAAACAGGGCTAAGAGACGAAATGGGAGAGAGAGAGAGAGAGAGAGAGAGAGAGAGAGAGAGAGAGAGAGAGAGTCAGAATGGTAGGTTGGAGAGGGGCAAGGATCGTCTTCTCAAATAATCCTGTTTTTTTTTTATTTTATATATTTAAAGATTTTCACATTTTAAAATTTTTATATAATTTAATAATTATAAATGAATTGAGATGAGAAGTCAGGAAAAAAAATAATAAATAAAAAATAATTTTCAACCAATCAAATATTAATGGGGTGGTGGGGTCACCCCACTGGGGTATAAGATATTTTCCCAGAATTATTTAGAGACGGGAATCCGTGCTAGATAGACAAAACATGAGAGAGGAACCCAAGGGTCAGAGAGAGAGAGAAAAGAGTTTGAGAGCCACAAGTCATAGGTGTGGAAAAGTGAAGGCACAGGTCATCTTTTCAATCTTGGAAATCGGGAGTACTTGTTCCGTGTCAAAATACACTAGTTAGATTTTTCAACAAAACACATTTTAAAAAGTTTTATTTTTTTATTTTTGATATTTTTTTGTTTTTATTAAATTGTTTAAATATTTTAAATAATTTTTTTTACTTTTTAGATATATTTAAACATAAATATATTTAAAAAATAAAAAAATTATGAAAATTTTTTTTAAAAAATTTATTAAATACCAAAAATATAAAAAAAAATACGAGAATTCAATACATTTTTTATATTTTTATATATTTATTAATTTTTAAAATATTTTTCACAATTTTTTTACTTTTTAAATACATCTAAGTAAGGTATATCTAAAAAAATTAAAATTTTAAAAATATTCACTAAAAACAAAAAAAATACGAAAATCAAAAAACTTAATTTTCAAAAAAATTAATCCAAAAAACTCACACACACTGAGTTGTTTTTAAAAAATTTAATTTTTTAATAATATAATTATTATATTTTAAAAATATTCAGTGTGTTTTGGTTTCAGTTTTCTGAATTCAATTTTTTGAAAACTGAGTTTTTTTCTCATATTTTTTAGTTTTTAGTTAATATTTTTTAAATTTTAAGTAATTTTTTCACATTTTTAGATGCACCTTATTTAAATATATCTAAATAGTAAAATATTTGTGAAAAAATATTTTAAAAAATTAATAAATACATAAAAATGCAAAAATTCTTCCAAATTTTCATAATTTTTTTTTGTATTTTTTGGTATTTATTGTATTTTTGAAATATTTTTTCACAAATATTATATTTTTTAAGTATATTTAGGTTAGGTGTGTCTAAACATTTTAAAAAAAAATTTGCTTAAAATATTAAAAAAATTCATTGAAAATATTAAAATACGAAAAATAAAAATATAGAATTTTCTGAAAACTGTTGAAAATTGGAACCAAACAAGTTGATTAATTTTTTTAAATTATTATTTGATAATATATTTTTTAAAAAATATCAGTTGTCATAATTATACTTTGAGTAATGCTAGAGGTTCTAAAAGTTCTATCAATGGGTATAGGACCCACACCAGGTGGGTTCCATGTGAGTTCCACACTTATGTCAGATATTTAGGCCTCGTTTGGGAACAGGCTAATTTAGTAACTTTTTGGCTAATTGGCTAAAAAGGTTAGTAAGAAAAACCTGTATGTTTGGGCCAACTTTTTGGCTAATTACGAAACGACGTGCAAAAAGTAGAGAGAAAAGGGAATCTTTGACTTTTTGGTATGGATTGTTGGCTTTTTGGCTAAAAAGGTAACTTTTTGGCTAATTGGCTATTTTAGCCTCTTGCCAAACGAGGCCTTAGTAGAAATTTTAGTAAAACTTTTGGGATCTCTAATACTTTTTGTGCTGTTAATAAATTTAAAAGAAGGGAAAAATAAAAAATTTATATTATTTTAGTCATTGATTTTTAAAAAGGGACTAATATTTTGAGACAATAAAAAATGAAATAAGAGATACTATTTTGAGACGGAGGGAATATATTTTATCAAAAGCAACAGGAAATCTATAAATCCATAATATTATATAATAACCTGTATATATTAGTCAGGTCGGTTTTAATAATTTATTACATACAAAATCTAAGGGCTCGTTTGGTTTGATTTTCTAAAAACATTTTGAAAAATTTTCTCTACAAATAAATTTTCAAAAGTAATCAAATCAAACAAATTTTCTCAAAAAAATTTTCAAAAACTTGTAAACCAAACAAGTTTTCCAAACAAATCTCTCTCTTACACATATCAAATCAATCACTTTTTCCAAAACTCTATCTCAAAATAATTTTTCAAAACATCTTTTGAAAAAAACCAAACCGAACATGTTTTCGTACTTTTTATCTCTAAAACACATCTCTCAAACACAAACCAAACATACCCTAAAACTCGACCGAAACCTGAAATTTAATCATGGCATTGGGTTGATACTGACCGTGTAACTCTCGAAAATGTTCGTATGTGAAATTTAATCATGGCATTGGGTTGATACTGACCGTGTAACTCTCGAAATAGTTCGTATGTGACTCGGGTCTATTAGGTTGGGTCTGTTTGAGTGGATGATTCGATTATTTGCATAGCTCTATGGAACATAACCAAGTAACCGTTTAACATGATCGTCACATGGCTATATCCCAGCTTCTCAAATGGAGTCTGGTGTTTGGATCATGTAGGCTTCTGCTTGAGAAGAGGCAGATGATCCTCTCTAACACTTTCATCATCCAATCATTATCTAGTGCTTGATCCAAAAGTCACAAAATTATGACTTTTAGATCAAGGGTTAGATTTTTTTTTTAAAAAAAAGTGTTAGAGAAGATCCAGATTCTTTAAAAGAAGTGTAATAAATTAACTATTACAATTAAAATTTAATAGATTGAAGTGGAATTTGTGTATTGCCACAATCACGTGGCAATTGTAGCATGATTGCCATGTGATTATTTTCCATTAACTTTGTAAATAGAGGGGGTGTTTGGCATATGTTATTTTTTTGTTTTTTGGGTTAAACTTCATAAAAAGACAAAATAGGATAACATAGTGAATAAAACAAAATATCACATTAAACTCATAATCATTTCATTTTTTCTCTCACAAACATCACATCTAACTACAAAAAAATCTATCTTCCCAAACTTAAAAATTTTAGCATACTAAAATAGTTAAAAATTAAAATAATTTACTAAAATAGCAACTTTTCAAACACCCACATAGTCTCATGGTTAGATCATATTGACACTTGAGAAGAAGTGTAAGGGATTGATTATTATATAATTAAAACTAATAAGGTTCAAGTGGGATTTTTTTATCCAAGTGTAGTGTTTGTAAGTGAAATTTATTTAATATTTCAATGAATAAATGTAAATAGATCGTGTCATTAGGTTTCTATGTAAATTCTTGTTGTTTATCATTATCTTTTACAAAGTTTTTTTCTTTTTTTTTTAAAAAAAAAATTTAATTTTTAATGTTTTTTAGGTTGCATATATAAGATGTACTTAATTGTTTCAATGAATGTGTGCTTTGTAGAGTCTTACTTTAGGGGCCACTGATACCACAACAGTTACTCTTACATGGGCTCTAGCTTTGCTTCTCAACAATCAACAAGTACTAAAGAGGGCTCAAGATGAGCTACAAACCCATGTTGGCAGCCATAGGCAAGTGAAGGAATCAGACATGAAGGAATTGCCTTACCTACAAGCCATAGTCAAGGAAACATTACGTTTATACCCACCTGCGCAACTTTCACCACCACGAGAGGCTGTGGAAGACTGCTTTGTGGGCGGATATCATGTCCCCACCGGCACTCGCCTTTTTCTAAATCTTTGGAAGATCCATCGCGATCCTCAAGTATGGGCAGATCCCTTAGAGTTTCAACCAGAAAGATTTCTCACAATTAACAAGGATGTCGATGTGAGAGGCCAACATTTTGAGTTGATTCCGTTTGGAAGTGGTAGAAGAGCGTGCCCTGGAATCTCTTTTGCACTTCAAGTTGTGCAATTTACGCTTGCTAGTCTACTACATTCGTTTGAGTTTGCAACTCCTTCTGATGAGGTTGTTGATATGACCGAGAGTAATGGGTTCACCAATATCAAAGCAACACCATTACAAGTCTTACTCATTCCGCGTTTGCCTGCTGAATTTTATGGATGATGCTTGGCATGATAGGTATACTCATATGTTTGGATGTTGACAACATGGAAATATTGTAACTCTAAGATATGTTAATTGCTACGATTTCTATTGTGTCGATGTAGAGTGCTTGTAACGCCCCAATTTCTTCACGATCCAGTTAATGTAAAATAAATATGTATTCATCTCTCTTAGTATGGTTCACATGTGGGAGGTAGTTACTAGTAATGAATTCTAATGACGAAAGATGTCAAGATTATGGAGTGATATTTTGATGGTGGTACTATCTAATCCCTCTTTGTTTGATTTCTATGTTAATAATCTAAAGATTAGGGTAGGTGATGGTTGCAAGATCTAGTTCCGGCACTACTACAAAATCATAAATAGATCATACTTTTTTATATAATGTATGTTATTTAATTACACATTTTAAATTTTGTCAAAGTGTGATATTTGAGAGAGTGATTAAAAAGAGTTATTTTTAATCACATGTTTTGAGTATATTAAAAGATGATTCTATCACACGTTTTGCGTGTGATAATAAATATTTAGATTATATCTTTTAATTGTGATTAAAAACATTTAAATCAAATATTTTAAGCGTAATTAATAACATTTGAAACCTGTAATAATAAACATTTAGATCACAAATTTTAAGTGTGAGTAATATTTAATAAAACTTGTAATTAATAATGAGATAAGATCAGCTGTTATATGAATTTCTCATCACAGTTAATGCGTGTGATAAAAAAAAAATTCGACATATTTGAAAAATAATCAATATTATTTTTGTACGCGCATTTGAAGAATGTAATACACACTATATACTACATATTGAATCATAACCACATATTGAATGGAATAACGTCATATATTTCATAAATAAAAGTTAAATATTCAAAAATATATATACAATGGAATTAATAAAAAAAAATTTAACTGTGCTTACATCTATGAAAAAATGAAAAAACTTAACAAACTAAGGTAGCTTTTGGTAGAGTTTTCTAAATATGATTTGAGAATAAGAATTATATTTTAAATTTGTAATATTTGAAATTATGATTTGGGTGTGAAAAATTTATTTGGTGAATGAATTTTGAAAAGAATTTTAAATTGAGTGAAGAATTTTTAATGTGACATAATATTTGATACAAAAACTTACAATTCATAACCAAACACACCACTTAAAATTCTATTCAAAAATCATAAAAATTTTAAAAATTCCAATTTTTTTTTTTTTCCTTTAAAATATAAACAGGTGGCAATTGTAAAAAAAATAAAAAAATAATAAATGTACTAGTTCGATCAACTGACCGCATGTCTGGGAAGACGACCGGCCGGACGTCTGGTTAGCCTAAATTTTCCCGCCTTGGACAGAATTTTCAAAAGTGAATATGGAATTAACTCTTAAAAACTATAAACAAATATCATGTGCAAGCCAAATGATGGAACTAAAGTTTCAAACGTCTACCAAACAGAGCTTAAATTCTTAAATTCTTTGACCATATTTTGCATATCTCTAAGAAATTTCTGAGTTGAAAAATAAAAATACAAATTAATTCAAAAACCGTTACACATATGAATAAACTACCTATTTATATAGACTCTAATGCTGTGTTTGGTTAGGAAATTTAGGGAGAGATTTGGAAAGGAAAAAGAAAAAAGTGTGTGAAAATAGGTGAAATATAAACATGTTTTATTCACATTTCACCTACTTTTTTCATTTTTCTTTCCAAATTCTTTCCCAAATCCCTTAACCAAACACAACATAAAGGTCACCCGATAGAAAGTCAAGTAAATGTGTTTATGGAGATGATTAATGATCATCTCTCCAAGGCCCCGTTCAATTGTCATGAATGCTCCGTTTAGTTGTCCGAAATTTTGTGTGAGAAAGTTACTCCCAGGAAAAGTGTAGTAAAGGAAAATGGAACTTCGTTTCCCATGTGTATTCATTTGTTAAGAAAATGAATGGATTGCTCAGATTCCTGCAAAATCTTTTTTACTTTCTCGCAAATTGAACATGAAAAATATTATGGAAAAATTGATTTCCATGTATTTTACTTTCTTTTCCTACAACTAAATGGGAGGGACTGAAAAGAAGGTGAAGAGCAGGGAAATCAATTTTGCCATAACTATTTTCGTGTTTAGTTAACAAGAAAGTTGTAGAACCATCTCTTTAACTTTCCTATTAAGATAATTTTCTTTTCAAAACATGTCTGGCAAAAAATACAAGATTTTGTAGGAACGTCAATAATACACTTTTCTTGACAAATGGACCCACGAAAAAAAGTTTCCTTTTCCGTTCCTACACTTTTTTTGGGAACAACTTTCTCATACAAAATTCTTGACAACTAAACGGAACCTAATTGGCGAGAAGGTGAGAAAGGGTACTCCTGTAATATAAAAAAACTATGTATTCACCCATTGGCGTTGGCAATGGCATTCACTGCCTTCACCATAATGTATATTGGCACATTAATTCCAGTAGTTCGCAAAAGCAACAATTGCCATAGAATGTAACAGAGAGTTTTATATCACAAGGAGTCTCATAACTGTCCATATTCTACTTTGTGTGTGTGTGCGTGTATCAATATGAACTAGGTATTGTCTTACCAAGAACAATGGAAAAGAGTAGTCCTGTGCTCCATTAACTAATATGGGAAGAGTATGCCGTAAGATCAGAAGAACCATGAATTGCAGAGAAGAAATGAGAGAAGCTGTCAAAATGCTAACTTCAAAATCAAGTAGCCAAGGAGACATATTTCCCTGCTTTAGATTTGCTATGAACAGAATATACACAAGTGCTCACACACCCACAGAGAGAGAGAGAGAGAGAGAGAGATTAATTACAATTGCAGCAACAGAATGACAGCAAAACGGGCTTCCTGATTCAAAAGCCTCATACTCATCATAGTCTGGATCAACAAAATTAGGCTCAATTGTCACCATAGCTATAAAGCGAGGGTTATTTAGGTCCATTCTGAAGATCTCCCAATTTCCTCAGATAAAAACATTCGAATCACAGACTAAATCTAACAAAAACATATGAAAATAAAATATTAAAAACGAAAAAAGAAACTTGAATCACAAAAGTACCTAAAGTTCATTGGAATACTCCCAAGTTGAAACATAGGAGGAGGTGCCGTATAGCCTGGTTTGAATGGCTACAATGAACATACATTTGGCAATAAATAAACTAACAAAAAATGAACAAAGACTTTGTTAAAAAAAATTTCCAATTTGACCAAGGAAACAATTGTATAAAGAAATAGTTTCCAATGTAAACTCAAAACAATTTTATAAAAAGACAAAACACATTCATAAGATTAAAAGCAGAATTGAAACGGAATTAACCCACCTGGTGACATATCTCACACACACTGTCACCCTTCTCGTTACGCCATCTTTAGATGCATCTGCGATAAGCATATTGGAAAAATCAAGCAGAATTGCTCAACAAAGAAATTGAGGGTACTTTTCTTGGTCCTGGTTGATTGGGAAAAATAAAAGATAGTGATGTTTGCATGCATTATATGTTAGTATTGGGTAATGCATTGAATGTAGGGGACAAAAAATATATTTCCCTCAATAATAACCTTCAACTAGGGCTATAAAATGAACCAAGCTACTCGCGCTCGACTCATGTTCAACTCGTCAAAAGCTTGTTCAAGGTTGACTATTATGTAAACAAGTCAAGCTTGAACACATTTTTGAACTTGTTAATTTTTGGGCTTGGCTCAAACTCAACTCCATAACCATATGTGCACTATTAAATTGTATAAAAAACCAAATCTATTCAAGCTCAAGTTGTGATGGGCTTGATTGAAGTTCATTTGAGAATAAACAAACCAAACTTGAACATATTTTTGAAGCTCGTTATGTTTTGAAATCAAGCTTGAACAACTCAATACTCTGCTAGACTCTTCTTGTTTATCGCCATACCTTCAATAACAAATAGGAAGGTGAAATCCATACTCCATTTGAGGATCACATCTATAATCAGAAGTTATAGGGTACACAGGTGATGATAGCATGATTTTAAACAATAAATTCACAAAATAATCAAATAGAGCCAAAAGGTTCCACTGAGGTTCATCAAGACCAGTTTAATAAAATCAATTTGAGGGGACTATTTGAAAAAAGCACTGAAAACTCTACTTAATATTCATGGTTTGGGTGTCTGTCTTTTTGTTTTTCTTATTTGTTTTGGAAGAGGGGGGTAAATTTTGTCCAGTTATTGAAAAAGCATGGCTAAAGATTAATACCTTCACATCAAAAAGGTTATGGACCACAAATCATCAAATCAGACAAAGATTCATAGGAAGTATAACATGATTTTGTACAAATAATTACAAAACACTTTAAAAGGCCAAAATGATATGTCAATTCACAAAATGACGAGGTCAAAATTTTAAAACAATTAGAAAGTTTCTAATTAGAGAAGCAGTCATAACAATTCATATGCAACTAACTTTCAAGCTGCCACAACAAGAGCAAGGTGTCTCCATATTTGAATCCTCATCCTCATCCTGGCACATCCTGGCATATCCTGCACTCTACAATCTTCCTTGGGAATGAACAATCTATTGAATGTATGTCACGTGAAGAGATATCAATTTGATGTCTTCAGTTCCTAAAGTTGTCGTCTGTTTTTTTAAAGTACCAAAAAAAAGCAGCCATATGAATAAGTTATACTACAACCATAGCCACAGGCTCCAAACTCCACCTACTTCCACCATATATAACCAAAGAATCATAATAAGTTATACATCCAACTTTCTTAAATAGTCTAAGAGACTACAAAAAAAGACCAAGAAATTTCCCTGATTGAATTCACATTTAAGGACATCTGACTACCAGTTTCGCAATCACACGTGGCTATAATTTTCTGATACATCTCATGACTAGAACATATTTTCAAATACATGGTGTGCAACTTTGAAGGGTGGTAAGATTAAACACAAAGAAAATTACCATAACCTTAATAAACTAACTGTTGTGGCCCAAATTTAAGCCTTTCAGACCTGTAGATGGAAAGGATTATTGAAAATTATTACTTACATATGCTGAATTCCAGCAATAGAAATGAAAATAATAATAATAAATAAATAAATAAACACACACAATTGAAAAATAAGACAGGGTACATGTTAAATCCACAAACTAAACCCTCAAAGCATAAAAAATAAAAATAAAAAATTACCTCAATGTAAAGAAAACTGGCTTTGGTGGTGACAGGTTTAGGGACTTTCTCTTCCTCTTCTTCATAGTCGAGAAGCTCTTCATTATTGTTTCGCCTAATAGACGGATAAAAAAAAGTAAATTTAAGTGTTTCATTAGGGTTTCAAATTCAAACAAAGCATGAAGCCTAAAGTTTTGAGAAAAAGGTTGTTCACCTTTGAATTTGTAAGAAAATTGGATGGAATTAGGGTTAAGCTTTGAAGCGTCTGGTTATCCCATTCCTTCACGCTTCCATGCTTTCTTTGACGATACATCTACCTGTCAGATGGGAAGATATAGACGAAATAGCTGAGAGATTTGGGATGAGCTCGCCCAGCAAGAAAGGCCCAGCGAGATTTGGGATTCGATCGATTCCCATGAGAAATGGAAGAGATTGTGAGAGGAAGATGAGAAGAAAGAATGGGTTTGAAAAAAGAAGCATGGGAACAAAGTCAGCTAGGAAAATATATAAGCGGATATATATGTTCACACATATTTAAAATGTGATTAAAAATAAATTTTATTATACCAGTATATATATAATTTTATTATACCAGTATATATATAATTACACATTATTTAGAAAGTGTGTTTAAAAAAAATAAAGATATAATGCATCCGTTTGGAAAGTGGTTAAATTTTTAATTTTTTTGACCTTTTTAACTATTTTAATTTGAGGCTAAAAATCTTGATTTGGGAAGAATTTTTTGATTTTTTGACTTTTTGTGAGATGTTTTCTTGTTAAATTACCAAATTGCCCTTTTTGTCTTTTTTTTTAATTTTTTTATTTTGGATTTGAATTTGGCATATTTTGCTTTTTTTTTTTAAAAAAAATTTCGGTTTGAATTTGGCATATTTTGGTTAATTTGTTTTTTTTTTTTTTTTTTTTTATGTTGGGTTTGGAGTTGGCGTATTTTGCTTAAATTTTTATTTATTTATTTATTTATTTATTTATTTTGGGTTTGGATTTATTTATTTATTTATTTATTTTGCTTAAATTTTTTTTTTCTGTTACTTTTTTTTATTTTGGGTTTGGATTTGGCGTATTGTGCTTAAATTTTTCAAAATTTTTTTTAAATTTATGTTTTTGTCTTTTTTTTCTTTTCTTTTTTTACATTAATTAGTTCTTGTTCTTTATTTTTATTGGTATACAATAACTTTTTTGAAACATTTATGTGTTTCATTTATTTGTAAATTACGTGGCGAATGATAATTTATATTTTCATGTTTTTTCTTTTAAAATGTTTTTGAATGAAGCGTATTTTTGTCGTTATTTTTTCAAAATTTATGATTTTTTCATTTTCTTATTCACTCACATTAATTTGTTTTTATATTTAAAAAATAGATTTTCTCTCGTTTTATTTATTTGTAAATGGCGTGGCAAATGGTAATTTCTATTTTTTTCTTTCTTTTTTTCCTTTTTTTTGGATTCTTTTTTTAATTTACGTTTCTGTAATTTCTTTTAATTTGTATACATTAAATTTTTTTTTTTATTTGACAAATTAGTTTTCATGTGTTTTATTTATTTATAAATTACGTGGCAAATGCTAATTTCGGTTGTTTTTTTTGTTTGGAAAAACGTTTTTTTTATGTCATTTATTCAAAATACAGTGGAAAATCATATATTGCCGTGGCACATGACAAAAAATGACGGTCTGTTTTGGCTTTTTTGTTGTTTTCAACTTCTATTTGTATGTTTTTAATTGACGTCGCACGTGACAATTTCCGTATTAGTTTCCTTCTTCTTTTTTTTTTATTATTTGTTTCACCTTTTTTTGTTTTTCGAAAAACAAATTTCCTATGGATTTTGGTTTTTCAAAGTTAGGCACGTCACCAACTAGAAGGGGGTACATTCCCGTGGAAACTCATACATATTGTATATGATAATATATTTGAATACTGTATGTTCCCCGTGTGTCATTAGTAATGTTACAACCATACGAAAATTAGGTCGACTATTATATATTTCCTAACCTTCCGTTATTACGCATATAACATAATTTGTCGCGTATGTGCAGGCGCACCAATGCCATATAGGGGTCCTCATCCCCAACCATTAAACCATCCTCGTCATGTTCAACTTCTGGTATGGCATTTTACTATTGTCATAGCATCTTCCTCGTCACAGATTGGGTAAACAGTTGTTGGGTTACCTGTGTTTCGCCGTATATAATTATGTAATGCCATTGACGCACCTACTAACTGAACTTGCACATTTGCAAAGTCATACCGAGGCATGTCTCAAATAAACCCCCATTGATTTTTCCAGGCACCGAAAGTGCGTTCCACCACACTACGTAAGGACGAATGCACTTTGTTAAATAATTCCCTTAGCGTGTTTGCCGTCGTGTTCCGTGCAATACGTCGGAATTCTTGTTGGTGGTAACGGTGGCCTTTGAATGGTGCTAAGTAACCTATCCGGTTTGGATAGCCAGAATTGACAAGATAATATTTGCCTGCAGACATGACAACAATGTATGACACCAAAACCGAACATTGTGCGTCATTTTCAAGTAACGCTGTTTCAGAAAAAATTTATAGGCCCCTAAATCTAATAACATCGCCATGTGTTACCTTTGTCAGGATGTGGGAATGGGACATTGTCATTTGTTAGTATCTCGTTGAATATGCGACTATCATGCATACTTCCTTCCCATCCGCACGAAATAAATATGAAACACATGTCAAAATCAATCATGCCATAATATTTTTATGTGTGACAGTATTTCCTACCGAAATATGTTGCCGCATCTGGCCCCATAACCCATGCACTTACATGTGTTCCGTCTATTGCGCCAATGCAGTCCTGTAAACAACCCAATTATTTTGTTGCTTAAATAGGTAACAAGTGTTTGGTTTTTTCCATACGTCACTTCCAGTTAACAATAATAACTAAATAGCTGACACTCTTTATTTATATGTCAGTAATGTTTTTCAGGAGTACCTTCAACGGTAGGTATTTCCGTCTAGACCGCACGTATGGATGTATACGATGCTGACTGTATGTGGGCCAGCAATGAACAACAGTGAACTCTTTCATGGAAGTTAATACGTTATGCACGTGCCGAGACACAGTCTTCCCGAAATGTTGGAACCGTTCTTGGATTTCCCGATTTTGCTTCCCTTTCAACACATGGATAAACATTGCAACGCTTTCTTCAACAACTAAGCCATGTGGATGTTGCGGGACTTGTAACCCAAAATCATTTACTAATGTCTCACACAATGCGGCAAAAACTTCCTTCGGCATGCAAACATTTTCCTCAAATCGACCCATATGGCCCGCATATAGTTCGCATATCCATGTATTCCCGGTTAGTATAGAAGTGCGACACGGCGTTTTATCCATGTGTTTTTCGTACCATTCTGTCGCATACTGGCATGCTTGTAGAAATGTGCAATTCTGTTCTTGTTGCACCTGGACCGCCATTTGATTAAGTATTTCCGTTATTTCATCATTGTTGCTTCCATCCCAGGGATTCATCGCGTCTTCGTTGATGCGAAACCTACAAGAGTGGCACTCTTTCAATCAGTTGGCACGTGATTCATTGACTCAAATTATATTGAAGTTTGCAATTAAAAAATGCCGACATTGTTTTTAATGTAAGTAATGTCGTTACCAATGTCATTAGGAACGCATAATCATATGAACTGCACAAAAAAGAAAACCTGTTCAACTTCTACTTTACAGGGGGACCATGGTGGTAACAACCACAAAAATAGCCAACAAACTAAACTAACAATTAAAGTTGCAACATACAGGCATTCAAAAGGTAGCAAGAAAAACGTAATTCCCTGTCTTAAAAATAGCCACACAAAATATTAAAACATAAGCATCCCATTCATTTCCTAAAAACGAAGCATAACCATGCTTCCATTCCGTCAACCCATGCACTTAACTAAAATTTTGGTCACCATAGCTAGCAAGAAAAAAACAAAAATGACAAAATCAAAACATGCACAAACCACCATCCTGTTTTAATACAGTGCCAACAATACCATAAGTCAAAGTTTTAAAAAGAAAGACAAGGACAGTCATCTTCAACACTCGTAACACCGCTACATCACATTCGGCGACCCCCAAACAGGTTTGCAAAAGGGCTGACGCAGTACACTGGAGCTGCTTATGTATAAGCCATTCAATGATGTGGTCGTCATCAGGCTGGCACATCATCACCTCCCGGTAATCGGCGTTATCCATAAGTGTCAAGACGAAGTGGAATAACGGCGTACCAATTAGGGGTGGAATACTGGTCAGTTTATGCATGCACTCCGAAATAGTGTACAGCGATTCATTGCCTGTAAGGTGCCTCACCGTAACTTACTGATTCTTCGTACGCACCACATCTGTCAAATTGTTCATGCTTTTCGCAATAACTGACGCTCTACCTATTGCCTTCTTCGACTTTGAAACACTTGTTGATGGTGTCTTTCTCCTTTTCCCCTTTTCAATCAGAATATGCTCCAGTGAAGAATCTGAATCCACGTCCTGTACTCCTGCGGGTATCGGATCAGCAAATGGCTGGGCTCTCAAACTATGCACTGAATCAGATGAGTCATCAGCAACTTCAGGAAGTTTCTCTCCCAGGGTCCAATAGTGCTTCCCAGTAGCTGATGCCCCCATGAAGACCGTCTCCATCAACTCACAATGTTCTAAGGTTTTTTTCCTGAACTTGGCACACACCTTGTTAATCTGCAAAAATAGAGATATATGAAAGAGGAAGACGTTACATTTCATATAATTAATTAAAAGTTAACTGAACAAGTAAAAAATATACTGGTAAATGACAAATATGAAACTTGTTTGTACATGAACTTACTGATTCCATCTTGTCCCACCACTCCTCAAGTGCCTAAAACATACCTGTGTCACAGTCAAAGCCAATCCCGGACACTCCTTTGCTTGAATCCATCAACTTTGTCCACGCTTGCCACTCTTTTTTCAAGCTCGTGTACTTATTCTTCAACTGTTTAAGTCCATGTTTTCTTCCTGTTTTTTTCTCAAATTTCCTTGCCAACGACTTGTACCCTGCTTGGGTGAGGACTAGGAATGGGTGATTTCCTTTAGTAATCTCATTTGCAATCAACTGTAGTAAAACTCATATTGAGTTACTATCCCATGAGGCCTTGTGGCTGAATTGATTATATGTCTCTTCAAGACTGCTTGACTTGTCAGTGACAACACCTTTGCTTTCGATTGGTTACGCGGAGAAGTACGGGTGGAAGCCATTACTAATGTACGGTTACAAAAGATAACCACCACAAATTCGGTTGTTACATACACACGCATAAGCCATTACACATTAATAACAACAAACAGAGACATAGGATGCTAAATTAGCCAGCATATAACCATGGCACATTAATAACATACGTACACAGGTTCCATGGAAGTTAGTAGTGGACATAGTTATGATAGTTATTAATACGTCTACCCTATCAAAGTGGAGGAAGGCAAAGACAGCTTAAAGTCATACTAAACCATACTACCAACATACTAACAACATACTGACAACACACAGACGTGTTTCTACATACTGACAACATCGTAACGTTGCTTACATACGGCACAACAAAATGACAACGACAATGCATAGCACATACACAATGGTCTTAAGGACACGCAAGGATTGTTGAATATCTATGATATCAACTCACAATTGCATGACAATTTCGTCTCTGGGTGATGCATAGTCTTGGTTGTCTCGCCTTGGTTCTTTGCACCAACCAATCCAACTGACACAGGGTTGATGAGTGCAAATTATGGAACTATTAGTTTCATGGGTTGTTAATGTTCATGCAGTTATGACCGGTAAAGAATGGGTCACTCACCACAGGGCGGGACAGACAAAGTAGGGACGCCCTGGATTTTTGGTGGACCTGGAAATCTTAACAATACAGGGGCCATGTCCATAGGCACACATTCGGGGAGGCCATGTACTGGAAGTTACAGTGGAAGTAAACGAAGCCATGCTACGCTTTACAAACATTGGGAAGTGACCATGAAGCATACAAGTAATTAGTTTATGGTATCCATATATCAGGGCAACGTAAACCAAATACGTTAAGCACATTTGTATATTGGATAGGTAAACAAATTATGAACTTCATTCAGTTTATTGAAATTAGTTTATGTTTATTGAAATTTGAGAATACTCTATTTATATCACGAATTTACAAGATTATACCCTTTTTTAAAAAGTGGACATGAAAATATAATAGAATTGATTATGTGGTATTGAGTAAGAGTATTCAGTATAAGAAAAAAGTAACAAAAATTAAGTAATGAGAATTGAGCATTGAGTATTGAGTAAATGCATATATGTTTAATATACTTTTTAATAACTACATTTTTTAATATATTTTTAATACATTTTTTACTCAAATATATATTTTAAAATCTAAATTTTTAATATATTTTTTAATAAATATATTTTTTCATATATGTTTAATATATTTTTTACTCAAATATATTTTTTAAATCTAAATTTGTAATATGTATTTTAATTTAATTTTTATATATTTTGGTTAATATATTTTTAATATATTTTTCTCATAAATATATTTTGTAATATATTTCAAATATATTTTTTATAATGATTTATAATATGTTGTTAATATATGTTTAATATATTTACCTTCCTTCCCAAATTTAGTTTGTAATATATTTTTTACAAATGAGAATTGAGCATTGAGTAATGAGTAGTAATGAGTATAAGAAAAAAGTAACACAAATTCAGGCTTGAGCATTGGACATTTTTGAGTACAACAACAAATCTAACCAAAATTGGACATTCCCTTATTGACTAAAAACATCACAGAACCCATTTCAGTTTTCCTTATTCATTCACAGACTCAGATTTCATGACAAATCAAATGGTATTTAACAGAATCATACATTCATTCACAGATATCATTCAGAATTTATTTCAAAAATGGCTGGAGACTAGCAGTGGAACAATGTATACGCACATTTGATAAATCAGATTTCATGTCGTGGCATTTGTATACATCAATTAGTACTTGTGATCTGAAAATTTCCATATGTAATGATAATTATACGAAAAAAATAAAAAGAAGAAAATGGATTTTCATGTGTTTGAACAGAGCTTTACCAGAATCAGATATGCATTCACAGATTTCATTAAGAATTTATTTCAGAAATGGCTACAAAGTAGCAGTGGAACAATGTATACATCAATTTGATAATTCAAATTTCATTCAGCATTTGTATACATGAATTCGAATCTGTGATCTGAAATTTTAGATTTTTCTTGATAATTATAAGCAAAAAATCAAAAGGACAACAGAGTGTTTTACGGATCTGAACAGAGCTTTCCCAAAATCTGATATTCATTCCCAATAACATAAGTGCATTCACAGATTTGATTCAGAATTTATTTGAAAAATGGGTAGAGAGTAGTAGTGGAACAATGTGTACATCAATTTCATAAATCAGATTTCATTCAGCTAGTGAATACATCAATTCGAACTTGTGATCTGAAATTTGTAATTTTTATAATTATAAGAACAAAATGTGTGAACCCAAGCACAAAATCAACAAATCTGAAAAAAAATCAGATTTGAATATGAACCCAAATCAGATTGTGATCTGAACAACATGTGTGAACTCAAGCACAAAATTTTTCATTTTTAATTGTGATCTGAGAAAAGGCAGATTTTTAATGATAATTATAAGAACAAAATCAAAAGAAGAAGAGCGTGTTTTACGGATCTCAACCTAGTCCGGCCCTCATTACGCACAGAGTTACAATTTGTATATAAGAACAGATATATGTATATTTATATATCTGTGCCCAAAATATGTGAACCCAAGCACGACGAATCACTTCAACAGGTCGGTAATGAACCGGATTTGTAATGAACCCAAAATGGAGAAAAAAAAAACTTTGGAAAAACAAAATATGGAAAAATTTAAAGAAACAGATTCCACACTTCAACTTCAATTTTGGGACAAATCCTAACATTGTATAAAGAGAAACGGACTCCAGACATGAATCGTAAGCAGAGGCCACACACACACAGATCTACGAAATTAGAAGGATTTCAAAGAGTTACCTAAAGATCGGTGGTGTTTGAAAGGGTTCCGTCTATTGTTCGCCGCTGCCAATGTTAGGGCCCAACCATCTGATTTGCCGACCTGTTCGCGAGTCGTCTTCGTCGCCGCAGAAGCCTACTTCGGTCCGATCTCCTCCAAAAAGCTTGGCTCAGATGTCGTCGCCGCTGGTTGCCATTGATCGCCTCATTCGCTTCGTCTGTGCCCTAGGTTTTTGGTTGTATTGTGTGTTTGGATTTGGCGTTGGGCGAAATGAATCAGAGGATGTTTGAGGGTGTTTTGGTCAATTTACCCGAATAAGGGTTCCTCTCCAACCCGTTAGAGAGCCTTTGTCGTGAAGTGGCTAAATAAGCCTCTTTTGTCGTGCTCTGGCTAATTTAGCCTCAACCACGCTTCCCAAACACACGTAATGACACTTAATTAGAAGGTGTGATTAAAATATATATATAATCACACTTAATTGAAAAGTGACATAGAAATAAATATTATCACACTCAATAAAATCAATTGTGATTAAAATATTAATCTAATTGTTTTTTATCACACTTCCAATAAAAGTGAGATATTTTTATTTGCCAAAGTGTGATCTTTAACTATTTTTGTAATAGTGTGGGCTAACAAGTGGTGCATGAACATTCAATTGAAAGTCGAATTTTCTAAGTTGTATAAAATTACACTAACGGCCCATATAGTTTGAAACTTGTGTCACTTTAGTCCCTGACTTTTTAATTGTGACACATTTGACTTTGAATTTTGAATATTGTTTCAAAATAAGGACAATTGAATATACCATTGGTTAATTTCAACGGAAAAATTGTCAATTTTGATAAAATATAAACTAATTTGACAAAAATAAATGTCAAAAAAAATTTAAAAATTTTAAAAAATTATTTTTACCCACTAAAGATAAAATTATGTAAAATTGATAAATCTTTTAGACATTTATTTTTATTTTTTTTTTGCTAAATTATTTTTTATTATGTGTTTGGATAATAATCATATAATGTATGGTTGTTTTTATTTTCATTAAATTAGTTTCTATTTTTTTTTCAAAAATCAAATATGGCAACAATTTTTATATCAGTGTTAAACCAATCCATTAAATCAAAAAAATCTAAAACTAAAAACATTTTATATATTAAATATACCGATTATACACTAAGATCTTAACAACCACTCATTACATGATCATCATTCAAATATATAATAAAAATTAAATAAATAAATAAATAAATGTTTAAAAGATTTATCAATTTTACATAATTTTATCTTTGGTGAAAAAAATATTTTTTAAAAATTTAAAAATATTTTTTTGACATTTATTTTTGTCAATTAGTTTATATATTTTTTTTATCAAATTGGCAATTTTGCCCTTGAAATTAAGCAATGGTGTCTTTAATTATCTTTATTTGGATCATGATTTAAAACTCATGGTCAAATGTATTGCAATTGAAAAGTGAATGATTAAAGTGATATGAGTCTCACACTATAGGAATCGTTAGTGTAATTCGCCCAAAACTATGATTCTCTCCCAGAATTGTGCAAACAAGATAGAAACCTGAGGATTGGATGCTCTTTTTGAAAAGGTCCCTCCTAGCATGGGAAGAGGAAAAGGTTGCTAGGTTACAGGGTTTGCTGAGTAATGCTCCAATGCTTAGACTGAATTGTCTTGACTTCCTAACGTGGGAGGTAGCTTCTTCAGAGGCTACTTTACAATAGCATCAGTTACGAAATGAAATGATGCGAAGTATGGTCATGGGCTACAAATTGAAAAAGTGTTGTGGCATAATGTAACTCCACGAAAAGCACGATTTGCACAATTTTTTGGGTGGTTAGTGTGGAGTCCGTATCCTCTGTAGCCTTTCCTTGCGATGGTACAAAATTTAAAAAAAAAACAAAAACAAAAACAGAATCGAGAAGAGAAAGAGGGAAAGAAGAAAGCACAAAGAAGAGAGAGAGGAGAAGATGAACACCTCTTCAAACAGAGCCCTATTCTTTCTCTCACGTCGACAAACTCCCATTGAACCAGAGGAGAAAGAAACAAAGAACCAGAGAAAAGAAAGAGAGGAAGAAGAAAGAAGCACTGACAGACACTCAGAAGAACACCAATATTAACAATATTTGTGATCTTTTCAAAATCAATCGAGTTCACCAATATTAACAACCATTCAAACACCCATAACACCAAAATTAACAACCATTCAAACGAAAGTTCGAGGTTAAAAAATCTGATATCTGTATATTATATAAGGGAAATGAGGTTTCTAATCTATAGGCTTTGTGGGAGTTTTAATATCTTAATCCTAATTTTCTAATTTTTTGATTTAAAAAAAAAAAAAAAAAACTTAATATTTATTGACTTCTTTCAACCCACCAACCTTTTTGACTTTTCTCATAATTACTACAGCACCCTTTTCAATTTCTCTCATACACTATGGTTACACACAAAAATAAAGAAGATAATAATTTAACTATGGATCTCAAAAAGATATAACAATATTTAAATTTAAATTATGATTTAGTAATATAATTATCTATTTTTTTGATGTATATCTATCAAAATTTTAAATCACTTAATAAGACAAATTAATCAATTTTTTAATTTATAAAATAGATTAGAAAAACTATTGACTGATTTATTTATTTAATAACAAAAATATTTCACAATCTCTCCATCCTAATCTCTCTCACCGATTTCCAAAAAAAAAAATTAAAACTTGCCTTCCTTCACTCTTCTCCAAAAAATCAGATAATAATTTTTATGAAAGTTATAGATATCTATCTATATCTTATATATTATATTATAACATAACAAAAAAATAAAAAATAAAAAATAAAAAAACTAAAAGTTAGATATACAAACAGATAAAATTAATAAATTTGATTTTTATTTAGTCAGTTAAAATCTTTCTTTTGCATCTCAATATCCATTTTTAAATTTTAAAAATCTTTAAAGTTTATTTAAACAAATCTAATTCGAAAATATCTCCCACCATTATATTTTAAGTCAACAAAACTCACATGTCTATCACATATCTAACTCACATCATAACTTACCTAAATAATAATAATTAAAAACAAATAGAAACAACAGATAAATTAAATTTTTAAAAAAAATAGAAACCCACAACTCCATCTTAAATAAATTGAAAAAAAAAATCCAAATAAAAACCATACAAAAATAAAAAAAAGATAAAGATTTAGATATGGATCTAAAAAAAATGACAATACCTAAATTTGAATTAGGAAAAATTATTTATAAGTCCTATTAGGGAGACTTATGTTACATATGGTCCTACTAAAAAACTTATGTTCCCATAAATCCTGTGGGAAGTTTGTTGACACATTTACCCTAAATATTAGTTGTTAATATCATAAATAATAGTAAAACCATATATAGGAAATTGAACGTTACCATAGATCATATCTATATAAACCTAATATAACGTGACACCTACATAAACGTAACGTGACACATACATAAACGTAATGTGACACCTATGATCTATGGTAACATGCAATTTCCTATATAAGAAATTGCATGTTACCATAGATCATATCTACATAAACGTAACGTAACGTGACACTTACATAAATGTAATGTGATCTATGGCAACATTCAATTTCCTATATAGGAAATTGAATGTTACCATAAATCATATTTATATGAAACGTAACGTGACACCAACATAAACCAGCAACATTTTCACATTCAGTTTAAAAAAATAAAAACTCATTAAGTTTGCGAAACGTAACGTGACACGTTACGTTACGTTTATGTAGGTGTCACGTCACGTTACGTTTATGTAGGTGTCACGTTACGTTACGTTATGTTTATGTAGATGTCACGTTACGTTACGTTTATGTAAGTGTCACGTCACGTTATGTTTATGTAGGATCTTGTGGAATACATTTCTATTTAAATAGGACTTGAGACTCTATAAGAAATTACACAAGACTTAACCTACTATAATTGTCTGAAAAATGACTTATAAATAAGTCTCCCTTTAAATTATGATTTAGTAATATAATTATCTATTTTCTGATGTATATATATTTAAATTTTAAATCACTTAATGAGACAAATTAATTAATTTTCAAATCTTATTTGAAGAATAATCTGATTAGTCACCACAACTCCTAAACTTCGCGGGCACTAACAGAGGAGCTAATAGATTGGGTTAGGTGAGGTTCAAGTTGTTGGAGGTAGCATTCTTTCACTCTATAAATTTATTTATTTTTTATTTTTATTTTTTTCCCTATGTGATTCTCTTTCTCCACTGTTGGTTTGGTTTTGGTTTTAGTTTTAGTGAAGTTTATGTGTTTCTTTATAGGTTTGCATGGTAGAAAAGAATTAATGGTGATTATGGTTTCAATCAAGTATTTATGTTAGTTCCATGCCAAAGATTTTGATCGAATTTTGTTTTCTTCTGAAGACCATAAAATTGAAATAAAAAAATTGGTATCAAATTTTTTATTTTTTATTGTCATTTTATTTTATAAAAAATGTGAAAATTTATTGAGAATTCAAGATTTTACTATAACATTAGATTTTTGTACAATTAGGTAAATTTAAAACTTTTCAATATCATAGTGTTTTTTATTTTTATTCTCTTTCTATCTCATTAGACCATTACTGATATTTGTTAGTTTGTTAATTATAATTCAATTAATTGAAAATGAAAGCTTAATATAACTTTTCATATATATTATAGTTAATTTGTTACAACTATAGTTGAATATAATACCATAATATATAGGGATAATCTCTAAGTATAATTTCTATTTTTTTATGTGATTAAAATAATCCATCTTAATAGTATATAGAAAAGTTAGATGGTTTCTTTTATCTCTAAGAAACCCAATCTATTTTTTTTTTTTACTTTTTAATTTTTTAAATTGAAACATCAATTGTTCATAAAACAAAACTGATAAACACATATCAAAAGTTACACATTTTTTTTCTTTTTCTTTTTCTTTTTCTTTTTTTCATTTTTAATATGTAGGATATTTATAAATGGAAAATGTTTGACACTCTAAAATTTTTTCCATAATCCAACTTGTAACGATGTAGTCATAAATTTCAATTTTTATACAAATATGAGAAGAGAATTAATTAAATTATACATTTTAACCGACCACATACTCAAACTTTGAATATTTCAAATGCTATTTCACTATAATTCCAATTAAGAGAATCTTCAACCCTTAATATATTTTTTTTTATCAAATTATAATTTGATAAAAATTTAAAAAGATGAAACGTTGAATTTTTTTTTTTTCCCCATCAAAATTGGTGAAAAGAAAAAAAAAATGGGATAAGAATGCAAGTTCTTTTAAAAATTGATAAAAAAAATTAATGAAAAAGTTAAAGTAATTCATATCAAATCAAAAATTTTATTGAAATTTAAAATCAAATTAGATAAAAAAAAATTAAAAGAAAATGACAAAAGTTTAAAAATATTTTGTAACCTTCTTATTCATAAAAACTAAAAATCTGTGTGTGTATTATACTCATATTGTACTTTTAATTATGAAATTGAAATCAAAAGAAATGCAACTTAACTTATTGGATTAATAATAGAAACATCATATTAATTTTTGTTAAATATCACTTCACTTCATATTTAATATTAAAATTATATATTTGCTTTAATTATAACTTTTAATTTGTATATTTTCATAACAAGAAGAGGTATGTCATAACTCAGTTAATCTCATTTAATCAGGTTTAACTTTTTTTTTTATACAAATTATCAAAATTGAACTAAATATATTTATATATATATATTTTAAATTTTTTTAAACTAATAATTTAAAAAGTTATAAACATAAAAGTTAACTTATAAATTTCATGTATACCATAAAATAAAATATTAAATTACTTTTAGATAATTATAATAATTTTTTTAAATTTATAAAGGCCGTGCATAGTACGGATTACCACAAATAATCACATGATGCAAAAGACCAACTAATAATTTTTCCGACAATGGCCAAGTCCATCTAGTCAAATGCCTTAAATTCTCTCTCTTTCACACACACACACTCTCTTTTTCTCTCTCTAAAAACACCCATAAGAGCATTTATTCAATGGCATTTGATATCACTGCACGACGCCCTCTCTAGAGAGAAAAATCGCACAGTACAGAATTGTTGGACTTAGTAAATTTATTTTAGAATTAATTTTAATATTTTAAATTGTTTATTTTTTAATTTTATTAAATAAAATATTCATATAAAAAATCAAAATAATTAAATATCAGTAATTATATAATTGAATTATATTTATTTTAAAAAAATAAACAATAAATATAATTTTGAAAATAATTATCAATTCTTAAAAAAATAAATCATCAAAACAGGATATATAATGGGTTATACGAATCTCTTAAATTCTCTTATATTTGAGATCTCAATATAAGAAAATTCGAATTCTAAATTCTTAGATTACATATATAATAAGTTATAATATGTAATTTAAAGGTAAAAAATATTTGATGATCATTTTCATAAACATTTTTCAATATATATATAGAAAAAAAGACGTTGCCCTTACCAATATACTTTCTCTGTGTCTTTGTTCTCTTGCCATATGCTCCTCACGTGCCTCTTAATTCTCTCTGGCCCTTCTTTCTTGTAAAAGCTTCTCTCTCACCGGTGAGTTAAATACACAAACCTTCCATCAACCCCCTCTCTCTCTCTCTCTCTCTCTCTCTCTCTCTCTCTCTCTCTCTCTCTTTAAACATGCCTCGTGTATTTGCTCGTGTAGACGATTTTTATTTACTGCCATTCCTCATCGTCGGAGGAGGTACCACCACCGTCACAATCCCTAAGATCAACCACAATGACTCTTCTCTGCCATCGTCATTTTCGTTTCTGTCTTCTTCACTAATTATAGTAATCATCATGATCTCCTCCTCTATCATCGTCACTACCTCTCTCTACCTTCTCCTCCGTTTCATCACTCGCCACTACAACCGCTCCTTCCCTGCCATAGATGACGTCGTCTCCTCCAGAAACAACCGCGACGATTCAAATCGCGATCGGTGTTTATACGAGTAGCAAAACTCCTCCAACGATTTGATCAACTCTCTTCCTCTCTTCACTTTCGGTTCCGTCACCGGAAACATCGTTAGCGGTAACTGCACTGTGTGTTTATCAAAGTTCAAGAGGAATGATCAACTATAGTTACTTCCTTTGTGTTGTCATGCTTTCCATACTGATTGCATTGACGCATGGCTTTCGTCCAATCAAACGTGCCCGTTGTGCAAGTCCGATGTGTATTCTACTGAGGAAGACGTACTAAATAAAATCATTTCATCCATGGTTCTAAAGGATCACGGGAATAATTTCCGAATTGAGATCGGAAGCATGAGTCGACGACAAGGTAGGTCCGATTCCAGCGATGGTCGAAGATCGTACTCAATCGGCTCGTTCGACTATATTGTCGATGAAGGCTACAAAGTCTCCATAGATTCCACACATCAGCGAGGACTCTCTGACTATACTTCAGTTAGCAAGGACTCGAGCGGTAATCTGGTGGTGGTGAGCGATGCCGAGAGAGAATTTAGCTTCAAGTCCTTTGGATGAAGTGGAGAGACTTCGTGGATCGACTTGTGTTGATTTCGTCTCGCCGCGATATCTTTTTGTAGGCTCTGGCAAGTTTTTCACCAGCAGTAGTCACTAGAGCAACACGGTAGTCGCCGTCGACGAGGAATTTGAGGCTAATCGTGTAACGCCCCCAAAATAATACAATAAAAGATAACTCATATGTGGAATAAATATGAGAAACAACATAGTTTCATATATCAGAGTTCACTGTTTAACAACCAGTTAAATGTCATATAGGCTTACATCTTTCGAAGTCATTGCTTGGGTACACAAATTGAGTCTCACTCATTACAATTTAAGCCCTTGGCTTTACAAATAACAAACATACACACATAAAGCATAAATAAGAAGCTCTTGCTTCCCGAGAGTCCATCCATGCTATTGCCTTGGAGGTAACACCTCACCTGCACCTGAAAATGATATTCCCATATAGGGTGAGCCAACAACCCAGTAGAGATAATCTAACACAATATATGAGGTTTAGCAAAGGTATACATACCATGTGCATAAATAATACCGATATTAAAATATCCACAAGGCCTGTATAATCATATGCCATTAATACCTAACCTCTTTCCATTTTCCTTCAATTCATTTCCAATTCATATATGCTACCTAATTCATGAGTTGAATTATTATCATTCAACAACCAAAATGAGACTACAACTCAATGGTTTTCCAACTATGCAAAATACACATAAACACTTCAAACCTGCCATTTTACGGGTATTTCGTCCGAAGGAATTGGCACCCATTTATATATGAAATTTCAAGTCTTTCACCCAGGACACTCTGGCCAACTTGCTTTAAATGGAGGCCATTCGTTTCTTCTCCCAAACAAATATACATATGCAATGTATT
The DNA here is from genome assembly GCA_025200525.1 of Camellia lanceoleosa. Taxonomy (NCBI): domain Eukaryota; kingdom Viridiplantae; phylum Streptophyta; class Magnoliopsida; order Ericales; family Theaceae; genus Camellia; species Camellia lanceoleosa. The sequence continues at coordinate 42,819,973 of CM045766.1, read as the reverse complement.
TATAAATATAATCACATATGGAGTGCATCCCTTTTCTCTTCCTAATAAACATACATATACAATGTATTTATAAATATAATCATATATGGAGTACATCCACTTTCTCCTCCCAATAAACATACATATATAATGTATTTATAAACATAGTCATATTCAATGACACCAACAATGAATTAGCATTAAATCGCCTAATCCTCATGCAATTTCTACAACAGTCATAGCTATCCTTCACCGATAGCCCAATACAATTATTTCTAAGAGATGTTCAATCCCAAAATAAATAGTTTATTCAAAACTTCCATAGGTGAGATATTACATATCCAATATCACCATTTATAACCACAACCTCCCAATTTCACATTTTCAATGTTAATCCCAATTATTTATACAAAATAATAATTTAATCAAAATTAGGACAAAATCTCCCTTTTTCCAAATATCAACCCAACACCAAAATTAACTATTTTGGCACAACATGATCTTATATTCAAGCCTCATATTCATTAAAACCCCTCTTTTCATTCGCACCCAAATCCTAGATTTTGTCCAAACCGCAACCATATCTCATCATCTATACACAATAGCAAATAACTAAGCTAAAAACCATATTAAAGTGTAGAAATTCGCTACCTCAAGTGTAGAAGACGAACAAGCAAGATTGAAATTTCAAAGATGACGAAATCAACCCTTACTTGGATCAACACGAAGCTCTTGAAGCCCTCTACCTTATTCTCAAAGACACTAGGGTCAACAACTCAATGAATGTAGATGAAACCTTAGAAAGAAGGTGACTCCTAGAGAGAGAGACTGTAGATTTAGGGTTTGTGGGTGAAAATGAGATCAAAAATGAAGCCAAAACGGCGCTGCTGTGTACTGATGTAAACCAGCCTCGCTCAAGCGAAGGAGTTCTCGTTCTAGCGACCAGACACAAAAACGTCACCTCGCTCGAGTGAAGGAAGTGTCGCTCGAGCGTAGAATGCAAAGCTTTAGGTCCCACCAATCGCAGCCTTGCCGCTCGGCGAAGAAGCCTCGCTCGGCGAAGAGCAGTACACAATACTCGCTCGGCGTAGAAGCCTCATTTGGAGCAAAGAAGCCAAAATTTGGGCAACAACTATTTGTACCAAAAGACAACCAACCTGTTCCAAACTCGCCCAACAAGTCCCAAAACTGAAATTCAAAGAATTAAATGGAGGAAACAAGACATAGACAACAATGTACAACCACAGAACCCGAGTCTGGAACACAATAAAGGTTGGGGTAAAATCGGGATCGCTAGAAATCGTATTGGAGAAGAGATAAGTGAGTTGTTTCGATGGTTCTCAGGGATATGATTGGTAAATTTAATTTGTTTTTTACGCAATTCAGATTTTCAAAAATTAATTCCAAATTTTTGCTTCAAATATACAAACTCGATTATGTAGTAAAAAATTGGAATGATTCAATTTTCATATATTTCTATTAAATCATTATGCTTATATTAGGGTTTTATAAATGGATATGAAGGTGACTAAATTCTTTTAGGTATGAAAATCTCAGTTAATGATTTTGTTGCATTTTGTAGGAGTAAAAAAGTATTTTCAAGTGAATGATATTCTTTATAAATATTAATATGCAAAATCATAATATTTTTCTTGATTTTGTAATTAAGCTTTGAAGACAACACTAACAGATATTTTTCTCTTAAAACAAGGTACTAAATTATGTAAGCATTAAATTTTAAAGATCTATTTTAATCATAAAAGGAATGAATACATATGAATAATTTTTTCCCCTTTTATTTTCCTTCTTAAATTCAAAATTTAAAATTTTAATTAGTGTGTTTGATTTTAATTTTCTGAATTCAATTATTTGAAAATTGAGCTTTTTTTATTTTTTGTTTTTAGTAAGCATTTTTTTTATATTTTTAGATGCACCTTACTTAGATGTATCTAAAAAGTAAAATGTTTGTAAAAAAATATTTAAAAAAACCAATAAATATACTAGAATACGAAAAATATATTGAATTTTTGTATTTTTTTTTTATATTTTTGGTATTTAGTGATTTTTTTAAAAAAAATTTAAATATATTATACTTTTTAAATGTATTTACATTAGATGTATCTATAAATTAAAAAAAAAATCAATATTAAAAAATTCAATAAAAATAAAACAATATGAAAAGTAAAAAATTTTAATTTTTTGAAAGGGGAATCTTGAAAATCATAACGAAACAGAGTGAATGTGTTTCAATCGATTGTTTTCATTTCTACAAAAACGCAAATAAAAGAAGTTCCATACAAAAACAATTGAACTTTAAAAAAAATACATAAAGTAATAATTCTTATAATTTTTTTTAAAAGTATTTTTTGTGAATTAGACAAGTAAAGAAATTATCACAATTCACAAGCAGAACTTGCATACGGAGAGTGAGAGAGAGAGAAAGAGAGAGATTGCTTACAGTTGACTTGAACCATAGGTAAGGAGCTTCTCAATTTATGTAGCTAGGAAAACCCCATAACGTTGATCGACTATTTGTTTTTGCCCAAATATGTAGCACTGGCTTACAACCGGGCTATCATGGTTGTCACGCTTTCAAATTTGCAATAGGCCCAAACATTTATTGCATGCTCCAATATCGTGTGTAAATAAATGATATATCATAATTTTAAAAAATTTAAATTTTTATAATTTATATAATAGGTGGTGTTATCTATCTATCTATCTATCTATCTATCTATATATTATATAAGGAAAATGAGGTTTCTAATCTACAGGCTTTGTGGGAGTTTTAATATCTTAATCCTAATTTTCTAATTTTTTGATTAAAAAAAAAAAAACCTTAGCATTTATTGACTTCTCCCAACGCACTAAAATTTTGACTTCTCTCATAATTACTGCAGCACCCTTTTCAATTTCTCCCATACACTATGGTTACACACAAAAATAAAGAAGATAAGAATTTAGCTATGGATCTCAAAAAGATATAACAACATCTAAATTTGAATTATGATTTAGTAATATAATTATCTATTTTTTTAATGTATATCTATCAAAATTTTAAATCACTTAATGTGACAAATTAATCAATTTTCTAAAATTATTAATTTTTTAATTTATAAAATAGATTAAAAAAAACTATTGACTGATTTATTTATTTAATAACAAAAATATTTCACAATCTCTCCATCCTAATCTCTCACCGATTTCCAAAAAAAAATATTAAAACTTACCTTCCTTCACTCTTCCCCAAAAAATCGAAAATAATTTTCATGAAAATTGCAGATATCTATCTATATCTTATATATTATATTATAACATAACAAAAAAAGAAAAAAGAAAAAAAACACACTAAAAGTTAGATATACAAACAGATAAAATTAATAAATTTGATTTTTATTTATTCAGTTAAAATCTTTTTTTGCATCTCAATATTCATTTTTAAATTTTAAAAATCTTTAAAGTTTATTTAAATAAATCTAATTTGAAAATATCTCCCACCATTATATTTTAAGTCAATAAAACTCACATGTCTATCATATATCTAACTCACATTATAACTTACCTAAATAATAATAATTAAAAACAAATAGAAACAACAGATAAATTAAATTTAAAAAAAAATAAAACCCACAACTCCATCTTAAATAAATTAAAGAAAAAAAAAAACACGAATAGAAACCACGCAAAAATAAAAAAGATAAAGATTTAGATATGGATCTAAAAAAAATGACAATATCTAAATTTGAATTATGATTTAGTAATTGTGGAGAAGTGGTTTGGAAATACTCTTCTGATCTTGGGGGACGCTCATGATCCTCAGCTAGTCACCTGAAAAGAAATGAACACTCCAGTCGGGGGTGCTGGAATTAGCACTCGGACGGATAAGTCAGTGTTTACTCTCTTGATTGCTTGTATCTTAAGTTAAGCACACCAGTTCTCACATACCTTTCTCTGACTGATGATCCTGTATTTATACTATTTTTTTGGGCCTTAGGGCCAGGCCCATACATTTCTCTAACGTATACTTCTACTCAGCCTTCGTTCTACTGGTTGGAATGCCGATTATTTTATTCGGCTCTTCAATTGACTAGGATCAATGTCGAATAAAGGTTATGTCCTGGACTGGACTCGTCCATCCATTCCAATTGACCCAATGAAATTTGGCTCCCACAATTGCCCCCCAAACACCCCACTAGCATCAGCTAGTCGGTATGTTTGGCTTCGAGCCTGGAAAGTCAAAAATTCGATGGTTAATCCTCTTCCCAATGCGTGTCAGAACGCGCACATCCTTTTTGGTCATTATAGCGATTTCCCGCCCCTTCGTACACTGCCTCCATTTAATGTGATTTAAAATTGTCTCTTCGAATGTATGTTTTGAATACTCAAAAATATCTGGTTTGCCTTCTAGTGCAACTCCTTCACTTCGCGGCTTATGCAACTCCTTGTTTCTCATTTTCCTCTTCGTCTCTTGTAAGTTTTCTTCTCCTTCACTTCCGATCCCACTTCCTTGTTTGCTTTTAGTTTTCCATAATCCTTGGGCTGGCCAGAATGGCAAAACATCTGAAAGAGCTCCTTTCAGCGGATCGAATCTCTGGCTTTCGATGCCATTTTTCCATCTCCGACGACGTCCATCTGTCACTTTTGGCAGACAACACCACTGATATGGAGAGGGCTGATGAGAGCACTATTGTCTTTTCTCTCCTGTCAATTGCTGAGGGCGGAGTCCGCTTTCCTCTTCACCCATTTTTGAGGGCCATTCTTCAATACTGGGGTCTAATCCCTTCCCAGCCCAACGTGAATTTTTTTCACATCATAATGGGGATTGTAGAGCTAAACCGGTATCTTAGGATTAATTTAGGTATTCCCGCTATTCGGCATTGTTACGTCCTAGCCAAATCTACTGGCCGGCTAGGACGCTACTTTCTTAGAGCCAAGGATACCGATCATCAGTTAGTGACTATGCTTGCCAGCTCTGGCAAGCGTGTCGACGACGTAATGGTCGTTATCCGAACAATTAATTCGGCGAGGTGAAGATCGCCTAGACCTTGTGCCAAGGCGAAAAGGCGAACCAGGTGGCCTATTAGATCACTTTTGTTTCTGTTATTACCATATCTGTATTTGGCCCTATATACATCTAACCGCTTTGTTTATGTGGCGGTGACTTGAAGAGAGTGTTGGTTTGAGCGGCAAGACGGTACTTGCGAAATTAAAACCGCTTCTGGTTCGTCGGCCGTCCAAACCTTCAAAAATAAGGAGGGTGGCCCACATTCTCTCGTAGTGCGATCCGACTTACACGACATTTTCGGCGGAACAACATTCCAATCGAAGGTGACAACTATCTCACAGCCCTTATCTTCCCCAGCTTCAAAAACTTAAGACAGATTGGTTTAGAAACATCCGATTCGGAATACGTAGAAGAACAAGCGGCCAAACCAATCGCCGAGGACCCAAACTAGTTGGCAGCGGAGGTTGACGAAGCTCTTAACTCGGCTTTTGAGGAAACCGAACTCAACTCGTCTGACCTTTCGTCCACATCAGGCCGAGAGGACGTCTCCTTTGAAGATATTTTTACAAACTTGGGAGACCTTCCCGGCGCTATTTTGAGGGTATGGCTGAGGAAAGTCTAATGCAATTGGCACGAAAGAAAAACGCCGAACGCATGGCCGCCCGCTGGAGAGCCGAGGCCATCCGTTCTGGACCTGTCCCAACTGAAACTCTCGAACCTATTGTTGTAGAAGAAATGGCTCAAATTGTTGTGGCCGAGACAAAAGAAGCCAAATGGATGATTCCAGAAGATTGGGGAGAGAAACGTACCGCCGAGAGTGAGGCCGGCTCTGAGGAGAACTCCATTGATAAACGGCCACGCTTAGAGGAGTCAGATATGGTTGCTCATTTTGTTGTTCAACTAAAGATCAAAAACACGCCGATCTCCTCTGATGCGTCTGCCTTGAAAGATCCAGCTGTGGCGTTGAGCTTGGCTGCCTCGGTCTCGTTGCCGGCTGACAAGGAAACCTTTCGAGCAAAGCCGGATTTGGTAGCAATAGCATTAGCTGCCCAGTCGGCCCTTCTGGTATGTAGCAATAACTCCTTGTTTTGGTTTGGTTTGCAGATGGTATTTCTTGTTATGTGACAATCTTAGCTCCTTGTTTTGCAGATGGTCGGAAGGATAGCCCAATTAGGCCGCCGTCAGCATGATGCCATTGAAAGAATTAGCCGTTTGAAATCGGAAGTTGAGGGTGAGAAGAGCAGGGCCAAATTCGAGGCGGTGAGAGCCACAATGGAAAGTGCACAGGCTGAAGCTGAGAAAGAGAGGGCACAGACTACTGACCAGTTCAAATCCGACGCCGAGGAGAGGGCAAACGTGAGCGAGGAATTGCTCAAGTTAGCCAAGAAGGCGCTTGCCAAGCTGGAGGCCGAATTGGAAGAGTCGAAGAAGGCCAAGGAAAAAGCCGACTCCGAGGCTTCAAAAGCATTCGAGGCTGGAAAGAGTGCCGCCCTTGAAAACTATGTAGAAGAAGTCCCCAAATTCAAGAATCGGGGATTCAAACACGACTGGCTCAAAGCCCTTGCTGCCGCTGGAGTGACATTGGCCATGCCAATTCCATACGAGCAAGTAGGCGTTGAGCAGCTTGAGTCCGATTAGAGGATTGATTTGGGAGACACTAGTTTTGTTAGGTATTTTCAATGTATGTTTTTGTAAACATGTTTTGTTTTCATAGTAGACATCTATTTACTTGGGGTGATCTTCATGTATAAAATGATGACTATGCTGTATTCACTTTATGAATGAAAATTTGAAAATTTCCCTTGCCTTGCATTATTTTCTGTATTTAATTGTTGTTATCAATGAAGATTACTATTTTGTTTTTGCTATTTTTGGTAAAACCATTGCTGTCTGTTGCGTGGTAGATAAACGTTCATGTACACTTGCCGATTAGATAAGTAAGGGTTAATAAATGTAATCAGATTAATAAATGTGATCTTGCCGAATATCATTAGTTCATGGCATTAGTTCGAGTACCTTAGTTCATGGAGTGGCTGTGGCATAAATCGATTGGCATCGGGCTTAGGTATTTGGCCGATCAGATTAATAAATCTGCCCTTGCCGCAGCCAATGTATGAACTCCGAAAGCCGAATATTGTTAGTTCATGGAGCGGCTGTGGCATAAATTGATCGGCATTGGGCTTAGGTATTTGGCCAATGAGATTAATAAATCTGCCCTTGCCCCAGCCAATGAAATTCGAAAGCCGAATATCGTTAGTTCATGGAGTGGCTGTGGCATAAATCGATCGGCATCAAGCTTAGGTATTTGGTCGATCAGATTAATAAATTTGCCCTTGCCCCAACCAATGTATGAACTCCGAAAGCCAAATATCATTAGTTTATAGAGTGGCTGTGGCATAAATCGATCAGCACCGGGCTTAGGTATTTGGCCGATCAGATTAATAAATCTGCCCTTGCCCCAGCCAATGTATGAACTCTGAAAGCCAAATATATCTTCTAGATCGGAATGAATCAACAATGCTGAATATCGGTGGTTGCAGGTGTGCGCGCATTGATGAGGTCGCCTCGGGAGTGGGGTGCACTCCTGAGTGATTAAAAAGGAAGCAAGAGATTCCATCTGAGTTTCATAAAGCAACTCGAATCTACTCGTCCTTCGTGGCTGGAAAAGTGTGAATGTCAACCAGACTTTTCTTTAATAGTAAGAGAGAGGGCAAGACTCTGGCGGAGCTAGACTCATCAATGAATCAAGGTGGCGAGCCTTCCCATACGGGAGGTAGGGCATCTGCAGAGCACGAGAGGCACCACTCTCCGCGTTGACGAAGCAGGTCACCAAGGAAGGAGAAACGCCAGCGGGGGAGCTCTCCTCGTTTGCGAAGTGAGGCCAGTGGACCACTACGCCCATTGAGCTTTTCTATTTTCGTTGGGAACAGACCGATGACAGAGGCAGATTCCATCATCCGAGACCCGAACGTAGCGGTCGAGTTTGCACGACAGATTTTCCCGCCAGAAGTCCAGCAGTCGATGGTTGGTCGACCTGACTTCGAGGTGTTTCGAGAGGGCGTTCATGGGGCCGTGAAAGTACACCGCCTATGAAATCAGCATGCGCCTTCGTGCTACGCGCTGAGAAATAGAGAAGAAGGATGAATGCATTCGAAACTTGGAAGCTCGTGCCAAAGCAGCTGAGCGCGAGCTAAGGAAGGTCAAGGCCGCTCAAACACAACCAGCCAGACAAGCAAACCCAGTTATGGAAGAAATGGTGACCTAGCGGCTTATCAGTAGTGCAATTGTCGATCGTGATACGGCGAGCATGTTTGCGATGAAGTCCACGAAGGGATAGAGAAGACCAGGGAAAAGCTCGCTGAGGAAGTTTGCCGATGTGAAAATCGTGGATTTAAGCATGGTTGGATCAAGGCATTTCAAGCCGCGGAGGCTCTCTGAGCAGTGGGCGTTGATTTGGCGTTGGCGCTATACTAACGTGAACACTGCCCATTTTCCGCCTTCGAAGTCGAGAAGAGTGACGACGAGGGAGACGCTGGATAAAAATAGACATTGTAATGCTCAAACGCAGATTGCGTGCAAAACTATGTAATTATTTGGCTAATTGAATAAAATGTTTTATTTTAAATGTTTGTGTTCCATTTTGAATTTTTACATGCTTAATTAGGCATCTCATTTCGAATGTTTGCATGTGTTTGATTTGTTTATGCAGTTGCGCCAGCCTAAGTTAACTAAGCATTTCATTTTGAATGTTTATATGCTTTAATGTGTAAACGGTTTTTGCCGACTTATTTTAACGGATCATTCCACATTGAATATATGCTTTAACTTTTGCCGTGAAGGGCGCTCCGAATTCGAAGTCTTGTTCTGCTCCTAAGTGTCACGCACGAAGTTCGCTTCGAATCCAAAGGATTAATCAGCCCAAAGGCGTCATGCGCCGATGTGGATCTGAATCCAGAGACTATTTGGCCAATCGTGATATCCACGAAGGGCGCTCCGAATCTGGAGGCTTTATCGGTCCAAAGGCGTCATGCAGCGATGGGGCATAGGATGCAGAGACTTTATTTGTCGTGATACCCACGAAGGCGCTCGAATCCGATCGGTGCTTTATCGGTTCAAAGGCGTCATGTGCCAATGGGGCTCCGAATCTGGAGACTTTATTTGGCCAATCATGATATCCATAAAGGGCGCTCCGAATCTGGAGGCTTTATCTGCCCGAAGGCGTCATGTGCCGATGGCGCTCGAATCGAAGACTATTTGTGTCGTGATATCCACGAAGGCGCCCGAATCCGGGCGTTATCGGCCCAAAGGCGTCATCTTGTTGATGGGGCTCCAAATCCGAAGACTATTTGGCCAATCGTGATATCTATGAAGGGCGCTCCGAATCCGGAGGCTTTATTGGCCCAAAGGTGTCATGCGCCGAAGGTGCTCTGAATCCGGAGACTATTTGGCCAATCATGATATCCACGAAGGGCGCTCTGAATTCGGAGGCTTTATCGGCCCAAAGGCGTCATGCGCCGATGGGGCTCTGAATCTGGAGACTTTATTTGGCCAATCGTGATATCTATGAAGGGCGCTCCAAATTTAAAGGCTTTATCAATCCAAAGGTGTCATGCGCCGATGGGGGTCCAAATCCGGAGACTTTATTTGGCCAATCGTGATATTCACGAAAGGCGCTCCGAATCCGGAGGCTTTAATCGGAACTCTTTTGAACTAGATTGCACAGTGAGTAGACAAGAATCTTTGCATTTACAAAAGTGGAATGTATACATGGTGAACCATTCAAAACTAGTATCATTCCCCCCAGGTCGGGTTCAATGATAGAATTTTCACAAGTGCGTTGAATTCCAAGGCTATGGCAGACTCCTTCCAAACATGTCGTTGAGCCGATATGCCCCTACTCCTGCGATCGAATTGACCTGATGGGGGCCGTCCCAGTTAGGACCCAATTTTCCATCAGCCGGTTTCTTGGCACCTAGAAGTACTTTCTTCAGGACCAACTCTCCTGGTGTGTAGCTGCACTGCTAAACACGTTGATAAAACGCCTTAGCAAGACGCTATGGTGTCCGTGCCATAGATGCTAGGGCACAGTCTCTTCGTTCTTTAATCAGAATCAAATCCAAGGCCAGCATCATGTCGTTTTGGCCCATATCAAAAAATTTTAATTTCAAGGTTGGGAGGCCGATCTCCAGGGGTATGATTGCCTAGGTTCCAAAGAATAAAGTAAACGGCGTTTTCGATGAGATCGCCTCGGCGTAGTTCGATGAGCCCACAATACACTTGGCAACTCGTTGACCCATTTGCCTTTAGCTTTCTCCAGCATCTTCTTGATGTCGTCCAAGATGGATTTGTTAGAAGCTTCGGCTTGACCATTGCTTTGTCGGTAAGCCGGCGTGGAAAAGTAAGGCCAGATACCATACTTGCCGCACAGCTCTCGGTAGACGCCACAATCAAACTGGGTGCTGTTGTCTGAGATAAGTGCTCTTGGAATGCCGAATCGTGTTATGATATTTCTCCAGACAAAACGCTTAACATCAGCATCTCGAATGTGCGTTAGTGCCTCCGCTTCTACCCATTTTGTAAAATAATCTGTCGCGACAATCAAAAATCGCTTGTAACCCGGGGCACGAGGCAGTGGTCTGACGATGTCAAGTCCCCATTGGGCGAACGACCAAGGACTGTTTATGGAGCTTAACTTTTTGGCAGGCAGGTGGGTCAAAGGAGAGAACTTCGCTTGTTCACACTTTTCACGTAACCTTCGGCATCGGCTCTCATTGTCGGCCAGTAATACCCTGGTGTCACCGCTCGATGAGCCAAAGAGCGCCCACAAGAATGGGAGCCACAACTGCCTTCATGTATTTCAGTGAGAAGCTCTTCGACTTTGTCCAGATGCACGCATTTCAGGTATGGACTAGAAAGGGATTTTTTTATAAAGATTTCCTTGTGGATCCAAGTAGTATCGCAGGGCTTTGTTTCGCAGCTTGTGTGCTTCTTTCTTGTCCTCTGGGAGCTGTTCGGAAGACAGGAATGCAGCAATGGGATCCATCCAACTCAGTCCAGATTCTATGACATTGACTTGGACTTCCTCTGAAGGGCCAATGCTCTGTTCAGAAGACAGGAATGCAGCAATGGGATCCATCCAACTCAGTCCAGATTCTATGACATTGACTTGGACTTCCTCTGAAGGGCCAATGCTCGGCTTCGGGATGAAACCTACTTCGATGGTCCGTTCAATCTCTGAGTTAATAGCAGAGGCTAGGCAAGCCAAGGCATCTGCATGTGTGTTCTGATCACGTGTTATCTAATTCAATTCATGATGGTCAAATTTTGCCAGCAAGGAGTTAGCCGTTTTCATGTAAGCCGCCATACGGTCATTTCTTGCCGCGTACTCCCCCTTTAGCTGATTGATCACCAGTTTTGAATCGCAAAATACAAGCAAACGCCGAGCACCCAGAAGATGTGCATTCTGCAAACCGGTTAGAAGGGCTTCGTATTCGGCTTCATTATTTGATGCTTCGAAGCCGAGTTTGACGGCCTGCTCAATTATTGCACCCTTAGGAGCGATGATTACTACTCCGGCTCTACTGCCCCGTTGATTGGATGATCCATCACAGTACAACTGCCAAATGTCCCTAACATAAATTCTCCAGTTCGGCTTAGGTCGAATTTCATCAGACTTGAAGTCGGCAAGACCCCCAGTGAATTCGGCCACAAAGTCGGCAAGCACCTGTCCCTTGATTAAGGTTTTAGGTAGAAATTGAATATCGTACTAGCTGAGTTCAAGAGCCCATTTTGAAACGCGTCCTGATGCTTCTGCACTACGTAGTACTGATCGGAGGAGGTAAACTGTTAGCACCTCGATGCTATGCCCCTGGAAGTAATGTGTAGCTCAGCTTTTCGCGCTCCCTTTCGGAAGAATGAAATAGCCCTTACAATTCGGACTCCACTTGTGTGTTGGTTCTGATTCTGATTTCACAAGTGCAATGTGAAACAGTGAAAAACACAAAAAGAGTCTAAATCCGGCAATTTCATTTGGAAAATCGATGTTTGAATCAAATGCCAAAAAATGGATTACTTTGCCAGATATCAGAGTCGCCACTTAAATATTTATTTTTGAGAAATTTAAGAAACCCATGACTCGCGCCAAAGGCCATTAGTCCGTCGTTAATAAAGTGTCTTGGTTCGGGAACTTAGGTATGAGAGGCGAAGGTCAATAATTGAACACCCCACTCACCCGATCAAAGATCGGCCTCTACTAATCATGATGTGGTTTTTATGTACAATATATGCTCTTGTTCTATATGTAACATACAAGTATAGACTAATTTCACGAAAAGTTAGAACGTTTGATTCCATGTTTGTTTTGAAAAAAATATTTTGAATATGTATCACTGAAAATGGTGATCTCATATATACATGAATTAAAGTATCCCAATTCAAGTGATTAGCCTTCATCCACAGGCATTCAAACAGGTATATCAAGTAAGCATTTAGCCTCATAGTAGTATGTTTGTGTAGACACCCCATTTTTGACCGACCTTAAGACTCAGACGTCACCGATTGAGCGCTTGGTGATGTTGCATGTTGTGCTCGTTCAGAGGTCTTAGAGTCGCGGCCGTGCGCCCTGCCTCCAGACTTCCGAACTCTCTTCTGTGCCTTGCCTCGGTTTGCGAATCAGACTCGGTTTTCTCTGTTTTCTTTCCTGAGGGGAGGGAGAGGTCCCGTAGACCATCTCTCAGTGGCCGTGGGCTACATTTCGTGGCCGTAGGCCATTTTGCCCATTTCGGGCGGTTCGGTTTTGAACCCGTCGGGCCGTGTGCCTCGGTTAAGGACCACCCAACCATCTCCGATTCCTCCGGTTTTGGCATGCATCTCATTTACTCCCTTCGAGGGACACTGGGGTCTTAGATACCCACTTCGTAGCTAAACACCACTTTCGATTAACGGCGGTTTGGGACCCCAAAGCTAGCGTTTGGCCCCGAGCATTTGTTTTGCATCGATTTTTGTTCATTTTTGGCGGTACCTCTGTTTTATCACCGGGAAGATCCTTTGGAGGGTGGGAGGCCGAATTATCTCAACAACCAGTTATGCTCCTCCGGCGCCCCCCGGCGCACGTTTTTCTCACTTCCGGGCTAATGTTGAACACCCTAGGGCCATTTTCTTTGGGGCAAAACCCCATATTTGTGTTGTACCCACAAGGGAGGACCCTAAAACACTTGGCCGGCCAAGAATTGCATTTGGACCTTTTGAACCCCTTCTAAAAGTGGCATGTTGTCTCTCCTGTTTTAGAGTTGCCAAATTCCAACCATAGGGTCTTGTTGTACACACTTGGGAGGACACCAACCTTTGGTGGCCGGCCAGAAATTCACAATAACCTTTTTGACCCCTAGCCGGCCGGCCGGCCACCTACAAGAAAAGTGGGAGGCCGGCTATGACCCTCTCAGTCCACACTTTACAGCTGTATAGCTGTTTCCCCTAGAAAAGATCTGTATCCGGGGGATATTTTGGAAGGGAACACTTGGGTGCATTTCCCTCCACCTTTGCCCTCCTCTTTTGGTCTTTATAAGGAGCCTCCCAACTCTTAGGCTAGGGTTAGAAAAACTCTCTTAAGAGCTTAGACACATATCCATCTCCATCTCTCTCAAATTCTCAAGTTTTGGTTCTATTTCTTCATCACCATCAAGCACCACCACCACTACTCTATTTCCAGCAGCTAGTAGAGCTTTCCAGCAGCTAGGAGGCATCCATTCTTCAAGCAAAAGGGCAGCCAAGACTTGTCTACAAGGGTAAGTACTCCACCCCTCTTTTCTAGCTCATTTTTGGTTCATTTATTGGCCCTATTTCTACACTGTTTTGAGCTCCAACCAATACTGAAAGTGGTCCTCTTTTGAGCTCATTTTCATCTTTGTTGAAGGGCTCAACCCTGTTTGAGATCCCTAACTTGCACTTGCTTCAATATCATCTTCTATGTCACAATATTGCATGCTATATTTGGCCTATGAGTGATCTGTTTCCGAGCACAATGTAAACTTTAAGTGGGCCTATTTTGAGACCCTCTTCAACATTTAAGAAGGGCTCAACCCTGTTTGGGCCCCCTATCTTGTACCTGCTTCATAATCTCTTCTATTTACCGTAAATTTGCATGATTTTTTTGGCCTATATGTAAATTGTTTTGGAGCATGTCATGAACTGTGAGTAGGCTTATCTTTTGTCCCTCTACAACATTGTAGAAGGGATCAACCTTGTTGGGGGTCTCCATGTTATACTTGTCATTATATCCCTCTTTGACCCCCATTTTTGCATGCTTTTTTAAGCTTATCTAGATTCTGTTTTCGGCCATCATCAGAACTGGAAAGAGTCATATTTTGATCTTTTTGACATATTTCATTAAGGGTCTTATCTTGTTGGATGAATGTTTGGCCTACTTCATGTTATATCCTCTTGTGGCCTCAATCTTGCATGGCATTTTTAGCATGTTTTCATACTGAGTTGGGGGATTTCATCTACTGTAAATGTGCATATTTTTAGACCCTCTTCAGTGTTTTAGAAGGGTGTTTTTCCATTTGGGCATCGCATGTATCACTTGCTTCAATACCCCACTTGCGGAGCCATTTTTGCATTCTTGCTTAATCCTATGTGTGCTTGCTGTTTAGCCTTTTTTTATGACTGAAAAATGCTTGTCTTGGGGCTTCCTCGCTACTGTATTTTCATTCCATATCCATATTGTGCATGCATTGCATAGCTATAGGTCATTTCGGGTGCCTAAATTCATGTTTCGGGGCCATTTCATGCATCGGGTGTACTTTCGCCTCATTTCGGGGCTGTTTTCCCCCACATTTTAGTGCCAAAATTCATTTGCATGTTTGCATATCATTTCCATGCCATTTCATGCCTTAGGGCCATCGCCTCGATTATGCGTGTGCAGCACGATTTCGAGGCACTTCATTTTCATCTCTCGGCCTCTTATGTGAGTGTGGCTGAGGCTCTCTCATGTTAGTATAAGTCCAATTTGCATTTGGAGTGCCATTTCATGCTTTAGTACCATTGCTTGGTTTATGCGTGTGCCACGATTTCAAACACCTCATTTTCATCTCTCGGCCTCTTATGTGAGTGTGGCTGAGGCTCACCCATGTTAGTGTAAGTTCATTTTCGCATTTCGTATGCCATTTTATCGGTATGCGTGCCCGTGGGCACGCATTTCGAGACATCTCATTTTAGTCTCAGTGCATCGTGTATGCCATTGCCTCAGTTTGCGTGCCCGGAGGCACGTATTTTGAGACATCTCATTGTAGCATCATTGCATCGTGTATGCCATCGCCTCGTTTGCATGCCCGTGGGCATGCATTTCGAGACATCTTATTTTAGCATCAACGCATTTCGTATGCCATTTTCTCGGTTAGCGTGACCGTGGGCACGCATTTCAAGATATCTCATTTTAGTCTCATTGCATCGTATATGCCATTGCCTCGCTTTGTGTGCCCGTGTGCACGATTTCGAACATCTCATTTAGCATCATTGCATTGTGTATGCCATTGCCTCGGTTTGCGTGCTATTGCACGCATTTCAAACACTTCACTTTTATCCGACGGCCTCTTATGTGAGTGTGGCGAGGTCCACTCGTGTTAGTGTAAGTCCAATTGCATTGCGTATGCCCTTTTTTTGCCTTAGGATCATTTCCACGGTTTATGCACTGTGTGCGCGATTCCGAGACATCTCATTTTCATAAGCATTGTGCATGCTAGGATTGTATTTTAGTTGCATTCATGCATATCATGCATATTACATCGTGTTCGGGATAGGAGTTAGCCCGGGCACGGGAAACGAGGCACGTTCCGTACTCCGAGTGACGGAACGCGTCTCAATTCTCAAGTCACCAACACTCCGGATTACCCGTGATGGAGTTAGGTTTTGTTATAACATTCATACGCATTCATCTCATATTGAGTTGTGCAATTCGGCTCCTCAGCCATCATGCATCGAGATGCGTGATTGGTGGCACGAGGATCGAGGCATGCATATATTTGTGAAATACATTGCTATGCCCCTTTCCTGCTCTCTGTTGCAGCAAAATGAAGAATCAGCAACTTTTCGGGACTTGGCACGCATTTCGAGAAACATTGTAAACAGAGGCTAATTTGGGCATCCCAGTGGATTTCTGCGCAAGGAAGCTCAAACATGCATCACTTCATTATCTGGAGCGGAGTCAAGGCAGTCCCTGGCTTGCATGCCAGTTTACAATTTTTCTTCTTTAATTTGTTAATTAATTAGGAATTTGTATATTATTTGGACTGTAATATTCGGACTGTATTATTCTTTCATTTGGGACTGTATTATTTATTCGGACCCTCTGCGCGAGGGCATAATTGTAATAAGTGTGGGTGAGTGTGATGTATGTCTTCCAACCCCCACTTCTTTCTCCCTTTTATTTATTTGCTTACAATGGTTAGATATAGGGCATATTTCAATTAGCATACAGTATGACAGCATGTTTGCATCATTCATCTGTTTTGCACGCACTGCTCGGCATCATACAACGCATTTGTATTTCGATTCCAAATTGAATACGTGTTAGTTGTAGCATTCCACATGCCATGTTTAGAATAGCCGAGCCTGCTATAGTTGCATCTTTGCATGTGTTGCATTAGGCACTTCAGTATACTTAGGATCATGTATGATTTCTAATGCAAGTTTCTGTTTTGGCTTGGAGTACTCGGTGAGTTTTATGCTTTAGCATCCTTGCATGCGTGTAAGTGCTGCCATGAATAACATGCTTACCGTGAGGCTAAATGCTTATGTGATATAACTGCCTTGAATGCCTGTGGGTGGAGGTTGAGTTACTTGAATTGGAACAATTCATCAAATGTTTGTTTTAAGCCCACTAGATGGTGGCAAAATCACGTTTTTCTAAGCCCACCCAAGGGTGGCAAATTCATGTCTTAGCCTACCTGAGGGTAGCACCATCAAACCATTTTCACAAACAAACATGAAGTGTTTTGTTCCAATTCAGGCGATTCAGTCTATACTTGTATGCTGTGCGCATCACATAGTAACCTAGGCTAATAACCGGAATAAGAACTCACAAGGTTTTCAAAATAAGATATCATGGTTAGTAGAGGCCGGTCTTTGACTGGCGAAGGAGTGCTCACGGTGACCTTCCCAATCTTACCCAAGTTCGGCGAGGCAACTTTGGTGATGACGGACACGTGGCCTTTTGGCACCGAGTCAGGGTTTCCTAAATTTCTCATTAAAATATTTAGGTGGCGACTCAGATTCTGCGGCGATCCATGTTTGGCACTTCTTTCAAAAAATCTGTTTTCAAAACGATTTGCCGGATTTGGACTCTTCGGTTCAAGACTGAGAACCGTGACATTTGAGTCCTTCGAACTGTAGTGACCCAATATCGAACCAGAACGGGAGGGACTCGCACTCCCTTCCCCCGGGATACGTTCGGGGACGTCTACAGTTTGATATGACAGCAATCACACTTATGCAATATGCTAAAGCATAAAAACTTATCTTATGTCCGAAGGTGAGTCAAAAGAAAGTAAATAGTTAGAAAAAAATGCATAATCCTAATTAATGCGATATGGCTAATGTAACACATACAACGTGCAAGTAATAAACTCGCCTACTAACATGGCATGCGAGTCAATTCAAGGCATGTGATAGAGCATGCATTCAAGCAAAGAGTTTGAATTTGATATTTGAATAATATGATGAGCCGAACTTTTATGCATGCAAACGAATGGATGCAAATCATGGAAAATGCTAATTAAACATGATGTCCATAATCTAACCATCATAAGCAGTGAAATAAAAGGGAGAAAGAATGGGGGTTGGAAGACATACAACTTATTACATATTTGTCCTCACGAAGAAGGGTCCGAATGTCCAAATGTTCGAATAAATAATTATTACAAAAGTTTTTATTAGAGTTTTGGAAAAAGTTTTAAAAAAAAACTTTGGTCAATGTGATGAATTAAGGCACAGAGAAGTAGGCAGACTCTATGACATTTTGTTTTTTTGTTTTTCTATTTATTGAAAAGAGATTATGACTCAGCAATGACAACAGACTCAAAAGAAAATGACAAAGAAGACCTAGACATGACAAAAATGTCAAGGTTAGCACTATCGAAATCAACAGACTCTGACTCAATAGAATGACTCGAGTTTGATTCCATCTCTACAAACTTAGTGGAATCAAACTTAGACTCAATACTCAATTCAGAACTCAGAATAAAACCATTCTCAAATTGCCAGTCAAAGTGTGGGCTAGCCACAACATTCAAAATAAAGCCCGTGTAATCAACAGGTGGTCATTCCCTAATTACAGAAATGATCGGATATCCCACAAGTTTTATTTATTTACACCGGTGGACTTTGTGGGATATTGGATTTTTTTTGTTTTTTTTTTTTTGAAACCATGTTTGCAAACTACCTTGCAAAAAAAACAATAGGAACCCTAATCGAATTTTAGTAGTGTTTAGACTCAGCGATCACTTGATTATTGCTAACTCATCTTGACATCTTGAACTCAACCCCACAAATTGAAATGCCTGTACCACTGTTCGGAATTTGAGACCCTCTGTATAGATGCAATACATTGCACATAGCTAGAAAGAGAACAAACACCCCTATGGAGGGTAGGGTTATCTGTCGACTTTTGAAATGATCTAGGGTTCACTATTCAAACAAGTGGTATCATACATCCTAGAAATGGGAGGGCATCCTGTCTTATATTGGAGCAGTCACTAGGCGTACTATATGCATTAGGTCAAATAGTTACAAAGGGTACCTCGGCCAAGATTACCTAATATACCTCTCACACCTAACACCAAGAAGTGAAAGGAGGATCAAACGCAATGATAATCCAGATCCAAGAGTTGTGTTCCCAACATGACAGAGCCCATGACCGGTCAGCCTTTTGGCAAGCTTTGTAGGCAAGCCTCCGAAAAACCGTCCAAGAATAAAAGATGGCAAACACAGGGACTTAGGCGCACCAATGCAAATGCAATGCAAAGAACATATAAATGTAGATAAAAATTCACAACATAAATTTTAAGTCAAGTTCTCTAAATTCCCAGCAGAGTCGCCAGAAACTGTAGCTCAGCTTTTCGCGCTCCCTTTCGGAAGAATGAAATAGCCCTTACAGTTCGGACTCCACTTGTGTGTTGGTTCTGATTCTGATTTCACAAGTGCAATGTGAAACAGTGAAAAACACAAAAATAGTCTAAATCCGGCAATTTCGTTTGGAAAATCGATGTTTGAATCAAATGCCAAAAAATAGATTGCTTTGCCAGATATCAGAGTCGCCACCTAAATATTTATTTTTGGGAAATTTAAGAAACCCATGACTCGCGCCAAAGGCCATTAGTCCGTCGTTACTAAAGTGTCTTGGTTCGGGAACTTAGGTTTGGGAGGCGAAGGTCAATAATTGAACACCCCACTCACCCGATCAAAGATCGGCCTCTACTAATCATGATGTGGTTTTTATGTACAATATATGCTCTTGTTCTATATGTAACATACAAGTATAGACTAATTTCACGAAAAGTTGGAACGTTTGATTCCATGTTTGTTTTGAAAAAAATATTTTGAATATGTATCACTGAAAATGGTGATCTCATATATACATGAATTAAAGTATCCCAATTCAAGTGATTAGCCTTCATCCACAGGCATTCAAACAGGTATATCAAGTAAGCATTTAGCCTCATAGTAGTATGTTTGATATGACAGCAATCACACTTATGCAATACGCTAAAGCATAAAAACTTATCTTATGTCCGAAGGCGAGTCAAAAGAAAGTAAATAGTTAGAAAAAAATGCATAATCCTAATTAATGCGATATGGCTAATGTAACACATACAACGTGCAAGTAATAAGCTCGGCTACTAACATGGCATGCGAGTCAATTCAAGGCATGTGATAGAGCATGCATTCAAGCAAAGAGTTTGAATTTGATATTTGAATAATATGATGAGCCGAACTTTTATGCATGCAAACGAATGTATGCAAATCATGGAAAATGCTAATTAAACATGATGTCCATAATCTAACCATCATAAGCAGTGAAATAAAAGGGAGAAAGAATGGGGGTTGGAAGACATACAACTTATTACATATTTGTCCTCACGAAGGAGGGTCCGAATGTCCAAATGTCCGAATAAATAATAAACGAAAGGGGCTGTCTAATTTATTACAAGAATTGATGTAAGGCAAGCTTTGACACAATAAAGTCGGTATAACGTCCAACCGAATTTAATTAATCATATTGGTTATTTATGTCGGTTGTAATCCAATTTTAACTAAGTTTATTAGCCTTTTTTATTACCTTTCCATTTACTTATCTTTTCTCCTATTTGTGCAAAAGTGATATTTACGTCCACTAAGTCCAAAATGCAATAAAGAGAAACAAGCATCAACTTAACCCGAGAAAATTTTCTTCGGGAGAAATTACAAAGGAAGAGTCAAATTTATTTACAAGCGATAAGGGATTCCAAGTCAAACTCAAGATGTGCAATAAGGACTAGTCAAACTCAAAAGAGTGATAATGACTTAGAAAAATCCAAACTTGAGTGATAATGACTTGAAATCCAAACTTGATAATAAGTGATAATGACATTTTCCTTGGTGATTTCCAAGGGTCAATTAGTCCCTTAAAGTAAACACACCGATCAATAAAGAGAAATGAAAAATAAAAGATTGTGCTTAGTATAAGAACATGTATACATTTGGGGTAGTGAACCTCCAAAGAATTTAAATTGTTAAGTATAGAACGTTTATGCTTTTTGGTGGTAAATCCCTAAGAGATTAAATCAAGAAGCATAGAACGTTGTATACTTTTGGTAATGAATCCTCTTAAGCATAAAACGTTTTATGCCTTTGATAGTGAATCTCCAAAGAGATTAAACCATTAAGCATAGAGCGTTTTATACTTTTGATAGAACCTTCGAAGAGATTAAACCATTAAGCATGGAAGAGTTCCTTTCTTATACTTGAATCACAATCTTAATTTTTCACAACTTTTAAATCGAAATAAGCAAAGAATGGAGGGAGGTTGCAGAGATGATTATGCGAAATTGATTAATTGGTTAGTACAAACAAACTTGATATTGAAAACATAAATTAAACAGCCCCCTAAATAGCATATAATAGTGCTAAAATTAAGCTATAGAAAGCGAGCAAAATTAAATAGCCGGAGGTACTGTTCACCGCCAGAGGTTACTATTCACCGCCGAAGGTTATTATTCACCGCCGGGATAAATTATTTAAATTAATAAATTACAACAATTTATATACAATATTTAAATTACAGCAGATATGTAGATGGCTCAGCCATTCCATTAAAGTGATAAAAAAAATTATAAAAAGAAGTAAATAAAGTATTTAAACAAATTATATCACATTTTTAAATTAAATGAAAATTTGCGAAAACACTACACTAATTAATTAACACCGATTAATTATTTAAATTCTAACTAACTAAACTAATTAGCTATTTAATTACACTAATTAATTCATTATAAAATTCTAATGAACTAACTATTAAACGAAAACTAATTAATTAATTGAACTAAACTAATTAATTAAACAAATTATATCACATTTTTAAATTAAGTGAAAATTTGCGAAAACTCACCTTTTGGGAAATGATGAATTTTCTGAGTCACAAACTTTCTTTTAATTACTCTCAAGTCTGTGGAATGTGTTCTCACTTCACGATTCAAAATTTGGAATTACAGATAATGGTTGTTTTTTTGAATGGTGTATTGATGAAATGAAAATAAAAATATCTCTTTTTTTTCTCTCCTTTTTTTCTCCTCCCAAAATCCTTCCTCTCCGAGAATACCTTCTTGCTCCTCCGAGCCTCCTCCTGCATTTCCCCAAACCCCTACTTCACTTATTAACCTCCATTTATATAGGCATAAAATAATATATATATATATAAAGTGCCAGCTTGATGTCGGCGTTTACATCAACTTTTTTTTTATTATTATATATATATTTTTATAATATATATAACAAAAATAAATATATATATAATGTATAAAATATATAAAATATATAATTTATACCAAAATACATAACAAATAATATACTAATATAATTTTATATCAAATACTAAACATATAATATAATAATAATATAATAATATTAAACACATAATATAATTTGTTTTATTATTTTCTTTTATATATATATATAAAATACACCAAAAATATGAACAAACACATAAAATAATGAAAAATTACAAAAATACTAAAATAATAAAATATTCAGTATTTTAAAATAATTTGGCCATAATGATGAAGGTTGGGTTTAAAGTTCAAATTCCATCACTTTTACTGAGGATTCTGTAAAAAACACATTTTAATTGTCATCATCGGGTAATCAAAAGAAAGCGCCCAAGTCTTAGGGTCGGTCAAAATAGGGTGTCTACAGTTGCCCCTCTTTGACAGAGCTCGAAGTCATTTCATGACGTGAGTGAATGTCAAAGCCCGAAGACAACCCTTTTGACAAGGCCGTAAGACTTGGGCAATCACACAAGATGCAATGCATGTGGTTGAACCAAAAGGTTGCCTACGTATCCCATTTGCAAGGAATCAAACCAAATAGTTCAGTGGGACAAGATGTAGAATGATATGTAAACATAACTTATGATCATGCAATGAAATGCAAAACATAACTTCCGATCATGCAATGAAATGCAATCAAGACAATAATGTGACACCGAATGAAAGCATAAATGTTGGATGTAGTGAATGTCGATTCAAACGCTTCATCCGCGAGATGAAAAAGTGAACTTGAGATCCAAATGCGTTGTACGCAAGAGGAGTATGTGAAATTGAGATCCAAACGCGCCTTTACGAGAGGAGTATGTGAACTTGAGATCCAAACGCATCTTTACGCGAGAAGTATGTGAACTTGAGATCCAAAACGTATCTACGCGAGAGGAGTATTTGAAATCCAAACGGTTCATATATGTGAGAGGAGTATTTGAGATCCTAAAGGCCTCACACAGAGGAGTATTTGAGATCCAAACGCTGTCGCTATTCGTGAGAGGAGTATTTGAGATCCAAACGCATCGACGCGAGAGGAGTATTTGAGATCCAAACGCGGGGTACGCGAGAGGAGTATTTGAGATCCAAACGCGCGGTACGTGAGAGGAGTATTTGAGATCCAAACGCTCGGTACATGAGAGGAGTATTTGAGGTCCAAACGCTGCATACAGAGGAGTATTTGAGATCCAAACGCGCGGTACGCGATAGGAGTATTTGAGATCCAAACGTGCGGTACGCGAGAGGAGTATTTGAGATCCAAACGCGGGGTACGCGAGAGGAGTATTTGAGATTCAAACGCGGGGTACGCGAGAAGAGTATTTGAGATCCAAACGCTGCAGGTACGCGAGGAGTATTTGAGATCCAAACGCGCCTTATGCGAGAGGAGTATTTGAGATCCAAACGCTGCTTAAGTACGCCGAGAGGAGTATTTGAGATCCAAACGCTGCTGGCACGCGAGAGGAGCATTTGAGATCCAAACACGCGGTACGCGAGTGAGTATTTTGAGATCCAAACACGCCTACGCGAGAGGAGTATTTGAGATCCAAACACGCGGCACGACGAGAGGAGAGGTGATGTGGTGTAAAACAAGACAGGTGCACTCTGCCGCTTTTTAACCGATTTGGTAATCCAAACGTGTCTTCACACGAGAGGAAAGAGGGAAGGTTTTAACTAGGTAAACATCAAATCTAGCATCATTCACATGAAAGGAGTGAAGGTAAATTCAAGTCCAAACGCTGCTCTTTACGCGGAATGGAAGAAAGTATGGTAGAATGATTTCTTGTCGACAGGTAACCTTTACATGTAGAAGTCATAGATGCCCCTTTCTTCTTTCCGATCATATTCACAACTTTCCCTATTCTCCAATCCGGTGACAGCATTAGGTTGGTTCAAGATCCGAATTGAGGCAAGATATACGCCACCTCAACCTATGGGGCTGCCATATGTTGCATCTTCAAGCCGTCAGGATACACCCCGGTGTATTTAAACCAGACTTTAGTCTCGAAATTCAAACCTTATGCTCTAGGCATCGCTATTCGAATCCTAGTTTCAATTGTCATAGCTTGGTCTCCTAGGAACTCATTGCAAACATGTATGTGGCTATACTGCATCACATGAAGTCGTTTCGGGCATGAGCTGCCAAACACCAAAGGAATTGCACTCTAGAGATTTAAGGTCTCCTAGGACCATTTTTTAGATTCATTGAAGTCGCTCACACGCACGACAAACACCAAAGGACTTCTCAGAGGATTTAAGGTCTCTAGACCCTAAAAGAACACTAGGCTTACATGCTGTTTTTAACTTATTGAATGGGCATGGATGCCATTTTACTTCCTCGATCATATTTACAACTTTCTCTTATTCTCCAAATCGGGTGATGTGTGACTAGGTTGGTTCAAGATCCGTAATTAAGGTTCATATAAGCTACCTCAACCCATAGGGCCGCCATACAGATTTTCAAGTCGGGATACACCCCCAGGTATTTAAACCAAACTTTAGCCTTAGAAATTCCAAACCTTATGTTTTCTAAGCTTTGCCATTCGAATCCTAGTTTCCACCATCGCAGCTGGGTCTCATAGAACTCATTGCAAACACAAAAAGATAACACACGTGATATTTACATATAAATGCACACAAATATTTACTTCAATAAGTTTCTATTTTTTATGCATATCAATGGCGTTGATTCTACATATCACTTTGAGTTTGAAAACATTTTGTTTGATTGAATTCTGAGAGATTAAATTTTGAACTCTCAATTTGAACATTGATTCTATATTGATTTGAATCAAAGAATCTACTTAACGAAAAAAGAACGAAGCAAAAATGATCCAAACATACTTATATACATTGACTAGTATAAATACACCGATCGGTTATATATACCGACTAGTATGAAAGGAACACTTATATTAATCGACCGTATGAATATAATCGATCTACCCATTGGTATGAATATACCCGACCGTATGACTACACACTTATATATACCTAATCGATCGGGTATGAATACACACTTATATACAC